>JARLTB010000101.1:10380000-11125000 GCA_030141615.1 Unio pictorum | reverse complement strand
TGTGATGGCAGACTTTGGCGGAGCCTATAAGCAGGGTTAATATTTAAGCAAATTTTAAATGAAGTTTCGATACAAATTATTTTTATTTATATATTTTCATATGTGTATTACCATGTATATATATTCAGATCACACATTAAAAAGTAATTTTTAATTCAATTAAAAGTAATACATTTTGTTTAGTCTTAAACCGACGTATTTTTCAGACAATGATAAATATAATAAAAGCATCATTAAATACTTTAGGCAACCAGTGGTATGGTCAACCCGTTTTATTCAATGTATCTTTATATAACTACCTACCGATGTAACATAATGACATCTAAATTCTATTTATTTATTGGAATACATGGTTCTATCTACTTGGGTATAGTCTACAGTACAGTAGAGAAATTTGGATACTTGAGACGCTCATGATTATGTTGAACAAGTTCACTCGCATTTACCATTATCAAATAACGCACGCAGATCAACATGTTGATTTTATATGTATGCATAACGTGTAACAAGCACATCCGCACAATCATTGCACAGATTGCTATGTAAGTTCAGATTTCACAAGGAAAACAAAACAAGAAAAACATTTTAGAATACAACTTTATATATATATATATATATATATATATATATATATATATTGATTGTTATTTTTAAAAGATGTTATTAGACTTAATGTTATTGTAATGTAATTATACTGGATTTGACATCGCTTTGTGTGTGTTTTATGTTGTGACCAATTTGGGGGCTATATTTTTTTGTTTTCTTCAATTTATTTGGATTTCAAGCTTGGTTTCCCGGGAAATACTAGCGCTCTAAATTACCACTTGAACAAGGACAGTCATCGAAATATTCAGAGAATTCAAACACAGAAATATTATTTTCTGTTATTCAGCAAAGAAATGTTGATACATCAGTAGAACCCTTACCACATCATATGGCATCGCCTTACATTTTGGATTTGATCAAGATTCAAATGTTTTTGTAGGACATTTTATTACAAGTACTTCAATTGTTTTAATTCTTGGATTATTTTTGTATTTGATTCGTAAAATTGTAGTTCTTATTCTCATTTCTACCTTGTTTGTCTCGGGAAATAAATTTTTTGTTAAATTTTATAAAGCTTGTTGTCCAATTTTTCATGCTTTGTATTGTAAGAGCCTAATGAGAGAGAGAGAGAGAGAGAGAGAGAGAGAGAGAGAGAGAGAGAGAGAGAGAGAGAGAGAGAGAGAGAGAGACTGTGGATGGCACATCATGTTCATAGCGAGTCGGACGGGGCCTCAATAGATTAAACTGGAACGAAATAAATTCAAATGAGAAAGACCAATTTCTTATTTAAAGGCACACTATTCGGGGTAAAACTTAAAACAATTCAAATACGTGGCCTATATATGTGTATGCTTACTTGGATCAGCCAATAGCAGTCAGCATTATCGGCATAATTACCGGGAAAATTTGGGGAAGTGAAAGTCCCTGATGTTCCTGTGAGGATACCGCCACATCCTAAGTTAATAAAGAAATAATCACATCTCAGTAAATGTTAACATCATATTATCTGAATAATAAATAACATTTCCTTCAATTACACTATTAAAAATACTTGTTTCAATCATCAGTTGTTTGTCAGTTGAAGAAACATAATGATGACAAAATTAGAAAACATGATTAACGACATTTACTACCTTTAAATCAACATTTCAAGAACATGTATACACCTATGTTTGTAATTTTGCCTTATTATACCTGGTGTTCCTCTCTTGAGGTCCTCGCATGTTCTTCCGGAAAGCGCAGGAGGGCATACGCATGCGCAATTCGGACCCATGTAGCCTTCGTTCTTACAGTCTATATTACTGGTACAGCCCGCTGCAAATAGGAATAAATTATTATGTATCGTTGTGTTAAACACTTATTATTCAAGGATGTTACGGCGACCACTTGAATGAAACCTATTTTTTAAAATGTAAATAGAAGAGTATTAACTTTGATATGAGATATAGAGTTACATGGTAAAGCACCTAATCTTGTTCTACTTGCTGTCTGTTTAAAAAAGTGAATTCGTTAAAATATATAATTCGGGACATTTCGCCAAATGCATTGTTAGATTCAATTTTTATTTAACTTATATTTACTGAGAAAGCAATATGTGCGATATAACCATACGATCTTTAACTATTTTTTCCATTTTAGTTTTCATTTCTGGTGAGAAAAACAGTTAAAATAATAAAACATCAACCAAAGGAAGACAGCTATTTGACATTTGTCTCTGATTAAATTAAAACTTTTTGTATTGTATTCGACCCATCAGTTATAAGACTTCACCATTCTAACATGGCATGGAATTTGCATACTTTTTAGGTACCTGACAGATTCATTACTCTTAGATTCCTTACAGTTCAATAAATAAAATAGGACTCAGTTACTCTGCATAATTATTGAGGTTTTTGTTATTAATTACGTTGTTGGAAAACAGTTTTCAAACCGTGCCATAGCAATATGGAATGTTTAAGACTGAAGAAACATCCATTGCAATACCTATTTCAGTATGTGTGATTTTTAACGGCTATCCTATGAATGAAATGACATACTTGTGTGAAGAGTTTTTTTTTCTGTTAATATCATGATTGTTTAACAACGTTTTTCTATGTATAATGTTTGCGTCGGATTTCATCGGAGTTAATATGCTCCTCACAAGTGGATGACGGACGCTCGTTGCAAGAATAATAACTCTACAGCTTCTCTTTACGGGAGGTACATCACGTTATTGAACTTGGCTATAGCAGACAAAACTGATTACCATCCTTTAGGCTATGAGATCATTAAATTGTACGGTCAAAAACAAGTTATAAAACGCATTTCATACCAAAAGCCAAACTTTCTGTGTTGATAAACCATCAAAAAACTTCTTACATGACGTACCAACAATAGTTTCAGTATCACGGAAGAGACGTCAGTACAACAACTGAGTGTAGTACAAAGTAAATTGCAGCCTGAGTATAGCCTCCAACAGACAAGCAGTGCATATAGTTGTTAAGGATCAAGCCACTCAAATGGAGCAATGTCTTCTTGGGATGGTGGGGGTGGGTATGTTGTTGTTGGTGTTTGTTTGGGTTTTTTGCTTGGTGGGGGGGGGGGAGATTGTTGTAGGAGTGATGTATACAGATATTAGACTTGTGAAAAAGTCAACAAATATAAATATATGTAAATTTCATGCTGGTCAATTGTCAATAATGAATTACTCTACATGATGTTTGTGAAAATTGGCTCGGAGTATAAAGTCTTTACGTCGGGAGTGTTTAAACATTACCAAAAAGGTGTCATACAAAGTGTGCGATTTCTAGTTTTGTTAAATGTACACAGGTGGAGGAAATCGTTACTCCAATCCCCTAGATACATTGAAAGGTAAGTATAACGTATTCCCTAGATCATACGAATACAAATAAGATGAGGTACTTAGACCAACATGGGGGAACGGAAGATTTCCAGAGTAGGTGGAGGTATTTCATCGACTGGTGTGTGTGTGTGTGTGTGTGTGTGTGTGTGTGTGTGTGTGTGTGTTTCATATGCACTGATAGTTTAGACGTCATATTCATTAAACTTGTATTAATTGGCATGGTGACCATTTTAACACCAACACGTTTTATGACCGCCAGGAGATTAATTTCATTTTCAACTGATGAATCCTTGTTTTACGTACTGATCTTTATGTAATAGAAGTCTAAATAGGTACGGCCTTTACGTATATGACCTCTTGTAAAGGACATTCAACATCCAAATGTGTTCTCTTTATTACATTTTAAATCTCATGTCTTGCTGTTTGTTTATTATGCGTAGCTACGGTAGGTGTTTTGATGGGAAGGGTAGTCATGGGCTACAATTTATTTTTAAAGCCCTTCAAAACGCTCTGAGAAATGGAAAGTATCGGTTTATTTTTAGATATGCTTACCATTACACATGTATAACGCATTGGCCGATTTGATGTCAATAAAGCTTAGTTCTTCTCTCTGTCCCATGATGCCCAACAGTCCTGTGTCAATCGGTTCAATGGTCCGAGACACGCCATCTTTACTGAAAAACTGCATTGAAACAAGAAAGTGGCCCTCTTTATAGTTTCATTTCAAAGGTAATTAATTCTCCAGGTATAATTGATAACTGGATTTTTAAAAGCTTATTCATCTCATTAGGAAAAGTTATATAATTATTCTTCATAAGACTTTGCCTTCTAAAAGTATATAAAAACACGCAAGAATATCGATCAGAGCCTAAATATTTTCACTATTTCGTTAAACAATGAATAGGATCGGTATCACAAAAATCAAAGTTATGATAGTAACAACTGACTCTTCAAACTTACAATACAAATATTCGTTTTAACAAAACAGTAATTTAAATAAGTAATTTAAATATGTATGAAAACTAGAAAACCAGTGAGAGGGCAATATTTGCGTTGATCAACAATGATAATTAAAACCTAGCAGTTGGTTGATGATTGGTTTGAAGTTTTGCATCTTCTATTTTGCATTAAGAACTCAAAGATTTGTGAGTTATATATTGTACGTACAGTTGGTCCGTAATGCATAGCTGATCCAATATCGTACATCTCATTCGTGTCAATAGTTTGCCGGTCGTATTTTTTGAAGTCTCCCTCAAATCCTGGATTTATATTCTCATGTCTGATGCTGACAAAGTAATCCCTGTCAGGACGTGACTGCTCGTGATAAAACCCTAAAGAGTGTCCAATTTCATGAGCTATCGACACCAACTGAATATACAAACGATACATTAATTCCAGTAGTCTTAAGGAACATATATGATCTTGAAAATTATCAAAATGAGTAAAGAATGGCAGTTTTGTGTAATTTCATGATCAAGTATGACGAATCGTAACTATAGGACTTTTGTATTATCTAATCAAAGCAAGAGAAAAAACTGGATACTGAATGTACTGCAAGCATTGATATATCATCAGAGTTGAAATTTTTGGTTTTGAAATATCTGAAGAAAAATATAAAAAGTAAAATATTCAAAGTATGGCTACTGTAATACTCACAAAACTCAAAGTATGACCACTGTAATACTCACAAAAGTCAAAGTATGACCACTGTAATACTCACAAAGGTCAAAGTACGACCACTGTAATACTAACAAAGGTCAAAAGTACGACCACTGTAATACTCACAAAGGCTAAAGTATGACCACTATAATACTCACAAAGGTCAAAGTATGATCACTGTGATACTCACATTGTTACAACTTTCAGATATTGTCATTTCTTGGGGACCGTCCGTCACCATTCCAACAAAGGATGTACATCTGGGTATATATCAGAAAAATACAATATTTGTAATAATTTCCTAGCAAGTATACATATATAATAGAACGTAAGCATTATTATATTGTAAAAAGTGGAAAGGCTAAACAGTAGATAATAGTCTATACAGAACACAACATAATGGAAAAGATAGTAATTGTGTTGACGATTCGGTCAATCGTCACAAGTAACATTTCTCCGACAGACGGCTTAGCACTTTATTCTATACAAAGCAACAACCACCACCAAATATAATCCCGCCTCCACAAATAGATCCAAGTTATGTTTATCCCTCTTTTCTCATTAACAGACCACTTCTAAACACCTCCCAATGTTGAACAGGCTAGAGTGAAGGGCGCAACATTGTATGCGAGAGATGAGCGCAAAGTTGCACGCTTGGAGATCTGGTTAACATATTTAATTTTCTACAAAACGATCTATATTAACTATGTTCTAGGAACTAAATGAAATCTACTAAAAGCAATCGTCACTAAGAAACCAACTCACACATCGTCGGAAAATCATCTCAAAAATATGTCAGTAGATTCATCTGATTTTCAAAAACCTTCTGACATAAAAGACAAACATCAACGTAGGATTAAGTCATAAAAGTCGTAAAACAAAATCCAACAAATGTGATGATCAACTTAGGTTGTTTCCTCGAAGATTCTACCTGCTATGTGGCTGGAGTTATAGAAATGGGATTCTTCTTTGAGATTATTTTATTTTGGAAGGATTCAGTGACCTAGCCGTTCTGTGCAAACTACGTTTGTCAAAATGTATTTAACCCATTTAGATAATTGTTGGGTCTTCACCCTGGACATTGTCTCTGCATCAACTTGCCAACATATTACCTGTATTACCCACCCAGCAAAATCGCATTCTGATGCACACAATATATTTCTATTTAGCGGCTGTTAAGCAAGAAGTGATGTGTGAAAAGTTGTCATCTCTCATGGACATAAGCATTGTTGCACTCTGATACCTGCTAAATTCAACAGGTGCGTAGAATCTGATAATGAAAACAACATCTACGCTCAATCCGAAACGATCATAGATCAAAACTCGAACGGATTACTACTATTTTGGATGCAGCCGGAAGAATAAATAGCAAACTTTTTGTAATGTTAAAATGCTAACTACACTTAATGTCACAACCCCGCTAGGGAATTATTAATAATAATGCAGATCAACTACGGTATTATAAATAATACTGCAGAAGGTGTGCGCTAACATTTAATGACTCCCAGTCACCAATTGAGACTGTCTACATACAGATAAGAACTCAAGGTTTAATAGATAACAATTTTATCAAATATACGAATCAATGCAAGAATGCCATGGACATAAATCTTCAGCTCAATATATCATAATACATTAATTAGACGGGTTTACTAAATGCCATTTTCTCTTTACTTCATCATATGAAAATTACTTTCCTAGTGTGAGAGAGTCTCTGTTCATTGAGTTTTCCCAATTAATTTTCTAATTTCTCTTCTTTTCTCCTTCCTTCCTCTTCCTACTTCCTCTTGTGTACACCCTGGAAGACATTTTATTCTCTCGGTGTCGTCACTTCGTACACCCTGGGAGTATTTCACCCCGACTCCCACGGGCACCCAGCGAGCTTCCTTTGAGCAGCTTGTTGACCCAGGTCAATTCCCTTCATTTTGCGATTTAAGTCTCTGAGTGGCTTGAAGCTATATTTCCCTCCTCAACATAAGCTTTCCGTTTTACTTAGACAATGCGTCTCTCTCCCTCGAGAACTAGACGGGTCTGTGTGCAATTATGAATAGGAATGAGACATTTTCCCGATTAAAGGATAAGCCCCTCCCAGTGGTTCTTTCCGCCTGGGTTCAGAATCTTTGCACCATTATGGCGCGTCACGGGGTACCCTTCCCGAATATGCCCTTCGGCAATAACCACACTGCACAAGAATTAAATACCACTGAAGCATAATCAGAGATCCAAAATTATGTAACTCCAAGTAAGATCCCCGAGCATTATTCTGCATACAGTTCCTTACAGTTGAAATAGTGTTTCTTGACGCTTTGAGATCCGTTCATGTTTTTAATAACTAGAGAATTTCAAATGAGTGATGATTTAACATTGAATTGATGAAACTAGTTAAACGATGTCCAGCAACTGCGAGCCATGTGAGCCCTTTTTAATGATATAGTTTTCATAAATTGGATTAGATAAACGTCTGTAGACCGGTTGATGTCTACATTCTTCAGTGAACATATATGATTTTATTTACTTATGTAAGTTAACATTTAAACAACGCTTATATATAGGGTTGATTCCGTGCTACATGTATATCGCCATCCTCCACAGGCACCCGATATCAACTGAGCAATAGACTTAGTCTTTCTTGTTGTTGCTCTTATTAATGGGTTTTAGCCAATTGTTTTTTTTTTACATTTTATACATGACATAACAAGCCCCTGTCATTGTAAATTGACCACATTCAGACAGACGAGACTCTTTTTCCCCCAATTCCATTCGTGACTCGAATCGACAAATGGCGGCTAAATCGCAGAAGGCGAGATTTACAATTTACATTTTCCCATGCTCGCAGTAAATCAGTAAAGAGACTGTTGCACAATAGTTTATAGGCTTATTCAGACCAATCCAAATTATATAAAGTGATATGTTCGCATGTTATAATATCAAAAATATTAAACTACACTCATAATAGGCAAGGTGTACCGACTATGTGATAAGATATATTTCAACGTTGCAATACCTTTCAAGGTAGTGGAAGTTATCATCAAAAATAATTCAAACCATTTCTTGCCACATATATTCAGCTGTAAAGGGTTTGAAACTTTTGCATCAGAAAATTATGCTTTTATGCGACATTCTACCTACAGGAGCATTTTTCTTCTGATTCTGTCAATGCTACCATCTCTGTTGCAAATCTAATATTGTTACTAGTCTCTGCTTTTAAAATAAGTAACAGAAAAGAGTTAAGAGGACAAAATATGTAAAGATAAAAAAATATTTTATTTCCTTAAAATACAAAGTGAAAATGAGAAAGAATCAATTTACGATATTGCAAATTAAATCCAGAAATAATTCAAACATTTGGACAGAGCACTGTTTTATTTTCAGAGAAAATAATCACCTGAATTTAATAATGTGTAGAAAATAAAATTCAGCCCAAACTGTACACAACATAAAATAACTTAAAGTTATAGATGTTGAAGCAGGACTGGTACAAGCCTCACAGTCACAAGAAATATAGTTATCGGCTTGACCTCAGGGAACAAAATAGCATTTTCTAAAAACAACCATTGCCTACTGGAACATAACTTTCTAGAATGATATAATGAGCCTTGTTTATTTACAACATAATAGCCTATACAATTTACTTTTGAATCTCGCAAACCATGATCCACATCAACATGTTTACCTGAATAATATTTCGATTAATAAGCTCATACACATAGAGCATAATGAACCTAGTATTAGTTGTTTATAAAAATGACACTAAAACAAATTTAAAAGTCAATCAGTTCAAGCAGAAATGAACTCAAGTTTGAACAAGGTCAAATCCAGCAAACAATGTTTCATTACTTTTGCATGTAATGAAATACAAATGTTAAAACTAACAGACAAACAAATTAAGTATACACAATAAAATGAAAGCCAGTACGTAATCTTCAATGATGAAACTTAATTTAAATGGTATTGCTATATTAGCATGTTTCTGATATAATATAATTTCATGTGTTGAATCAATTCTGATTTTATTATAGGATATGTACTCACCCAGTTCCCTTGGATATAAGGACGTAGTTCGAATGCCCAACTTCCTGCTTGACAATCTCAGATTTTTCCCGGAATCGCAGACATGTCGTTCTCTCCCAATAATTAATAGCAGACATAACTGTGTTTCTGATATGATTAGCTGCATAATATATTGAATATCATATTTGACTTTCACTTTTACCACTGAGTTAATTGTTTAAGGACGTGCAAAATGTAATGAATATTAGTTTCCAATTTAAGATACCAAAGTTAAATCTTTCGAATTAGACTCAAAATGTTATACTCTTCTGTCTTTTTCTTCCTACTTTGTGGACACCATAAATTAATATCGTGTGTGTGTGTGTGTGTGTGTGTGTGTGTGTGTGTGTGTAGTTCTTAATACTTTTCCTGATTCAATCTGTGACTTTTTGTTGACGTTTCAGAATATAATTTAGCTACTGGTTGCTTCACTAAAGTTCCATGACTATTTTGCCATTCATATTACATCATGGGTATAACTTTCCAAGAACATCATCTCGGTTGCAGTTTTAAATTAAACAAGGTTAAGTCAACTGCTTTGAGACTAAGTGCTATTCTTTCATATGGTTAACATTCTCATTTAATCTTAAGGAGTAAATCTTGTTTTAGATACAGATTTTCAATCCATATTTAGGCCATTTACACAACCAGATTGGAATTCCGTCGTGTCTTTTTATAGACACTGTAAATTGATCTTTCATTGATCCTGGTTTCGTATTCATTCATACTGTAAAGCTACAACTGTTTAAAAAGCGAAAACAAAAGTATTTTTAAAGGCAGAAAAAAAACGTATTTGTGTTTTCTTTGACGGTGTGACGGAATAAAGAACTGCTATATTGCCTAATAGATAACGGCTTCCATATGTCCCGATGACTTAAAAAATTCTTTCTTACCGCCGACTCAGTGTTCTGTATCTAACACGAAGTATTTGCATCGATTAAAATTATGCTTACGGCACTATTAATAAGTCAGAAACATATCAGACAATATCAAAAATTAAATTATGTATCGTGTCGACGTGCATTTTGTAAGTCTTTCAAGCACCAAAAAATATACTTACGTAAAACGTTAAATGCATCATTAAACTTGTAAACGACAATTCCTTTGGGCCATACGAAGTTGCGGTTTTTGATAACCTTGCGTTTGGACCTCCCCGTGCCGTCCAATGCATGAACACCATCGAGTATCTCCTTTTCCTGCAGTGGCGTCAACTTCATATCAGCCTCATGTGTTCCAGCTACGTTGACGATGCCCTCCAAAGGCTGATTCAGGTGAGACACTTTTTCACCACTTGCAAGTCTGATATCATTTGTATTTAGTCTTTGTGAAGCCTGTCATAAAAATATGTCGTTTGTACAAATATTAATACAAGATATTCAACTTTCTGACGTCCAACAACAAAATTTCAAATATACGTCAATTGTACAAAACTCATCAAAAAGTTTATTAATAAATCAAGACACTGTGGTACATTGCATTTTTATTATGTTAAAACAAAGATATATACTTTTTTTCATCTCTAAGCAATGAAATTAAATGAAAATATAAATCCAGTGTAATTTGTTCCTAATAAGAATAAATTAAGCACCCATAACAAAAGATACATGAATACAAATCTTTATTTCAAAAACATGTGTGAATAAAAATTGAAATTATTATAAAGAACTATCGAATATTACATTATTCTTCCGAGCAATCATAAATGCCCGTTCCATTTTAATAATGCAAACACATCGTCTTAAAATCTCATCTTAAAAGGAATAAAATGTGTTCAAAATATAAACATTGACATTGTTATTATCACTTACCACTAGTGGAAACCCTTCGATGAGGAAGAACACCAGAAACATCAATAGGAAACCTGGCTTCATTTTCAAACGATTGACTGGTCCTTAATCTTGCTGCCCGCAATTTATATGTGAACCTCGTTTGCCAATGTGTGTGGGTTTTTTTTCCAACAAGGATCTGATCAATGAAAATAATCTTAAGAACACAAATTTAAGATGTTAGTTTTTTTATTTCGTGCGTCATATGCATTTCTATAAAAACATTTCAAGTGTTCAAACATAGGACGTGAAAATTGACATTTACAAAGAAAACCAGTCTGCTAGGAGTTTACAATTTACGGTGACTTCGAATGTTAGCAAGACCGAAACGAAGAATTAGGTGATGATGTGAATGACACGTTTAAATTCTACTATCCAAGATAAATTGAACTAAGAACAAAAAATAATTTTTTATCAAAAAAAATTGCGTCACCTTGTGGAGATCTTTATAGAAAAACTAGGTACATAATATCAATTTTGCTTTTAAATTGGAACAAAGCAGGTACGATGTAAAACTATATATCAGAATTTCAGTTATATGTACATTTCCTCATGGTGAATACTTTCTTCTGATATATAACTATCAATTCACCCTGAATGGATAACATTGTTTATCTTCTCTCAGTAACAACTACTTGCACTGACAAAAAAATGATTTAATTGTCATAAGACAAAATGATTTGAAATATAAACTTCAAATGAAGGTTGATTTTCCAACTGTAGCTCTAAACAGTTTGAATATGTAACGTACGAGCGTGTGGTAGTAGTAAAAAGAAAGATATTTTTAAGTATTAATTTATTAGATTATGAAAATGCAAAAATAAGAATAATTCTAGCAAATGTGTCATCTACACCACAAGAGTTCTCTTGACAAATGGCGAAATGTAAATCTTACAACAGATTGGGCTAGATTTTGGCGATTGATCGATTCTGTTTTATGAAATAAGCTGCATTATCCCACACTTGTTATATTCATTTAAGTAAGATTGAAAATTAATTGTATACAAGTACTTGTTTTGTCAACAAAGAACGTTATCTCTCTTAAAGTGATCATATCTAGGTGAGGAAGACACCGTTTTGCATACTAAGTTGCATCGACAATAATGATAATCTGGAATCATTTTAAAAGATGTGAAATATAGGTACATACTTTGTGTTCTAGTTATTGAAGTTTAGTATCCACTGAGTTAAAGGAATTCTTTCACAGCTAGAAATTAACTTTATAAATTTGACATGCATTCTTACACACCGCTCTCAAACATGTTTTCTAAATTGTAAGAATGCCTCCAACAGATAATATCTAGTGCTTTAGCACATAAACCTCTTTGCGCCGCGTTTATGGGGCAGGAGGTAGTAGCCTACTGCCAAGGTCTGTAGCGTTGAAGGCATGCATAATACACTAAAATGGGTAGTATTATATTGGTGTCGACATTTTTGGCCCTACAATGATGCCATATAATTTGGACAATTCAGTTGCACTACAAAATACAGAGAAAAAAACCTAATTTTTCCGACCTTTATTTATTTTTATTTATTTTATTTTTTTTTGGTTTCATGCAACATACGCCCATGGTCGGAATCCGATTTTGTGTCCAGATTTTAGACTTTATGGTCTTAGATCTAAGGCTGAATGGTATGAAGTGCACACAGACAGGTGAAGCTGTGCAAAAAGTAGGATAAGGTGGACATAATTAATAAAGAGTCTTCTCCAAACGAAAATTATGGGTCCGTTAAGCAAAACAAAACATATTTTTTTTTAAATGCAACCTTTTACCTTTTACTCATGCACGAGCAAACTAACCAATGAAAAACAATTTTGTTAGCAGAACTAGACATTGGGCTAATGGTAAATTGTTTGGAAGTCAATGTATTAGGATGCATTCAGACATAATCCCTAAAATGTGTTTCCTACTCAAATTTCATGCGAAAACAGCCAAAAGCTCCAGGGCTTAATGTGTTAATGATGGTGTATACAAAAGCTTTCTCCACCGTCATCCACCTTAGTTGCCAATAGAGTAACTTCTTCTATAATGACTTTACCTCCACCTCCAATAGATCTTCTCTGGGTTTTCTCAATTCGTTCACAAATGATCCAACAAGCCATAGAGATCTAGTGCGAACCATCTACGCCGATTCGGCATTCAGAGAAAGACAATTTATTAGTAGGAAAAAGCTTCATTAACTTTTGCTACCACCGATACACTGGTCTTTAGTCGCATATTTAGGATTATTTTAGTGCATAAAACACATAACAAGTCAAAGACTACAAACGTTAGTTAGCAAGAAATTAATTAAACATATTACGAGATGTCTTCACTTTAGTTTATATACTAGCATGCTATATTTCAGCGTTGTAGGCATGCTACAAGCATTTTCACCGATTGTAGGAGTTTACGCTGGATTATGAGTGTTTCGTTCTGTTTGAGTATGTGGGTATACATTACTGTTTGAAGCTAGGTATTTTAATTATTGAACCAAATGGCATTAACCTATACAAGTAGATGACGGTTGTCTGGACTGCGTAACACGTATCTCGCAAATGTACTAACTGGATAAACCAATTTAGAAATATAAAAAATTAGTTTCATTCAGACATGTATGTTGATCGTTATCAAAACTCTTTGAAAGCGAGTCCTTGTGATCCATTTCAAAAGTAGCTGACGTATTTCTGATATTTAATATTTTATTTACTCACTGTTCTTAACACGTGCTAGAAACAATGGACGTGATGCAGGTGGGCATGTCGACTTAAAGACATTTCTCGATTCTTATCGATTGCCTTTGTACAACCTATCATGATCCAGTAATAAATTCTATAAATAAATAAAAGCCTTCACTAAAGCTATAGTGAATATAAAAGCTTTTATCAAATTTAATCAACAACTGTAAACAATATTCCTTTTTCAGTCTTACTATGAAGGTTTTCAATCAATTTGTTATCGGCCAGTTGTACGACGTTATAACTCTTGCATTTTATATCATTACGCTATGCGTGCGTTTTGTGTCCAAAGAACGGTTAGTTACCAATTGCTTGTCCGGGCTATGACTATGTAAAGCTCGAGAAGTTTTCCATTATTTTCGTTTCATTTTATCCACCTGTGTGTATCAGACATGATTTTTCTCCGTCCGTTTTAAAATGGAATTCCGCTTTTCTCCTGAATTGAATCCGATTTTTCTTGATATAGTCCGTGTTTTTTTAAGATAATGTCCGATCCGGGGTTTTTTTTCTCTGTTTTTTTAACCGGTTTTGTATCAGCCCCCATTTCGCAACAACCCTTGTAACGTATTCGCTCCATATATTAGTTAGCCCACGACTCTCGTAAAGAGTATTTTGATTGGTCAAAAGTCTGAATTCATCCAATGAATCTTCATATAAAGGAAACTGATGGCAATGGAAAGAAGAAGCGTGCTTGCTGGCGTCCCTAGTTGTTGGGAGAGACGATGACACGAAAAGTTTAGATAAAGGTTTTTAAAAAAAACGAAAGGGAATGGCTGGAACGAATTGTCGACGGAAATTTAGTTGGTCAGTTTATAAGAAAACTGAACACTCGAGGACTGGCATTTTGTGCCCTCTGCAATATATACATTACAGAAGTCGTGGTTGCAAGAGTCTGGAACCGCTTCAAACACACCTACAAATGAAGTTGCATACAGAAAAAATGAAGCCCTCTGTCAGAATATGTTCACTGCATGTTTCCAATACAAGCTGGAGTTAGAAAGGAAAAAGGATCTCGCTGAGAAGGAAAAGAAACGATTGCACATTGAGCCAGCAAAATCATTGGTGACAAAAAGGAAGACTAAAGAAATCTAAAAGCTGCAAAAAGAGCTCAACTGGCATATCAGCAGGTTGTGTTCGGTGAACAAAAAAATCAAGTGAATATATGAGATTATTTGTATATAGATGATGTATTTGAATGTTTCTTTTACATATTTGTTATGAAAAGAGAAGTATAATATGTTGGCAGTAACAAATGCCTAATTATTGACTTAATTACGATGTGAACACTGTCATGCACATGAAATAACTTAAGTATCAATAGTATTGGATAACAAATTCATGTGACAAAAAATATTGTAAAATTATTCAAATTTTTGGTAAGTTTGTTAGTTTTTCAAATCATTATTTTTTACATATTATGGTCACAAGTTGCACCAGGAGCAGATTTTCATGCGTGTACAATGCATTTTTAGTCGGGGGTCTTCGACCTCCAGAACCCCCTGATCAGGGGCGCTGCCCCTCGAGACCCCGTTGGGGGAACACATCCAAACCACCCTTTCACATTTTCAGTTGTTTTTTTTTAAAGGTCAAAACCCTGTCTGTATACGTATATGTGTGTTTGAGAGAGAGAGAGAGAGAGAGAGAGAGAGAGAGAGAGAGAGAGAGAGAGAGAGAGAGAGAGATAACTTGTTGAAACCATTAAACTGCATTAATCAAATAGAAGTATTGCACCTATCTTGACAGGCTATAGTTATGTTGCTTTTGATGTTCTGTGGGAGGCCTGGTTTTGTTGCATAGAATAAGTGGTCTTTCATATAGATTCTAATGCAATAGGATAATTCGTTTTCAATGCGGCAACGGATTATTTACCCTTGATGCAGTTTCAAGAACTGACTTTCTAGGATGTTTGCTTATGGAGGGATATGCGATTAAACCGTTACTGGTAATACATGATTTTTGTTTTTATAAATTATTGATTTCAAGTGACTATTTTCTCTAAAACCACAAAAGTGCTCTGATTAAATTCTTGGATAAAGACCTTAACTGGAATAATATATTCAAACTTGGAATCATACAGCAGTTTGATTAGCCATGCTAGTAAGGTGATGCTGAAGATCGTCTTGAACATACTGAACCCACAAGCAGAAGACATAATCGCTGAACAGGCAGGGTTCAGGAGTGGAAGAACCATACCATAACAAATATTTAATCTTCGGGTTCTGTGTGCAAAGTACTCGCAACATCAACAAGACATATATAATGTGTTCATAGATTTCAAAACGGCTTTTGACAGAGTGTGGCATGAGGCATTGTGGGTCACAATAAAGAAGTACAACATGGATCAAACATTGACCAATACCATCAGCCTATGCTACCAGTACAGTAATTGCTCAAGGTTATGTAGGGGACTGGTTCAAGACAACAGTTGGGGGTACGTCAAGGATGTCTCCTGTCACCCACGCTTTTCAACATCTACTTAGAGCACATCATGAGAGAAGCCATGGAAAACTACTTTGGGACAGTCAGCATTGAAGGGCATAGCATCACCAACCTACGCTTTGCAGACGACATTGATGGGCATGCAGACAGTGAATACGGGCTTGCCACCTTAGTGAAGAACCTGGGTGAACATCTTCCAGATTTGACATGGAGATAAGCGCCGATAAGACAAAGCTGATGACAAATAGTGGCAAACAAATCTCAGTCAAGATTAAAGTCAGAGGACAGGAACTGGAAACAGTGGGCCAGTTCAAATATATGGTACCATAATCACCGAAGAGGGATCAAGAGCAGAAACTGTGTCACCAGAAGCACAAACAAAGGCATCTATGTCAAAGCTAAGACCCAACTGAAGAGACAGTAATATCTGTCTTAAAACTAAAATCAGACTATTGATAGCACTAGTCATCACAATATTTATGTATTCATGTGAGGCCTGGACCTTGACAGCAGAATTACAACGAAGAATCCAGGCACTTGAAATGAGAAAACAGAACCATCGTTGGCATCTCTTGCATGGACTACATCACAAATAAAGAAGGGCGTAACAACATCAGGCACAAAGTAGGTCATTATGAAGCCCTCATCACCACTGTCAAAAGGAGAAAGCTGAAATGGTATGGCTATGTCAATAGAGCCAACAGGTTAAACACAAAAGTACTGCAGGGTAGTGTCCATGGTGGCAGAAAGAGAGGTAAACAGAGAACAAAGTGGACTGACAACATCACAGAATGGACCAGAAAAACTTTTGCGGAGACATATGCTAAGGCAAATGATTGTAACAAATGGAGGGAACCGGTCAGATGTTCAGCAGCACAGTGCCTCAACGACCACACTAGGTCAAAAGACTGGTACTGAATTTTAATCAGGACTTTAAATTATTATTACGTGTTTGTAATTCCTTGATTATTTTGGGATTTAATTCGCAATCCCGAAAGTTCTGTTTTCTAATTTTCACCTTGTGTGTTTGTGTGAATCTGTGTGTCTGTCTCTGAGTGTATGTGTGTATGTTCGTGTCTTTAGTCTTACATTATTTCTTACCTTATGATTTGTTTTCTTTAAATTTACATTACCTCTAGTTTTCAATCCTCTGCCAGGGTTTGTCTTTCTAATTTTTTTATGCATTTCTTCATTGTTATATATTTAGAACTTTATAAATTATTGAAACCATATTGCAATCATTGCATCCAGAAACAACGCCGTCAACGCTATCAACTGCACAATGACTAGTAGAAATGACATCCCAGATCAATTATGTTTAATAGAATTAAAACTCGAGGCTATCGTTAAAAAAATAAGTCGCCGAACTGTCTCAAAGTTTCAGATAACCTTTTATCTTTTCTAGACACAATTAAATACTTACGAGTAAGTGCTTGATATACTGTTTGTGGAGGATGTGTGATATTTTTGGTAAGATTATACTTCATTTCAGTGATGACAGCCATTTGCTCTCTGTGCACAGGCATAATCAGAAAATAATATTACTTCTCATAGCAGTGAACTTAGTGAATCCCGAATCAAGATTATGATATAGCATACGAAAAACAAACTTAAAGATTCGGTAAAAGCTCGTTGATGTATTTTGTCTTTAATGTCCCGAAGACTCCGACTTCACAAGAAAAAGAATTTGTATAGAGTTTCCACTGTTACCTTATAATCAAATCACACACAATTACTAAAATTACAATAGTTAATTAGGAGACAAATACAGGGACATATTTCTTGGGGGATGACTCCAGATTTGTTGGCAATCAGTATGAACTGAAATTTGATATAGGTGACCCTCATCTGTTATGTAGTAGATATTAAATATTATCATTTATAAATTTACATAATGTTTTAAAGTTAATATCATTTATATTTATAAATCTGTATTAGTTTAAATAATTTAATCATGAAAGCTACACCGGTTTTGTCAAGATATCATAACGTACCGGGTGATCTCAGATGTCATAGGTGGTGCACGAGTAGTCATCGATGTTGCTGCTTATTGAAACAGCCCTGAGTAGATCAGATATATAGATAAATGTAGATAGATATATGCTACGCTGATAGATGATGAACAGGTAATAATATTTTGTATTGGTTAATGAATAATATTATTAAATATTTTCCACTAGTTTGTTGACACATTTTCTTTATTTATATCTTTCTGAGTGTACGTTACATCGTTTCCTTCAGATAATGTTAATTTCAATTACCGGTGATATAGCTCAGTTAAAATGGTGGGATCCGTTTTATATTTCATTTTCATTGATATTCCATATTAAAAGTCTATCTGAGAAACAGTCAAAGTGGTGTGCAAATATTGTCGATGCTGGAAGTTCCAAGTATGTAAGACGCATGCATTTATTGTCTTTGCTGGCGGCTCCAAGTATGTAAGATGTATGCATATATTGTCGATGCTGGCGGCTCCAAGTATGTAAGATGTATGCATATATTGTCGATGCTGACGGATCCAAGTATGTAAGATGGATGCATAGCAACACCTATTTTACTACTGCACTGGAATGTATCGTCATGAATATTATACTGAGACGATCTAATGGGAAGATTCTTATTGTTGAGCTATATTTATACTTTAATAATAAAGAAAAATCTTTATAACAAATTAGTATTTACTGTGCAATATATTTTATTTTCAATATTACATTATTATGACATGATATTTGAGATGTATCAGGAACATCATTAGATCAAATGGCACGGTATAGTTAGTGCTTTCCGTATCTAAAACATCAATATTGTCTATGGTTGTCTGCCTTTGTCTTCTGTCATCTGCCGAAGAAAAAATGTTGAAACTTTTGAATCGTTAAAATTTGGTTTCATTTTATTTAAAACTAACTATTGTATGGGCCTCATTTTAAAGAACAAAAATCAATTTAATACAGACCATTAACCTGCATAAATGTATAGTACAGCATATCGTATTTATTATATACATATTTCGTTCTGTCCTTTGTTATATATGGTATATACATGATATTATCACTTCCATTATGTTCAAATGTCTTCTAAGAGTTCATAAATATCCAGCTATTACAAGCTGCGTATTTTTAAATAGTATTTTTATGCGTATTACGTTTGGACAATTTCATTAGAAATTAGGATTTAATCCAATGCTAGTTAGAAATATTGGTACGTATAATGCTTTCTGGAAATATGTATTAATGGACAAAGTGGATAGTGATAGCCAACAATATTTGTTTTAGTTAAGAAGTCTTACCTGAAGTTTATTTGGGTCGGACAGTATAGGATGCACTGAAACCTTTGAATCCATATCCGTCATCAGTATGAAAATGAAGCATCAGAGACTGCCCTGTAAATACTATCGGGCCGGATGGACCATTTCCGCAGAACCTGAAAGTAAAAATATAAAAACAGTGACACCAGCCTAGATGATAAGGCGCATGCTTTTAAATGTCCGTCCATTGTACATTATAATAATGAAAATCTCAGTAATAAAATACAACCAATGTTTTAAGAAATTATTATTCATCATATGGGAAATTTTTTAGGAATGCATGGCAGATTAATGTATTCGGTAATGTAGCTTTCTTTTGATGACATTTATTACAATGGCAGATTAATGTATTCGGTAATGTAGCTTTCTTTTGATGACACGTATTACAATGGCAGATTAATGTATTCGGTAATGTTGCTTTCTTTTGATGACACTTATTACAATGGCAGATTAATGTATTCAATAATGTTGCTTTCTTTTGATGACACTTATTACAATGGCAGATTAATATATTCGGTAATGTAGCTTTCTTTTGATGACACGTATTAAAATGGCAGATTAATGTATTCGGTAATATAGCTTTATATTGATGACATTTATTACAATGGCAGATTAATGTATCCAATAATGTAGCTTTCTTTTGATGACGCGTATTACAATGGCAGATTAATGTATTCGGTAATGTAGCTTTCTTTTGATGACACTTATTACAATGGCAGATTAATGTATTCGATAATGTAGCTTTCTTTTGATGATACTTATTACAATGGCAGATTAATGTATTCAATAATGTAGTTTAATTTTGATGACACTTATTACAATGGCAGATTAATGTATTCGGTAATGTAGCTTAATTTTGATGACATTTATTACAAAGTGGGCGTTAATGCCCTAACCTGCAAATGAGAAAATTACGTTCCAGTCAGAAATAAAATTACATCGGAAAAATTTGGTCAAACTTCATCATTTCTAATTTTGCATATGTAAAGAATCGGCTTTGAAGCCAAATTCAAAACCCTCGCTACATATTAGCGTTTACGATCACCGCATGTTTTTTACTGGCAGTTAGAAGCTAATAAATGCAATTTTAACTTTGAAATGAGATCGCCTGCCTCCAAAACAATTGATATCAAAGTGCCCTTACTTTGGTCCAGCCAGAAGCAAACTGTACTTTCTGATCTCCAACCAATCGTAGTAGCATGTTTCATCGTCTTCCATTTCAAAGTTAACAAAGGTCACGGTAATTTCCGATGCTTGAGGGACCTGTAGTCGATAAACGTACATCTTCAAAACCTTCCTCCAAGACAATCTTGAATCTACATTTCGGATTCACACAACAATTCTACATTTGTCACTCTTGTGCATAATACGAATAAGCAGAATTCAATTTTTACTTTCTTTATTCCATATTTAACACTTGAAAAAAATAGATTGTTAAACAAAAAATCAACTGTAAAGAGAGCAGAACGGAGAAAAAAATTAAAATAATACGTGTAGCAATACATTATAATTTTGTTTAGCAATCCATAGGCTTGTAGTAATGGTTATCACAAAACTTGTCGTTAAGAAGAACTTTGAATATTAAGAATGGAAATGGCATCTTACTTGGATAAGCCAATAACAGTCAGCGTTATCAGGATAACTGCCTGGAAAGTTTGGTGTTGTGAAAGTTCCCGATGCTCCGCTTAGGATACCGCCACAACCTATTTAAAAAAGAATTGGTACAAAATTGGAAAATATAGAAGCCTCAATGTCAATTCATATTGAGGTATAGGATGTTCACCATTCAATGAAATAGTTCATGCCGTCTTCGTTATCTATACACAACGTGCTGAGTTATATTGAGAGAAAAAAGACACAAAATGGCAGTTTCATCCATTCGAATTTTTAAAAATCTATTTCAAAGAACGTCGGGAATCCCCGATACCCGAGTTGCAGTCTGCGAATGTTTTTATGAATGCCTTAGTTTTCAATTTGTGACTTTATTGTTACATATAGTATTGCGCAAACAATTCCCGATATCTTTTGAAATAGTCTTGTCATGTTAGGAAATGTCCTTACACAATGAAAGTTTTAAATAATCGTTTGATTGTCGTTAAAATATATTCTAGCCCAGAAAGATACATCTTGAAAGAGAGAAAAATAAATTTTCATTTAAATTTATACTTACTTTTATTATACATGAAAACAAAGCACTAGAAACCTTTTTCAGTATATCTGAAAATTTATTAGAAATAAATTTGTTTTAAAAAAAATGTATTAACTTTACTAGTTACCCTACCTGGTGTGCCTCTCTTGACGTCATCGCATGTTCTTCCAGTAAGACCCGGGGGACAGACGCATGCACAGTTTGGTCCAATGTAACCACCATTTTTACATTCCAAGTTACTCGTGCAACCCTCTAAAAATAAAAACAGCAACATTGTCTTTTCATTGTACACAAGAGAGTTTCTTGAGTGAATGAATTTATGTTTTGTATTTATCGATCACCAAATTTAGATTTATTGGCATATTTAATATTATATGTGATAATCAGTCATCACTTTGACTGATTTTACTTTCCATATGATCGTTGCAGACTTTTTGCATTATGACATGATTAACTGTCTTGATGACTTCTTAGGACTATTCTCAGTATTCTAGGTTGTATTCATATGGTTCATTTAAGGACTGAGTTTACCGTCCATCTGTACAAATCGTCATGAACATAGTGATCGCCTGTGCAGCATTCAAATACTCTGTATTCCATTCTACTAACGATTGAGACATACTAGACCGGTTATCTAATTAACTTAATATCTTCACCGCTACAACCATCCCTGTAACTCTGACATTAGTAAATTATATCTAGATTCGCCCCTTGTCCACAAATCCCGCGAATACCTATCATTGGACGATCCACAAACGTTGACGAGAAAATTAGAAGGCATGGCTACCACAAAAGATCCCATTCAGAAGCGTGCATTCATGCCAGATACAACGTTCTTACCATATTTACCGGTCAGTAATGTTTGTTTGTTATGGTTTAACGTCATTTTTCAGCACAATATAGACTATACATGGCAACCAGTATTAATGGTGGAGGAAGAACCCGGAGAAACCCCGGAAAGAACCACCGACCCACGAGAAGCTACTGGCAAGCTTTCTCACATAACTACATTTTCCGAATCTTAGACTCGAACACACGCAGACAGAGGTGAGATGGCAGTGGTCCGTAACAGACAGCGCTTTAGACCACTCGGCCACTCGTGGCCCCTACGGTCAGTAAGGCACTATATGTTATTCGGTCGCTCCGTTTTCGGCTTATACTCC
Source organism: Unio pictorum (assembly GCA_030141615.1). Classification (NCBI taxonomy): domain Eukaryota; kingdom Metazoa; phylum Mollusca; class Bivalvia; order Unionida; family Unionidae; genus Unio; species Unio pictorum. The sequence continues at coordinate 11,102,303 of JARLTB010000101.1, read as the reverse complement.
TAACTTGCGAATTATGTTAAACAGACCGCTTAACCTCCCACTTTCAAACTTTGTACCTTGGTTTTTCTTTCATTATGAAAGGCAGAATTGCCAGATAAGAAAAGAACCCAGTTAAAAGCTTAATAATAATAGCAAAATGGCGTTTATAACACGTGTCATATAGGTCAAGAACGATCCGACTTATATTATATTTGACATCAATATAGTGCAAAACAGAAGAGAAGAAAGATCAAAGAAGAGTAGTAAACCGACATTGATGTAGAACATGAACTATCGCAACAGTATGCTTCCAATGTGTATTTTGAGGAAAAGTGTACTTCACCTTTTAAATGCTGAATGTGTTTCGTGGAAAACTGAACCAAAGTGTAAACTGATAATGCCTATCGATCGATAACTATACTAAAGTGCAAAATAAACAGACCGATTTATTAAGACCTATAGTGAAATGTAAAGTCAACATGTCTCTCTACGGAGACAAATACTGAAGTGTATATATCGAGACCCAGTTTCTCTTTCACTCATAAGTTTACAAACAAGCAGGCTGAATTTTTTTTATTATTTGGAACATTTTCTATCTGCATAATGAGTTTTTATCCCAACAACCAGTTTAAACGTGTAACATGTGGATCTGCCTCCTCAGTTTCAAGAAAAGTACGCTTTTTAGGAAATTTAATTAAATATTCTTCCAGATGGAAAAATCTTCATTTTGTTACTAAAATTAAAAAAAACAATAGTGTTTACGTTAATTTAAGAAGACGGTTTTAATACAGCTTCCTATAACACTAATATAATACAAGAACAAACATACAAGCTGATCAGTCTGAATATCCTTTCTTAGCGTTTTATTTTAACTTATAATTATGCTGACGTAATATTTCTTCGTACATTTCTTATTTTATTAAACTACAAAATTATATTAGTTTCTATTAGAGTGAAAATGTTCATATTTCCAGATCTCATTCCCGTAGAAGTATTGGCATAATGGTATCAGCAAATGGTTTTCACTACAGATGTAAATATCAAACTAAATTTATTAATCTTTAAACCAAAATACTACAAGTCTAAGAACTTGATTTTAAAAATATGATTTCCTGCAAAAAACTACTTGATTTTATAGTTATTATTAATACAGATGCTGATATATTTAATCATAGTTTTATTAAATAATCTACTTTATATTTCATAATTAGTCCATTCATTTGCGCTGGATATATGTTAAACAATATCGTCGTGTTAGTGTATTGCATTCTTAATGGTTCCATTCCAAGGTCAAGGATGAGTAGCAATTTTACATCTAGTTTCCCATGTTTTGCTGGATGATGTTCTAAAATATGTTCGTTAATAAGATAATTAGTTGTATTCGTTGAATAAATAATGTCTTGATTTACTTCAGTAATAATAAATAATAATTCACTCATATATATACGCAGAATGTGTTTGCTTTAAGTGTCTGACCATTACAGAATGGCCGTCATCAAAGTGAACCTAAGTCAATAATTTCAAAAACTTTATATAAACGTTAAGCCTTCCATGCTTGCATTATTCTATTCAACCAGAACATCTTTATGAACTTTTAATTTACCCGCATTTATATCTTCATCACACCCACCATTTAATATTTAATATTACATCTAAAACTATACGGGACTTTAAACATAAATGTATCTGGATTGGTACGCCTTGTGATTAATATATTGCATCAATGAAGAAATTTTCCTAAAATAATCTGTTACTATATTGTCAAACTTTAAAAAAAATTGTCGACCTCTATGTCATTCGATCAAAACTGAGATAATCGTCAGAACATTATCAACCTGCATTCAGTCATTCTCTCAAAACCCAAATAATCAGCATAAAACAGTCATTCTATAAAAATCCAGTTCATCAGCTAGAAATGTATCAACGTCCATACATTCATTCTGTCCCGCCAAAAATGTATCAACCTCCATACATTCATTCTGTCCAGCCATACATGTATCAAGCTTGTGATATTCGTTATTGTGCAATATCATTCATTCACAGCTCTCAATAAGAGCATATCTTTGTGGGATGTACATGAGGATGTAATTTCTGCATCAAACAAATTTCTGCTGGTAAATAAACAACACCTAAAATAGCATCTTTGTGATCATTAGCTATTAAAAACTTAGACTCTTTTTACCACAATATAGTCTCACTAGATGAATGAATACATACAAATAACACAAATCTCATTTTCTAAGAATTATTTTGTCTGCATGTTTTATGAATAAACTTTAAACCTTGCAGACAACACGTCCTAAGTATCAAGTTTGGTTTCGAACAAGCAAACAAATTAATTTTTAGCATATCAAAAATGTATTTCCATTTTTGTAAAATTGAATATTTGCATTATTGATCGCTCGTAAACACAACATATACTTACTGCTAGCCATTGCAAATTATAAACTTGTTCTAGGTGCTTCTTACCATTGCATTTGTAGAATTCATTGGCTGTTTTGATATCCATGAAGCTTAGTTCGTCTCTCTGACCCATGACGCCCATCAAACCTTTGTCTTTCGGCTCAATGGTGTGGGATTTCTCATCTTTACTGAACCACTGCATCATAAAAGTGTGTTTGGTTTACTTTAATGATGGTGTTGGTGGATGAGTGTTGCCGGCATTATATATATATATATATATATATATATATATATATATATATATATATATATATATATATATATATATATTTGAAAGTGATTGATATTTCAGTTCATAATAGCGCCAGTAAATAAGCATTCTTAGACTCAATATTTGTAAAGCAGCAATCAGTAGATACAAATTAGGATGCACGTTGTAAACGAAGTATATCAGTCGGCTTTAATAACATGGCGTTAAAATGATAAATTCACAGATGGTTAAAACATCTAAATAATGCTTATTTCAATACCAATACAGAAAATATTTTAATCTAAAGAAAATGTCACTTTTCAATTTATGTAATCACAAATAATTTGACACTGTTAGTAAATTCAATAATAATGATTGGTCCTTGCTGATGTCAAATAAACCATCATGCTGTATTTGATGATATGTCTTTCTAGCCAATATCCACAATACGTCTAGCAGGAAACCTTAGTTCAAAGTTAAAGAAAAAAAGTTTTCTTTGACTTTGCTCAGAACAAAGTTTGAATTATACAACCTTCGAGTATTGTCTTACCTGATACTTACCTAGTGTGTTACATTAAAATAATATGGATGTACTACAATTTCCTAATATAGACTTTAATTCGATGTCTACTTGAGTTTGAGATTCATGCTTAATAAGAGAAAAGTCAGTGTGATTAAAAGATATGTGTAAAATATAGGTTTACATTATCCTAACATCACTTACCGTAGGTCCATAATGCATGGCGGAACCAATATCATATGGTTCCCGCACGCCAATTTCCGTACCGGCCTCATATTTCTTAAAGTCCTCTTCGTATCCAGCTTTTATGTTTGTACGTAAGACGTCGACAAAGTAGTCCCGGTCAGGGCGAGATTGTTCGTGGTAAAATCCTATGGAGTGTCCTATCTCATGAGCTACTGTCACCTTCTGGATTCCCAAAAATTGGAAATATATTATGCATAATGGATAGTGTCAACAAAGGCTGTGTAGAACGTTGCATAAATCATTTATGCGTTTAATTATCGTGTCAAGAATGGCTGTGTAGAACGCTAGATAAAACATGTTTCCAATTTGCTACATGATTTCCATGATTTATGACTTCATCAAAAACTTTTAACACTAACAAAGACCATGACATCGATCGAAAGGTTAACTTAATGAAAGTCTTCGCAAATGTAGAAAATACTAAATGTTTTTTAACATTAAAGCAAGAAAATAGCCATGACTAGCCCCCCCCCCCTCCCCCCCCCCCCCGGTCATTTGAAACAAATTTATTTAGAAAATGAGAGAAATTTATGATTGAATGCACAAGAGACATGTTCAGTTAAATCATACCGATATCAGTTTCGATTAGCCTAAGATTCGGTTGCATGCCTACACTTTAGAGAAACATTCGCAAGCTCACTTTTTGTTCTAGTAAATAAGAATAAGAACTGAACAATTTTAAAATTGCTTACATTATTACAGGTCTCAGAAACTGTGACTTCTTGAGGTCCCCCCATTCTTCCAATCGCAGACGAACAGCTGAAAATAATTTAAAATATTTAAGCAAGAACAACTGCATGTTCCACTGACTTGTATTGATATCATTTATTTCTCTAATTGTGGTCTAGAATTTTAAATTGTGTGCTATATATGTACCAATTATGTTAAATCTAATTAATGCCAATAATTACATTAATGCTATTATTAGATTAGTATACCTCGTTGCAAACAAACACTGTTTCGGACAACGGCTTGGTGCCTTTTCAGATCAGGTAAAGTTGCCAATCGGTTTTACTTTAATGGAACTTTATCTGGTCCTGCAATAGTTAAGGGCTGCTGATCCTGACCTGGCCTTGAATTAGCACCAGAAACCATAACCTGGTCTTGCAATGGCACAGAGTTGTTCCGCAATTTGTACTATCGCCCATAAGTAAAACGTCTATGTTATCTTGCGAGTCCCAATAGAACATTGCAAATAATCTACACAGCGACCATCTGACGTGAGGCCTTTTTCTTACTCTAAGTAGGGTAGATTATTCGTTCTGAAGACGTTATACGTAATCTGTCAAGCTAAAATTCAGTCCTCTTCCACTTCTATTACCAAATATTCAAAATGGATATTTCCCAAGGGATTGGGTTCACAATACATTTTTAAACAAAAACTTTTCGTTCCTTAGCTTTAAACTTACTTGAAGAGAGAATTATTCGATAGATTTTTCATATACCAACCCTGGGCCTTTCGAAAAGAGTATAAAGTCGGAATGTCCAAGTTCTTTCTCACGTTCTGCTGTTCTCTCCCGGAATCGTAGACACGTGACAGATTCCCAGTATTCCATCGCGGATAGAACCGTACTCTTGATGTTTTCCGCTGTATAACAATACAGTTAGGTGAAGCAAAAATTAAAAATTAAAATGACTCCGATTCCTCCGCACCCACATATATTCATCACCCGTTCGTGAAAAGTTATCAATATTTGGATGAGGAGGGGGTGGGGCAATGTTAATATGTCTTCATTTTCCTCCCGTGGACATTATAATTAAATAACAATTTAATGGGAGTTGCTCGTTTAAATAGCAAATTACGTTATCTGTGAAAAAACGGGTGATATTCCAAAGTTACCAAATAGGCTACTCACACAAATCCTAATGAACAAATTTAATTTTTTGAGAATTTTGAAAGCGTTTCTATAATCCATTGATGTCACGCTTTTTTGCTTCTTTATTACTAAAAATTTATTAGTATCAGTTTTCGTTGTATGAACATAACTTGTATTTATTCAGAATATAATGTGATAAGGTTCTAGAGTAGATATGCTTTTCTACAACAACGTAATTGAATACCTTTAATATTTAAATATTAAAAAGTAGCATAGCACTTGTCTTTTACTTTTGCATGGGGAAAACTTTTTAATATTTTCACAAGTAAAAAAAAACTCATAGAGCATAATTTTCTCTATAATTAAGAGTTTACCTCTTCTAGCGTTAAGTATGTATCTCAAAAAACTAATTTTCAGTCTGTTTATTCGTGTAAATGGTAAGCTAATGGAGAATCCCTGTACTTTCTCAAATCATTGAAAACATAGCACATTATAACACCCAATGCCACAAAACGTAACTCACGTAGTACGTTGAATTTGCTAAACTCGAACATAACGGTTCCTTTAGGCCACTTGTAGATGGTGTTGCTGACAACCTTTCTTTTTGACCTCCCAGTGCCATCCAGCGTTTTGCTTCCTTCCATTATCTCTACAGCCTGTGATGGCGTCAACTTCATGTCTGCTTCGTACGTTCCCTCCACATCAGCCAAACCTTCCATTGGCTTGTGCAGCTGAGATAACTTTTGGCCTCGGAGAAGTCGAAGATGCTTCGTGTTTAATTTTGGTGAGCCCTGACAAAATATAACATACTGGAGTTTATAGTGGTGTCGAATATGTACACGATGTATCTACATTTTACCTCCGGGTTGTCACACTGCGTGTTGTGAATCAGCCGGGTTAACTGCGCATGGAATACGTTCCAAACACAAGGCTAAATGTCCTGAAACGAACGATTTACTTATTTCGTTATTTAAGCAGCACCCAATGTTGAATAATAGAAACCCACTGAATACTATACTCACTCTAACCACATATTAGCCAATTATTTGGGATAAATACGTTGTATATGTTATAATTACTTTGGCGTCGCTTCCAGCTGGCATGGGCGCACACACATAAGGGGAAGGGGTGGGGGATTACTTGCCCCCGTTAAACCATCCCCGGATTTAACCTTTAAACATGTTTTGGCCTACATCCGTAAAATCAAATAGTCAATCACGACATAATTGCCCACCCGCCCCAAAAAATATTTTTAAGGCGTCCCTGACAGTCGATTTACTTGAATGACATATTACACATAATATATCCATTAAAATAGCAGACTGTCATTAAATAATTAAAGGTAATGCATACCATTTATGACTGATTCGTCCAATTTTTGAAATTGGCATTGGATAATGTCTTATAGTGGTCCTTCAGAGAATATGGTCAAAAAGTGGTTTTTGAGTTTTATTACATTTTAGACACTGTTTAATTATTCGAGCCATAAATAAACTTCATCAGATATATTTTAGATTATATAAACTCTAGAATAATTTTATACACTTGTATACCTACATCAATGGTTGGAAAAAAACTGTAAGAAGGTTATTACTAAGCTTCAAAGATTGTACAACAATGTATAAGCGACTTATTTTCAATTACTCTTGACTTCTCATATGTGTGCGTGGCTTTATTAGTCATTTAAATGGTTGAAGTACAGAGAGCATTGTCTTTCACATCTTTGCTAGACAAAGTTCATCGATCCACTTGATTCCGTTAATACAAAACCAAAATGAATTTACATGCCTTGGTAAGCGAATACTGAGCTGGGAGTAATGATCAAGACTTAATATGAGCAAATAATGCGGTTCTCTTTCTTTATATCTCTAATTGCTTTTCTCTTTGCCGATTTTCTTTGCAGTTTTATTTGTCTTTTCATAAAAATTTAGAGGCGTTTTGTTTTTCTTTTTGGTGCATGTAGCCATATTGCGTGTTTTTGTCATAGCATATACACAAGAATTTACAAAATCAATACGACACGTGTAACTTCCAAAATTCTCAATTATCGTTCGCAAACTTGTACGATGTATAGTCAGAAACTATGAGAAAAAAAAATGTGTACAGGTCTGATTTACCTAAAAGGGTTTCAACAATCGGCTACTAATGGTTACTAATGTTTATCTGAGGAAACGAGTGACATTATTGGACTCCCCAGCAACACTGTGCCGTAGTTATTGTAAATAGAAACAAAAAACATAATAACAAGTAATTTTGTTTTTGGAAACAAAAGTGACTATGGTATTAGGTGACTTACAAATTTTCAGCAAAGTGAAAGAGGAAATATTTAATATAGGCAAAACGTACCTCTGACGTTCAGTTAGCTTTGTGTTTAAACCGTATTCCGGGATTAATTTTAATGCATTCTACGCGTATCAATTTCATCAACTTCTACGGTGAGCTCTGGTGTGAATGATCATGCAGATTTACTCGATTTTCGATTTGAAACTTAAACCTTTTCATATTAGACACTAATATACCTAACCCTAACCAAACCAAAGACATGAACAGTATGCATTAATATCAAGACCTAACAGTAAACAAAACCACATACATGAATATGATCCATTGATATCTGTACCTAACAATAAACCAAACAAAAGACATGAACATTATGCATTGATATATGGACCTCACACTAAACTAAAACAAAGACATGAACAGTACGCATTGATAACTAGACCTAACATTAAACCAAAGCAATGACATGAACAATATGCAGTGATATCTAGACATATTGATAATAATACACACTGATAAATGTCTTTGTTTTGGTTTACTGACCCTAAAAAGTGTGTATATACCTAGACAGGATCCTAAACCAAACCAAAGACATGAACAGTACGTTGATATATTAAACACACTATGCTCAAAATGACTGTCGAGTAACCATTTCTGACTTAAAGAAGGCATTATTGATGACAGTGAGGAAGGACGGAACCAAGTTCTTGTTCACAAATAATCTTTTTAACTTTCGAATCGATCTTCCAGAATGATGCTTTTGAATACTCTTTTCGTTTTCTCGTTAACAACGGACTGACAACTTTAGTTTACGGAGAGTGGATAATCTGTTTTATTAAAACAACTTCTTATTCTCAAATAGCTGCAAACCCAAACATTCTTGCTCCGATGATTGGAGTGTATGTTTGGTCAATATTTTTCCTTTTATTTCATATATATTACATTTTATAAGCCATCCCTAAAAAGTCAAAATTCTCATCAACCCATAATTCTGACTTCATTGAATGCATCGCTGTATACATATATACATACATACATACATACGTACGTACGTACGTACGTACATACATACATACATACATACATACATACATACATACATACATACATACATACATACATACATACATACATACATTAATTAATTAATTAATTAATTAATTAATTAATTAATTAATTAATTAATTAATTAATTAATTAATTAATTAATTAAATAATTAATTAATTAATTATTAAATTATATTATAGGACAAGTGTTTGCCAGAAAATTCGTCTGTAAAAGCCGTTTCAATTTCATTCGTACGTGCTACGTACAATGTTACTGTATGCACTTACGATTAAATAATTTCTTTGAACAGAAAACAACTTTGTATGAAAAATAAAAAAGTTTTTTGTGAGACAGTAATGTCAACATTGGAACCATTTTGAGACAAATACTACTATAACATATGTTATGTTTCCCTCAAATATTGATCAAAAATGGTTTAACAATGGGTTCGCTTTTCTCTTTTTCTATAATATATATTTATGCATTCATGCATCCATTTACTTATTTATGTATTTATTTATTATATTTTATTTATTTATTTATTTATTTATTTATTTTTATTTTAGAATATGTATATATGTATTTTTATCAACAACAAAAAAAAATCATTCTTGTCTGCAGACATTGTCATTGTTAAACTAGTAAGCCTAAAAACACAGTCAAGGGAAACCCTTTCCTGCAAATCACGTTGTTTTAAAATGAGAGCAGAGCATAATTCAAAACATTGAAGAAACAAACAAAACAAAATAAACGTCAACCAGCTTCCTTACGTGAATAGTTTCAACGATGCCAGAGTTGTTACTTCCATTGATCTCATCCAGGATCTGAAAATGTAATTTAGCTTTATTAGGTTACATTTTGGCAGATAGGTTAGGCAGATGGATGAATATGCAACATAGTTTCACATAAAACACAGTTATTTTAAGAGACTTATAAGGTACAGTGAGTTTGCATTTGATTCCCAGACATATTTAACATCGACACACACTTATGTTCGCATTCTTTTCGACAGAATCGTTGCCAAACAATATCTTTTGAAAGCAAACTATTTTTCTAATAATAAAAGAAATTAAGAAAGAAAATGATTATAACTCCAATAGCGTTGCACAATACGTTAATGTCATGATGGCAATTGAATACGGCAAAAAACTTAAATTATTCAATAACTCCATTAGCTATCCATTATATGTTTTGCCATAATGAAGACTGGCTCAGGCAAGCCAAGTTATATTATTTATATTACAACCTTTCACCTAAGCGCTTTTGAAAATAATAATAAAACTTAAGTAATATTATGTTGCTATTTAACACTGATGCCTAAGTACAAATAAATAATATGTTGGCATAAGAGCAAGAAATATCAAGATTATATAAATACGTTTGTTGCGCAATTAATATGCGGATAATATGATTTAGAATAGTGTCATGTTGCGAAAGATATATAAACTTTCTGTCAAAGCTGTCATGATATAAAGTTTGCATTGAATTGTACATTTTTAAAAATTTGGGATTTGCATATCGTGACAAACTTTATACAAATCAGTCTGACTACGATTGTATTGACCGCACCAGTTCCAAGATTTATGAGTTATACTTTTTTCTCTGACAATAAATCTTCATTTATCTTGGTAAGGTACCCTTTAAAAAAAATAAAACATGTGAAACATCTATAAATTACTTTTCATTTCCTGAAGAAACAGACAAAACAAACATTTGTAAATTCATTTCTTACATCTAAAGCCTTAATGACTGACTGATATATATATATATATATATATATATATATATATATATATATATATATATATATATATATATATATATATATATATATATATATATATATATATATATGAGAGAGAGAGAGAGAGAGAAGAGAGAGAGAGAGAGAGAGAGAGAGAGAGAGAGAGAGAGAAAGTTGGTATTTGCTTTTTAAGTTGTCCTATTTTTATGAGTGTGATTTATAATTTTAAAATTAAATATCAGTTTAACGTTATTCACAAAACACAAAAACATGAAAAGTGGATTATGTCCCTAATTGGTTACATGATGAATCACGTGACAAGTTTTTTTAACAAATGCGACCATTTAGAATGAGGCGTGTAGATGGAGAATAATTGATTAATAACCACGTTACTTAAGCGGAACTATGATTTGAAATAACATAGAAAACGATCAAGAAAAAGCCAAGTTATTCAAATTAAAGTATCATTTGAAATAACATAGAAAATTATAAATTTAGAGCCATCTGTTAACAATGAAAATACCATCATTAAAATAACATAAAAACTAAAATATTTTACAGGCATGTTTTTACAATGAAAATATCATTTGAAATAACATATAAAATAGTCGAGTAAAAGACAAGTTACATAAATAAAATGCTATAGAATAATAAACATTCCTTGAATGAAGAAATCGTTTGAAATAACACAACAAATAATCCAGCAAAGACCAAATACAAATAGTAACTTTTCGAGTAAAAGACAAGTTATTTAAATGAAAATATCATTTGAAACAACATAGAAATTAGTCGACTAAAAGACAAGTTACTTAAATGAAATGCCATTTGAAATAACATGCAAAATAATTTAGTATAAGACACATTACTTGAATGAAAATATCATTTAAAATAACACAACAAATAATCCTGCAAAAGCCTCTTTATTTGAATGAAAATATTATCTGAAATAACATACAATTAACTAAGTAAATACTAGTTTTTAAATTTTAAAGCAACAGAAAAATGAATCGAAGAAAATTGAAAGCTTGTTCAATAAACACTTCTTATCTAACAAAACATTTTCCATGTGGTTAAAGTGCCTGTTCATATTTTAACGATTAAATACATTATATTAAGATTTGATTTACATTGTTCATTAAGTGAAAGTGTCTTTCAAACAACATAATTCACAAAATTCCAAGTTTAGTCGAAATCACCGAAAGGTAAGTCGAACATTTTAAGATTATAGAAATGTTGAGAATGTTTTAAGAATCTTTTCTCGAATAAACCTGTGGTATCTTTTCTTTTTTAAATTAAAAAAAAAATTCAACAATTAGTTTTTATTTAAAAAGAAGAAAAAACATTTAGATTCATACCTGCACAGGCAGTCCATTAGTAAGTAAAAATATGCTCAACAACACTGCAACACCTAGACTCATTTTCGGGTCCTGAAATGGTTTTACAGAAACTATCGGGCTCTTTTATATACTTTTGATTGCTAATAGATCATATTTGACGACACTACGGTACTACCCATCAAACGCACTTCAGAAAAAATCAACATGTATGCTATTGTTTATATTTGCCGAGTGCAATAAACGTAGCTCCTATGTAAATAACTAGGGGTGAAAATTAGTATTTGTTCAAGGAAAAGCCATCTGTTAATCCAGGAATTTAATTAAGTTTGAATTATAACCCAACAAATCACCAACTCTAGAGTAGATGATTCTCCTTCAAGTTGAGATAAAAAGTGAATCAACAATAAGGTTTGACCCAATGTATTACCGCACAGAGAAAAGTTCAACAGTTAATAGATTTAAATTACATTATGAAATATGCGTGGCGTGGGATTAAGATGTTAGTACGCATAAATGCCTTCTTGATTCAAACATTAAAACGACACAGGCTAAGACACCTGTATATAAACACTAAGATCAAAGTTAACCTGATTTTTGGCATTGACCTTTAAAAATAATTAGAGCTTAAACGTAAACGTAAAAATGCACCACCACCACCCACCCACCCCCCTTTTTAAAAAAAAATCAGCAAAGTAAATAACAGATCTTCAAATGTTTGTCATTATGAAGTTGAGTACCTGAATGGTTAACACAGTAAAGTGTTTAATTCTGATAATTCTGCTAGTTCTATACCTATGGCTTTCGGACAAATAAAAACGTCGAAGATTTATTTTTAGGATCAAAATCAAAATATCCACTGTTAAAACCATCCCCAAAATACGCACTAACTTTACCAAACCAAGGCTTTTACCCCACGGTGAAGTTCATAACAACTCACAACTTTACGCTGAAAAAAGGTTAAAATCAGAATGTACATTTTAACTTCTGAACTTAACATGGGGCTATATTATATTCAGATAGGTAATGCCTTTTTGTCCCGAAAATGCTTCAGCGACGATAATACACAGTCTGTTGTTTTCCTATCTCTACAGTGAGTTTTGAACAACAACAAATACCCCAATCTTTCTATTAATCGTTACAACATAGATAATAAGATAATTTTATTCGGATTTGTACGCATACATAACTTGCTGAGCATAGTTTGCTGTTTTAAATTATTTACTATTTTATAATCTATTTATAGAAAAATTAGTATTGTTTACAAATTGCAATTTTATTTAGGAAAAGTAATTAATCTTATTTTCTCTAATTTATTACATTACTCCATTTTCCTGGATCGGAAAAACTTTCTATATTATGGATAATAGATTTTTTTTTCAAACGACTCAGCATATCATTTTCAATCAGGTAGCATCAAACCGAATGAATAAAATCAAAAGCCGGTTAACATTACTCCTTCATTATTCCTGATGTGTACAAGAGTACTTTTGGCATTTTTATATCGGGTTTCTATACATTGACAATCGTCACTGACATTACAAAAAAATTATAGGGACGTTTTGAGCGAGGAATCATGATAAAACGAATTTTAAGACAAAATATCCACGTAGTTGATACTGAGCATTAATTTAAGGGAATACAAAAAAATCATTGTTTTTTGTGGAGAAATATGTATATAACTTCTCAATGTATCATTGTATTATAGCAAACTTTTCACCCTTGCAATTCAAATGTCTTCAGCAAATATCACAACGGTAAAAAAAACAAACAATTTATAATGCGAAATCAAATTGCAAAGATGTACGATAGTTAAAAAATTATTACACACACACATACACACATACATATATACATACACACACACGTACGTACATACATACATACATACATACATGCATGCATGCATGCATGCATGCATACATACATACATACATACATACATACATACATACATACATACATACATACATACATACATACATACATACATACATACATACATACATACATACATACATACATACATACATACATACATACATACATACATACATACAAATACTGGAAGTAATTTCGGGTATTCAATGCTAATTAAATTACATCAATTGTTCAAATAATAAATATATTACAAATGGGGTTCTTTTAAAGACATTAGAGACAACATTTGGTGCCAGTGATGATTATGGTCGATCACACAGTCTGTTGTTTACCTATCTCTATCGTAAGATTTTAGAATTTTCAAGAAAAAAAAGTAAATACCCCAATAGCTGCAAAATCGAAACTCAGTGGGTTTGGTTAACTTGTTCACTTTGTTGGTTGGGTGATTATTATCAATCTAAAAATCAGCATCCTTCTGATTGCTGTTGGAACTCTTTCTCTGTGTTCCTAACAATAACGTTTTGTTTGTTAAGCAATTAACATTCATGAAACGTATCTAATTGGATATGAACAATAAACAAAAAAAAACTATTTGCTTTGTTATATTCGCATTTTCTTCAGTTCCTCGAATACCTCTCTCTCTTGCCACATATAAAGCGAAAACTCCGCGATTTTCGTAATAACCTTTATAAGGTCAGCCTCCACTTGCTGAGGAAAATAAATAAATGAAATGTTGGAAATGGTGGATAGCTTTACTTAGAAAATAACTTTGTCAAATGGAAGTACACCCACGTATTGTACTGCTCCTTTGTCTCAACACAGTGTACAATGCATATTTAATGATGTTATAACTCATTGATCAAAGACTAAGATTTTAACTTTATCCGGAATGTTCCGTCATAAGTCGTAATATATACATATAAACACACTTGAAAGCATGTTGTCACTTATGAAATTCTTTAAACAGAGTTAAAAAGAAAGCTTTCTCAAATTATGCGTAAAATGTTAGGAAATTTGGAGTAGGGAGTTCCATGTTCATTAATACTTAAGTGACAGACATCGAAGTTTTCTGTGGGGCATATTATAATCTGGGAATTTGTACACGAGATATTACGTTTTGGCACCGTCTCAATACAACAGGAAAAATCAATACGGAGACTGGAAAAAGAAACATCTTGGACATTCACTGATAAATACAAAGTGGTATACGGTGTCCATTTTAAACAAATTCATTTTTATCAAATTAACTTTAACTTTATGCCGTGGTATATATCTCGTTTTATTATTAACCATGAAATATTGCATGTTTTAACAGCCTTATTTTACGTTCACTTTGTTTTATGACGCCATGCTTTTTATTTATGCAATGATTTGATTATTTTGTTAGCATGTGTCTTTAACTAGGCTGTTTTGTATTTTCAAGAAAAATGCATAAAAGAATTTGAATTTGAATTTGATGCGCATGTGCAATCCTTATTGAGTCAGTTTTGCACCAAGCAAGCATTACCCAAAATTTTGTTCATTTTCCTCCTCCTAGCATATATTTAGAGCTGAACAATTAAAATTGGAACTTTATTAAACTCGATACATATTTCATGTTGAACTATACTTTTCTTTTCTTTTGATATGACATTTGAGCAGTTTGGATCATTGCTACCTGTTCAAAAGTGTATGTGCAACGTTCGAAAACTTCATTACCATTAGATTTGTTGATTCAATTCACTTTTTCTAAAGACCAGTTTATACAATTACTCTAATCTCCTTTCATCTTTTGTATTATTGTTTCTCTTTTGTTCACTTTTCTCTAAAAAGGCAACAGGTTCATTGGAGGAGGTGTTGAAATACGACTTTGCCAAACTAACGCTAGTTTGAAGAAAGACGTATAAATTAACATAACCGAACCAAAGTTCGTCATTTATTGACAGACTTGCGCTTGAAATTTTAATATATGAAAGACGGTGTTAATTTACGGTTATATCCGTGTCCAAATGTTATTTCACAGAGACGATAATATGAAGAAATGCCGATATCTCTTGTTGACCAAACACTTGTAAATGGCTTTGAAGTCCTTTTTTCTTTTATTTATATTATAAAATCTGGAGAAGTCTCACAAGATTAATATATGGGTACTTGGCCCAAATAGTCGATACAAACAACACAAATAAAATTAATGCGTTGATTTCTGTCTAAAGCAGACTATTCTTTAGTGTACCTACATTAATCGGTTTCATAATGTTTTTCCAAAGATTTTTATTGCGTCATTTTTATCCTCAAAGTATTGAATTAAATTTAAGCAGGATGCACAATCTAATCTTACGGTTTTATAATCCTTGTATATTGCCCGATCTTTTGATGGGTCAAGAGGCATTTTGACTTATTTATGGTGGCCATGTACGTTCAGATCCTTTTAGATGTATCTATTGCGGTCCTATCTATACCGTTGTTCAAATTTGCTTATGATATGCTGCGTTTATTGAATTGTACGTACATTATAATACCTTTACTGTACAGTTCACCAGGCAATGGGTCTTTGTTCGCCAAACAAAGTTTTAATATAAATACATTCGTGATACTTTGCAACATAAATTAAGGGAGAATGACATCAAACGCCTTTCCTTCACATTCTTTCTACTTTCCCTATGTACAGGTTAGTAGGTGCATTGGTATTTCGTATGTAGAGAAACAATCGAGAAAAAAGAAATAAGAATAAGTAAAGGATTTTCGAATACCTATATGCTGGACCAGACCTTTGATGTAAGCTACATATACGATTAGAGGAATAACACTAATCTTGTATATTCACAAGGTCAACGTTTTCAGATATATCCTGGAGTGTTTCGTATGGATTTTAATATGTGCAGAAGGCCGGCGAAATAACTGTTCAGCGAATCACGATGAAGACCTTTTATAACACTCTAATACTTAGACGATGTGACCGCTTGGCGCTGAAGTCATAATTGCAGTAAACATAGTATTTACTAATCCAATTATTTTTCAAGAACATTGACTTCCAACAACTATTCTAGATATCTAAGTCAATGTTTGAAAAACATAAAATCGAATTTGAAGCATTGTAAATTGGTTATATTTGGATGTTTTGAAAGTAACATCAATTTGACAAATATATTCACAAAATGCTGAAATAGTGTATTCTTTGAAACATCACGCGTGCATCCAAGCGCTAACACACTTAAGGAATACCGCGACATACCCCAAACAAATGTAAAAATTTAAAGAATGTATATTCTCTAATCAGCTCAAACTTGCTAAAGTTACCCTCATTTAAAAACAAAAGAGCTTTTGGATAACTGAAAATAGAGTCAGTGAGTACCTACATGATTTAAGGTACTTGAAAGAGACAAGTGTTCAATGCTTTCAAAATACCTTTTGCCCCTAATTGTCAGCCCTTTTGAACTGATAGAGCTGCCAGTTTGTCTAGGGGTGGTTTGGAGAATTGTTGTTGTTTGTTTTATTGGCACTGTTGGTTATATCATGCAGAGGAAATGGCAGCCTTGTTTTTCATAAAGGTACACCAAGATGGCCGACATCCCGGGGTGGCCTGGATGGACATTGAACCAGCGACCCTTGAATCACGAGGCCGACGCTCTCGAACTGAGTAGAAGCTAGTCCAGAAATATCATGTATTACCATTTTGGGGTAGGGATGGGGGGTGGAAAGGCGTAAACAAGTAGTCAAGGTGTCAATGGGATAGAATCCCTTGTGTGGGCGGGGTGATGCAGAAGTTTCTGAATTTTAGTCGTTTGCTGGGCATATTCGTAACCATCTAGGTGTAAATAAAACTTACTCTGCGAAATATTGTTTGTTTGCGCTCATCTTTAGGTTCAGCCTCCTCCTCAATACTTACCACCAACCCTGATCAAAAGATGCTGAACTACCTCCGCTCCTATATAGGTATCTGTCTATCCTGATATCTCTGACAGAGGACACGAGAAGCGCCCTTGATATGGGCCAGCATGTGAGGCACATGATGAAGCACCAATAAAATGCATACCGTCAGGAAGGGGGTTGTTTATTGCCATAATATTTCTGCAGATTTATTGAAAACGAATTACCTGAGTAACATCAAAAAGATTGCTCAGATAGAAAGGTATTTAACTGAAATCCTGCATATCATACAAATGTATGAAAGGAATATCATTATCATACCCTTTATTTGACACAGTCGTCAATAATATCATTCTGACTAAAGTACTAGAAGATTGTGATGATTACCCCACCTCGTTCTATTATCATACAGCCAATCAGGTTTAATATATACACTTTTCTCTATACACTGGGAATGAATCTCTACTTGCATGGCTTACGGACACTTCAATGAAAGCAAACTCTTGTAAATTCTAGATATTACGCTAGGGACGAAAACATTTGTCACGGGACAAATATTATCCATTGGAAATATATATTTTAAAATTTACTGTGAAAAGATCACCTAAATTGTATCGGCGTTTAAGTTGACTACTTGTGAAATTATACCTAAACAATAATAGAAATTTAAACTCATTACCTTCTACATTTTTACACACATGTTCAGCTCTCAATAAGAATGAATCCAGTGCGATCTCAGTTAAAATTCATTCAGTGAGATCTCAATAAGAATGCATCCAATGAGATCTCGGTGTGTGTGTGTGTGTGTGTGTGTGTGTGTGTGTGTGTGTGTTTTGATTGTTAACGTATTTCTAACAATTTATTAGTCATATATCGCTACGATAGTGTGACAGTTTATAGCGATGTCTAACACTGGAGCATCATGTGCCACAGACTTATAACATGATGTCCCACCCAGTCACATTATCATGACACCAGACCGGTCGCATCTGAGATGGATGCTCTGGCCACTAGGTCACCGGAGTGGTTTGAAATCTCAGTAAGAAGGCATACAGTGAGATCTCAGTAAGAATGCATACTGTGAGATCTCAGTCAGAATGCATACAGTGGGATCTCAGCAAAGTGCTTTCAGGGAAATTCATTAACAATGCAGTCGGTGAGATCAGTAAGAATGCATCCAAACAACACACACTGGAACAAAGGTCATTCCATTTTTTCTGCATCTACTGCATTATCATAATAGAAAAAAAACAAGCGGCCTGAATCTATCGTTTTGGAGCGGTTTCTGAAGCTCATGGAGTATGGAAATTTGATAGCTGGCAACCTGATTATTCTTGGAGATTTCAACTTTCACTTTGACTATTCTGGGAACCCATAAACATCATAACTCTTAGATTCCATTCATGTTTTCAAGCTCAAACAGTCAGTTAACCAACCCACCCATAAACATGATCACATTTTAGACTTGATTCTTCATAGACATGATGATAATATTCCTTGGCTCAACATTGTATCCCACGAACTTGCATCAGATCACATCTGCATTATATGCCATCTGGACGTATCAGTCCCTAACCCTCCACCTTTATTAGCTACCAAGAGAAACCTCTGTATGATAAATAGAACCAAACTAATGCATGACAGCCAAGCAAAGCTAACAACTTGCTTACCTCCTACAACAAAACAGCTATATAACTGCCAAGTGCAGAGCATCCAATCAAGTGTTCTCCGTTGTATAGCAATGTTAGAGACCAGCTTCACACTGCTAAAAGAGACCACCGTAAAGCTGAGAGGCTTTGGATTTCCACCAGACTCACTATTCATAAGCAAACCTATAAAGCCGCTATGAAAAACGTTACATAGTCCATGCACCGAAATCATCCCATTACAGTACTAAGATTATGGAAAGTGTCAGCTGCAAAGAGCTCTTAGAGATTACTAAAAAGCTGATGTCAAGGAACAAATGTTCACTACTTCCATCTCCCTTCTCTCTAGTCGATCTTCCGGACCTGTTTGCAATTTCTTGCGTGGCAAGGTACAAATCATTAAAGATAAGATTGATAACACAATTTCAATTGACTCGTCGTCACCATACAATTGCGATACGGAATTTCAACGGCAACCGTTTGCAGCATTTAAACCTGTCTCTATGGATTTAGTACAGACAATCATCTGAATAGCACACCAAAGTCATTTCAACTTGATCCAGTTCCAACATCACTGCTGATTGAGTGCTTAGATCCAATAGTACCTTCACTAAATGATGTTATTAATACCTCTGTCTCATCTGGGGAATTCCCACCATTTTCAAAATTGTCGTTGTAAAATCTCTGCTGAAGAAATCAACACTGGACCATAGCGATTTAAAGAACTACCGCCAAGTTTCTAATCTCCCATTCATATACAAATTCTTACCCAAAGTTGTTCTAAGCCAACTTGTATCACATCTGAATTGAAAGTCTTTTTAGCAATGTACAGTCTGCATATCGCCCTTGTCACAGTACTGAAACTACTCTTCTGAAAGTACTAAATGACATTCTCTTTGTTTTGGATAACATAAAGATTACGGTCCTCGCCCTCCTTGATTGTCGGCAGCATTTTATACAACTGACCATCATATATTACTTCACTGTCTCCAACATGTATTTGGCATTTAAAATACAGACATACTGTTGTTCATATCCTACTAAGTCAACAGGACACAAATTGTGTCCACAAATGGAATACACTCCAGCCCAGTTGATGTATGCTGCGGCGTTCCACAAGAGTCTGTTATTGGACCTATTTCCTTCATTATGTACACTCAGTCGCTCTGAAGTATCATATATCATCATTCAGTGTCTCACCAATTGTACGCTCATGACACCGAAATATACAAATCTAGCCACCCAACTGAAGTCCTCATTATTATTATTATTATTATTATTATTATTAGTAGTAGTAGTAGTAGTAGTAGTAGTAGTAGTAGTAGTAGTAGTAGTAGTAGTAGTAGTAGTAGTAGTACTTTCAATGTTTACTGTTATGTCCGTGTTTAATTTCTGACACTATAGTAATGGAATATCTGGAATTATAGAAATACGAATAAACTTACATGTATCTGACAATGATTTAAATTCATATTAACAATTACTCATTAAAGCAGCTACTGGAAAACTGCACCAGACGAGATACATAGTAATGGCATAACAAAACTTTATGACATAGTTGACCAGTCTATCTAAAATAACGATGTAAACAGTGAACAATTAAATACACATTAATATATTGCTACACACTAATTGTACCAAAAGAAAATCAAGAAAGGACAATAGAGTTTTCACAATGCAGTAGTAAAGGTTTGGAACGATCTACCCGGCAAGAAATGCATATAATTTTAGTGATTTTAGTTTATTGATGCCCACATGGAGTACATCTGATTTAAATGTTTACTTTGCAGTAGCTTACCCTGACAGGTCTAAAAGTATGATTTGCAATTACATTTTTAATGTCTCTCATTTCCTTTTTAAAAGTCTTGCGCTTTTGTCCACTGATATTTTCAAATTAAAGCACTACCACTTCATGGTAATGCGCTGTTTACATGTTCTAGTTCGTAAGTTTTCATTATTGTGTAGGCAATTGTACGTACCCCATTGTTGCCGAAGTCTTTCTTCTTATAGTATCTTTTCTGTGTTGGTTTTTGTTCATCAATGTTTTATTTTATTTTAAAACATGATTATCTTTGAATAATCAAGTCAACCTTTGCATCGTCTAGACAATATACATTACCTATACATATATTTATGTTTGGCATAGTGTTGTAATCCCAAATGCTGTATTAATGTACCTTTGCTTGTACATGTTTATGTACATGTATGTTTAAATTATTTTCCATCGCAGTCGAATACTCTATGTGTTTGATACATGTATATATGTGTATAGTTTATGTATTTTACGTTCTCGTAATGCTGCTATTACTTAGTCATTCCTGAAATTGGCTGCAGTTTAACAATGATTTTAAATGTATTTCTTACAAACGAAAATCTCATTGTATTGTATTGTATTGTATTGTATTGTGTTGTGTTGTGTTGTGTTGTGTTGTGTTGTGTTGTGTTGTGTTGTATTGTATTGTATTGTATTGTATTGTATTGTATTGTATTGTATTGTATTGTATTGTATTGTATTGATTGCATTGTATTGTATTGTATTGTATTGTATTGATTGTATTGTATTGTATTGTATTGTATTGTATTGTATTGTATTGTATTGTATTGTATTGTATTGATTGCATTGCATTGCATTGCATTGCATTGCATTGTATTGATTGTATTGCATTGATTGCATTGCATTGCATTGCATTGCATTGCATTGCATTGCATTGTATTGTATTGTATTGTATTGTATTGTATTGTATTGTATTGTATTGTATTGACCCACCACACAGTACGTTCACTTCTTATAGCCTTAATTATATTGCATTACAAGAGAATTTCGCTCTAAAATTGTACGGGAACAATTCAAGTGGATTCGAAGAAGAAGAAGAAAAAAAAACAGTTCAGCTATTTTATAAATTGTAAATATTAATTTCAAATATTGGCTGTTTTTTTATGCGGCAATGGGGTGGTTGTACTATTAAGTCATAATGTAAGTGTAATAGAGTAGAACTCTTATTTCGTGTGTGTGTGTGTGTGTGTGTGTGTGTGTGTGTGTGTGTGTGTGTGTGTACGTGTGTGTGTGTGTGTGTGTGTGTGTAATAATAGTATCGGGTTGATAATCATCCAGAAGGAACTGGCTGCTCACTTCCAATCACTAGCTGATTTCAACACTATAAGTTTGGGCTAAGGGGCAAGGGGGCTGTCCATAAATGACGTCACGCACCTAGGGGAGGGAGGGGGGTCACACATTTGTGACGATGTGTGACGAGGGGGAGGGGGGGTGTTTAAGAACTGTGACGTCACATCAAAACGCGCAACTTTAAAAGTTCCACTTAAATTCCAGAACGAACAATAGACGGAGCATCACATAAATTCCCATCTCTGTTTGCAACTCAAAGTTTGAAAGTGGATGACATCCTTCCTCGCTCCTCAAATCCTTATAGGTCAATTCCACATGACCGCTACGGTAGTCATTTAAACGAAAGAGGAATTACCATAGACACTGATTTAGAGAAGAAGAATTTTCAGTTTCCAGGAAACACTCTAGCTGAAATTTGGTCACAATTGATAGTCGATAATTTTCCGACAGTAGCCGAATTCATCGATCCAACAGAATCTGAGCTGGATGAAAAACAGATGTTGTCCAGAGATCAGAAATGGTATGACATCCACGTGCGAACAAGCCAATACTTGACACAAATTGTAAAATGCACCGACAACAAGTGCTGTTCGAAACCAAGAAGTTCCTATTTCAGTGTTGTAACAGATAGATTTCTCCCTCCTCCTGTACCAGTTGTTCAAACAAGCGAAGGTCTGAAAATTCCAGAACGAACAATAGACGGAGCATCACATAAATTCCCATCTCTGTTTGCAACTCAAAGTTTGAAAGTGGATGACATCCTTCCTCGCTCCTCAAATCCTTATAGGTCAATTCCGTATGATTTGTACTGTCCGTCAGTACAGTCCGTGCTTGGCGATAGGATTTGCAAGAAATGTCACATATACTGAATGGAATATCCATTCCACAGGATGAAGAGATCCAAGCTCTCCCTATTTATTCCATGAAGGAACATTTTGCTTCACCATGGGAAAATGGAGAAGCTTAAATTTTGTATTTTTTTACTTATAAATTGTTATTAAATTTTTTAAAATATAATTCTAGTGATTCTACCAGAGCTTTTCATTTTGTGGAATGCATAATGATTGTTATAATTCTACTCTCTCTCTCTCTCTCTCTCTCTCTCTCTCTCTCTCTCTCTCTCTCTCTCTCTCTCTCTCTCTCTCTCTTTAGAGGGGGGGTGGGGGGTCCAAAGATTTGTGACGTCATATTTGAGGGGGCCTAACTTTTTGTGACGATGTGTGACGAGGGGGAGAGAGGGGGCAAAAAATCGGCCAAAATCGCGTGACGTCATTTATGGACGGCCCCAAGGTGTCAGTACAAGAAAAATTACCTTCAAAGATGATGAAGGTATGCATAGGGATAGATGATTCTATGTTCATGTTATTGGTAACCCAAATAAATATTGTATTATTTTCCAAGATAGTTTCTACGTTGTAGCTAATGTATTTCCCTTCTTTCTCGGTTTTAAAAGAAGAAAAAAAGCACATGCTCTTATTGCCCGCGAAATGTAGATTATCGTCGTACTTTTGGTCATTATTATCTATACATTAGTGTCAATCGAGTAAATGTGTATTTATGATATGGAGATATTATCAATGGTTTTACTACTTTTTAAAAAGACCATTGTCTGTAATATGGCGTAAATATTCGAATTACAAGCATCTATGTCATTCTTGTTTATACACATTCATAGCAACTATTATATTGGCTTAATTGTTCTCTAATTGTCAGTTAGATACGATTCTTCTATTATTGTACTATTATTCTTTCAATCCAACCTTTGCACATATTTAAGTGATTTTTCTGCTCTTTTAAAATTTGTATCATGTATCTGAATATATCCTTATGGAGTGAGTGAGTGAGTGAGTCAGTCAGTCAGTAAGTCAGTGAGTCAGTGAGTGAGTGAGTCAGTGAATTAGTCAGTCAGTCAGTGAGCGAGTCAGTCACTCAGTGAATGAATGAAGGAATTAATGAATTAATGGTCAATCTCATGCATCCATACATATGCCACTGAAACTCTATCACTGTAGTAAGAAAATGTCAGAATATCCGAGAAAAAAATGAAAATATAAAAATCTATATCGATTCGTTATAATAATAATAATAATAATAATAATAATAATAATAATAATAATAATAATAATAATAATAATAATAATGAGAACTTTGTATAATGCCTAATCTTTCGAAGCTCTAAGCGATTTACACCATCAATAATGATATGACTACACTACAGAAAAACAAATGACTAAAACAATGAAATTGTAAAACTTGCTGAAAACATATAAGATACAAAACACTATTAGGTCTCTTAAGTTTGTCCCTGCAGTCGAAACAGCTGAGTTTTTAGAGCACTCTTAGAAGGAACCACTGTGTATTTGTGTCTAATTTCAATGGGCATTTCGTTCCACGTCGCCGGGCCCTGGTATGCAAAAGAACGTTGTCCATATAACTTTGTTTTCACCTTGGGAACAATAAGTATACGATTGTCAAAAGAAGAGCGTAAGTATCTAACTGGTGTATACACATGGGTGAGGCTGGATATGTATGTTGGACTGGAGTCTATCATTGAAACATAGCACAGAGAACAAATTTTGTGTTTGATTCTGTATCGAATCGATAGCCAGTGTAGGGTACAGAGCAGTGGTGAGGTGTGCTCTGATCGAGGTACTCTAAAGATGATCTGTGCAGCTGTGTACGTTCATGACATGTTGGTGCAATGTGAGAGTACTGTCTAGACTCTAGAATAACGCCTAGGTTTCGTACTGACTGTGAGAATTTAATGTTGGTGTTGCTGATATTTATTGTCTGAGGTAAAGCAATTGAATGAGAAAGGATTTATAGGATTACCATTTTCTCAAAATATTTTGACGTTTTCTTGCAAAAATGATCAAGTTTCTCAGATGTTCTCCATAAATTAAAAAAAAAAAAAAAAAAAAAATACATTCACTCCGGGATAAACTTTGTGCTTGAATTTAGCATATAACTACCGGAAGTTTGAGACAATGGGATTACTTTCACTATCTTCCTTATTTATCACAATACAGCTATTTGTATTACAATTCGATAGTTCGTAAGAGTCTTTTTTTTTTCTTAAAATGAGAAGTTTGGATTCTGTGAAAAGTCTTATTTTATCTGAAATCTAAAGCATTTGTGGAAAAAACGAACTGAGTATATTTCCAATTGATCAAGAGTCCAAATTTCAATCGAACACCTGTCAACCACCTGGCCACGTCGTCAGAAATTAGCGAAAGTCGATAGACACTTAAGGTTTACACCTTTCTATGTGTACAACGATATTTGCATACACTTTGCATTAACAAGAGACACTTAAATTATAAATTAATGTACATTTTACAGGTGTGCCGTTAACGTTGTGCACCTTGATACAGAGAACAGGAAAAAACTAACGATTCATTCCAATTTTACTATTACAAATGCGGGTCCGATTTCGAAGAGGAGTCATTATTAAACTTTGCATTGTGGCAGTCTTATTACTCATATCAATACCAATCATCGTAAATCAACTTGATTCAAGCTCCCAAGAGGCCAAGGCTAAAAAGGGATCATGGCATGAGGTATTAGTACTATTATTCTTTTCTTTTACCTCAAGGTTGTTATATAATATTATATATAAATAAATAACAGCATCTTTGCCAACACCAAAGTTTACCCAATTTAGCAATAAAGTTGTATTAAAAAATATTTTTTCTTAAAAAATGTTTATTATTCAGAGTGTCTTAAACTGTGGTACACAAGCACTGGTAGTCTGCAAGCTCCATTTGGGTGGTCAACAGAAAGGTTCTGGAAGAATCTTGAACCCGTACTACAGTCCTACCTGTATATATCGACATCGCTTATATCGACATACCACCTATGTTGACAAAAAAGCAAAGTCCCAGTACCTTGGTCTACTATTTCTACCAAATTGTCATGCTTATGTTGACGTCGAGATAAAAGATAAACGTGCATGTTGACAGAAGCCCTTGATCCCAGCTTAAACAAATCCTTTGTTTTCTAATCATTTATGTCGACAAGCTGCCAGTTCCGACCCATGCTTTGTTCAACTATTAGTTGATCTTGCCGCAAGGCTGTAGAGCTGTACCGATGTCACTTTTTGCCGATTATGCTGATACCATGTATGGCCGATTATTAAAATTTGCCGATACCGATTATTTCATTATCACAGTATATATACTCATGTATAAGCTTAATAATTTAGGAAAAAATAAAGGCCTGGAAGAAGGGGGGGGGGGCTTATCTACGGGCCAATGTCTAAACTTTACCGTTTTTAGGTCTTTTTGTTGACTACTTTAACAGATATAAATCTTGGAACATGAAATAATAATTTTTTTTGTGTCTTAAGACTTAGGCATGTTTAAAAAGTAACTTGCAATGACCTGAAAATTTAATTATTAAACTGTTATAAAATACTATGATTGATTTTGTTATTATTTTGCATGTACATATTTTCTGATTTCTCCAACACAAAATTAATTAAAGGTAAATACAGATATAATTCATGGGCCGGGGAGACCATGTACTATAATGTACTGTACTTACACAGTGCAAAGCGTGCAGAGCCTCACTTAAATCCATATTGATTCCCAAACATATTGGATGCAGATTTTGCTTAATTCGTTGTTTTGACCAAATTGCATTCTTCTAGATAACATTTCAGATAGTCCTTAATAGCTGTTTCATTTACAATGAATCACCTCTCACGAGTTATTCATTTTCAATAATAAAAGCGATCCTACAAATTGAGACAATATGTTTAAAAAGGTATGCATGTTTGATTGTACAAGGCACATAAACATCATAATTTACATGCTCACAAAGAGGGGTAATAATAAAAGCTAAAATTCTCATACATATCGACTAAGATCAAGATCAATCAATTTTAGTTTTGTCTTTTGGCTGAACAAACATCATAACTTTCCACACAATGGAAAGTTTGATGTTTTGGCTTCTCCTTTGATGATAGTCTGTGAATTTCATTTAGTTTTGCGACAGCAGTACAGGCCAGTTAATCATTAAAATGCCTGAAACTGACATGTGACAAGAGGAATTTTGAACGCAAACTATACCAGTACATTGATGCAGAGGCATAGCTGGAGTGTTTGGAGCCCGGGAACAAGATTCATTTTTACATTCCCGGGTTCTTCCTCCACCAGTAATACTGGCCGCCATGTATAACTTATTGTGTGCTGAAAAATGGCATTAAGCTTTACAACAGCAACTACAACAACAACATTTAACAATGGTAATTAGTCTAAAAATGCCAGATGTTAACTCATCTAAGTTTCTTTCATGGAATGTCGCTGCAGCATTGGAGTTAAGCATTCGTAGTGATCATTCTTGGGATTTAAATTAATTGTGGACGATTTTATTGTTATGGCTTATGTTTTTGTTCAGGTTTATTTTTTATTTTTGTATTGTTGCATAGGTAAAAAAAATCATAAAATTACGTGAATAATGTTTAAACTTGACATTCTATTTAGTGAAGATGCGAATTCTTTATAGAAAAATAATTATTTCGTCACAACAATAATTCACACATGATGCAACAGAACATGTAGGACTTTTCTTGTTTAGAAGAAAATAATGAAAATCAAGGACATAATGTAATAATTGGGAGTTCTCAGCAAAAATCAGCAGTAGTTTACAGCAAGTGTATTAAAACACTAGTTACTTTTAAGAATATATTGTCTTTCAATTAATCTCCAAATCAAATGTTTATTCCTTAGTTTCCACTATTTAATTCTGTTTTAAAATTCAAGCCATGTCAAGATGAATGTTATAAATGAAATTATATTTTGGAAATTTATTTGCATCTGCACCGATTATTTCTGCCGATTATACCGATTGTTCTAATAATCGGCCCGATTATGAGTACGGGCAATTAATCGGTACAGCTCTACTTTAATGTTGCGGTCTGATAAATTAAAAAAAAATACCATGGCTTTTGTTTGGGCCTATAAAATTGGCCTCATGCGGCAACTTAAAAGTAGTGAAATCTGATCAATTCTTGCAT
Source organism: Unio pictorum (assembly GCA_030141615.1). NCBI lineage: Eukaryota > Metazoa > Mollusca > Bivalvia > Unionida > Unionidae > Unio > Unio pictorum. Next base: position 11,074,166 of record JARLTB010000101.1, on the reverse strand, counting down.
TTTCCAAAGAATGCACAGAGGTATCGCAAGGATTTTAAAACTTGGAGTTCAAAAGTACCACCAGTAAACGTTGCAGTCTCCTATCAGAAGAAAATTGAGCATACCTGAAATGGCTATATTTCCAGATGAGTAGAAACAGCAGTTGCCATCGAGTTTAATTTTCAAACTTGCTTACAGCACTGACATGTAACTCTTGTTTGTCCGTTAGAGTGAGAGTGAATTGTCAGGTCAAGAACAGGCCTTATTCCAAACACTAAGTTAGGCATCATCCATAGTGTTCCGTGTGAAATGTCAGTTCTAGCAACTTCTAACACTCTGTTGAATTTCATTACAATCTTCGTCAATTTGCTGTTGATCCCTTCTTGTCAAAATTTGCAAACAGTATTTTGTCTAACTCTCAACATGTCTTCATTTTGAGGACACAGGTACTACTTAGTTTGCTACACTTGGAAATGAAAACAATAATGAAGGCAAAAGTTGCTTATTTGATGTACTCTTATACACAAGTACATCAATGGGTCATTCTACCTCTGAAATTAGTCATTGTGAATATCAGAATTTTTTCTTACCACTCTGCATCTAGTCAAGTCTTTGATCTTGCCACCTAGCTTGGGGGTCATGTTCTTCAGATGTACTCTTACAATAACATGTACAGCTGTTGGTCTTTCAGTCACTGAATTTTCTGATTATAAATGTCAACACAGCTAAAATGATCAATTGATCAACACAATTTCCCACTCAACAGGTGGTCAAAGCAGGACTAGCAAGCCCTTAAATTTGCCATCCAGCAAATTGATGCAAACAGAGGACTCCTGTATACGTGATTTTCTGAATCCCACATATATAAAAAATGCGTCCGAGACCTTTGAAAGTGATCAGTGATTGAAACAAGTTTATTTTGCTGTGAAAGTTTCATTTTTAACTTTATTTACATTTACGATGGCTACCAACAGCAGTGTGAAATGCAAATTAAATTTACAGTCTCTGGAAACTAAATATCTGGCTGTTAAATAACTGATGTTATTAATATCTCTCTCTCATCGAGGGAATTGACATCATTTTTCAAAACTGCCATCATATAGCCTCTGCTGAAGAAACCAACACTTGAACATAATGATTTAAAGAACTACCACCCAGTTTCTAATCTCCCATTGATATAAATAATCTTAGAATAGGTTGTTCTAACCCATCTTGGATCTCATTTGAATTCATACAGTCTTTCTAGCAATGTACAGTCTGCATATCACCCTTGCCACAGTACGGAAACTACTCTTCTGAAAGTATGTAATGACATTCTCTCTGTTTTGGATAGTGAAAAGATTACAGTCCTCACTCTCCTGGATTTATCTGCAGCATTTGACACAATAGACCATGATATATTACTTCATCATCTCCAGCATGTATTCGGCATTCAGAATATAGCCTTACAGTGGTTCAAGTCCTACTTAGTCAACAGGACACAAATTATATCTGCAAATGGAATACCTTCCAGCCCAGTTGACGTATGTTGTGGTGTTCTATTCTTGGACCTGTTCTGTTCATTCTATACATTCAGCCTCTCTCAAGTGTCATAGATCATCATCCAATTGTACCCTGATGACACCCAATATACAGTCTAGCCACCCAACTGAAGTTGATGCTACCATCCATGGAGTAGAGAGGTGCATTTATGAAATCATGGATGACATGTACATGTAACAAGCTGCGGATGAATGATGATAAAACTGAGACCATTCTGATCACAACACAAAGACTCTCTCATTCACATCCTTTACCTCAGACAATTAATATCAGCAACACCAACATTAAATTATCACATTCAGTACGGAATCTAGGTGTTACTCTAGACAGTACTCTCACATTGCACCAACATGTCATGAACATCTGCAGGGCTACATATCTCGAATTGAGATGCATCAGTTCCATTCATAAATATCTTTCTATTGATGCCATGAAAACACTTGTGTGTTCATTAGTACTTTCAAGACTGGACTATTGTAACTCAATTCTGTCTGGTTCATCACAATATTTACTCCAGAAACTTCAAAAAGTTCAAAACACAGCTGCACAGATCATCTTTAAAGTACCTTGATCAGAGCACACCTCACCACTGCTCTGTACCCTACACTGGCTATCAATTCGATACAGAATCAAACACAAAACTTGTTCTCTGTGCTATATTTCAATGACAGACTCCAGTCCAACATACCTATCCAGCCTCACCCATGTGTATACACCAGCTAGATCCTTATGCTCTTCTTCTGATAATCGTATACTCATTGTTCCCAAGGTGAAAACAAAGTCATATGGACAACGTTCTTTTGCATACCAGGGCCCGGCGACATGGAATGAATTGCCCATTGAAATTAAACACAAAGACACAGAGTGCTCTTAAAACTCACCTGTTTTGACTGCAGGGACAAACTTAGAGACCTAATAATGTTTGGTATCTTATATGTTTTCAGCATGTTTTTTTTATGTTTTCCAATTTCATTGTTTTTGTCATTTGTTTTTCTGTAGTGTAGTCCTATCATTATAGATGGTGTAAAGCACTTAGAGCTTCAAAAGATCAGGCACTATACAAAGTCCTCATTATTATTATTATTATTATTATTATTATTATTATTATTATTATTAAGGAAGTTGAGGGCTGAACATCTCGTAAAGAGGTCTGTGAAATTTATTTGCTTAAAAATAACACCTGTTCAGGAAGGATGAAAGCTACTGAGTCTATAAAGAAAGACTACGTTGAAGGTAACTGCGCTCCCCAAAGGAAGAAGCAAAATACTGCTACATTTGAAGACATGGAGGAAGCATCAAAATGGTTCAATGAAGCATTTGCCAAAAAAAACTTAGTGTGGAGAACTTCACTGCAACAAGTGGTTGGTTCGGTCGCTTTAATGTTCGTCATAACATCGGATACAAAAGTATTTGTGGAGAATACATGTATCTTTGACAGTTTTTCATTCCCCCGTGAATAGCCTCATCCCCTTGGTAGCCTCAATAAGATGGGAACAGACTGACCAAAATCTAGGCTAATTTAAGAACATGTACATGTACATGAAGCATGTAAGTAACAACTATCCAACCATGTGCTAATGCCGACATTGAATATCGTAATGTTTTTCGTATCAGGATGTGATCGATTCAATATTTTATTTTGGATTTTACTACACAAAGGTAACCAAAATGTAATTTGTCAATAAACAAGTGTATTTCACACTGATTCTGTCTTCATGTACTCAAAATTTCCATTGTTTTCTCAAAGTGTAAATGCTTCTCACTGATGACGGGTCACCCTTTGCTGACAAATTTTAACTTTTAACTTTTTTCAACCCCAAACCCCCCCCCCACACACACACACACACACACACACCCAACACTTATCTTGACATCCGCCTATGTCGACAATATTTCCTCGGGCCCGAGGATGTCGACATAAATGAGTAGGACTGTATAAAGAAACCCAGGCCTATCCATCACCTTAGAAATGAAAGACTGCTGTTATTAAATTATGAATTTTATTTTTAGAACAAAAGGTTTATTATTATTATTAAGTGATTTTATGCCAAGTGTTAGGTAATGATTACAATCAACATTAGCAAAGATCATTAAGTGGTCGGCCAAGACCTCAATAATCATTAAGTGGTCTGCCAAGACCCCAACAATCATTAAGTGGTTTTATGTCGCTAACACTCTGGATTGACAGTACGTATACAAATTTATTGATGGACCAACCTACTGGGCTTTGAGACTAAAAAGTGTTTTCTAGTTCCAAGGTGCAGGTATAGTGTGTGATCCCAGAAAGCATTATTATATGATTGAAGAATGAGTAATTTACCCTTATAAGGTTGTAGGCATTAGTGGAAATTTAAATTTGAATGAAAGAAGTATTGATACACTTTAAAAGGTACCTGGTATAATTGTTAATGTCATATATGACCACACACACACACACACACATGCATAAACACAACTTTGCAGACATTAAATATATTTAAAAAATCTTTGAAATCTATTTCATAATTGAATACAGGCATTAGTTCATTGGAGGGTTTGAAGGTTTTGCAAAGTTTCTTATTTGCACTCATTAGGGATTGGATGGTACTATCCAAACTTACCAGAAGATTTTTCTCTGCATTGATCTTACTGCATTTGCACTAGGTAGAGCTTATGTCAATATATGCCATATATTCCAGAATGACTAATGTTAATATGGTGTTTGTATTACATGTATTTGCAAAGTATAAAATGCTTCCTATTGCTGTTTTGCTTCATAATGTAAAATTCCATCTGCCAACTGAGTTTGATGGACTTTGCAGATGGCACAAGCTTTCTTGATATTTTGCCTTAAATTATTAATCATACCACCACGATGCTAATAATTCCAACAATGAAATAATCATGTTTTACATCCTGACTTCAAAGAATGTGGATTTTTCAGTAAATGTTTTTCCAAGAATGCCTACCCAATCAAATTAAGATTAGGGAAAAAAAATCTTGCTACCTTTCAAATCCAGCCCTACCAAGTCAAAATATTTGTAATCTATATCATATGTCTTAAGATGAGTTACTCACCTTGTCCATGTCAGATTTTGCTGGTTTTAAAGTGAGTCAAGTATGAACAATAATGCTTTTATGACGGGGAGGTATAGAGACTTTCAAGTAATGTGATTAGAAAAAGATAATATTCCTGAGGACAAGAAAATGCTGTTTCTTTTAAATACATTCTCCAAGTACTTTTTCATTAGCAAAATAGACAATAGGCAGCAGGAATGCTAAGTATCCTACACATACCCTTGGCACTTGATACTTGACAATTATACACAGACTCACTTATTGACAGACATTTTACAGGTAATTCCAGTGAATTTGTCAAAGTATGCCTTCAAGGAGACTTGACACCAACTTGGACTTACCATCTGGGTAATAGCTATTGGATTTACCTGAGTCAAATATTATCTCTGTGAAGTTAATTCCCTCTGATAAAAGAATGTTGACCATCCATGCCAGCCAACAGCTTCTGTTATATCTCAAATTGAAACATTTTGTTTGAAAACCAGATTCTCAAAGATTGCTAGAGTTTCATGAGGTGACTCTGATTTTTTGAGATTTTGAAGTATACTGAGCATATAACCCACTCAAGTCATGATGATGGGGCTTGACAAGTGATATCCTTTTTCCTGACATTCACTACAAGATAAAGTTTATTTCTTTTTCTAAAACTTTTCCCTGTACATCCTTAAAAGTACAGACTTCATCTTGTATTGTTGCAACAGTTGACGTATATGATGGCTACAGAACCTTTCTGCATATTATCATGGATTGTGTGTGTTATTAGAATTTTTGACATAGCTTTAATAATTTTTCAGTCATATCGCTATGTCTCCAGTGAGGCAGATTATAGTGATGTCTAGCACTAGGGCATCATGCAGCAGACATGTAGCATGATGTTTGGAGTACAATGCAGAAACTGCCAAATCACAATGCACAGACCCGTTGATTTGGTTACCCCATTTCATGAGGTAAATTATATTGAATTGTCCTACAGGATAAGGACAGTTTTCATGCATTGGTGGTCCTTCCAGAAATGAGTGGTGTTGATTATTGCCTTTATTTTCAAAAGTATATGAAGAGGCAAACAAACATCGAGCTGTACTATATTGAGATTGGAGAAAAACTCCAATATGGGAGTCACTTTTTCTCAGGTTCAAGAGAATACCAACATTAGAAAAAGGAGCAGAAAGTTGGAAAATGTCATCAAATATACCACTGTTGTTTAGGAAGAAGTTAACCTGAACAGGGTTATAACACAGCTTTTTTGTTTTATTTTTATTTATCGTTTTAGTGGGTAGAGAGCATGTACAATGAGAGTGTTATATTGGAGAATAATCAGAACCTACAATTTGCCATATATTCCAAACTTAAAATGACACAAATGGTTTCAAAGTTTTAAAGGTTTATAAGCTAATAAATTCAGTCATTTATTTTCCATATGTCAAAGAAATAATGTTATGAATCTGTCTGCCCTTCATAAATGTGTGTCCAATACTGGTGATGTTTTACAGTAATTCTCATTCGGTGTTAAGACATCTTTTTATTCTGGTGTAAAGGATTAGGAAATGCACATGATTATTTTTTTGTACTTGATTTTAAGATTATTACCAACGTGTGACCATCCAGGACACTCAATGGACAACCAAAATGTTGTCCTTTGCATGCAGGTGTGATTTATATATTGATGAAAGATATATAGAAACTTAATGAAGAGTTGTTTGTGGATATTGTTCTTTATCAACAGATGGCCTTTATGTGGAACAGTCCACAAATGTTTTATTGTGGGTTTCTTAAAATAGATCTTTTTTTCTTCAGCTTGCCAATGATATCAAGAAGTTGAATCCATTTAAAGCATTGGAGACAAAAAATGAGCAGAATGTGGCTGCTAATCCCATGGATGTTGTCAAAAGAGCAGAGGTGGCAGCAGAAGATGCCAAAACATATGGTCCTCAAGCTGTGATGCAAAAGAATGTTCTGGGAAATTATGAACCCAGAAACTATCCTATCCGATCAGGGCCAGGTGAGATTTTATTTTGTGAAGGAAATATACTTCTATAATAGTATAACATATTATGTAAGTGATTTGGGATTTGACTGGCTTGATGCTACACTTCCAGTCCAGTACATTTACTCAGATAAGAGGCTTGACCCATAATAAATTACAAAAACATTGATTTGATTGGATAATGCGAAAAACAGCAAAGCATTGTGCATAAGTTCATAAAAGAGCCATAGGTTTCTGATACAACACTTTCACTGCCTTGTTAATTATGACAGTGTTTTACTGAATTAGTAATTTCAGTAATTAGTAGTATTTTGCTTTAATTTGTGTTTTTTGTGCTGTTTCAAAAGACTGTCAGTTTAAATGATTTATATGCAACTTCAGGGCATGGAAGTCTATTGTGACTCTTGTTTTGTTTATATATACATGTACTATGTACACCATCTATGATATGCAGTATCTGGCTACCATGTTAGGTAATTAGTCTACACTGATTTGCTAGTTTATGCTAGTAGCTAGTTAGTCACATGCTAATTTGCTAATCTATGCTTGGTTTTTGCTTGTGTCCATTCTGGAGAAGTGTTTACTATATGCATGAAATGCCCATTCAAATAAATCATCCTTACGTCACTGTAAGGAATGAAAGACAGAATAAATCAAGGAAGACAACATTCATTTCATTGGTACTCATACTGGTTCATTGGGGGAGTATTCCCCAATTTTAGGTAGCCTCACTGCAAGTCTGAGCATTGACTTCAGGCCTGTAATGGGGCATGGGGAGCCAACTGTTAATACTGCCATGCTGTTACCAGCTTTCCCGACACTGGCAGTCCAGCTGACACCAGGTCTCCAACCATCCCAGCATTGGGTCCTTTTCGTTGAATTGGTCCAGTCATATATCTGATATGAGAATATTTGTGACGGAACCTTCCATCTAGCAATGCCATTGGCATCTTATCATTACCATCCCAGAGATTTCGTTGAGAATTCAGTCCTTTCAGCCAGGTCTTTGGTGTGATCAGTACCATTGAATGCAGGATCATTTTACATATCACCAGAATCATGTCATTTGCACAAGATCCATTGGATATAATGTGTATTAAAACAGCTGTCCAGCCATTCTAACATGGGGACCTTTTAATTGAATTGGTCCAGTGAACTATGATTTACGGAGATCTTAGTGAATACTATGCCCATCTGTACCATCAGTTACTGGCGTTTTCCTCGACGGAGATTTCAGTGAGAAATCTGTCTGTCCAGCCAGGCCTTTGCAGCTGCCAGTACTGCCACTTGTGATAGCCAGGCCATTTTCAATACCACGAGCTTCCAGGTCAACCATTCACCATGCAAACCAGTGAGCATTACCTTCAGTGCCAAACTTCCTTATGTTCACTGTTTGTCCAATACAAATAAAAATAACAATAATAATGCCTTCATAACTCCATTTGCAAATATCTTTCAGTTGATGCCACAAAAACACTTGTGTATTCATTAGTACATTAAATATTGGACTATTGTAACTCAATTCTGTCTGGTTCATCTCAATATCTACTCCAGAAACGTCAAAAAAGTTCAAAACACAGCTGCTCAGATCATCTTTAGAGAACCAAGATCAGAGCACACCTCCCTAATGCTCTGTATCCTACATTGGCTATCTATTCAAGCCAGAATCAAGCATAAATTTTGTTCTCTGTGCTACATTTCAATGATGGCCTCCAGTCCATCATGTGTATCTGACCTCAACCATGCGTACACACCAGCAAGATTCTTATGCTGCTCTTTTGACAATCATACACTCATTATTCCCATTATGAAAATGAAGTCATATGGACAATGTTCTTTTGCATACCAGGGCCCAGCAACTAATTGCCCACTGAACTTTGACACAAAGACACCGTGATCCCATTCATGAGTGCTCTTAAAATCACCTATTTTGACTGCAAGAACAAACTTAAAGACCTAATAATGTTTCCTACCTTAAATATTTTCAGCATGTTTTATGTTTTTCTAATTTCATGGTGGCTTTTTTGTGATCATATCATTATACATGAATATGGGTTCTTTTTATGCTATAGGTGTTGTCTAATGTTGTAAAGCACTTTGAGCTTCTAGAGATTAGGAACTATATAAAGTCATTATTATTATTATTATTATTATTATTATTAATTAATTAATTAAAAATTTGCTTTTGACTCTTTTAAACTGAGTTAAGTGATTATGATTAGAAACCTCGAGCCTAATAATGGTGATTAGAAACCTTGAGCCAAGTAATGGTGACTGGAAACCTTGAGCCAAGTAATGGTGATTGGAAACCTTGAGCCTAATAATGATGATTAGAAACCTTGATCCAAGTAATGGTGATTGGAAATATTGACCAAGTAATGGTGATTGGAAATATTGACCAAGTAATGGTGATTTCAAACCTTGAGCCAAGTGATGGTGACTGGAAACCTTGAGCCAAGTAATGGTGATTGGATACCTTGAGCCAAGTAATGGTGATTGGAAATATTGACCAAGTAATGGTGATTGGAAACCTTGAGCCAGGTAATGGTGATTGGAAACCGTGAGCCAAGTAATGGTGATTGGAAATATTGACCAAATAATAGTGATTGCAAACCTTGAGCCAAGTGATGATGACTGGAAACCTTGAGCCAAGTAATGGTGATTGGAAACCTTGAGCCAAGTAATGGTGATTGGAAACCTTGAGCCAAGTAATGGTGATTGGAAACCTTGAGCCAGGTAATGGTTTTTGGAAACCTTGAGCCTAGTAATGGTGATTGGAAATGTTGAGCCAATTAATGGTGATTGGAAACCTTGAGCCAGGTAATGGTGATTGGAAACCTTGAGCCAGGTAAAGTGATGGTGATTGGAAACGTTGAGCCAGGTAAAGTGATGGTGATTGGAAACCTTGAGCCAAGTAATGGTGATCAGAAATATTGAGCCAGGTAAAGTGATGGTGATTGGAAACGTTGAGCCAGGTAAAGTAATGGTGATTGGAAACCTTGAGCCAGGTAATGGTGATTGGAAACCTTGAGCCAGGTAAAGTGATGGTGATTGGAAACCTTGAGCCAGGTAATGGTGATTGAAAACCTTGAGCCAAGTAATGGTGATCGGAAATATTGACCAAGTAATGGTGATTGCAAACCTTGAGCCAGGTGATGATGACTGGAAACCTTGAGCCAAGTAATGGTGATTGGAAACCTTGAGCCAAGTAATGGTGATTAGAAACCTTGAGCCAGGTAAAGTGATGGTGATTGGAAACCTTGAGCCAGGTAAAGTGATGGTGATTGGAAACCTTGAGCCAAGTAATGGTGATTGGAAACCTTGAGCCAAGTAATGGTGACTGGAAACCTTGAGCCAAGAAATGGTGATTGGAAACCTTGAGCCAAGAAATAGTGATTGGAAACTTTGATCCAAGAAATGGTGATTGGAAACCTTGAGCCAAACTGATGGTGCAAGTGAATGCTGAATTTAATATGTTGATTGGCTGTCAAAATTTGTTAAATTAGTGTTCCCAATGGAGCCTGTCTGAGAGGTTACTGTTTTAATATCTACATTTTTTCAGTCAAACAAGATTTTTAAGAAAACAATTTCCTTCTATGAAACTGTGGGAGATATTTCATATGTGAATCAGTGCAGCCTTCCAACTTGAAAACAACTGGTTTCATATCTGTTGCAATTTGTCCTGTTTCAAACCACAATTTTCACTGGACTATATCAGATGTACTTTGATTTCATTCTGTTACATGAGATACCAGTTTCTGTGGATTTTTCTTTTTGTTTAATGCAATTTTTAGCACACAATAGGCTATACATGGTGGCCAGTATTCATGGTGGAGGAAGAACCCAGGAAAACCCCTGGAAAGAACCACATACCGATGATTTTAAAAATCCAATGTTAAGGACCCAACAAACAAAGAGCCACATATGATCCTGACCCCACCACCACCACCACCAGTTTTCTTACTCGTACATTCCTAGTGACTCAGTTATTTAATAATTCAGGCTTATTGTATTGCTGTTATAAGGTATTATCATTGATGTGATGCAGAATTTAAATAATTGGGACAAGATATTTTGGTTTTTCTTTAGGTGAACAGGGCCAGGCAGTATACACCTCAATGGAGGAGAGAGCTCGAGCTGACCAAACCATTCGAGAATTTGGTTTCAACATGGTTAACAGTGACAAGATTGCCATGAACAGAACAATTCCAGATACTCGGATGGATGAGTGAGTCTTTTGATTGAAGTGAACTCTTTTCAAAATCAGTTGAAAACTTGAATGAACATAATTGATATAGTCTGTAAAGAATCCATGAATCTTAGGGTTTGCTTTGGAAAGAAAGTAGAAACGTTTTGAATTTTGAAAATTTGTGTTCTGTCCTTGAAATATCATTGAATTAAAAAAACACAAGATATACACTGATGGAGTACAATGTAAAAATCCCATGGTTGTAGGTAGGGCCTAACCGGGAATCACCTTGGTCATTCGCTTCTGCCAATTATCCGGTTTTTCGGAACTATTCGGAAGTAATGGTTAAAAGTAAAATAATTCAGTAAATATCGAACTTTTTAAAGGAAATGTTTTTTAATACATAATATTTTTAGTTAATAATAAAAAATTTCATCTTATAGGCAATACATACGGTATACGGTACACGAAAAGTTTAAGCTTCGCATACGATAATGAAACAAACGGTACTCTCCAGAGTCGCACCTACTACTTGGTTTGTGCCCGGATCCGGCAAATACTACATCCAAATACTCGGATTCGGTACTCGGCGAAAATTATCTACTCGCTAGGCCCTAGTTGTAGGCTTATACTAATTATTTGATTCTTCTTCAGCATTTGTACCAAGTTTTGCAGTCATAACCACAATAACATCTTTTGGAAGACTTTGAACAATACACTCAAAGAGCTGTGGTGAATGGTCAATAATTGTAAATTCATGGTATTCATGTGGTACCAATTGTCTTAGTGGGGAGCCAGTTTGCATGAGCTTTATGTTTCTACAAAACACATATTTAATGACCCAATGAACAATTAGACCTCTATGGAAGCAACAGTTTTTTAATGCAAACAATGAAAATGTCATCACCCAAGAAATAAAATTTAAATTTAAACACATTTTGTTGATTTGTTTCAGTTAAATTGAAACATCTTTTGTAGTATTTATAAACAATGACAAACAAGAAAAACATATGAACGAAATAATTTTGGGTGATTGTAGCAGTATTTCAGTTACATTTGCCTGATCAGCCATAAAAAGTTGCATTCATTTAACAAAGTTGTAAAGATATAACACACAATGTAATATTATTGTCAGGTTAAATTATAGATGTCATTAATTTAAAAGAATTACTCCTGTACATTTATAAACATATTGAACTCTTGATCAAAGATATAACTGTTTAACAAAAATTAAAATTTGCTCTTAGTAACCGATTATAGTCGATGATCAGTTGGTTAAGGGGAACAGATTATCGATTATGAATTTCTGACCAATTTCCATCACTACATTTCTATGTAATGACCCTTTCTTAAGGTAAATATTGAAATAAGAGTAGCACTAAAATACACTTCAGTCTATACATTTATCAGCACTGTTTGGATTGCTTGGACAGTTTTCTGTACAAATATAAAATTTTTATAAAAAAGTTAAACACACCTCACCTACATTTCACAACAGATCACTCTTAAAAATCTGAATTAGAACCCACAGCTTACTGGTACACCCTGATCTGCCACTGCATTATTTTGCTGCAAAGCTTAATCTATGTTGTTTGTAATTGTATGTTTTTATGTATGAGCACATAGTTGATCTTTAGCCAATATTGAAATTGTGCCAATAATCAAAGCCTGACTCAGGAATAATATCCAAGCACAGGCAGGTAATTCATATATATAAATTTCACAGCGTTTCAGACACTAGTTAAAAGGTAGTACCAGCCTAAATATGTGAACACATGGATAAAGTATAACACTGTCTGTTGGTGCTATGTTATTATGATTGTTTCGAGCATTGAATGTTCACTGTAAATTACCATTTGCTGTACATATTTGTCTGGTGTTATAGAATTTTCACCATGTATGTGGACGAGATAGGTAACTCAAACCAGAAGAGATAATATTGTATCAGGGACAAGTCACCCACCTCTACCTTCATGATTATTTTCTAATATAAACATTGTAAAATGTGAAAAAACTAGTTGAAATTTGTGCATTAATGATGACAGGAATCTGATACCACAGTTATTTCCCCCATATGATAAGATCTGTCTATACCATGGAAGAATTTGGGATACATGTAACTCTGTTGGGTGGCAAAAATATTGGATGATGTTAATGGGAACTATCAGAATTTGAATGACTAGACTAGAGTAAACCATCATCAGCTAGCTATTTTCAACTGCCAATGTACACAGTACCTAAACAATGTGAGCTTGAGACCATAGTACCTGAGAAAGTAACTCTTATTCACTGCATTCTCTTTTTTTCTCACTAGGTGCAAATATTGGCACTACCCAGAAATCAGCAAGTTACCCACTGCTAGTGTGATTCTGGTTTTCCACAATGAAGGTTGGTCTACACTGATGAGGACAGTACATAGTATCATCAACACATCCCCACCAGAACTACTGAAGGAGGTGGTAATGGTGGATGATTTTAGTGACAAATGTAAGCACAAAAATATTATCAAATATATCAGTAAAACAAAAGTACAAATGTGGGTTCTATTAACAACACAGTAGTAAAATGGTACAAATATACAGACTGTACAAAACCATGTAGAATGTGAACACATTCACTTGGTGCATTCAGGTAAGCTTAGTAATTTCATTGTATATGATGCTTTATGTCTACTCATGTCCCTCAGTCAGAATGCTATTATCAGATGCTTTCATTATAAACCTAAGTATATGATTGAGCTATACAAGTCTTTGAAGCAGAATTATGCAAACAGTAAGACAAACGCTCTCCTGCCATCAACTGTCACCTCATCTTCAGTTGATGTCTGTTTTATTTGGCTGTTGTTTTCCACTAACAGTTTACCTTCTTGAAACAGTTTAATACTGTGTCACATGTCTTGAGAGGAGACTCCCCTCATCTGCCAGCAACAAATATTCTTTTATTATCAGTCACAAGATTATATAATTCATTTGATCAGTGCAAGAAGAATGTGATTGTCTATGATAGGTTGTCTTAATCAACCATAATTCTTCCTACATTTAGGTGGCTGAGAAAGATAGATGATTCGCTACAAAGTACAAATTTTTTTATAATGACTTGATAGATTATTTAGCTGATTTTTCATGTTACTGAGTAATTGAGTTACACTGATTATGAAACAAAAGAAAGTAAAATTCTGAAAATGCATCTGACATAAACAAGTCAACAAAATGACATTCCGGATATAGTTTTGTCTGTTTCAGATAGGAGAGATCGGTTTGACCAACAACAAAAAAAATGTTGTACTCTCAAATCTATATCATGATTGGAATTAATGAAATTAGTGTAAACCGATATAATGGCTCCTAAGAAATTTACATCTGGCAAATATTCTTACAAGCATCAATATTTTTAATATATAATCAAACATAATAATTTATTATTGATCTAGTAAAATATATTGTGAACTAGGAATTTAAGCAGACAGACAGATGGACAAAGTTAACACTGTGCTTGTACCAAATTTGAACCAAGAGGATATAGCAGTGTGTAAAGGAGACTTTTGTACAGGTCAAGTACTCCATCTTAGATATAAATTGTTGTCTAAAAATATGATACTAATTTTGTTTTACCAAAGTCTATTCAGTCCTGATTATTGAATGCTCTGCACTTCAACTGTCATCATGAAACTTCCACATTAAAAGTATTGATCCCTGTGGACATTTGCAATGGTGGAATAAACTGAGTCAAGAAAAGAGTATGTCAGGTCTAATTGTCGCTATAAAGAATAATATAAATTCATTTATCAACATGACATCACAACTTATGAAATTCAATCCAGATCATACTAGATCACACCTTTAGGTTCATTTCATCAAAATGTTTTGGCATTCTCAGGATGTTTAAATAATGATATTTGAAAGGAATATGGCTCTATAAGTAGCCAAATAAAGTAGATAATTGCCATATATGGTAATCAAATGCTCAAAAATGACACCCTGTGCTGAAATAATCAGTTTCAAGCACCTACATGACCTGCATGACATACTCCAAAATGTCTTCATGAAGTAAAGAATATCATTGTAATTTTTTTGGAAGGATACAGTATGTTATGCATATATGTAACCAAGCTATCATGGTTTTAATACAATATGGTAAACTTTCTTTTAAATGAGTGTAGTACTGTCAAACCTGTCTTTGTTATCATCTTTGTTTAATTAGAACCATTGAACTACATAGGTTTTGTAAAGGTCCAAATTTGACATAAGCCCTCCTTATTTATTACTATATGTAAAGATTACCAGTTTGTAATGACATGGTTGACATTGCATGTGTTCATGAGTATTTTACTAAAGTCCTGCCTAACCTATCAATACATTGATTCTGGTATAGTTATACCTCTCTGATTTGGTAACAAGATTTAATTTGGAGTTATTTGATTATAATTACTGCAACAACAGAAATGGGATACAAATGCTGATCCATGGGGTTATTTTTTTTTAGTTTTATCTCCCTTTACTAAAGAATTATGTCTCTTTGAAAACTATTTTAATTCAGGTTTTTGTAGATCCCTATGTGTGTCACATCCTCTGTTTTTGTTAATTGTTTTTGTAGAAATAAAAACAAAATGGTAAATCACTGAATATTTAGCAGTGGTGTTTGGTAAAGAAACTTAAGTAAATTATCAAAAGTTCTATAACTTCATTTCTGTTTTTCCTTTTTGCATAAGAACACATTCATTTCCCATTTTTCAGCTCATTTAAAGGACAACTTGGATGAATACATCAAACAATTTAATGGCAAGGTGAATCTGTACCGTAATCCAGAAAGATTGGGCTTGATAAGAACCAGAACTAGAGGGGCTGAACTCTCCAAAGGAGATGTCATTATTTTCCTTGATGCTCACTGTGAATGTAACAGAAACTGGCTGGTCCCTCTGCTGACCAGGATAGCATATGACAGGTAAAATTTATTGAAACATATGTGTGCATCTAATGCACATTTTGATAAGATGTCTAATTGGTGAAGGTCAGAAATTTTGATAAGATGTCTAATTGGTGAAGGTCAGAAATTTTGGTATTACAATCTGAAATACCATTAAAAATTTTGATCCACTTTGGATGTCAACACTTTCTCTCAGACATGGTGACACAGAAAATTACATTTTCTCTCATTTCTTTTGACAGAATGTTCCAGATTGGGCTAGAGAAAAGATAACTATTCTTTTCATATTTACCAAAACATATCAGTGACTATACTATTACCAATTTTATTTTATTCTTAAACTACAGAGCTGGACATTTCTTTTGGCCACTTATCTAGTTTGGCAAGTTCTCACATCATGTTATATCCATGATTGATTCATTATTTCTCAGAGGCACAGTTTGTGTCAAATAGAAAAGAAAGAATCGGCAGCATACATGATTGAAGTAACTGTAGTGATGTTTAATTGAATGTCACCAAAACTTGAAAATAGCAAGATGACACATCATGAAAAATGTATCTAAATCAGTATACTAGAAAAATGTTTTATTTGATTTGAAATAATCATGCAAATAACATCAAAATAGTATGACACAAAAAATACAGAATTGATCAAAAAATGAAAAATAATCTTTGAGAATAAATTTCTTGAACAGAACAGCCTGTAATCCTCAGAAATTGAAATCAAGCCTCTTTCCATTTTGGCTGGTGCTATTATTTTTACGTCACAGACATAGTCCATTTAGCCAAATTATCCCACTACAGTTCTAAGATCACGGAGAGTTCCAGCTCTGCAAAGAGCTCTTCGAGATAACTAACAAACTAATGTCAAGGAACAAATGTAAAACAATTCCAACGACCTTCTCTCCACTACACCTACCAGACCAATTTGCAAATTTCTTCAATGACAAAGTTCAAACCATTAGAGATTCGCTTGACAGCACAATTTCAACTGATTCGTCACCATACAGGTATGATGCAGAATTTCAGCGACAACCGTTAGGAGCATTTGAACCTGTTACTATAGATTTAGTACGGACAATCGTAATTAAAAGTGCACCAAAGTCTTGTGAACTTGATCCAATTCCGACATCACTGCTGCTTGAGTGCTTAGAACCAATATTGCCTTCACTAACTGATGTTATTAATATATCTCTCTCATCAGGGAAATTCCCATCATTTTTCAAAACTGCCATCATAAAGCCACTGCTGAAGAAACCAACACTGGACCATAACGATTTAAAGATCTACTGTCCAGTTTCTAATCTCCCTTTCATATCAAAAATCTTAGAAAAGGTTGTTCTAACTCAACTTGTATCTCATTTGAATTCAAACAGTCTTTTTAGCAATGTACAGTCTGCATATCACCCTTGCCACAGTACGGAAACTACTCGTCTGAAAGTATTTAGTGACATTCTCTCTGCTTTGGATAGTGGAAAGATTACAGTCCTCACTCTCCTGGATTTATCTGCAGCATTTGACAGAGTAGACCATGATATATGACTTCACCGTCTCCAGCATGTATTTGGCATTCAGAATATAGCCTTACAGTGGTTCAAGTCCTACTTAGTCAACAGGACATAAATTATATCTGCAAATGGAATATACTCCAGCCCAGTTGACATATGTTATGGTGTTCCACAGGGATCTGTTCTTGGACCTGTTCTCTTCATTCTGTACACTCAGCTGCTCTCAAGTGTCATAGATCATCACCCAGTGTCACACCAATTGTACGCTGATGACACCCAAATATACAAGTCTAGCCACCCAACTGAAGTTGGTGCTACCATCCATAGAGTAGAGAGGTGCATTTCGGTTGTGAAATCATGGATGACATTTAACAAGCTGCAGATGAATGATGATAAAACTGAGGCTATTCTGATCACAACACAAGGACTCTCTCAAGGACTCTCTCATTCACATCCATTACCTCAGACAATAAATATCAGCAACACCAACATTAAATTCTCACAGTCAGTATGGATCTAGGTGTTACTCTAGATAGTACTCTCACATTGCACCAACATGTCATGAACATCTGCAGGGCAGCATATCTTGAATTGAGATGCATCAGTTCCATTCATAAATATCTTTCTGTTGATGCCATGAAAACACTTGTGTGTTCATTAGTACTTTCAAGACTGGACTATTGTAACTCAATTCTGTCTGGTTCATCACAATATTTACTCCAGAAACTTCAAAAAGTTCAAAACACAGCTGCACGGATCATCTTTAGAGTACCTTGATCAGAGCACACCTCACCACTGCTCTGTACCCTACACTGGCTATCAATTCGATACAGAATCAAACACAAAATTTGTTCTCTGTGCTATATTTCAATGATAGACTCCAGTCCAACATACATATCCAGCCTCACCCATGTGTATACACCAGCTAGATCCTTATGCTCTTCTTCTGATAATCGTATAGTCATTGTTCCAAGGTGAAAACAAAGTCATATGGACAACGTTTGTTTGCATTCCAGGGCCCGGTGACGTGGAACGAATTGCCCATTGAAATTAGACACAAAGACACAGTGGTCCCTTTTAAGAGTGCTCTCAAGACTCACCTGTTTTAACTTCAGGGACAAACTTTGCGACCTAAACATGTTTTGTGTCTTATATATTTTCAGCATGTTTTTATGTTTTCCAATTTCATTGTTTTGTCATTTGTTGTTCTGTAGTGTAGTCATATTATTATTGATGGTGTAAAGCGCTTAGAGCTTTTAAAGATTAGGTGCTATTCAAAGTCCTCATTATTATTATTATTATTATTATTATTATTATTATTATTATTATTATTATTATTATTATTATTATTTTATTATTATTATATGTAACTTCACCATATTTTCATTCTTTTCCAACATCCATTTCTCTTCACTTCAGACATAACATACCTCTAAAAAAAATGGCATTTGGTATTTTACTGGTGTGTTCAACATATGTAAACAGGAATGCATTGGTCTTAACGTCATACAGTAGGTTTCTTTATTTTCACAGACAATAAAATAACTGAGCTGTTTCCAGATTTACCATGCAAAATGTCTAGAGACAGCGAAGACCTTTGAAGGTCACACTGCTTTTTGCAGAGATGCCATTCTGAGGGCTGATTCCTTCAATTGCCTTGAATCAATCAAGGAATTAACTGGTCCCTGGATCAGTCCACTGTCTTGCTAAAACGGCAAAGAAAAGACACATCCTGAAAAGTTCAATGTGTCCTCTTTCTCCCAAACCTTTTAAGCAGGGTCCCATCAGACCCATTTTAAAACTTATGCCTGCCTTTCACTTGATGAGGTGATTTGAGGTGCCAGGTGATGAAATCTTTGAGTTCTTCCTCTTTGTCTGAGGATGAAGGCAGAAATATGTATGGAGTCGCACCCTCCTGCTAAGTAGGGCTGTCAAAAACCATGGAAAACTTACCCGTGAACCCATTGCACCATTTAACGGGTACCCGGGTACTCGTTAGAACATGAAAGACATGTACAACCCTTGAGCAACAAATTTTTTTTCCCACTAAATTACGTGTGACGCGTAATTGTATATAGATTACGCTTTTTTGGTATATCCACCTTCCAAAAATCTTTTTTATATTAACATTACATTAATCCCACATACTGTATTTTAGAAAAGACCGCTTTACGTAACTACAATATACAAGTACACTTCTCCGTGGACTTGTACTTTGCTACAGTAACATGTTCTATTTATAGCTAACCTTGTTCTACTTTCCCTCAAATTTTATTTATAGCATCTGTATGGCTTAGTGAGGAGAGATTAAGTTTAGTTATATTTATTTAGTTATATTTAGTTATGTGACTACTATATAATATGTCCAAATTATATGTACAACAACTTTTGGAAATTTGTTTATTGTCGATATCACGTGACTGTATGACCAAGGTTACGAGATTTGTGTAGTCACGTGACTAGGAATGCAAATAGACAGATCCGGGACAAATTTCAATTATGATGTACTTTTGACTCGTCTGTCAGCGGATTAAAGTCATAACAAATGCTATGCTCATGATTTTTGAGAAAATAAAACATATTCCTATCGATTTCTTGCTGATATATCTCGATGAAAGATCGTTCAAATTTGCTGGGATGGCATGTACGCGGCTACCCATGCCAACATCAAATGGTGTCAGCGAATTCCAACTTTTTGATTGGACATGCGCTCTGACCCTACACCCCAACATGAATGTTCAAATATCAAAAATGGGGTGGCAAGGGTCAGAGGAAACTTGGACTACTCAGACCAGTGTGAGGCTGATGATATATGATATTTTGATAGTGTTGTCGACAACTTATTTTTACATAATGAAGAGGCATGATATTAGAAATGGTTGGAACTGACTCAAAAGAAGTGGTTGTCACCACTTTAAGAGATTTTAGACAAACCATTACCTCATCTGCCAGGCAAATGTCATCATCTGACAATGTGTTCAAATCTTTCTCTTTTATTTGAACAAGATCTTTGGATCTCAGAGTGGTAATTACTGCATACTGCATTTAAAGAAACCTTAAAATCATGTCAGAAGTACTGTTCCATCAAGTGGGCATATCAGCTCTAAGCTTATGATCTGGTAGACCAAGCAATTCAGTCAGCCTGGCTTCTCAGTTTAGCTGCTGTAGTTGTACTTAAGTGGAAGAACCAAACTATTTGATGAATCCTGCTGAGGAGAATTTCATTGAGTCCGATCTTGAGACACTAAGTACAGACATTGCCGCTAAATTAATTGTATGTGTATAACACTTGATGTGAAAGTTGCATCCTAAAAGAGTCCCTGCCTTTTCCATATTTGATGTGATATCTTATACAATAGGTCGTATGTGGACAGACTAATTCTTTGAGGGCATCATGTTTTTCTAATAAGAGAATTTTAAGGTCTCTAACTTGAAGATCCAAGTCCATTATACCGCTACCAGGTCTTGTAAATACTTAGTGTATATTCTTTTTATTGAAATGTCCTTTCAGAACTATCATGGCAGTGCCAATAGTGGATGGAATTGACTGGGACAATTTTGCTTATCATCCTGTGTACACCACAAGCCATCACAGAGGAATTTTTGAGTGGGGTTTTCTGTACAAGGAGAGTTTAGTACCTCAGGCAGAATTAAATAGAAGACAGTATCACAGTGAGCCATACAGGTAAGGCTTATAGAAAGCAGTATCACAGAGAGCCTTACAGGTAAGGTTGAAGGATGCATATTGACGGGCACTATATCCTCATCAACTGTATATCGTTAATGACCCGTAATTCAGTCTTAACAGACTTGGGTTCATTTTTATGCTGGAAGTTTTTTTTCAAGCTTGAATCATCAAACTAAATGATTGTATGTGTCTCTGTCAGTACAATACCCATATAACAGGAGGTCACTGTAATCTAAATTTGACTGGTTCATGACCAGTTCTTTTTAATCCTGTATCCATAATGGTATACCTGGAAACATGAAACTTGGTGACGGGATGCATCTTGATGAGTATTATACCTTCATCACAAAAGTAGGTCACAGTGACCATTATTTCATGCATCACTTATTTTTGGTTACAGTTTGTATTTTAACTGTTCCTGATCAAATGATTAAACTGATAATTGTACACATCGCCATGCAATTTAGTACCATGCCATACAAAAAAGGTCACTGTAACTGTCATTTTATATTTACTAGCTGAGTTTCTATGTTTAGCCATGTATCAAGTAGGGTTTTTTGGCAAGCTATTTGTACATACTATTGTATATATAGAATAAAAAATTTGATGAGGGGATTCATCTTGAGTACTACTCACTAATTGCAGAAGTAGGTCATTATGGCCCATATTTTATGCTTTACTGAATTAGATTAAAACTATTTGATATTCATTTCTCAGGTACTGTAGGGTAGAATCATAATATTGATGATGGTGTGAATCTCAGTTAATACAACATGTTTACAACAACAATCCAAAAAGAATTCGTATTTCCAGTAATAAAGATTTTTGCTGAACCAGAACAGTATGGCATGTTAGTCATGAAAGTACATTATTCTGAAAGTCATTCCACCTTTGAATGATTTGGGTTACTGATATTACAGGTATGCTTTGAATGAAGCTCATATGATGGGATTCCTGGAGTTAATAAACATGTAGTTTAATGTATCTTTAATTTGGATATGACCCAGGCTTTGCTAGTAAGTCAACATGAGTAAGGCTAATACACTTGGACACATTATTTTCTGCATTAAAATCGGCATGATAAGTAGTTTAAGTTTATTGTTGTCCTAGAAATTCCCGTTAGTTGAAAGGTTTTGAAATTAATTTTTATGAATAACTGATTTTAGTACAATGGCCAAATATATCTAAAAGAATAATATTTGCAACTATATTTTGAATGATTTATTGAATGAATGTTTTTCATTCCCTGGGACTAATACAAAACTAGCTAAAATAAGAACTCTTTTGAATATAAGTACCATACATTATAAATGTTAGCAGAAACTTTGGTTTACTCCTGGCTCAGAAGTGAGAATGAGCTGTTTTGGGAGATTCCTAGTTTCTGAGGGGAAGGCTTTTGAGCTTGGACATATCACTAGCAAAAGAAGGTAGTAAGTTCAGCTTTGACTTTGATGGTACGAACATGAACTTCAATAGGGATCTTTATTTGGCAGAAGGAAGCATTTGTAAAATGAAAAAAGTTTTCTAAAATGACATTTATGATGTTGAAGTTATTGACTGGAAATGAAATGCATAAGCTATATCTGTTTTGACTGCTTTTTTCTACTGAGGCCTAGAATAAGAGTTCTTTCCAGAACTAAAGGGAACAAATGCATTAAATTTCCTTGAATGTTTTGAGAACGTAGCACCTGAAATTAAAATGCAGGTTCGAATTTGTGTCTCAGCAGTTAAATGTCCAGTTTAAAAGTGAATAAAACGTAGAAGTTAGTATATACACAAACTTGATCTGTACAATTATTTGTTTGTTCCATTTGGTTTTTTCAACAAAATTGATACTTATTACAGTAATTGTTTAAACTTCTCTTTAGATAATTTTTTTCTGCATATACCAAATTTCCTATTAAAAAACTTACATAAAGTTAAAGATATTTGGAGCTAAGGTTTTGTTTTTTGATTGTACATATTTGGAAACAGACTGTAATCAGTGATTGCATAGCTCACTACATTGAAGATTATCAGACTTATAATGATATGGAACCAGTCTAGAAATGTGTGATAGTAAAATGATCATATATGGGTTTGGCTATCCAGGTTTGGTTGATAAGAAAATTTATCCTTGTTGAAACTGAAACAATAGAGATGATGTTTTACTGCAGGATTTTTTTTTTTTTTTTTTTTTTACTCATTTGAGTTTCAAAAACTCGTCACTGAAACTAGCACCCGACTCTTATCTGCAAAATTGGAAACTACATTTTAAAAGCTTGTTGATCCAGAAATTGTGATGGCTTGCATGAAGATTATGTATGTATTGAAGTTTTAATATCATGAAAATTCCATAGATTTACTATGGAAGTTACCTCTGTTTTCGTGGATTCAGGCTCTGCTAATATCGGTACATGAGAACGCTTGCCAATAGCTTCCTGCTGATCAGAGTTGTTCTCCCCAGGTATTTCCAGGGTTCTTCCTCCATCATTTATACTAGCCGCATATATATATATATATATATATATATATATATATATATATATATATATATAGTCTATCTTGTGCTGAAAAATGGCATTGTGACATGACATACAAGAGAGATAGTAATAAAGTTTTGTTTATGATATCAAAATATACGTCCTATAAAAACTAGATCTTAATTTTGTTTTCCTTTTGTTTTTAATAATCAATTCATAATATCTGTGGGATCCTGGGTGTCTAAAGTGCTCACCTTTACTGATCACTGCCATCTCACCTCTCTCCACATGGTTTCGAGTCTTTGACCTGGCAAGTGTAGGTATGTGAGAAAACCTGCCAATAGCGTCTCTTGGGTTTAAGGTTCTTACCAGTGTTTTCCTAGGTTCTACCTCCACCAATTATACTGGCCAACAAGAAATATCATGTCTTATTGCTGAGAAACCCAGAACAACAACATAAAATTTGCATCATTGTCTACACCAAGATGTCTGATTTTAGAGGGTGAAAGTCATGGGCTTTGAGTAATGGAGTGAGTCATTATCAGAAGTATATTATGTCATTATCATTAATTGCCATCAAAAGGCATAAAATGTAGTTCACAGTGACCTTCTTTAGTTGTATGGATATAGTACTAAAAGATATGGATCCAATTTTCAGAATTTTTTATACATAGAATTACAATCAACATCATATAAATGAATTGAAGTATATGTCATTATAAACAATTGTGTCACAGGATTACTGTACATGCTCAACGCCTTTCAATCAGACTAAGGGAGATAACTTTTCATAGTTAATTACCATATGTACAAAGAAATGTATGTGTATATGTCAAAGATCTTTGTGAAAACCAAATTTTTTTCATTGCAGATGAATTCATTGAAGTTCCCAAATGCTTTCTTATTTTCAAAGTTTTGAATATTTGTTATATTTTGGGCTTAGGTGCTGTCAGTGGTATCACTTCCAGCATTGGCAACAGTAGCAGCAGTGTCATTCACAGTATCAGAACCTATTTTCCTAAATTTTCTAATTTTAAGTAGACCTGTATGGCATTGTACTGGGGTTAAGGACAATTGGGAGGTAAAGAAATGACAGCAATTAACCAAACAATTAATGTACATAATTACAAATCAGGTTAACAAATTACTGGTAGGAGACAGATTAATGGACAAAATGTCACATTTACACAGGTTTCTGTACTGGGGCATCTGTATTAGATTGTGTTTTATTAGATTATGTTTTTAAAGTTTTTGGCATGTTATATACACTGGAGTTATATAATGTCATGACTTGCAGTCAAGACACCAAATTCTTGAGAGTACTTTTTTAAGGGATAAAACCAATGAGTGACAAGAACGTCTTAAAAGTACTTTCCAATAAAAGGCTGTAATAAAGGAAAATACAAAACAGTCCCAAAACAAAGAATAAAAAGAATGGCTCGTGTTGTAATATTGCATCGGCTCTATAACCTGGTAAGTTTACATGGACTAAACATTTGAAACTAGTCAATCCAAAACAGTTCAATCAGAATACTGTGTAGCTAATACATGGATGAATAAATAACCAAGAAAATCCTAATATTGTAGTCATGGTAACGGTGATGCCATTGAAGCTTAATTAGCAGAACTAAAGTATAAAACAAAGACAAAATGTATAATTTTACAAATGAATCATGAATATTACTATATTAAGTTTTCATAGACACCAAAGGGATTCTATAGTGAATTGTTTTCTTGTTTTGGTCAGTAAGCCTAGTCAAGTAAAGCCGACCATTTGAAGAGATTCTCTCAGAGAGCTCTGTTTGACAGGAGCAAAATCGTAAATTATCACTGACCCAGCAGGATGACCTGGTATATTGGGTGTACATTTTTATTGTTTTTTAAAGTAGGTTTTGTGATTGATTGTTACTGCTAGGAGAAACATCTTAATCTATAAAAGATCTTGCAAATAATTTGCAAGATAAAGAGAAAAGGCAGATTGTATTAATATGTAGGAAAATCTGTCTTTAATTGCTAGAAACTTGTTGCTAAACAGTTATTAAAAATCACAAGATAATATCATATTTCTCTCTTGTTTCACTTGACCTTGATGTATGTACAGCTATCAAACTTGATGTGCATTCATTATGTAGCATATTGCTGATTACAGGCAGTAGGAGAAAACAGTGACCTTCTTTTCACATTTCTTTTAATACTGTATTTGCCATTTATGTTGGGACACAAAAAATATTAATTTTTTTCCCTGTCCCAGAACTTACAGTAAAACTTTTTTCACATAGGTTATATGTTCCAAGACTTAAGATATGAAATAAATTTGTGCATCACTCCCTACTGCACATTGCAGTAAAATAGAGTAACAGAATGCTTATTCATTAAAAAAAAAGGAAATAAACTAACTTTATGTTATTATTAATTATTCCTCTGTTGTTGTTTTTTCCATAAAAATGTATCCATGAACTTTGTATATGTAAGTACTGTAGGCATCCATACAGTAGCATGTATCGTTTATGTCAGATAACACATGATGCATTGTTCATTGACATGAACATCGAGAAACAAATCATGTTTGTGTGTACTCAGAAGTTTGAATATGTTATCCAACTGAAAACTGGATCAAACAGAATCGCAAATGAGAGGGAAATAATCAACCAATTCCTTGAAGGTATCTGCCACTCACGCATGACATGGTGTTAGGTGCCAAATAACCAAGATTGTATTTTATCCAGGTTGGCTATGTGATAGTATCTTGCAAATAAAAATCATTATTTGCATTAACTTGAGTGCCAGCATGAAGAGGTTAGTGTTAGGACTGATTAGCAGGATAAATTGACTTGGTGGGACATGATGCTCCATGTCTGCAGCATGATGTGCCAGTGCTAGACATCACTGTAAACTGACACACTGCAGAGATCATAGTGATATGAATTACAAGTTTTTAGAGCTAACTTAAAAATCTAAATCTAACATATCAATTTAGTGCAAATGACAGTCATTTTGCCAGCATGGGTTACAAAATGTATTACTAAAGCATGTTATTGCTGTGTATAATATTTTCCCACAGGCATCAAAGCCCACTATAGTACTACAGATGCAGTGTGTGAACTTACTTTGGATATCAAATACAAAGGTTATTTTTAATTAAAAGGCAAATAACCTCGGAAGCCAACATGGATACAATTAAGTATGCCAATGTTTTTTGTGTAAGGATATCAAATGCAAAAGATATTTTATTACAAAACAAGCTAACCTCAGAAGCTGACTCGACTGTAATAAATGTGTTGATTTTTGTTTTAAATTTTTTTTTTTATTTTAATTATATAAAGTCAGCCAATATAGTGAAGAAATCTTACCTTGATTTATTTTTACTGGTATTCACAGAAAACTTGAACTTAATTTGAACAATGGAATAATTTTTTTAACTGATACAATATAGTGTTTCATACAAGTACATCAATGACCAAGGTTATCCAGAAGATTTGGAGAAAATAAAATCATCGGATGAATTCATGAAGGCCAGAAGAGAAGATGATTTTACCCACAATAGGATCATTAACATGGACAAAATTTCAGTGTATTTTGATCTCATTCTTGGATGGACTGTTGATACGATTGCAGTTAAAATTGTGAGAATTAAAAATCTTACTTTCAGCCTTGCTGTTTTTGCTTCAGGATATTTTTTTCCACCAATGATGATTTTTTTGCGGCATGAAAATGCTTTAAAAAATTATTTATACATCAGAAGAATGGATTGTATGTGTGTTGGAGAAGGTTAAGTTGTTGAGATGATGCTGCAGTGGATTTAAGAGTTTTATCTAAGGTACAGTTTGCTATATAAAAAAATTATATTAAACAACTAAGTTGGAGTGCATTTTCCAGCATACTTTTCAAATGAGTTGAAAGGTGCCCCCCCCCCCCAATTGCAACTTTAATAAAATGATGTGTCTCAGACCATACAGTACACACAAAAATTACTTTAAAAATTAATTTATTTTGTCCCAACATATACAGTAAAGATAGTGTGGTATTTTATCACTCAGTCTATTTTATCTAACATTGCATACAGAGTTATGAATCTTGATGGGTGAATTTATTTTGAGAAATACTTCTCACCCTGCATATAATGGCCAACGTTTCATCTCTGGTGACGTTTAAAGGTTTATGGCTTACACCATGACTAAACAAATGGGAAACAGTATTTTGAAGAATTCTTGTTTTACACTCCAGGTCACCAACTCATGCAGGTGGACTGTTTGCTATGGACAGAAAATATTTCTTTGAAATGGGTGCATATGATGCTGGCCTGCAAATTTGGGGTGGAGAGAATTTTGAACTATCTTTTAAGGTAAGATTTAGAATTTAAAATTCAGTGTATAAACTACCTAGGTAATATGAGCTCCATGTGTTGTACATATTTTAATTTTCTTTTAAGTCTGCACAGCATCTTTTGGTTCATACTTTTTTAAAGTTAAAAAAATAAACAGGCAATACTTATAATTAAATTCAGCATCACAAATAGCTAAATAAATTTGTAGATTAATATCATTATTTTATATAATTATACATTGAGTTTCATTCAATGAGGTGCAATAAAACATAACATACGCAGAGTAAAGCTTGCCAGCTGATGTCAATACACTGATCAGCTGGAAGATGTTAGATTCTGATATTTGTTTTATGCAAGTCTAATTTGTTTCATGATAAAGAACAATCCTTAAATGAAAGTGTATTCATAAACTTGGCAAACAGACTATATTAGCTTTTATATATTATCTAATGCAACAATTGTCATATCATAACTACGTTGGTTAGAGAATTGTCTTAATAATACCAAGGTCATTAGTTTGATCCTCTCTGTGGCCACATTTTCTTTTTTAATTTCTTATCATTTTCTTTTTTGGGTAAAATACAACATCTGACACTGAATACAATAGTGACATGTTCAGACATGGGTAAAATACAATATCTGACATTGAATACAGTAGTGACATGTTCAGACATGGGTAAAATAAAATATCTGACATTGAATATAATAGTGACATGTTCAGACATGGGTAAAATAAAATATCTGACATTGAATACAGTAGTGACATGTTCAGACATGGGTAAAATAAAATATCTGACATTGAATATAATAGTGACATGTTCAGACATGGGTAAAATAAAATATCTGACATTGAATACAATAGTGACATATTCAGACATGGGTAAAATAACAATATCTGACATTGAATATAATAATGACATGTTCAGACATGGGTAAAATAAGTATCTGACAATGAATACAATAATTGGCTAATTAAAGTCGAATGTTGACAGAATAACAAATCCACAAGATAGTTCTGTCATATTAGTATTGTCTGTCACACAAATATTGATTACCTTAGGTGTCCCTAATGATTTATGTTGTATGCAGGTAAAACACTTTTCAGCAAGTAATTCAAATTAGTGGACTATCACTGATTAATCATCCCCAGCTTGCTTTGTCTGCAAAGCACAACTTTTGCTTTTGATTGTACCACATAATTTATGAGAGCCAAAGTATTGTTATAAGTGAGGTATCCTTATATTGAACTTTTTATAAGAAAGGCTTCATCTTTTATGGTAATTTGTACACAAAACCACACATTTAAAACTAAATTAAGCCAATTTAATGGGATACATAACTGTATCTGTAATATAAGAGGGACTGCAGTATACAAGTACTTAGAGACTTCATATTAGAAGTACTATTGTATTATATTGGTAATAAGGACTGCAGTATACAAGTACTTAGAGGCTTCATATAGAAGTACTACTGTATTATATTGGTAATAAGGACTGCAGTATACAAGTACTTAGAGGCTTCATATTAGAAGTATTACTGTATTATATTGGTAGTAAGGACTGCAGTATACAAGTACTTAGAGGCTTCAGATTAGAAGTACTACTGTATTATATTGGTAGTAAGGACTGCAGTATACAAGTACTTAGAGGCTTCATATAGAAGTACTACTGTATTATATTGGTAGTAGGGACTGGAGCATACATGTACTTAGAGGCTTCAGATTAGAAGTACTACTGTATTATATTGGTAGTAACGACTGCAGTATACAAGTACTTAGAGGCTTCAGATAGAAGTACTACTGTATTATATTGGTAGTAACGACTGCAGTATACAAGTACTTAGAGGCTTCAGATAGAAGTACTACTGTATTATACTGGTAGTAACGACTGCAGTATACAAGTACTTAGAGGCTTCAGATAGAAGTACTACTGTATTATACTGGTAGTAACGACTGCAGTATACAAGTACTTAGAGGCTTCAGATAGAAGTACTACTGTATTATACTGGTAGTAACGACTGCAGTATACAAGTACTTAGAGGCTTCAGATAGAAGTACTACTGTATTATACTGGTAGTAGGGGCTGCAGTATACAAGTACTTAGAGGCTTCAGATAGAAGTACTACTGTATTATATTGGTAGTAACGACTGCAGTATACAAGTACTTAGAGGCTTCAGATAGGAGTACTACTGTATTATATTGGTAGTAACGACTGCAGTATACAAGTACTTAGAGGCTTCATATAGAAGTACTACTGTATTATACTGGTAGTAACGACTGCAGTATACAAGTACTTAGAGGCTTCAGATAGGAGTACTACTGTATTATACTGGTAGTAACGACTGCAGTATACAAGTACTTAGAGGCTTCAGATAGAAGTACTACTGTATTATACTGGTAGTAACGACTGCAGTATACAAGTACTTAGAGGCTTCAGATAGGAATACTACTGTATTATACTGGTAGTAACGACTGCAGTATACAAGTACTTAGAGGCTTCAGATAGGAGTACTACTGTATTATATTGGTAGTAACGACTGCAGTATACAAGTACTTATGAGTTTCATGTAGAAGGACTAACTTGTATTATCCAGGGGGTGGGGGATGGCAATTTACATTTACTTAGAGGCTTCATATAGAAGTACTACAGTAACAGTGTTATACTGGTAGTAAGGACTGCAGCATATATGTACTTAGGAGTTTCATGTAGAAGTACTACTGTATTATCCGGGGGGGGGGGGGACAGTTTACTTTTTCTTAGGGGCTTCATAGAGTGGGATTAATATGTATCAGTAGGAACTATATGATTCATGTACTTAGGGCTTCACATGAGGGACCACTGTATTATAGGATGGACTGCAGCATTCATGTACTTGGAGGCTTCATAATGAGTTACTACATTATTATAGGAGGGAGTGGCAGTTTGCATGTACTCAGGGGTTTCATAGAGAGAGTCTGCTATATTTTAGGAGCGACTGCAGCATACGTTTACTTAGAGATTCATACAGAGGGATTACTGTATTATACTGGTAAAAGGAACTATAGCATACATGTATTTAGGGCTTTCATACAAAGGGACTACTGTATTATAATAGGAGCACTGAATGATGCATGTATTCATATAGATGAGGAAATGCAGCATTCGTGTACTTAGGGGCTCCATACAGAGGGAATTCAGTACAGTATTATAGAAGGGACTGCAGTGTTCAAATACATATACTTGGGGGCTTCATATATAGGGCTTACCTTTTTATGAGAGTGTTCCATACTGACCCTGAAACAGGTAATTTTACTTGGAAAAGGAAAAAAGAATGCAGAATGAACCCATTAAAAATATGTAATGAATTCCAATGAATTGATGAATGAATTTTGAAGAAAATGCAAATCATTATTGACAAAAGCTGAATAATGAATGATAAATTTAAAATATTGAAGGATAGACAAATGCTTTTCATGCATGGATTTGAAAATTGATTATTTTCAGGCAACCAATAAATTTGCAAGGTTAAAAGCTCTTTTGCATGATAATCAAGGATCAAGTATGCAAACCAAATGAAGATTGGGTAACATTAGCCCATGCTAGGTCTGTAATTCAGTATGAGAAGGTTTTGACTAGTAAAGGCCAAAATCTCACTAGGCTCCTAAAGGCTTTATTAGGTCATAGATTGGAATTGGCAGGATGTGACAATTTCATAAACCAACTAGGCTGATCAACTGAAAATCATTACTTAGTAAAATTTCATGTCACCTGCACAATTTTTACACAGAAGAAGAAATAAAATTATTTAGATTGGAGACAGTTTTTTCTGGTGTCACTTGTGCAGGACTTGTTGGTCAAAAACACTATTGTCCACCCTTAATCACAGCTTGTTTAATGTCAGTATGCTTAATGATGACAATGATTTTTAATTTTAAAAAAACCGAACAGAAAATCTCTTCCTGGGAAAGAAGATTGCAATTTTTATAATCAACCCTTTTGTTTTGCAGCTGTGGCAGTGTGGTGGGAGCATAGAATGGGTGCCATGCTCTAGAGTGGGACATGTATATAGGAACCACATGCCATATGGGTTTGGAAATATTGACCTGAAAATACCAGTTATTTTGTTGGTAAGTTTTTGGAGGAAGATAAAGATCAATTGAATACCACTGGTATATTCCAGCATTGAATCAGCACATCAACCAAATATAGTTATTATTAGGGCATAACCGACTTTTGATCCGGAAATCGGATTCCACCGGATAGCATGAACTTCCGATTAATCGGAGTTGGACAAGGCAGGAACGACCGATTCGGATAATAAAAATAATAAAGTTGAATTTCTATAGCACCGTGTCTAACACTGTGTGTCATTCGATAGTGCGTTAATAAAGTTACATAAGAAGTCAGAAAAGTTCAATATGGTCAACACAACCACGCTGTGAGACAATCTATTTGAACGGACGGGTGAAAACCGGATATGAAGCCGGATATGGTAAAGTACTAAGTAACATGCTAGACACTGCAAAACCAGATACCAGAAACCCGGAAACAAAAGATGAAATTCTTTAGAAAAAAATACGGATTTAGCATTTCCGATTATTTGAATCGTATCCGGAATCGGAAAAATTTCATGTCCAAAATCCGGAATCGGAAATCGGTAGAAAAATGCTAATCGGTTATGCCCTAGTTATTATACCCCCACATCTCATCAAGCTCTAGGATTGATTGGATCATGAGCAAGATCCACATTGAGCTTGTTATCCCCACATCTCATCAACCTCTAGGAATGGTTTGATCATGAGCAAGATCCACAAATTTAACTTGTTACAACTCTGAAAGCTATATTTCTGATCAGACTTGGAATGTATATTTATCTCATCAAGATCTTAGTTTTGATAATGAGTAAGATCAACACACAATGATGCGGTCATACTAAATCATATCAATTTGTAAGATCTAAATTTGATCAAACCTTGAATGTAGGCATATATAATCAAAACCTCTCATGAGTTCAGTAAAGCACAGGATCCATTGTGGTGATCTTGCATGTGATTATAGTGTATGTCAATGTCCATCTCTTTACAGATAGATGATATAATTTAGTGTCATTGTATTTTTTGGGGGTCAAAATGTTATAAACATGCAACTGAAGGCAGTAAATATAAACTTCAGTCTGATTAAAGTCAAGATCTTCGACATAATGTAGGTCTGACAATGGTAAGAGGTCATGTTCTGTTGACATTTTGATTCACTTAGAAAATTACAGCTTTCACATTTATAAAAGTAATGAATGTTTTAAATGATAACTTTCGCTAACTCATAACACATGGCCTTATTAGTTATGTTTTTAAAATAATTGAGGTTTCAGTTGGATCTACTTACTATAAGCAGTTTTAATGAGATTGTTATAAACTTTTATTAACAGTTTCAACATTTTGTAACTTCTAAATGTGTAAAAGTTTGGAGGTGGGTTCTGTTTTGCATAATTAAATTTGTTGCCACCAGTTTTGGTTAAAAATTAAATTAAAATGTATTTACAGTTTTTTAATTTGCAGATACATTTCTGTCAAGAACTATAAATAAAATACATGGAACACCAGTATTATCCAGACTCCAAGATTTCTTGAAGGCTTATTAATAGCAGTAACTATGGAAACAGGATCTCTGCAGTTATTTTATCAAAAGCTTTAAAAACTAGTGTCTTCTTCTTGCAATAGCATGTTCACTCAAATCATTTTGATTTCTTTCATTCTATTTATATTTTCAGAATTATATGAGAGTTGTAGAAGTGTGGTTAGATGATGAATTCAAGGAATATTTCTACACTAGAGAGCCCAGTGTTCGTGGATTCCCTGTTGGCAATATTGCCGACCAATTGAAATTTAAGAAAGATCATAACTGTAAAAGCTTTAAGTGGTTTATGGACAATATTGCATATGAAGTTTACGATAAATTTCCTCCATTACCACCAAATAAAGCATGGGGCGAGGTAAGATTTTAGCATTACCACCTACATCTATCTTTAGTTCACAGAAATTGCATGAATGTTCATTGACAATTTCATTTTGCTCTCACCCATCTACCACCATTCTGCATATGTGATTTTGAAGAACTAATATAAACAGATATTTTTTTTCCATTGAATACATTGCCCATTATTAATTCCCAGTTCCAGCATTCTCCATATGACCCATACTGCATGAACTTCAGAAATAGTATAAGAGGGCAGTAAATGGTCTGGAGTTATATAAATTTACCTCCACTTGACAAAACCTATTTTTTACTCATCTATTGGATGTTCTTCAGTTTAAACACACCTTGCTACTGTACACAATTATCTTTGTATCGATGCTATTTGAGAGTTTTAGTATTTGTACATACTGTTTTGTACTGTGACTGCATGGTAATATTATTTCTGTTTTTTTTCTGGTAAATGTTTCTTATCTTTAATTGTGGACTTCATTGCCTACATTGAGTCACATACATTTGTATCTTTCTTCATTTGGCAGTTTAATGGGCATGAGTCTCCCAACATGTTTCACTCTCCTGGGTCTTGATATGGCTCAACTTGACTAAGTTTTAGCCTTTGTCTTATTCACTGAATCTTCCATCTTGTTTGTCTTCCTGTAGCTCTAGCTTGAGCCTATAGAGCGAGCAAGTTGCAAATAGTACAGCTCAGGTTTTTTTTTAACCCCGACATGTCACAGCGGGAGACTTTAACTGCAAAAAATACCTACAAATCACCACTATGCCTTGGGTGGCACACTGATGACATCTCCACCATGTAGGGGCTGGTCGATTTTACTGATTGATATTTGAACAGCCAAATAAATGAAGACAACCCATGGAAAGATTTAGATGTCATGAGTGACTTACCATCAAATACCATTTCATCAATTATTGAACTTTATTTTGATGAAATGGACAGTAAAAAAAATAATTTCCAAAGTCTTTATTAATATTCAGTGCATTTATAAAATGTTTATTAACCTTTGCAACATGTTCATGCTTTTACATTAGAAATCTGAACAAACTTGCACACTGACTTAATGAAATGCCGCTTCTCTAAAACAGTGTAAATTTATCCTATCATTTAACCCTTTATTTCATGTCGGTGTCTTTTAATGCCTCGACCCTGTTCTCAAGGAATTGCCAATGGACACTTCAAGCCAATTCGCTTGGAAGCAATACCTCAACACTATTCTCATAGAAGTGTGTTCAGAGACCTGCTTTAAATATAAACCATTTGTTCATAGTGCCACCTTCAGGGAAAATCCTGTTTTAAATACTACATTCATTGATGTAACAACCATTGCTTCAGATCACATGGTTGCTATTTATGCTCTAGTCACAATCTGCTATTTATAGTAAGTGGGTTGAAATGGATTTAATTTTGTACTTTTTGGAC
Organism: Unio pictorum; assembly: GCA_030141615.1. Taxonomy (NCBI): domain Eukaryota; kingdom Metazoa; phylum Mollusca; class Bivalvia; order Unionida; family Unionidae; genus Unio; species Unio pictorum. Next base: position 11,039,123 of record JARLTB010000101.1, on the reverse strand, counting down.
TTTGTAAAAATATGACTATGAAAGCTTCAGTAACTTAGGTAATGGCTGCTTTTTTTTATAAAAACTAACAACAAAAAGGAAAACTCCAAATTTACACTTAAATGTGAACTTGTTTAGTCCTTAAACAGTAATTACCAATCACATAAAAAGCACCCATTTAATATAGATAATCTCCACTCTGTGGTGATCCATGATAACTCATGAGTAGCATGGTGTGAAGAGCAAGTCTCCATGAGCTGCCATGTCAACTCCATCAGGACATCTGGAAATATGGAGGAACATTTTTTTTCTTAATCTTCACTCTCTTTCCACTTCTCACCGCATTGCATGTGATTTCTGAAACATTGCATGAGCTGTACTGCACTTTGTTTATTTTCCCATACTATCTCCATTATGATAAGATCATATAGTTATGCTGGTGCTGCCACCTAGATTTGGAGAGCCTATGAATGGCTTTTCCTACCTATCAGTGCTGATAATCTAAAACCTATCAAGTGCTGCCCATGTGATGCAAGTGAGTCATTTTCTTAGTGCATTCTTTACTTTATCAGGATCAGATACATCTCTTGAAGATATCTGTGTATGAGATTCTGCGAGCCTTACTTTTGAACACCGTGTTTTGATTCAGCATCCTGGTTTGTGTTTTGCTTAAGTTTATACAATAGAACATCCAAAAGATGGGCAACCACCTAACAGTGTCTTGGGGAGATAATTATATTGAATCATGAAAAATATATTTCTATTTTATGAAATTATTTTGCAATCTATATATCATGTGGAGAGATATATAAAGTTGTTAACATTGGAATTTTATTATCCTTTTAATCTGAGTAACAGAAAGTTGTGAAACCTGAAGTGTTTTATGATTCAACAAATAATTTATTGTCCTAGAATACAAATTGAAAACTTAATAAGAACTTACAGTAATGTGAATTAAATCCCATATGGTTTTTAAAAAAATTTAATACAATTCCAAATGTATGAAGTTCCTAATGAATTCCAAAAGAAGTTCAAATATTGAATGTGCTGATGCATCTGTAGTCTTTAATGTTGTTATGTGCAAATGGCCTGAATGTGATGATATGCTAATAGTTTTTTTGATATATTAAAATAAAATAACCAAATATGTTCTTATCTGAATTCACTATAATTCCAGATTAATGCTACAGTCAAAGATTATTATTGATGAGCACTTTATATTACCAGTGAATAATAATATGAATACTTAAATCCACCCAGATGAGAATGTAAACAAAACAATCTAACTGATCCTGCTTCAAGATGTTAAAGCAAGACTGAGTAATTTTTCAAGTAAATCACATTATATTAAAAACTAAGACACAATCACAAAACCAGGATGATTAAAAGTTCATTTCTAGAATATTCTAAGTTGTCAATATGATATGGTTTATTACAAAACTTGTAATAAAGAGCATGGCAAACATAAGGTACACCAGGTTTTTCAATGGAGAATACCAATGCTGTAAACTCAAATTAAGATAAATATGTTTAACTCCATGGATACTGATCATAATATATAGATAGAGAATATTAGCCATGTATTATAGTGTTTATAAAATCAATGTCCCTATTTAGATACACCATGAACTTGAATTTGGACTAAGGTCAGTTAAAAAATACAATTATACATTCATATAATCATGGAGTAAAAGCCACCATTGATAGCTTTTCTTGTGCTAAAATATGGCATTAAAAATAACAACAACAGATCTATGTCTGTGCAGTTTGAGGTTGGTTCAGCTTATTAGTGAGTATATATAATATGCATGGAATCCCTGTAAAATTAAGACCATTTATACCTTGAAGAAAATGGATCAGATGGAATATTTAAATTTATTTTATTTTATTTTCATGTTTGAACTTATATTTACTTGAATCTTTGAACAATTTACATATTGCTTGATCACATAAACATGCAGATTATAACCAAATTAATGATTGTTTAAACAGCTGATAAAAAAACAAATTAATGATTAGATTACTTAAGTATGTATTTGACTGACAAGATAATAAAAATATTGATGTTTTCATCATTTAGAACTCCTATTCATGGAATTGCTCACTCAGTTACAACAAAGGAGCATTTGAAGAAATGTTTTTAAATTTCAGTTTAAGCAGAAACAAGGCATGATGTGCTGGGACACCCTGGGTCAAGGTGTAGGAGGAGGAGCAATAGGAATAAGTCATTGTCACCACTTTGGTGGCAACCAGGTAGAGTGGATGGATGCATAAGTATTCAATGGGTACAGACAGACCATTCTCATTCTCAGTCGGTGCTAGTCAAGAAATGTCTTGTTGACTGAATTTAGTATGCAAAGAAAGTGTATTTTATTTTCCTCAGAATATGACAGAAACAGGAAAATGTTAGGAAAAAATACCATGATCTAGTGTGTTTTTATTAATTTCAGTTTTCTTGATTTTGTGAAAAATGACCTTTAAGTTTGTAATTAAATTTCTGAATGAGAAATTTAAGCTTTCTGATCACTGTTCAGAGGGTTGTAAACTTCATGGATTGAAGCTATATTAAAATGTAAAGAATTGATACTCTCATTAAAAACAAATTGTGACTTCACTATTTGCAGTGAATTTTTAATTGGGTTTAGATTGCGGTTGCCCAAAAACAACAGATTTTAAGAGGGTCAGTGTAATGAACTTTGTTATATCTTTTTTTTTATGGATAATTATTGTCAGAATGACATCATAAGCATGAGAGATGTGCTATTCTGATACATGTTCTTAAGCCATTTAAATAAATTGTATGGTGTGTTTCTTCGCCAAGAAAGTTCATATTCTGAGAAGACTTAAAAATGAATGCACACTGATTTGATTTCATTTTGGTGTTTTCTTCTTGTATTAAGATAATTTTATGACTTTGGGACATAGATTGGGAGTAATATGATTATTTTTTTATTATTACAGTCACTTTGTAGCTGGTGAGTTATTTAGTTCAGATAGAAGAAAAGTTAATTTTGACATAAATGCTTGTTATTTCAAATTTGACATTCATTTTATTGTTGAATTAGGAACAAGTAGAATCTTAAATGGGCCAAACTGTGAATCAGTTGTTGTTTATTCAAAATTCCAATGGGGCCACCAGTCAGTCTTATGTTATAAAACAATACATATTGTGTTAAGCATGTCCAAATGAAAGGGGATCTGCTGGTTAGACAGTGATTCCTAATGGTTAGACACTGATTTCTAATGGTTAGACAATGATTCCTAATGGTTGGACAGTGATTCGTAATGGTTAGACAGTGATTCATAATGGTTGGACCCTGATTTCTAATGGTTAGACAGTTATTCCTAATGGTTAGACAGTGATTCCTAATGGTTCGACAGTGATTCCTAATAGTTAGACAGTTATTCCCAATGGTTGGACAGTGATTCCTAATGATTAGACTGTGATTTCTAATGGTTAGACAGTGTAGACAGTGATTCCTAATGGTTAGACATTGATTCCTAAGGTTAGACTGTGATTCCTAATGGTTAGACAGTGATTCCTAATTGTTGGACAGGGATAAAATTACACAATATAAAAGTTTTACAGCAAATACACCCTTGAGAATGACTTATTTGAATGTGGTTGGAGAAAACCCTTTGGAATGACCTTTTTTGATTGTGGTTGGAGTACACCATTGGGAATGACCATTCATTTGAATGAATATTTCTTTAAGAAAATTCATGTTAGTAACCTAGTCACAAAGGGATCAAATCCAAAGCTGAATATTAAGCTGTAACATTTGAGAATGAATTTGGGTAAATAATTTTGGATAACAACTTGGGGCAAATAATTTTGGAGAATGAATTTTGGTAAATAGTTTTTGATAACAACTTAGGGCAAATAATTTTGGATAATGAATTCGGTAAATAATTTTGGATAACAACTTAGGGCAGTTAAATTTGATAATAACTTAGGGCAAATACTTTTGGAGAATCAATTTCAGTAAATAACTTTGGAAGTTCCCAGATATCTGGAGCAAGCTTTCACATTATGTGAAACAACAATATTGAGCAGATGGTACATCTTAATATAAAAATTGTAAAAATTATTAATGGAAGTTAAACATTTGTTTCCAGAGTTCTTCCTTAGGTTTCTAAATAGAATCTGCTGAATTGTCTTTGGTTAAGAGTTAAGAAAAGGTTGGTTGCACTGTCCTTAAGTTTTTAAATGATGACCAAAATATGACCATCAGTAACAATGAATTTCGAGAAATGACTAGCTGCATTGGTCAAATGTTTGTAAGAAATGATCAAAATGTGACAAACAGTAGCAATGAATTTCACTGGTTTAAGCAGAAATATCATTTGATACAGTTATCTTTTGGAACTGATTTATTTTCTGTGTTTACATTTCCATAAATAACCATGATCTTAAACAGTGCTTATGATATCTATTCAGACAGTACATATATTTTTTTTGTATGCATGTTATATGGAATAACAACTTTGCTTGAAAATGAACTCCATTACACTAACAGAAATATGTACAGTTTTGTATTTGAGTTCAACTCTCTGATACTAATCCAAATGTGTGCAGTTTTATATCCGAGTTTAACTTAGTCATACTAAAAAAGGTGAACAGTTTTGTGTCTGAGTTTAACTTAATCATACTAACTTAGATTGCTGGTTATTTTGGACTAATACATATAAACTCAAGAACTTCTTACTGCATGTTAATCTCACAGATTATTGTTCTGTCTGCATGAATATCACCTATCTGCTCTCATCTGCTTAAATACAGCTCATTAAAAAATTACTCAAATACATTACCTGATTACATTAACACTCAGAATAACCCTCTGCTGCATGCTATCAAGTCTTCCCCGAAAAACCAAGCAAAAACACATCTTTCCATGTTTTTCCACTTAAACCAAGGGATGTAACTCTTACATATTAGCTCCCCATGATCCCGCTAACCAGATTGGATGAATACTAATTAAGATTTTTGCTGCAACTGTCAACAGTGTTAACAATAATCCATTAATCTTAAGTTTAGGTGGAAAGACCTGCATGTGTTATACTATTCACCATATGCCATCCCAGTTCCAGACAAACATGTCCAGTCAATGTCTGATTTTGGTAGGCATGTATCTATCATAACCACATGTAGCTCCACAGTTCCTAGAGCAATGTTGACCAACACCAAAAAAACATGCCATCCAGACTGAATCATCTCTTCTGTATGGAATGCTGTCCACCTGGATGTATAGCATTCAGGATAATGAGTGGGATGATGACCTATTTTTCATGACCAGATTCATAATGCATAATCAATTAAGTTACTTGATTCAGTGACCTCTGCTTAGAGAATTGACAAACTGCAGGTATGATTTGTTGACTTTAGATTTTAAGTCTGAGTTTGATTTTTATGACCATTTTACCAGGCTAGCTCTAATTAGACTATATTGAACAAGGGTAAACTTGAGTGACATTTGCTACATGTCACCGTCATATCAGGGCCTTTTATGATTTCCCTTTCTTAATCCTTCCATTAGTAGAAGTCCTTAGGAAATGCTAAAATAGTGGATGCATGGTTGGACTACTACATGGTAAGGTCAATATATGTAATCTTGGGCATTTATTGCACCTTCCATCCCTGTATCTATTCACATGTACTTCTGCTATCAAATTGCATATATTTATGTTTCCATCCACCTCCCTTGCTACCACCTTAATGGTGCAATGCTAGGTAAGTTAAGTATAAGTTAGGGGTGTGTATATACAGATTCTGGTACCCATTATTATCACCAGGTAAGAACTTTGTATAGTAACTATGGTGATGGGAAGTTTTTCACTTCTTGAGATGCTTATATACTTCAAAATCACCTTTTCACCTGGATGGTATTTATTTGATTTACTTGTCATAAATTACAGAGACTAAAAGGGATAAGATATATACAGTTTGCACACCTCATAGTTATGATACATTTTTTGTGGAGGGTATATAGCTGTGTGTTCAGCATGACAACTTACAAGTCTTGATATATCAGTCTCATATTACATACCACTTCATCTCCATTTCCTTTATTGACATATGAATCTCATATTTCATACCACTTCATCTCCATGACAATTATTGACATATGAAGCTCATATTTCATACCACTTCATCTCCATGACCACTGTTGGCATATGAATCTCATATTTCATACCATAACATCATCATAACATCTATTATAGTCTGCATTGGCTTTTCATATCTCCATTATTGCTTATGCCACAGTCAAAGATAGTTTGACAATATTTAGATTGTATGGTAGTGCATTTTAATTTCCTTAGTAGATCTTTGGGATATTTCATGCTTTTATGGTGAATTATTAATAGTTTTGGTTAGTGTGTTAGTACTTTGCTAAAATTTTCGAAGTTACCATATAGCCATGGGCTTTTAATATTTTGTTCATTTTTATATTCTCTTTTGCAACTGCTTTTTTATATTCCCTTTTCCATTTGCTTATTTTATCCTCACTTTTTTTAATAAATGAATATGCACCATGTATGCTTTTTGCTTCCAATTTTTAGGTGTTTGATGTAAAAATGCTTCATGGAACTTAATGATAATCTATGCTTGCTTAATTTTTGTAATTTTTATCATCCGAAAGTAAAGAAAATCCAGAATTAAATGTATCTTTTTACCTTTGATAAATTTGATGCATTTCCTCCAAAAGCTTAATTTCTTTCAAAACTTTTTTTCTTGGAAATTGACTTTTGTGTCTTCCCTTCTATTTTTTTAAATACAAACGTTCTTTTTAGCAACGATAATTGTACTGTAACTGAATTTTAATTTGATTTGTGCCAATACTTGTTGATTTAGTTGTTACTACAAACTACAAACTTTAAAGCCCAATGATCAGTTGGCAAAAGCTGATAAGACCTCTATTCTATCACACAAATTTAAATAGCAGGAAAAGGTTGTTTATTGCACAAACATACAATTGTATGTCTACAAAAATAAATAAATTTAAAGTTCAAAGAAAATATATTTTAGTATCAATCCCCAAAACATTTATTTCAAAGTTGGCAGAGAGAAAAAGTTTGGAATAGAAAATTTGACAAGGCAAACAGACCGAGATGTATTATATGCCAAATCAAATGAGTTCTTGTCACTGATTCAGAGCAAAACACTAATGCAGATTTATATTGTGTACCCATTTAGTTATGCCTTGTAAATATTTTTAATTGTATAGTTTAAATGAAGTTTGGATTAAATTCAAAATTACAAAAGCTAAATTGGTACATTTAAGAAAATGGGCTTCTGGATGTCAAAAAATATTTTGAATCAGAGTTTGTAATACGTAAATACAGATTGAACATTTCTGTCAAACACCAAAATATGTTCAATTAAATGGATATTTAATTAAACCAAAGCTCAGAACCTCCATAATTGATATGGTACTCATGAGTAAATTACATAAAATTAGTTTTTGCAGAAGAGTGAATGATTTCTGTATTTAAATTATTGTATTTTTATAACGAGTTTTTCTCTTAAAAAGTTTACAGATTACAAGTCCACTTCCATCAGCTTTGACAAAATTCATCTCAATATTTGTAATCACCTTTATTTTTCTTTTACATTTTATTTCAGCTTTTCCGTTTGAATGCGAAGGGCCAGCTAGCAGTTGGGGAACGCTGCGTTGAATCACCAGGAGGGGACACTCTTCATATACATTTCTGTGATACGCAACCTGAGGGGCCATGGGATTATGATCTAGTAGGGTTTTCTTACTGAAGCACTTATTACACCCTTACTATGCTCAACCTTGTTACTGAGAGACCTTGCAAATCTGTAAACATTATTTGTGCTATACTGTTTGGTTTAGGTTGCTAACCTCCTGTGAAAACTAGAAAATGTCACAGAAGGTTAATATACAAATAATGGTTTCCAGGTAGGATGATGATGTGATTGCATGCAGTTCTCTTCTTGTTATTGTTATTGTGGGGTTTAATGCCATCTTTCAGCACAAGATAGGCTATACATCGCAGCCAGTATAAATGGTGGAGGAAGAACCGGTGAAAACCCCGGGAAAAAAACACCGACCCATGAGAAGCTACTGGCAATGTTCTAACAACAAGTGAATGAAAAATTGCTCATTTTGTGTGCTTGGCACCTTGAGATGGAAAATTCATGGGTGCCTCATGGAATTAAGTATCATCTTGACTGGGATTTCAATCTGCTGTGCCAGTCCAGATAAGAATTTTTGAATCACAGGCATGTGTGTACACACACACACATGCACACACAGACACGCATATAATGTAATATCATTTATTTTCATTGGTGCCCAATTTTCGTGGTCTTATCATAATAAAAAAAGGTATTTTCATGGGTACTAAAATTCGTTGTTTTGCCAGTCAATGCTTGCATATTAGTAGGTATTTAATTTTATGGTTTAACCTCTAAAAATACCCAACATAAAGAATACAAAAGAATAAAACTATGCAATGCAAACGGCAGTCACATTAATGTTTAAAACAATGCTACCATTTGTACGAGTACAAATCTAAAACCTGGAATGTTCAATACTTACATTGTGAATTTTACCAATAACATCAGTCGAAGCCGACGCAGCCTACAACACTAAAACAATACTTCCATCTCCGTGAGCACAAATAAAACACCTGTCAAGATTAATCAGTTTTGCCATGTTTTTGTTTTCAAAAGTGTTCAACATCAATGCAACCAACAAAACCAGACCAATTAGTTAATAAAGTGCATATGAATGATCTCTTACTTAAACCACTGTCCATCTTGTTGTACCATCTGTACTTTCTGACTATCATGGCATTAACACAGTGGCTTAAGAGTGGTAAAATTCAGCTTAGATCCCCCTCAGTTCCTGGACTTCCTAACCCATCAGAAGCTGGCACAGGCGATTGTTTCCAGGCAACTAATGCTTTTTATATATTTTATCTCTATCCTTACTTACCTCACATATCAATTGAAGGCAGTGAGTATAAAATTACAGCTATCGTATATGGTACCTTATCAAACGTGCATTGAAACAGTATAAAGGGGTTTATAATTCTTGCTTCAAAAGATTTAAAAAATAAACAAACACATGTAAAAGCTAATAATTACAAAATTACAGTATTGACCTTGATTTATAAATTACAAGTAGAATGAAACACTCAAAGAAATGGAGGGGAGGGGGCATCTTCCTAACTGGCTCATTTTTCATTGGAGATTTTAATCAGTGGTTCATCGCAGCAATGAAAACCACGAAAATTGGTCCCCCAGGAATATTGATGATACTACATACTACATGTATGTATCCATAGGTCCAAAGGTACTTGCATGAGGGAAAGGGTTAAGATTTGTTCTTTTACTGATGAGTGGAGATTTTCCCAAATACTAGTTTATATTTGATAAGTAGTTTAGTAATAAACATAATTTTTTTTAATCACAAACCAGCAAAGACTTTGCAGTAATCAATCAGTATGATGCACAAATTTTTATGCTTGATGACGACACAATAAATGGTAATTACATATTATTTTTTTTACAGAGTACTGGTGCTATTCAGCATACAGACTATGGAAAATGTGTCGAGGCTGGGTCAGATAACCAACTTCACCTCCACACCTGTGATGCCAGTAAAACAGGTCAAAAGTGGGTTGTCAATGAAGTGCGATCATGGCAAACTTAAATTGGAAATTTTGGTCTTGCCTCAAGCTGTGAATTGTAATTGACTTAATGGTATTCCTTTTCACCTATCTACATAGACCTAATTCCGACACTCCAGATGGCATTTTATGTTTGATGTCACTTTTTTTTTTTCTTTGGCTCCATTTCAAATGACACCATTTCATATATAGTCATGAAACTTGATCCATTTAGAGACAAACCAATACAAAAAAGCCACATGACATGCCTTCAGTATATTGATGACAACATCAATCTTTTTTTAATCATTCACTTTGCAAAGAGGCAATTCATTGCAATCTGCTCAATTCATTTTTCATTATAAATTTACCTACATATGGATCCTTCAGCATTTTCGTGACAACATCAAGCTTTTTTGATCATTCACTGTGCAAGGAGTCAAGTCATTGCAATCTACTCAATTTATTTTAGAATATAAATGTACCTTCATATGGATCTTTTATCCATAAGTAGGTCATATTTATATTGATCTACTTTTAGTGTACCAATGTAAGTTGGCAGGACTTGGTAATTTGTTAAATTCTGCTTACAATGTAAATGTACCCACTTAGGGGTAATTTATGGACATAGTGGGTTTTATTTACATAATTTATTTATGTTTGTTTAAAACTTTAGACTTTTATGTTATATCTTGCAGCATATATGCTGGCAAGACTTGTTAATTCTTGTTACAGTATAAATGGTACCTACATGTCATATGTGTATAAGGTTATGTTTCTATTTGTCTATATGTTATAACAGCATCTTCTGATTGCACATAAACCTTCTGAAGTGGAGGGTATTTCTCCCATCTTGAAGTGTAACATGTTCCAATTTTTTCACACTATGGTTCCAGTGTAGAATATTTATTGTAATAATGTCCATGATCACATGACTGCAAGATAGCTAAAGGAAAACAAGACAGTTGCTAATTTCAGACAATATAAAACAAGTAAATTCCCCTTGATTCTATTGGCAAGGCCAGTTAGCTTCAGTGCTTGAAGTTTATCAGGATGGATTATACTGTGTGTGAGTAAACTTAATTCCATACGGATTAAAGATGTTAATTGATTATGGTTGTGTAACTTAAGAACTCAATCAGCATAAATCAGTTCAGATTATTTTGAATTATTTCAGATAGTATGTTCTGCTTTGGTGCTTAAAGATGTTGAGATGGATTAAAATCAGTACTATGTAAAATATGCTATTAGATTGTAGTAAGATAACTTGAAAGCTCAAGAGGCATAAAACAAAGTTGATGTGACTTAAGTGGTTAAGTTTGTTAAGATGTCTAAGTGTTTGTTACTCCCCAATGCCAATTTGCCATAATCTAAGCTGCAGAAATATTACATGAAATTCAATGGTGGATGGAAATAGGAGTTTAATTGGTTGGAATCAAATTCAAGAAACATGAATATGCATTCTGTTCTTCCTGTAAAGCTGATTTTAAAATCTGTTATAGTGGAAGAATAACATCATGCATCATGCTAAACTCCATCTCATAACAAAACTTATTAACCATCAACCCTGTTTTCTAGCATTATTTTCACATGACTAAGGGAAAATGGGCTGATCATTTTACACGAGGGTGAGATGCACATTATTAATATAGTTTACCAACTTTGAAACATAACATAATTAGATAATACACCTGGACAAATGATACCAGGATGTTATCTTTTGCAGTAATGTAGCAAATCCAACTGCTTCTGACTTTCATTTTCTTTATAATGGTTTTTTGGTTGTTTAGTGACTGTACCTGAATGAGACTGTGTGCATTGTTCTTTGTACAGTGTAAAATGTATGATGATAATGTACATCATTTATTTTGATGGAGATGATGTTTGATAATTTTTCATTTTTATGTTTTCACATGTTCAAGTTCACAGGTATAGGAATGGAAATATGAAATTTCTTCTTTTACCTTATATGCTTGTTTTTACATGGAATATCTTGCAGCTGTTTCTATCGTGTTTTAGTTAAATGTTGTAAATAAATTTAGAACTCTCTTTGTAACTCATTTTTTGTTTATTTGCAGGTATTTCAGTAGTTAAAAAAAATCATGCCAGTTGTTTGATTACACTGTATGAACTTTCTTTCTTTTAAAATATGCCCCATGTTTAGCACACTGATCAGGCTAAGTATATTAAAGCTCTTCATCCATTATGAATTATCTATTCACTGTTTTCCATTTTACAACTTCTTCGCAAAACCCATTGGACAGAATTTGATCAAATTAGACAGAAAGCATCCTGGCATAAAGATCTATCAGATTTGTTCAAATTATGCTGATCCACCGTAAACTAGGACCATTGTTACTAAAGTAACAAAAACCAAAAAATTACTCATTCTCAAAAACTGTGCAACAAATCTTTGATCAGATTTGAAGGAATGCAGGTACCTTGCGATGTCAAGTGTATTCTTTTAAGGGTATTGCTGCAAACAGTTTTATTTGTGCAAAGTTCCCATGGTGACATAATTTAGTGCCTATGTGTTTCAACGTTTTCTTTCAATTTCAAAATTCGTGAAGAAGCACTCGCAAGTATACACGTGTCAACTGTTAGATGATAAATATTAGTGTCACATGGGTCTTTTGTTTATATTTAATGTATAGTGTTCTTGACAGATGACTTCATATTGTAAAAAATTAAAATGTTTGCATGAAACAATGATTTTTTTAAAATAAATTAATTGTTGTATTCGTATGTATGATCAAACACTGTAAAATCATTGTATGTACAGTATTACCTAATGACCAGTCTGTATTAATACATGTATTTCATATAGCATTTTGTAGAAAAGAAATTTGTAGCCAATCTGTAGCATAAGTTGCACATATTGGCTTGAAGCACACTGAAGAATACATGATAATTTTGTTTAGGTACATCTTAAAATCTTGTAAAGTGTGTGTGTTTGTGTCAAGAGCTATTCACAGGTGATAATAACATTCCGAACCAAAATTGCCAGATGTCCTAAGTATGAAGTACTTTCCTGGTGTAAATATAATATTCAGTATATATTTATACTGTTTATCAAACAAGTACATTGTCAACTACAGTATGTGTGTATATATATATATATATATATATATATATATATATATATATATATATATATATATATATATATATATATATATATCCCTATTGGTTTAATAGATATAAGGATTGGGGGGGTTGGGTAGTTTAATTCGCATGAAAGGCTCTTTCACTGGACTTTTGACAACAGTTTACTGTAGCTGTCCTTCAACATTCCTCTTAATCACCTTAAATTATTAAATTCACAAGCTCACACACAATGGTTGACACATCATGTCAGGAACAAGGCTCATAAGAAAGTTGATCCCATATGTCAAGTGCAGGATCTTACATGGGTTGGCCATTTGCATTGAGAACAAGGCTATACAAAATTGATCCCTTTTGTTCAGGTGAAGGTTAGGCCTTCAAATTTGGGACAAATGGTGTAGAGATAGATGACCATTATCAGAGGTGATGTGAAAGCATGGACTACTGTGTTACATGTATTGTTTGTATTATGTTTTGTAAAGTCTACTTTTCTCAATTCTGTTTTCAAATATATATTTACATAAGGTGCCGTTATATGTATTTTTCCCAAAATATAGATTCTAGTCATTAAAGACTGTTCAGGAACAATTCACATGGCTTTCGGAGGAATGATAAAGTTCCACCATTAACTTAAAATTTTAATTGTAATGGTATTTGATCTATATTTTTCTGTGTATTTTAGCCAGTACCTTTATTTTAAGAAAAAACTCCCATCTTGTGCTCCACTTTAACCTGTACATTACATTACACATAAAACACTGCATTTTGGAATTGTAATAATAAAAGAATCCATATTTTTATGTGGACATGATTGAGAGAGGGTGGATCAGTATGAATATAATTGGATTATAGGATGTTCATGGAGACACCCAAATTGCCACTTTGCAGTAATGTCAGTAATTCTCAAAAACATCCAGCACTTGTTCAAAATAAAATTAATTCCAGCTTATATGATCTCGATGGGTCTTTGTTTGGTTATGTAACAAGCATGTGCTGCCAATATTGCTACGCTGCATTGATTTCAATAGCTGAATCCAATTTTTGTACAGTAAAAGTCTCTCTCCTGTCTGCTGTTGTAAGCTTGTGGCCATAAAAGCTTCTATAATATTGCATTGGCAATTCCATCAATGTAAGCCATCAAATTTGTGAATAAATTTCCCATGACTACTCACTCTTAAATGGTCCACCATATCAGATTACTTTGCCAACTATCTGATGCAGTATTGTTTTGCCAACTGCATCAATTTCAAATCTGTGTAACAGTTTGTAAACATGTCTGCACGCTTTTCAGTCAAATTGTCCCCAGCTTGATAAACTATGCAGGTATAGCCAGTGGATTTGTGTTTGGCTAGGTATGTATGTTATATGTGTGACCTTGGACTTTGTTAGCAATTAAGAGATTATCAGTGCCATGTTAGGTGTATGTACTGCATATTTCCATAATCTATAAAGAAAAGAGTTTATTCAGATTTCTTGGTAATTACATAAACATAAAATATTAAAAGCAAAAAGAGAGATTAACACAAGAACGATGTATGTTGTCTGGAAATTGCTATTTTTCAAGCATGTTTTTAACACAATGCTTCTTGTGTCATACAATTGTTAGATTTTTTTTAAACTACTGATAAATTATTTTTTTTTTGCACAGAGGAAGGATTTTTTTATATTACAACATCTTTTATGAGAAATCTATCATGCACCAAGAGATTTTGCTGTATCAGTCAGGTGCTATTTCACGTCTTCCTTTACAAAATTATAGGAGTCAAACAAAATTAAAAATTCTATTGATGATTATGGGTATTTCCAAGTAGTCACTTGTATACGAATAGTTACATGTATTTTAATTATGTATTTTAATTATGCAAGATAAATTTCTAATGAAAATCAACTTTAACATTGAGATATTCCCATGGATTTACACAAATGACTGTCAGTAAGTACTGCTATCTAGAAATGTAAAGAAATTCAATTTTATTCAAAACACTTGATGCTTATGGTATTATTCACCACAAAACCTAACTGGTACCAAATAATATTAAAGTGTTATTAATATAGAGTTTTGTTCAGTTGTGCACCAAATCAGTGTACTCGATCACAATCAGATGGGAATGGAAAGCTTTCTTGGATGATCTTATTACAAAAATTAAACTGACAACTAATTCACTGCATCTCACGCACAAAAGCAAACTAATGAGAATTTTGTAGACTTAAATAAAACCAAGAGTAATAAATTTTTAATTTTATGTGCATAACAAATACATATATACTAGCAATATTTGATCAGAAATGGCAAGGTTTGGGGCTGTACTTGTACTTTTCACAATAATATCCTGAAAAATATGGCACAGTGTACATCTGCTTGCAAGTCTGTTCCAGCTGCAGGCTTCCTAGTGTGATCTGCCATCATGTCATATGGTGACTGATCAGGGTCTGTGCTGATATACTTATTACCAGCATACTATACAGTGGCATATCTGGGACTGTGCAGTTCAATCCGACTTGTAGGCATGTATATACGTCTTTTCATCCCCAAACCAATAAAATGACTTGGCATTCCAACTTTTCCCATGTGAATTTGTTTGCAACAGCCCATTGTTTGATGCTGTTTACTAGATAGTATGTTTTATAGTTGTCATATCTAATGTAAAATACTGTAAATATTGGTGATTAAATAGTATCACTCAAGCTTGTGTATGTCACTAATGATATTCAGGAAGTTCATATAATGGGTACATGTACAATAAATTAAGAAATATTATTACTAGTTGTCTTCTCTGCTTTCTATTCACTGAAATAATTTCTTACTACATGCCTGTAGGTTCTTCCTTTATCACTTTTTCTGAAAGTATAGATGATCATTTTATAAACTGCTGTTTATAGACTTTAAACTGCTTAAAAACAACTTTTTTATAAAATATATTGCATTTATTGACCAAACTAGAAACGAGTTCACAGAATTTGAATATGCCCTTTTTGTTTGACCTTAAAATCAAAATTAGAAACACCCAAGTGTAAAATGTAACTAGTCACCAAAACAAGAAAAGTGAAAGTGACAGCATGTGTTTGGCGTTGATAACATTTAATCCTCAGGATGTGTTGCTTTTTTATATTAAATTCTTTTCTCATACATATAGTGTCTTTTGAGGATATTTTAAAACAAAAGATGAGGATGTAGGTATTTGTTCATGGCGCATAGCTTATATATTAAAGTGAACTGTTATTATGTAGCTTATCAACTTCTGCAGCCATTCACTTGACACTAACTCTTAAAAAGTGAAAACAAAGAATCTAAACAAGTGTTTCTTCTAATGATTTAAAATACCACAAAACAAATTCACTATAGTACAGTCCCAAAAGTGAAAACTCAGTATTTGTCAAATATTTATATAAAGAACTTTTCATTTATTCCAATTATGTTTCTAGGACAAGAATTGTTCAAAGAAACCTGTAATATGATCTTAAATGAAACCATCTCAGATGAAAATGTTTACTCATTTTGTTGAAGATTGGATTGTGTTGTGTTTGCCATTTATTGTTCTGATTAATGGTATTTCTGTATCATTCAATGTCCAGATTGTAGCAGACAATGCCCAGAACAATGACCTAAATGCTAAATTTAACTAAGTCTATGTGGTATAGGTCTTAGTGATCAAATTGTAGCAGACAATGACCTAAATGCTAAATTTAACTAAAGTCTATGTGGTATAAACCATTCTTAGAATATATTAATGTATTCATGTGACCCTGGGTCAATGCATCCAAAATGAGGCTAAGATAGGCACCAGTTTTGTTTTACCTCGCAATCATGGCTGCTTCAGTTGATACCAGCAACAGAAAAAATCATGACAGTTGTTGTTGTGTTCCATTGTGTATTGGAAATGCTAGAATTCACATAGATTTAAGCTTCCACCATATTCCATCAGTGAAAAAGATGTAGCTTCGTAGAAAATAGATTGTTGCAATACATCGCAATGAGGGGCCGAATTTTAAGGTAAGAATCTGGATGAGTGTTGGTATGTATTTACTTGCAACTGAATGATGTAAGAAAGAGAAATCCAAACGCAAAATAGATTCTGTCGATGAAGCAAATGATTGTATGTGTTTTATAATGATAGGTTTCTAAAAATGTTACCCCTAGTCCCATTCCACGGGGTCATTGAAAACTGGGTGTACCTCCACACAGCGCATTTAAATAAGAAATTATGAATTTACGTACGAGTTGTAAGTACAGAACAAGTGAACTTTATTACATCATTGAAAAAAAAGAAAGTATGAGATGGCACTGATATTTAATCAAACAAAAGAGAGAGAGAGAGCATACAATCAGTGGAATTCAGCCTCTGTTAAAACTCGTGCATAATTTTAAATTATATTGAAGCTGTAACTTTGCTTGTTATATTTTTTTGGAGTCTCCATTATAGTTGCAAAGGTTGATGAAAAGCTACACTAATAATTATCTTCTTCAGATCCTGTGAGTTGCATATAGCGTGCAAAAGTAAAATTACAGATCTGGAGGAGAGACTGAAGAAAGCAGAAACAGAATTGGCAGAAAAGGAAAGGAAGCTGCAAGATTTGAATTTGAAAAAATAAACATGGAGATATTTGGATTGAATAGATTAACAAATGACTATGAAATGATAGAATTTTACACTTGTTTTTCCACGAGGTTTTTATAACCTTCTTCAATAGCATCAAACCTACTAAGATTAGAATGAAGAGCTTATAAGACAGCACCAAGAATGACATCAACATCAGAGGATGGCAAAAAGCAATGGACCCAGTGGATGAACTTTTTATGTTTTTGTGTAGATATGGATTTCCAATTGAAGATATGTCTGTTCGATTTAATAGTCACAGGTCTTCTGTAAGTCGGAAAATAATCATGTGGACAAATTATTTGTATTTCTTACTGCGAAGTATAAATATTTGGCCAAGTCATGAACAGGTTCAAGCAAATATGCCTCTCGAGTTTCAACTATCCTACCTAGGAACCAGAATTATTATTGACTGCACATAAATATTTACAAAAAGACCCTAATCTGTAGTGCTTACATCAAAGATTTTTTCACACTATAAAACTCACAACACCTGGAAAGGTTTGGTAGGGATAGCCACACATGGTGCAATCACATTTGTGTCTTCCTTGTACTCAGGATGCATGAGTGATGTGGAGAACACAAAGCTGTCAAGGCTTAAAGATTTGTTAGAACCAAGGGACCAATTTATGGCAGATAAAGGTTTTGTTTTACACAATGTATTCGTAGGTACAGGTGTTTCCATTGCAACACCACACTTTCTGTGAATCGATGGGCAGTTCACAGCTTCCCAGGTGGAGGACAATCAAAACATTGCAAGCCTGAGGATACATGTGGAAAGACACATTAAGAGGGTGAAAGAATACAAGTTATTTCAGTTTGTGGTGCTTTTGACAATTTCTGGGTCAATAAATCAGTTGTGGACTGCAGCAAATGTACTGACTTTGTTCAAACAACCACCAATTAAACAAAAGAAATGATATTTTGTGACATGGAAGTATCATATAGAACTTGTAATTGAAAAAAGATTTCAAGACATTATGAAAGTACCACATGGTTAATTTTATTGACATTTCAATAGTTTATTTTTAGACATTTAAATCATGCCACATATCATTGGTATCTTGTCATGCAAATACCTTTTAGATGTGTGAACTAGTTCATTTTTTTAACATTTCAGTATGTACAAGTTTTTTTAAACACCTTTAGTAAAATCATGCCATATTTCATTCACAGCTTGATTTTCATGCAGATAATTCTATAATGCATCTATGGTATATACTTATATAGTAAGTAAAACCAACTATGCTGAATTTAAAATTGACAATTTATGTAAGTAGATTTTAAAAGCAGTGTGACAAAGTCCACTTTGGCAAATGACTTGCAGCCACTTTATTTACAACTTAATAGATAGCTTGGAGTTGTCAGAATGATTTAATAATGAAAAAGCATAGAAAATTCATTTTAATAACTTACTAATTGAGATAGAATCTATAATAGAAAAGACTAAGATTGTCCAAGACAGCTTGCCAAAATTCCCAGTCAAACAGAATAGTCTCAAAATGAAAGTCATTTTCCAACCAAACACAAAAATCACACAATTCCAGTCCTGTAACTGCCAACTGCATTTGAACATGGTAGTAGTAGTTGTTTGTCTTCAGTTTCAAGGCATCATTAGAGACAGCAAGGAGCTTGTGTGGTAGTAAAGTGCAACTGGACATTTGATCTCCAACAAACCATAAGGGATGGTGGTCCTGTTGGAGTTGTAGACTTTATGATCAGGAGTTGCAGCAAGCTGATGACTAAATGGGCTCACAATTATGCCACTTGGGTACAGGTTGACATTGTCATTCATTCGCTAGAAGAAAAAAGAAATTTATAATTAAAGAAAATCAAACATCACAATAATTTAAAATGTTATTTTGTTTCTTCTTTAAATAAACTGTTGTTACACACTGGGGTGTCACTTATGCAATACAAATTATTTTCCTTGATGTCTTAAGCAGGTTTTATAAATTCTGTTGATGCAATTTCTTTAAGGATAAAAATCTGATCAATTTTTTTTTCTTCTTTTCTTTGCAGCATACTCATTTTGTATTCCAAAAAGCAATCATAATTTAGGAAAATACACAGCCCTGGAAAGTTTATTTGAAGAAATATGATGTGGCCAAAAGGGCAGTTTGTGTCACTCTGCACATTTTGTAAATGTTTTATTCTGACCGGGTGTTTTGACTTCAGTATTCATTGTTCATAGCTGTACATTTAAACCATACCTAATCAAAAACAAAATTCACGCTTTAAATAGTTTAATTTCTCTATCGTAAACTTGTATTTTGTGTGCTGTAGAGAAAAAGGACACTTAAGATAGGACTTAAATGAACTTACGTTTAAGAGAATGGACATGTCCCTCACTGTAATACTTGAATCCTTTTGTTATCTGTTCATTCCCTGAACTGCTGTAGACACCCAGGACGAAATTCTCAACAAATGCAACAGAAATATCTGGCAAACAGCTGTGATCATTACTCAATGTACTGTAGGAAACCATATTTGTTTATCAATTTGCCTATCTTAGCCTCGTTTTTGCAAGACATGCATATTCAAGAGGATCTCATTAAGAATGGTCTATAGGTTTTAGTATTCAAATTGTAGCAGACAATGACCAAAATGCTAAATTTAACTAAAGTCTATGTGGTATAGGTCTTAGTAATCAAATGGTAGCAGACAATGACCTAAATGCTAAATTTAACTAAAGTCTATGTGGTATAGGTCTTAGTAATCAAATGGATGCAGACAATGACCTAAATGCTAAATTTAACTAAAGTCTATGTGGTATAGGTCTTAGTAATCAAATTGAAGCAGACAATGCTCAAGACAATGACCTAAATGCTAAATTTAACTAAAGTCTATGTGGTATAGGTCTTAGTAATCAAATTGTCAGGCAAAGGAGCATCATTTTACCTAGACTCTTCCATAAAATACCTGTTATAAAAATGCCAGACTGATCTAATGCAGAACTTGATCACTGTCAGGTTAAAGCAAATATCTCCTAAATTTATGTTCCACACAAGATTACTATATCCTGCTAGCATTAATCTTTCCTGTACATTAAATGCAACACAGACTTAAAATAATCACAGAGCTATGTGCAACATGAAAAAAAAAATTCACTATTGATGGACATTTTACACAAGACTAAAAGAGGCCCTACTCTTTGGACAGCCATGTATAGATTAAGCTATGAAAATGGCTAATCATGCTTCAAAAACAATATCTACATTAGTCAGCTGTTTAACCTGCCATGCTCAAAAACCAGCTTTTATGACCCCCTGTAATAAGTAGGGAATGACTACAAGTCATATGGATATCCTTTGTGACCCATGGATCAAAACCTCACTGACTTTTACAGACCAGTTTTAAATACTGAATGACCCCTGACCCAAATAAAAAGGAATAAACTCTTTGTGAACTTTTTGTCATAATTGATAGTTTAAATTCACAAGCAAATAGATGAAGATTATCAAACCAATCTTTTAAGAGATGACTTCCATTTCTTCTGTGACAATATAAGTGCTTTTCTCACCATCCTGCAAACAGCTTTAGTCCTAATGATAAAAACTGCATCATATTCTAATAAGCTGAGCTAATGGTACAATTCAATTATGCAATTATGTCCAGTATGCTGACCACTAATGCAAATGGAATCCTCTGGCTTTTGTTAGTACTGGAGTTGCAAAACTTATGTAAACTTTATATTTTGTTGATTGTACTCTAAATACAAATTACTTCCAAAAATATGAGCTTAATTCATATGCATAGTTCCTTGTTTATAATCAAAATCATCAAATATTTCTATTAAAAAAATCTGCATGAAACTTCAATCTGTGGTGTTCACGTTAACATGACAATACTAGCAACCGTCGAACTCTACATCACTAAATGAACTGAGCTAATTAACATCTGAAATACGTGAACAAATCCTTATAATTTAGAAAATATATTCTGATCCTTAATTACAACATTCGATATGGTTTATTTTAGCCTGCAATTGTGCATTTTCTCCAACATCAACACATCAGATATTTTCTGTTACTTTGTCTTTACTGGTGTGCACAACCTTAGTTTACATAACTTTATTATTGAAAATGTGTTTGCATTTTATTACAAGGTAAAGAATAGTGTTTATAATGAATTACTTTTCTTCCTTAAGAGAGCAGTGTTAAAAGAAAAAACTGATTACATAGCAAATGAATCAAGAACTTTGTAAAATTGCACTGAATTCCATTAACATGAACAGATCTTGTTCGTAATAAAATTAAATGGATATCTTGACCATATAAAATTGTTAAGTTTGATAAAAATCTGATTAAAAATAAGTCACTCAAGTGTTGACAAGCTCAGCAATCAGACGCACATAATTGTACCCATCAAAGATCTTGACAATTTAAGTTTATTTAATAAGTTTACCCAAAATTGTATCAGAAAGTCAATAGAGTGGTAACAAGTTAAACTAGTCGGATGCAATACATTACCTAACAAGTCAAAGATCTTGATGAAATAAGCCTGCATTTCAATAGTGTTTAAAATTTAAAAAATATAAGAGTGGTAACAAAAGTGGTAACATGCTGTACTAATAAAATGCAGGTTCACCCATAATTATGTAGTATCTTGCTCAATGTTGAACAAATTCTCATCATTATTAGCCTACATTCGAAGCTTAATTAAAATCAGAAATTAAAAAATATGGCTTCCAAACAAACTCAGTTCATCAGATGCAAGACCACCTAATTCTTATGTGCAAATCTCACTTTCGACCAAACTTTGACAAATCAAGCTCATATTTAGTTATATCAAAATCAGAGCAATAGTATGTAATCTAGATTGGTAAGAAGTAATTGCAACAGGAAGGACAATATAAAACATTGCACAATGACACCGGATCACACTGCAAGTTTATTCACTTGGACATGCAGTGAGGAAATAAATAAGAAAAAGATATTAGAAAAAAAACAAATTTTTATTCTCTGACTTGTATTTTTACTATAGCATATAGTAACATATCTTCATCCTTCACTATGCTGCATCCGTAATCAGTGATGATGACCACCATCATCATCATCAAGCTTAGGTTTAGCAAAGGGATTGTCTGAAACAAATAAAGAAAGCAAATGAAGGTTATGGAAACTGATTCATGAACTTTAAAGTCATTACCAGGTACATCATGCAACAAAAAGTAAATATTATCTCTGGGGTTTTTTTGCTGAAAGAATAGTTTGTATGAATATCTAACTTGGGTGAGGTTCTATCAGAATAGAGCTGATTTCTGAGTTTGGTTATGACCTAAAACTACTTAAAAGAATTATTATGCAGAAACAAAAATGGATTGTCTAACATTCAGGGGGCAATAACTCAACCGATGACAGAAAAATGACAATTGAAATTTGCTAATGTCTCGTCAATTTCAAATTGCATACTAAATTTTCAAGAAATAAAACAAACTAATAAAACGACTAAAAGAGTTGCATACTAAGATCCCAGTTCCACCTAATTGAAGACAAAACTGATTTTCAAAGAATTATAGCAATACAGTTCTCCTTTACTCAAAGAGTGAAATCCCATTATAGCATGATCAGGGGAAAAAAATGATATTGCATTTTCTACAATTTTGTGCTATAGCCAAGCAAGTCAGTAAGCTGCAAAATGGTGCATACCCACAAAAAGAAATAATGGGAGTGGTGAGGTAGAAGAGGGTGCAATACTATGTATTCAGTTGCACAGATATCAACTTGTTCCATATTAAACAAATACTACCTAAAATATTTAATTTTTATGTAGATTACATCTGCAATATAAGCATAAATCACTTGATTACTCACTAGTAAAATCTTTTTTATCCACAATAGTAATTAAATCAATAATGTACATAAAGATGCATAATTTCTTTAATAAAACACATTTTCTTAGTCCTAAAAATCATTTGCTAGAGCCATTCAAATCCTGATCTTTAATGTCTTGTTAATACATTCACACAAACTCAATAAAACATGTTATTTTCTGCAGCATTCATATTTACTAGATGTGTCCAAAGGGTCCGATTTCATACCAACAATACAATGCACAATTCATACATAATGTTCTTAATAACAAAACCTGTATTAGGATTGAAAGTACATGTACCTGAGCTGAAAATTCATACAGAATGTCAAAGGCATAGACCCCTAGTAACACTCTTGGATGAGAATTAAACAGGTGTGTGTACATGTACACTGCCTTAACCCAATTTGGGAGTAAACCATGGGTTCAAAGGGAATTCCTTAAAAAATGTAGTAATTCTCTAAAGGACATGGAAAAACAATAAATGAAATAAACCCAGTATTAAAAAAATTTGTTTTATAACCATGACTTTGCTTCACTGTATAGCAAAAAGAGGGAGAAGGATGTTGATTACATTTAGCCAATCTCTCCACTCCTTCAACTTAAAATGCTTTTATTCTGATCAGCATTAACACTTAAGGGCAGTTTCCTGTGTATAGATGAATAACTTGAAGCTAGAAAATAAAGGTTCTGATGGAAGAGGGTAGATGATATTAACTATAACAAACTTCATGAATTTACAAATAATTTTATCTCTTTTCTACAATGTTTAATACTATTTAAAAGCTAGTTTTTGTCATATCGGTAATGCACATTCAAGTTTAACATCTCACCAAATATTATTATATTGAAATTGAATGTCAACCATAATCTTTTTGCAAGTGAATATATATTACTTGTTATGGAAATGTTATCTTTCTAATTTCAGTAGTCCACCTCTTTAATGCCCCACCCCCACCTCCGACCAGCAGCTACCCACTCCTTACGGCCAAAATCCGTTGGCACTTGTGAGTTTCTGTTCAAAAGTACCCCTCACAAAAGGCCACCACGCTAACGCAACCAGCATTATAATGCAATATAAAATTTACCCCTCACAAGCAGCAACATTTTATTTTAATACGTATCCTGAGCTAGTATTTTATTCATAATGTGCGTTAATTAATCAGATTTTTGTTTCCCGATGTTTGTTTTTCATTAATGAAAGAAGTGTTGACTAAAGTACATGTAACACTAAGGTTAATATTATATCATTTATGCCTCACCAGAAACCACATTTATTCAATAAAGCCAAGAAAGACTCTAAATATTAATCAATACAAAAGGGAAAGTACATATAATAAGATTAAACATACAGCTGTTATCATCAGATGTCCAGTTTAGTCACTCTGATAATCGTTAAGATTACAATTATTGAACAGTAGTTACAGAGGTGAAGTGGCAGTATCGAAGTAAAATACATAAGTCAGCAACAAAATGGCTTGATAGCCTATAAGTCTTTCCTCAGTAAGATGTTAAGCTTGTTCACCTTAGATAATTAGTGGCTAGTGCTACTGAAAATAATTGTCGAGATTGTAAATCCTCATGGACACTAGGACAAATCTGCATGATGATAATGGTACATATTGAAGCCATCTTGGTTTCTCTAATTTAGTGCAAATAAATGTATAAAAACAACAGACTGCAACTAACGAATCACGTGACAAGATTGCTTCCTTTAAAAACACATGGCAATTTGTTTAAATGCAGAAAAATTGTTTTATCAGTCTTATCAGTTGGCAAAGTACAGTGTAACTGCATAGAGATCAACATGTCTTTGTGGAAAAGAAAAATTCAATTTTGAAGAGAAAGTGAAAGTAAGTCAACTGTCCAAAAAGGGGGTGAGTTCGAGGATCCTGGCAGAAAAATTTGATGTCAGAAAAACTCAGATAAACAACATCGTGAAAGATTGGGAAATAATTCTGCAGAAATGGGAAGGTGGAATGGATGAAGAAAGGAAGATTGTTAGAACCATGAGGTGTTTGTATCCTGATTTAAATGAAGTTTTTTTAATGGTTTTGCCCTGCACATGCTAAGAAAATTCCACTCACCAGCTAAATTATCAACAAAAAAAAGTGACAATTTTGTCAGTTGAAATTGGATATGACGACTTTACCACAAGTAACAGATGGTTAAACAGATTTAAAGTGTGTGTTCTGTCCTTAGTGGAGAATCAGCTGATGTTAATAATTAAGTTGTCAAAGATTGGAACATAAGACTGAACAATATATGCAGGGGATATGACAGCAAAGACATATTTAGTTGTGAAGAGACTGATTTGTTTTTTAGACTGTTGTCAACAAGATCGCTGGTACAAAAAGGGAATTCATTGTACTTCTGGACAAAATTATGAAAACACAAGACGTTCTTAAAAAAGATAAAAGAAAAGCTGTATAAAGCATGGGACACATTACACTAGATAAATTTTTCAAGCATAAGAATTCTTAGGAACATGTCTTGTGTTGAAGTGTCTACTGGAGACGGATGATGTGATCTGTAACATTATTATAAAGACAGTTTTAATACTACATGTACTGTATATGAATGGTTATTTATCAAATTCTTTTGAAAATAATGAAACTGTTTTGCATTGACTTCACAACATGCATGTGATTTTAGAAGAAAATATTAAATGCTTTAGAATTAAATGTAATTATGACTTTCTTCATATGTATTTACTATTTGCATTTGTCATCCCCCTCTAGAAATGCCACCCTAATTATAAGGCCACTTTCCTGCTGCATCAGGGATGGCCTTATAAGAGGGGGACTACTGTACTGTCAAAGTTGTAATACTTCTGATAATCAAATTTCACAAAAGTTCTCTAACACATTTCATACTCCCTTGAGATGTAAGATGTAACCATAAAATACTGGTAGTACTTCTCAAAATAAAATGCTTTTTTTAAATAGTCAACAAAAGGCTACTTCAGTATCACCAGCAGTTTTGGCCATTAGACCGTTATGTACTTTTATCAAGTCATACAATGTACAGACTTAACTACCAGAGCATACATGCCAACCCCTGACGAGGAATTGGCGTAATCCAAGTGTTCAAAACGCGGAATCCAGGCAGAAAAAGCGTAATCCACATATAACATGCTAAAATTTCAATAAACAACGATTATTTGCCCTGCTCACCCTTTACTGTTTCAAGTTTTCATATGTAGCACTTTTAGCTTTACACACATCGACTAGAAACCTTCTTAAGACGTTTAGCGCTCAATTTTAAAATTCTTTCGACACGGCCGGAAATAGATGTCACGTGATGCTGTACTTTTTTTTTTGTTCTTAATATTTACAGGATTCTGTTATATTTTGTTATGGGGTTTTCGGTTGCCTTTTTCTAATTTATCTGGGAAACTTTTGAAAGGGGATATTTTTGCTCACATAAATGCATAGAGTAAAATAAAATATACTTTTTAAGCGCTAAAATATATTTAGACTGGTGCTGCAAGAAATATGAATTAGAATATGGAATCTGTGAGTAAATATTAAATTTGGAAAACCAGTCTGCTATCTCCTCACTACGCATATAAATAAATATAAATAGAATCGAGGTCAACAGTAGAACCAGGTTAGCTATAAATAGAACATGATACTATTACAAAAGTCCACGGTCTAGCGTACTCTTATACTGTAGTTACGTAAAAGCCGTCTTTTCTAAAATACGGTCTGTGGGATTAATGGAACTTTAATAATAACAAGAAAACAAATAATTGATTTTTTTGGGGAGGTTGATATACCGAAAAAGCGTAATCAATATACGTTTAAGCGTAACACATAATTTAGTGACAAAAAGCGTAATGATTACGCCAAAAGTGTAATGGTTGGCATGTATGCCAGAGTCTATAAAGAGCCAAACGTCTTCTTTGCCAATACTTTACAGACTGATCTTTTAACATAGGTTGGGGGGGGGGGGGGGCTTTTAAATGCAACTGGTAGTAGACATGCCTGCTGCATGCACTGGCATTTACCAATGTTAATTCAGTTGTAAATGCAGCTGTTTTAAAACTCACTAGGGATTACATTAAACAATAGCTGTTATTCAGATAGTAATCTGCACATGAAAGTTTCACTAGTCCTACCAAGAAAGAATTCTGGATGTAACTCGTATTGCATCTCTATAGAAAAAGACTAAGCCAGTTAATACACTGAACCACAGGTGAGATCTTATTACTCTTATTACTATACAGCTCTGAATCATGGCACATAAGTCCTTTAAAAGATGCTGCGGAGATCCAACTTATTCAAGGCTCCAACAATGCTGAACTGCTTGGCAAATGTAGTCAAGCCCAACAATCCTTGGAAAAGTTAAGCAATGGAAACAAAAATTTGCATGTAATCCAAGACCAAAACTCATGTAAATGATCTCAAAGACAGCTGGAAATCTTCTTCTTATCAGAATAAAGCTAGAAATCAAATATGGTAAGTGTGATTAGGATTTTTAAGGTAGCTTTAAAAACAAAATCAGTCATATCGCTACGATGTCTGCAGTGTGGCAGTTTATAGTGATGTCTAGCACTGAGGCACCATGCCACAGACATGTAGCATGATGTCCAATCCAGTCACATTATCCTGACACCAGTCTGACTAGTCCTAACACTAACCTCTTAATGCTGAGAGCCAAGCGAGGCAGCTGTTTGTACTATTTGTGTAAGTCTTTGTTATGATTCAGCCGGGGATCAAACCCATAAAATCCTGCTTCCACAGCAGATGCTCTAACCACTAAGTCGGTTCTATTTAACACCAAAAGAATTCACAGAAAAGTTATCAGGCATAACCTATGCTGGAAACAGATGGATGTTTGGTTGAAATGAGAGAAAGATAGAAAACATAATTTTTATATGGATCCACCAACTGTTGAGCTAGGCCATGAATAATGGAAATATCTGATGGGTCCAATAATCAGGGGTCATAACTCGACTGAATGTAGCCGTGGAAAGCTTAAAATCACTGTCAATGTGTAATACAACATCTCATACCAAATTCAGGCTGAAATCCAATACAAGAGTTTCTTCAAAAAAGAAAATGGGTAAGTAATTCCACTAAAAGATGATGACAAAACTAAAAAGTGGGGGTCCAACAATTACGGTCCATAAATTGACTACACAATGATGCTAAGTGCTGACAGTAATGCTCAGTCACAGACTCAAGATTATGATGCATGCCAAATTTGGCTGAAAGGAAATAATAGTGTAGGTATTGTACAGAATTCAAAGTGGAACAGACAAAGGCATATGATTTTGTTTTCTCTCTAAACATGATTATACTAACGCCTTCTAGCTTCTCTCTTCTGTGTCCAAAACTCCCAGTTTTCAGGACTATTTACTGCAAATAGAAAATACAGTTGTTATACAAATCTGTAGTATTTGGAATAATATAAGCAAAACAGAAAAAGTTGAGAAGGTGAAATCATGTACTACAGTGCAAAAATCGTTTCCAAATCCATATACACATTTATGAAAGGCAATGAAACAAATGTAAATCAAGTTTTCTCTTAATCTGTCATTTTTGTAAAAGCAGAAAAAAACTACATTTTGAGCAATTAAAAGTTTTCTTCATATATTTAATCTGTATTTCGAATCTGGAAGTATAACCAGTCAGTCAACTGCTTGCCTCAAATCTTCTAGACTATATGTCAAGCGGCTTACAGACCATGATGCTTTACAATAAATGTTAACATCAGCACAAAAACTCATTTGTGGAGTATATTGTAAATACAATCCTAATGCATTCTTATTGACATGTTACACAGGTTAGCCATTATGCGATCAATCAAATGAATTGTTATTTTGTATATGCAGATAGTGCAATGAACAAATTTATTTAAAAGAATCATCTGCTACTAAAAAGTAGGAATATACATAAAATATCTCAGACATTGGGGTCAAGACCAAATAATCTTGGAAACTATTGAGAAAATAGTTGAAATAGTGCATTTGGGTTAATTTATGCAAAATATAAAGTGCTTCAAGGAACATCTTTAATCAAAGTAAAAGACGACATTAGTATAGTCATGGTCAGCAATTATTAATGAAAGCAAAAACACCTGACCAGAAGCTCAAGATAAGCTCTGTAACTTCATAAAGGCATTAAATATGGATAAATGTTAAATGCAATCAACTTACACAAAGCAATTTCATGTTAATATATACATGTACTGCAAAACTGTCAAAATATTTATTGGAAGTAAGTACAGTCCATGTTTTGTTGAAGCACATTCAGGACAAGATCCAATGTGCATGTTTGAAATGATGTTAGTTGATAACAACCATATTTTCATTTACTCAACCACAGCCAAATAATCCAACACATCCTGAATGAATAATGGACACTTGGCATTTTACATAGAATGATTAATCTCTTTATGTTCATGACTCTACTATTACAAGTTTGTTTTTTGTAATGTTCATGCAATACCCCATCAAATAATGGATTTGGTACCAAACCATGAAGCACATTATCAAATATTCATAAAAAAAATTGTCTAGGGCTAAGATCTAACCTCGAGTTACTGTTAGTGAAAAAGACTGTCTGGAATTATGCATATTCCATGTTGATGAACACATACTGCTCTTATACTACAGACTTGGCTTCTCAACCAATTAATAAATTCATGCATCCTGAACTCTATCGTATATAATTAAAAGAACATTTTACCGATATTGCAGTTAAATAAATTTATGAAGATGATATGCAACTTTTAAAACTTGAAATAGAACACCAACCATTGTTGATTCTAATACTCTGAAATGTACATGACTCATTCACTGGCAAAACATAAACTTTAGATTTTATAAGCTTTGTATTTTCCTCAGTTCACAGCCCAATAATTTCCATCAATACGCATTAAACATTCTTTTGACTTCTTTTTTTTTTACTATTCTCTTACCAGCTTTAGTAATCATAAACAAAGCTGGCTGTATCAGGATACACGAGTAAACAAAAAAGCGGAGATATCTGCTATTTTTCCAATGCCAAACCCATGGAAATTGCCGAAGTGCTGGTCCAAGCTGAATTGGGTGTTTAATCAACTCACCACCTCCACGAATATGTACCATGGTGTCTGGAGATAGAAGAAACAAAATAAACAGCATGTTATATCAGCTGCTATTTCATTATTCACTTTATATGAAGATCAAAATTTGTACTATATCAAAAATATTACCTCTGTCCATCTCTATATACAAATACTTAACATGTTAGCCAGAGTACTTTGAAATAAGTTTTGCACTGTTTACATATAAATATACAAAGAAACCAACTTTGGCTCCCAAAAAAAGAAAGAACTTCCTTCTCCCTCAAGGCAGATCATAAAGAAGTGCAAGAACTTTAAGGAGATTTGCTTGATTAATTCTGATCATGACATAAAGGCAATGTATTATAAATACATATAATAATAATAATAATAATAATAATAATAATAATAATAATAATAATAATATCAATAATAATATCAATAATAATAACAACAACAGAAGCTCCTTGAAGGGATTGACATTCTTTTGGACAAAAGGAATATCCAGGGATTAAAGATAATACCATTTCTTTTTTTGAACTGCTGTGTGTTGAAACCATCTTAGATAAAATCAACAATATTTAAAAAAAATCAAACTAGCTTCTGTTGTGGAGATCTGGCTACCAGATTTGCACCATGTGTTTAGGACAATGTAGACATCATTAGAAGTCTTTAATGAAAACCCATGTCATAATGATTATCCATTCAGGGAAGCTAATGAAAATGATTTTTTTTTACAGCTTAGGTATCAGGAGTCTTGCTGAAAACACCATGCTCTAGTGACCAGTTATTACCGTCATAGCCATTCTTATATCCTTTGGGGGACTGAGCAGCATGGCTACAGAGCATCAATGTATACCAAATGATCTGATTCACTTTCCGGTTCTGAAAGCTGCATTTCCACAGGCTAATTCAAAGGTTAAAAGAACATTGGTCCCTAAGCGGTCACTGTCAGATCTTTACGTAGGATAATGGAGATCTGGTTTTAATCAAATTGCTTTCATAGAGACATCAAATGAACACAAAAAGAAACTGCCTATGCCTTGTTCAGCTAATAATCGAAGGTAAAAAGATTAGAAAGTAGTGTGTGTGTGCCAGAATTCAGCTTTCATAACATCCTTCAAAGATGAAAAAGTTGGACAGGCTAAGTAGACATCAATGGCTTACACCTCATGCACTTCAATTTTCATGAAATAATTTATGTAGAAATGGTGAAAGATGATACAAGTATTAAACTTTTTATAGGAAGGAAAAGATATCTACTATTCTTCCTTCTCTATTTAGAGGCTCACAAAATAAAATCAAAACCCACACTGGACATAAAAGTCTATTTTGATCATCCACTGCACAGATATGGCTGAGACTGTGAATCTCAACCTGGAGTGCAACAAATGATTGATGTTGGTATTTTCCTTCTAAAGAAACTGGTTTGAAAAGGAGAAGAAAAACAACAATACATAATTCCCGCTGAACTTGTTAAAGCTACCGTTATACATAGGTTATGAAGCTCAATCCTACATCTAACAGACATTAACACGAGCAAGAACCACTATCAATTTAAAAATTCTGCCATTAAGTTAGATAACCTGGTGCAAATTCATACACTGTGTATTGCATTTATCAATGCCCAATCAGTAGGACCACTGAATGTCTTCTTCCTGACAAAAACCTGGCTAAAAACATCAGGATACGTGCCCGAGTGCAAGTATCTAACATCCACTGGTTACTCTATCAAGTCGTTCCCCCGCCACTCTCAGGGAGGTGAAATTGCCGTCATCACAAAGAATTCCATGATAAAATGTCTTCAACACAACATAACCTTCAATTTCTGCCACACATTGTATAAACAAATCCAAACAACACACACAGGAACAAAGGTCAGTCAATTTTTTCTGCCTCTACTTGTATAACGCCTAATCTTTAGAAACCCTAAGCGCTTTACACCATTTATAATGATATGACTACACTACAGAAAATAAAATGACAAAAACAATGAAATTGGAATACAAAAAAACATGCTGAAAACATATAAGATACAAAACATTATTAGGTCTCTAAGTTTGTCCCTGCAGTCGAAAAAGGTGAGTTTTAAGAGCACTCTTAAAAGGGACCACTGTGTCTTTGTGTCTAATTTCAATGGGCAATTCATTCCACATTGCCGAGCCCTGGTATGCAAAAGAACGTTGTCCATATGACCTCATTTTCAATATGACTCAGATTGAACCCACGCCCTTCCGCTTCTGCGGTGGATGCTCTAACCACTAGAGTGGTGTAACTCAATTCAGTTTGGTTCATCTCAATATATACTCCAGAAACTTCAAAACACAGCTGCTCGGAACATCCTCAAAATTTTATCTCTGTACAACGTTTCACTGACGTACTTATGTCCAACATACCTTTCTGGCCTCACCCATGTGTACACACCAGCAATAATCATACACCTCTTCTGACAATCGTATACTGATTATTCCCACTATGAAAACGAAGTCATATGGAAAACACTCTTTTGCATACCAGGGCCCAGCAATGTGGAACAAATTGCCAATTGAAAATAGACATGCTGATCCTTTACAAAAAGGCTCTTAAAACTCACCTTTATCGACTGCAAGAACTTAAAAACCTATTAATGTTTCCTACCTTAAATATTTTAGCATGTTTTTCTTATGTTTTCTACTTTCAAAGTGTTCTTTTTAATAAGCATATAATAATAGATGTCACAAAGTGCTTATAGCTTCTAAGGATTAAGCGTTATACAAAGTCCTTATTATCTCAAGGGTACAATGATCAAAGGAAACTTCATCCAAAGGTTCATAGAAGCATTTAGCAAGAGACCACAAGAAAGATTACATTTAGTATTAGAGAGTGAGACACATATAGGAAGCTCAAAATACCTTTCTCATCAACTATTGCATTTCAACCAACCAAAACATGTCTGTGTTATTCCATTAGGAAAAAGATATCAGAGTATGTCTGACAAAGCAATTAGACATTTGTCAAAAAGTTACAATATGGGTTGCAATTGCTCCAGTGGCTGAGTGATAGAGTCCATCGTGTGTGGGAGATCGCAGATATGAATAATGCAGTGCATAGAAACACCAAAACACACCAAAATGCATTATCGTATATACCATAGCTAAAAATTGTGAATTTGTGACATTTTTGAAAGTAAATAACATTTATTATTAATAGTGTCTAATACAATTGTTACATAACTTTAGTGCTTCATATATTACTAATAAATACATATTCGTAATGATTTATTAATAATGCCGGAATGAATGAACTTACGTAAAAATCAGCAATTTAAATAGCCGTACAATGGAAGTGTGACACTTGTTCTCTTCACTCATAATGTTTTACCCATCATCATTTACACTTTTATTTCAAATTCATGTATCTTTTCATGTACTATTCTTATTTTCCGTTTTTCCAATATTTTTAGTAATTTCTACATCGATAATTTATGTATTTTTGAAATTACTGTTTGTACTGAAATGTATTCACGTCATGTAAAGAATCAGATATTGAAAATAAATATCTTTGATTACAGTGGATTCCCGCTACAACACGCCCCATGAATTTGGATATAACGCAGTCCCGGCATGGCTCCTGAATTATTGTATATTAATTCGCACATGATTTTCCTTCTTCTTCAAAGTGCGTGAAATAGTGTATTAAGAAAGAATTTACTACCATTTTGGGGAAAAGATCGCATATGGAGAAGAGATCATATATGAATTCTAAAAAAATACAATCATGGCATGGTTCCTGAAATTTAAATATATGTACGTGTATTTTTCTCGTACCGGGTGATTTTTTTTATTTCAAGTACGAGAAATAGTGTGTAAAAGTTTATTATCATTTTGGGGAAGAGTTCGCGTATGAATTTTAATACAAGATCGTGGTATAGCTTCTGAAATTTATCAATTTCACCAGGTTCTTGAAGTGTTATGCCAAAACAAACATGATGCGATCTTTGTGGTTGTCTTCAATTAATTTTGTACACAATCGTTGCTCAAACAATAGCCGACGTGTTTCTTCTTTAGCTGCACACACAACCAAACAGCAGACTATGCGGTGGTTGAAAAATGCTTCTCAGTTTAATAAACATAAAAAAAAACGAAAGCCGACAACAAATTTTCTGGGCTTGGTGGTGTTATTAGACGCAATCAGTTGACCAGTAAATAATGTTCGCTTTACTAGCTGAAAGTTGGGAGGGTATGAAAATATACAAGTGTTCAGCTTAAAAACAATTATATAAGTGACTTGTGACTATTGCATGCCTACTGCACTTACTTCTCGGGTTTTACATGTGAATGGGGTTTGCTTATTACACCGTTATTAATTTCCATTTCTTTTTATTTAAAAAATATTACGGAAAAGCAAGTTCACAAACGGAAGTTGTTCATTGCACATTGATCAAAAAACGTTTATTATGATTTTGGGGAAGAGATCATGTATGAATTTTAATATAATACGATAAAGTACAAGAAATAGTGTGTAAAACGCAGCTTCTGGACTGTACTAATTTCACCAGGTTCTTGAATTGTTATGCCTAAATAAACATTATCAGAAATATTACTTATTATTGATCCAAGAGTAAAGACACATGTTCTTTAACTGCATACACAACCAAGCAGCAGACAATGCGGTGGTTGAGACAAGATTCTAAAAATTTAATAAACATCAAAAAACGAAAGCCGCTAACATGTTTTCTGGGCCTGGCAGTGTTTTTAGATGGATTCATTTGACTTGTAAACAATGTCAGTTTTGTTAGCTGGAAATTTAAAGGGTATGAAATTGTACATGCCTACAGCTTAAAAAAATTTATATCTGTGGCTCATGACCATTAGAGACTCACTGCATTTAGTTATTGGGTTTTGTGTGTATGGTGATTGTTTATGAACTAGTCATTAATTTCCAAATTTTTGTATATAAAAAAAATATTTTACCATCATGGAAAATCAAGTTTACAATTTGTATAGACACCGTTCATAGACCCTGGAACTTAAATAAACATGCACACCTGCTTCATCTTTCTTAACCTAATTTTCTGTTAATTTTTCCCATTCAATTCAGACACAAAATTATTGAATAGTTAAAATATGTTTGCAATTTTTGCAATGAAATTACTGGCATCATGGATTAGCTGCATGTCATGACTACTATATCAGACGATACTATGTCAATACTCTGTTCACACTATATATTAGACATTGAATTCAGATACAATGATCATGGTCAAAATTACGGAATATTATAAATGTGCAATTTTCCAATGGAATTATATGCATTATGGTTGAACTGCATGCCACAATCGCACGACTGTAAAAAATGTTGATACCCTATTCATTATATAACACCAGTCAGGGTATTATCAATCAATGTGTTTTTCGGGGAAAAAACACAACAAAAACTAGTAAAACTATTTAACACAAAGTAATAACCATTAAATATATTATCTGCCAATTATTTTGAATAAATCTTATTACTGCATTCCATTTCATATTCATCCAATAATACTCCAATTTTTTACATTAGACACGAGTACGCATAATTTTGCCTATGCCCTCTTTGCTGACAAAATTAAAAATACTGTAAAACCCCGCATTAACGCAACCCCGCTATTAACACAATCCAATTTCGTGGACCCCAATTATCATGTTATAGCGAAGTTCCACTGTACTTACTTGTATGATACACACCTCCATATTGTTTCAACATAAATAATTGGTGTCTAAACCATTACAGCCTAGAAGGGTTTTTTTGCACAGATAAAATGTTATCTGTTATATGAATGTGCATTATTCATAGATCTCACATTAGGAGCCATCCATTTAGTGTTTATGCAAAGATCTGGTGAATCTTTGCATTTAGACTTTTATCATGCATAAATAGAGTTTGGGATGAGCCTAGGCTCGAGCTCGAGGCTCGTTAACTTTGAAGCATTTTTCGGGGACTCGAAGCTTGACGAGCTTCCAGCTTACGCCTAGAAATATTCTCCACTTTTTTTTTTTCGGACTGGATAAACCCGTGTGATAATTAATTGACTGGGGGAATGAGCGGCTTTTCATATTCACACGGATTACGCTTCCCAATGTGTTGGTTGACCAGTGGGCGGTCATTGCCTTGCAACGGTCATCGCTGTTAATTGATTTTTGAACAGTTCAAACAACATAAACGTGTTATCAGCGATTTTTCATATTGTATCTGCTCTCTGTTTGTTAACTTTTACTTATATTTTATTTCTAAAGCAGTAGAAATGTCACAAAATAAGAAATCGGCTGTTTGGACTTATTTTAATAAGCATGAAAAGGATTATTTCACAGCTTGAAATGAATGTAAGCAGACAATTTCATGTCCAAAAGGAAACACTTCAACAATGCATCGACATCTGCTTAGCATTCATCATATTCATCACTACTCAAGCTTCAAAGCTCGAAAAATCTATGTAGCTCGAGCTCGCACGATTTTAAAATCCCTGAGCTTTCCTATACTCTATGCATAATTCATGATAGTTACACTCAAACTATACATGTTTCACATGCTGGGTTGCACAATCTCATCACGGAACTTAAGTTAATAAAAATGTAATAATTAATAACCACAACATAATAATCAACATAAGAAATCAATATTAAATCCATATTAATATGTTTTTATTATTAATAGCTGATGCATTAAACTAAAGTATAAATTGTAATACACACTGTTAATATTAAATTTGTAACTGTAAAATTGTCACCAAAATGCATTTTCCAGCTTCCTTTTAGTTTGATGTTGAATCTCTTGCAGAAAAGAAAGTTCATATCAATTTTTTATATCACTAATATTAATTTCACAAATATGAATTATATATTCACCACCAATATACAATATGTTATATAAGACATAACTGATGTGCATTCTGGTATTTCTCTTGCATACATAAGACAAGATGCTTTGACAATTGTTGTTTTGTCATTGGTTCCAATCACAAGTTTAGTCAAATCTGTCTACTAATTTCATCTTCAAATTGTGGCCTATAAAAATTGGTGGCTGTCATGTACGCTGTCAAATTACAGAAAGTTGTTCCTAAGAAGTCACAGTCACATGCATGTCACCGAGGTTAAACATTTTATCTACTATTAAAACAGTCTGTCCAGTGCAGCACATATTCTTTATGTCAGTTAGCTATTCATCATCATAAAGTAAAATGCGTGGTATTTTTTCATTAGTCCAAATTAGAGCCCTTGTGAAAGGATGGCTTTGTGTACCGTATTTTCCAGCCTGCAAGTCGATACTTTTTTACTTGAAAGTCAGATCTTCGTCTTATACTCCGAACCGACTTGTATATGGATTGTGTCATTGATATTGCATCCACTAAAGTTTTTAAAAGTTACGTTCGTAGCTACAGGTAATTAAATGAACTACAACATGGATGTGCTTTCAATTATAATAAAACAAGCATGGACTGTTTATTCAGCTGTGTCAATTGGTAACAGAATATAGCAGTGATTTATTTAGAAGTAAAATCATAAGCATGTTAGCATTGGTAATGCAATTTCACGATTGCCAGTAATATGCAATATCATACAATACAATTACTAGTGTCAAATATGAAGCCAAGATGTTGACCTGACCTCGTCATATACTCCAAATTGACTTATATATGGACGAAGGATGGAAAATTTACAAAATTGGTGAATTCAACTTATAATCTGAATTGATTTATAGGCCGGAAAATATGGTAATCATATTCTCTATTTTGCTGAATATCATCTGCGACAGTTTTTTCAGTGATATGTCCCTTCGATTTTTCTTCTTTTTGTCACATATTTGCTGCATTCCAGTCGGTCGCGTCACTTTGTCATATTTCTTCTTAAGTTTTGGATAGATCATTTGTGGTTTGTCTGTCTGTAACATGTTCTTTATTTCTGTCCTTACAAAGTCAGGTGTGCATAAATATTCTGATACTAGATCTTTTGAATTTCCAGGGAGGGGGAGGCTAAACCAGGAAATATGCCACTGTATTGAACTACAGCAAGTCAACTGTTTAAACTCCCGTCCAATAACTATATAACTCTTTTCTTATATAACTTATCCACTTTTAGCGCAGTATAGTACCTACAGACTTCAACAACTCAGTTTTATTCTGGTTGAGTGTCCATAGGTATATACTTTCGCTCCATCTGCCCATGTTCTCCTTTAACTCGGGAATGACTACAGAATTGACCCTTGTAATAATGTTTTCTTGAGATCACCGCTTACACATAATAAAAAATTGGATTTCGGTGAGGTACCCAAATCCTTGTTCCAACTACTGCAATCATCAGAAAAGCTACTCTTGGATTTCTTGTAGCGATTTATGATATTGGATCTGTTGTCAATAATAAAATATACATTTTCTCTCTTGCCATTTGGAATTTTTTCTAAGCAACTTTCTGAAGATAAAAGATGAACTGTTTTGCTACTATCTAAGAATTTTCATTAAAATAATTGTCCATGCATAAATCTTGACAGTTACACTTACAGTGTACTGGTCAGAGACCAATTCTCGCCGCATAACAATTCTGGCCATATTATTAATATTTTGTAACTGCGTGCAAATTTTTGGATCCTGTTTAGAAAATATAAAGATTGATTTAAGCTGACAAGTCCATGTGAAAAAAAAACATCAGGTAAGTCAATTAGGTACAGAAACAAACAAAAATCCCCACTTAGCCCCTTATACCTCCATTTTCTGACATGGGGAGTCACGTGGTACAATTAACATACATATATCAACAAGAACTACATCATAAAATCCTATCATCATATAGGCCCTCACTTTTGTAGAATACACTGTAAATGAAAATTACCAAATTACCACATTTCCACAATAAACCATCCTCAATTAAGCATTATCCTTTTTTCCACACTTATCCAAAGTGGTGTCAAAAATGATGCGACTATTTACATCGCTGTTCACAGTGAAATGATAGACAAATTCTTGGCATTATACGTGAAATTAAATATCTTAGCCTTATGAAATTACATTATTTCACGATATTTGTTAAAAATGAGGAGTGGTAAACATTATTGTAACTTATACATGTCCCACGATGATAAAAAATATCCCCCTTTTTTTTTTACAACCAGTGAATAAGTAAAATTACAGGCATTTATATCATAATTCATAAGAGGTAAAGAACACTAATTTAAATTACAAACCAACACAGATTAAGAAATAATTAGTCAGAAATAACTATATTTTCATTTCATGAAAGCGAAAATATAATCTAATAACCATGTGTGACTAGATCATATTTTTTCAACATGGGGCAACAATTGGTACTGACCCACACAGAAATTTCATCAAAAACACCATTTAAATTAACAGTACCCCCGTAACTGTTCATGTTGCTGAATTCACATATAACACGACGAAAAATACTGTTAAAGGCCCTGCATTTATGTATTATATTGTCATGGAGCAAGTTCATGTCTGTGAAAGTGGCGAAAATTGGTCTTCAACCAGTACAGCTATATAAATTGCTGATTTTCACGAAATTTATTCAGCCCTGCATTATTAATAAATCATTACTAGTAATAAGTATTTATTAGTAATAGATAAGCAATACAAGTATGTAACAATTGCATTATACACTATTATTAGTAAATGTTATTTTCTATCAAAAATGTCGAAAATTTCACAATTTTCAGCTATGGTATATAATGATATTGCGTTCCGGCGTTTCGGTGCGTTCCGGCGTTTCTATGCACTGCGATACATGCAACTTGGTATAGCTTTCATTGTTTGTCCTAATTAAAACTAAAGCTATAAATATGTGTTCAGGCACTATCAAGAGTTATAGACTTGTTAATTTTCATGAAATGAGTTGGGATCATGTTTTTCTGAAAATTTTAAAAAATGCGTTTTGAGAATTGCCCACCACCCACTCATTCCATGTCCTGAAATCACGCCAATCTGCATCACAGAGACAGTTTAGACTTAATTTTTTATCATTATTGGATGCATCTCCATTCAAAAATATATTAATTTACTTGCAAAAACTGGTATTTCAATTTTCATGTCCTATGTCTAACATTATCAACAGCTTTGGCTTGCTGTCTTGAATGCAATGTGTAAGTTGCAAGGTCAAGCATTAGCATGACTAAAACAATATTAGTTATCGATGTATTACAATGAAAACAATATTCAAATTTAGGCTAATAAAAAATCCAATCACTTCTTACAAACTTAAGAGTGTAACAAAAAACAATTAATTAATTCAATCACTTTTGAGTCCTCCACCGGTCGTCTGTGCTTAGATGGCAAGTAATATATCTGTGCGCAGGCGCGTTGGCTATATTAGGCGTAACTGTTTGTGACGTGAGATTGAATTACGGAAAAACAATTTGACTAGTACAAATCAGAAACCACGATGTAACTTTGACATTTGATCTTCATTAGTTTGGTACTGAACCATAATGACCTTTTATCACCGCGCTACGTCCATCTTTACAACAAGAGTTTATTTGTGACCTCCAAAAATGTTTCGGCACTAATATTTAAAAGTTTTAAATTTTGTTTTCTATGGATTCAGCAGTAGGGATTGGGGGGGGGGGGGGCGCTTAATGTGGAACTATTTTGGTTTGGTTAACCTTTAGTATGATTTTGCTTTATTTGTTTGTTGGTTTTTTTAAATTATTTTATTTTTATTTTTTTGTTTGTTGTGGGAGTGTTGTTTGTTTGTCTTGAATTGTTTTATTTATTTGGTTTTTGGTGGGTTTCTTTTATTGTTGGGGGTGGCGAATTTTATGGGAAAGATGATAACTAGATCAACAAACATGAATCTCGTAAAGATAAAATGTATTAAATCATACGGCTTTTCTGGTACGATTGTGAAAAAAGGAAAAAAAGACGATCACTGCGAACTTGACTTTTTTTTTTAGATCTTCCTCGTTATGCAAACATTTTTAAAAATAAACAATAATGACAGCTTGTGTTTGGGGTGTCTAAAATAAGTAAGTTATGTGACAAGTAATGATTCCTTACAAAGTGCACTGACATGGTTGAAAATGTTTAAAAGCAAGCCACCAACCTTATATCGACCTGTCACAGATGTCTTAAGAAGAGTTAAATAAGAGTAACTAACCCACTCTTGCATACAAAAGTACGTGTGACTTGTTGGGAAAATGGCTACTTTGCATTTATTTTATTTTGACATTTTGCGTTTGGGGTGTCTAAAATAAACAAGGTATGTGACAAGTAAGGATTCCTTACAAAGTGCACTGACATGGTTGAAACTGTTCAAAAGCAGGCCACCAACATTATATCGGTCTATAACAGATGTCTTAAGAAGAGTTACATAAGAGTAATTAGCCCACAAGTGGAGGGGAGGGAACTGGTCAGATGTTCAGCAGCACAGTGCCTCAACGACCACACTATATCAAGAGACTGATGATGA
Source organism: Unio pictorum (assembly GCA_030141615.1). Lineage (NCBI taxonomy): Eukaryota > Metazoa > Mollusca > Bivalvia > Unionida > Unionidae > Unio > Unio pictorum. The sequence continues at coordinate 10,997,500 of JARLTB010000101.1, read as the reverse complement.
TGATGAACTAGCCCACTCTTGCATACAGAAGAATTATAGGTGACTCGTGTTGGGAACATGGCTACTTTGCATTTATTCTATTTATTTTATGATAACATTTTTGGATTAGATAATGAAATGTTATATAAGGTACGAGGGCATGAAGAAAGGAGAAAATAAATGCACCTGAATGAAGGAAAGAAGAACTAAAAGATCATTAGAGGATAATGATGGAACGCCTAAATAAAAAAATTAATTAAAAAAGAAAGGAAAAAAGGAAGAATCCACTAAAAAGGATGTAATATGATTGAAGAAAAAAGAAAGGAAGGGAGGAAGAAAGTGAAATGAATTTGCGAGAGACAAATAAGGGGAGAAAAAGGACGGAAGTAATATAAATGATGAAAGAAAGGGAGATATATGATATGATATGAGATAAATTATCTGGCATGCATTTGTTGTTGTTTGTTTGTATTTTTATACAAAACCTGAACAGAAAAGTATTTGAGATTTTGGGAGGAGACTCGGATATGTTTGTGTGAAAATCTTGTGCCAACTGAACACCACTACTTATCCTGCACCATATAGTATAATTGTCTGTGATAGTAATCGCAATTTGTTAGTAACAGACGGGCTAAACCGTCTATGCTTTCACCTTTTGCCTATGACCCTAAGGTTACATTACCTTTCTTGGACCTATTCCGTAGAATCACTCATAGCTCAACACATGTCAATGATTAGTCACTCAAAGGCTTTGGATTACCGAAACGGACCTTCTGGAAGGATCGTAAAATTTTTCCCTTGATGCAACCTATCAGACCTAATTGTCATATCGGACTATTTAAGCTAATGCTAATCACCTGTGATCTCCAATATGACTTGGAACCATAACCAGACCTACTCACCTCGTTCATTCGTACCTCTTTCTTCCTCTCTTCCTTTCTCTTTTCTTTCATCCCCTCTGTTTCATCCCTGTTAATTCATTATTCCTTTGTCCTTTTCTTCTCAATTCGTATCAATCGTATATGTTCTTACTAGCTGTTGATTCCTTGCTAGAACTGCACTTGTTGGATCGCTACTGTCTCCTCAGTAATATTTTCCGTCAAGCCCATGCACCAAGATACCATCATCTCACTCATCAATATATGGCTTACCCACTCCGACATAGCTTCAAAGTTCCACTTCACTTTGATGCATCCCACCAAAAAGCTATCAGATGGCGAGTAGCTTTCATTCATTAAAAATATATAAGGACGCTGATAACTGTTCTTCCTTTACATAGGAGTAAATCACAAGCATTCGGGTTTGTAGAGCTGAGGAAGCTTTTGCCGACCTATATTATTTAAATCTTAAACTGTGTAAAATAATAAATTAAAGCAATCTCATTATAATTCATACATTTAATCCTCGTACATAAGGTATATGTCACTTCATTCATATCCATATAATGAAAGCAGCGTCATATCATCACAGAGTATAACAACAGAAGACCAGTTTTCTTATCGCCTGAACCTCAAACTGTTTGATTGGAATCTTGTTACAACCAGAGTTTAAATACGAAATAGAATATGGTTACTCGACAACAAATGTTATTTAATGTATAAAAAGGGGTTTAAAACCTTTTACAAAATAGTGGTAATTTTGTTTGTTTCAATTGACCACATTACGATAAATATTTACATATGTCGGACTTCGTCGCGTCATAGTTTAAACCTGTGCATTAATAAACTTTATGTGCATGAATTAATTTACACCCATAAACGAAATACTTATCCACGTCATATATTACACTAACAAATACAAGATGCCCATGCAGTATTTAAAACAGTGAATTAGTATGAATTCAACATCCAAGACGATTATCTGACATTATAAGATAATGCATACTATTTTGAATAAAGTTGGACAGTTTTTATTCAAACAGAGAGAACGTCGAAGCTTACTAAAAGTATGCAGAGAAAATCTCAGCGTTATTTTAAATTTAACACTTAAAAACACGTTAACTAAAATTCGTGCTTTATCAGTTGTAACAACACCAAACGCTTCAACGGATTTCAAATCTTAATTTGGTTCCCATAAAGAATAATAAAATATGATATGGAATTAAAATATAATATAGAGAAAAGTATTTTTGGGGGGTGGGGGAAGGAGGCTAAAAGAGAGATAGTGCTTTAGGTACCAGGTATCTTTCTTGTGAGAAAGACAGATTCTAAAGTTAAATAAATAATTTCTAATATATATATATATATATATATATATATATATATATATATATATATATATATATATATATATATATATATATATATATATATATATTGTTACGTGCTTAGGCTCGCATAAGCAGCAACACAGAAAGAGTGAAAACTAACAAGCTTGTATAACTTGAACAATGAATTTATTAAGTACAATTATTTTCATAAAATAAATAAACTTACGGTTTTGGAGAATCAAATCCAACATTAATCCAATATAGAATTCACAAAAATAATCCACTAATGGAATTGCAAGAGTCCTGATAAATAAATGTTCTAATAGTTCCAGGTTCGAATCTTGACGATGTAATCCAAAATGGCTGACGATGTCACGTGATGCAGTTCTTGTTTTATTATCATCCAAATGAATTATGAGCACATGTTTTCTCCTCCAAATAGATAAATAAATCTTCTTTCTTCAATGAAATGACACAATGTCCAGAACAAAATAATTATAATTATAGCTCAAACATGAATACACAACTGTTAACTTTTCAAGCCCAAAATTCTACTAAACTGTTCTATCCCAAACAACAGTTCTTATACTTGTTTTCTTAAGTAAACAAGTGACCGCGTGATTTTCTAGAAATAGATAGAAGTTCATGGAAGGTCACAGAAAGAGTCTGCATTCACTAAATCACGTACGCTAGATATTTCCTACACCCAAGAACTAAAAATAAAAGGTTGTCCTTGAAATTAACCAATAGTTTTAAAGGCTTGTTTATCAATCTGAAGCAAGGTCAGATAATGAAGTAAACAAGCCAAGGTCAGCCTGTTTACAACTAGAGTGTAGGTCAGCCAGAATTTTCTAGAAAAAAATCTCCCAATTAATGAATATTAAACCCTAAATGACAAATTTGGATTTGCTTTTGTCCCGCGTACTTTCTATTAAAACAAGTGAACGCATTAATGATTTTTCGTTCTTGTTTTAGAAGTTTAAAAATCTGAGTTAGTTTTAGAGGTAATATAGATCTTGTGAATTTGTAATATCTTTTATTGCTAACCATCCTTTGTGAATATTCTGAAACATAATCTCTCTTTTAACTGTATATACTTTTTGACCTCCATATACATGTGAACAATTAAATTTTCTATAAAAAAAATATTAAATTTCGTGAAGGGTTTGGCAAGAAGGTGAACAAACTGTTTAAATTTGGAATCAATAACGTTTTCAAAACTGTTATTTCTTAGGTAATGTCCTCAAAGAGTTATTGCGCAAACTCGCAAAACGAATCCTCGACGCATCCTTGTTATTGACTTTTTGTGCGTTGTTGTCTGCGGGAATTGAACCACACGGAGTTTCCAACCGATCAGCAAGGTTGGGGATGGGGTGGGGCCGGGGTGGGGTGGGGGTTGGGGGTGGGGTGTGCACACAACTCACCGAGGCCTTTTCATTTCTTTTGTTGTAGTGCTTCCGCTAACAAATTGTTTTATTTTTCTTGTTCCTAAACTCTGTCATATTCTGGCACAATATTTGTGAATTTTGTGGGATTTCTTATTGCTACTGCATATGTGGGGGTGTAACTATACATCTTTGTTCATGTTTGCCACTGTAGGTGAAAGTGGGGGTGTATGTACACGTCCTTCTTGGAATTCCTAGATTTTACTCTCTACTCGTCACTTTCCCTTTCGGACCTCACTCGTCACTTCTCCCTTTTCTTTCTTTCTTTTTCGGACTGTCTCCGGACTGTCCAGTCCCATTTCCCTCGGTAAACTGTTTCCTTAATGCTGTTAACTTTGTAACTTGTGCATCTGGCACTTAACATTGTCTTTCTCAAAAGACAAACACATGGTCCCTCCCTTGTTTAGTGAGGACAGCATTATTCTTTCATAGCCACCACCACCACCACCACTCTCTCTCTCTCTCTCTCTCTCTCTCTCTCTCTCTCAAAATGTATGACTAAAGAATTTCGACCAAGGTGGTCACTTTAAAATGCTCATTAGTTCAAAAAAAAAACGCATTACATTCACCCAGCCAATCATAAGCAGTGGTTTCTCAAAATAATTTCTAAGACAAACATTTGTTTTGTCCTTTAGAATCGCTGAACTACCTTACACAACCTTTCCCTTTCAAGAATGAATATTTGACACGGATCGGAAGTGCAGCTTTCTCTTTCGTAAACCCGTTTTAGGATATCCCGTCAATATCATTGAATCGGAACACTGGTACCTTTGAAGTTTCAACACTGACATAAAAATAACCTGTAACAAAGGTCGAAATGAACCTTCCCAAATACTCACCTGTTATAAATGTTATAAAATCTTTAAGCTTTCCACATTCAACTTTAAAGTTCACTGCTTATTCGAAATTCGATACTTTATATAGCCCACTCTTTTTGAGGGAAAATCTGAGATTTTGATCTCCAAATTTTGAAGCTGCTTCCAAGTTATTATTTACATGTCCTTAGCTGACCCATTCACCTCAGAACCAACCAACCAGTCTCTTCAGACCATCTGTTCCTATAATAGCGCTTATCTTAATGTAAAGCAATTGAACATGATACTGCTGAAGAAATAATGAACATCTCATTAAAAGACCATTTGCTAATGTTACTTGGGTCAAATAAGCAAGTGGCTGGTCAGTTTCCAGGAGAGAAAAAAAAATTCGCCCATAACGATAGCGCTGAAATATAGAGATCCCAAAGATAATTGCTAGGCATTCTCTTTCTGTAACCGAATAATTACGCTCAGCTAGCAACAACTTTCTGCTACCGTAAGCAACGGGGAATAAGTTCCCATCATGCTCTTGCAATAAAACTGCACCAAGACTCCTGTCAGAAGCGTCGGTACGTAAGACAAAGTCCTTTGTCACGTCCGGTAATCTCAGTACGGCATGTAACGTCAACTTATCCTTGACGTCTGAAATGCTCTCTCACAAGCGTTAGTCCAAATAACCTTGTTGAATCCTTCATACTTGTCAAGTCAGTCATCGGATTAGCAAAAGCGCTGAAATTTGCAACATAGTGACGATAATAACCTGCAAGTCCTAAAATGGACCGCACTTTTGGGTTGTTGTTGTTTTTTGTTTTTTTTTAGTTGGACGTGCGGCGTTTCTAAGTTGGTCAAATTTGGTTAATTTATCTTCAATGAGTGTGTCCTAGATAAGGTAGTCTCCGAAATCCTATGTGACATTTTAAATGTACCCTGGCAGCCTAAGTCGTTCCAGAACTTTTCTCAGTAAGATCACGTGTTCTTCCCAAATAGGTGTCGCCAATAACAAATCGTCAATGGACCTTGAAACGTCAGCCCCTCTTAAGGGTTCGAGCAGTAAAAACATAACACAAGGCTAATATTTTTTTCTATCATTGTGGTTGAAATAGTAAGGTCATTAGTATTAGTAAACTTACTTCAAATTGAGTTAGGATAAAGTCTTGATTCTGACTTTAGCGGGGTATATACTCATATTTACATTGGGTTGATTCATTCTTGCCTTAACATCTGAAGCATAACCGGCCATAGTGTTATGTTCACTTTTTAATGTGGTTGGATTAATTTATTGAAATTATTATTCTCTTTAATTGCAAAGTGCTATATAATATTATTGGACTAAATTATAAATTTAGAATAAAAGTTAATTCAGACTATGGCATTTTGAATTATATTATTGTGATTAATTTAACCGGTGCTAGCAGTCACCACACTCCAGGCCATTGGTCTGGTCACACTCGAGACCATAGGCATATAAATCGCCCGAATTTATTAGGAATACCATTGAAATTCAATTGGAACTTCATACATGTGTACTTGTGATATAATTTTTAGGACTATTTGGGATTTAAATCACAATAGTTTTTTTTTTTTTAAATGTTCACTTTGTATTACGAGGAAATAAATTATTTATTGAATTCTTCAAAACTTGTTGGTAGTTGCTCTGTTAGTCTAAGACAAAATGCACGTATTGGCTCTCTCGCTGCTTATATCGGTGTGCATAATATATAGTTACAATAACAACGGTTCAGGTGTTCACCACGCGATCATTGATGAAAATGGTGACAGTGATCAGAGGATAGTTTGTTGTTGTTGTTGTTGCTGTTGTTGTAAGGTTTAACGCCATTTTTCAGCACACGGCGGCCAGTATTAATGGTGGAGGAAGAACCTGGGAAAAACCACAGAAAGAAAAACCTACCCACGAGAAGCTACTGGCAAACTTTCTCACATACCCACATTAGCCGAATCTGAGACACGAACCCACACAGACAGAGGTGAGATGGCAGTGATCCGTAACGGAGAGCGCTTTAGACCAATCGGCCACTCAGGGCCCCTGGTCAGAGTATAGTGAAAGTAAATATGGATATGATCATTCATGTACTTGTACATCATTTGTCACTTCCACAGGGTATATGTCACAATCTCAGATACGTGTAAGTATGATAACTGCGGTCTGTTTCATTACTCTTCTAAGTTAAAATCTTCTTTTCCCCCATGAATTTCTTGCACGGCGCCATTTCGTAACCTTCCTTGGCAGATTCGCGTTCTTGCTATGTGAGGTCTCACTGGACAGTTTATTGGGGGGGGGGGGGCAAATTTTCATCCGACGATGACCTATTGCATAATAATTATGACAATATTACATGTACATTAAAGATACAAATAAAACTAACTAATGATTTTTGTTGAAAGGATGCTTGTAAGATACTGACTGAGGTACTCAAGTTAATTCCTTATGCAGCTAATGCCTTTGATAATGATCCAACATCTCTCTCTTACATTTTTTTTTTTACCGGAAAGAACGTTTTTGAATATTTTCCTGTAACAAGACGTTTAAACGAATAAACATGTTCGCTAGTACTGTAACAAATTAGCATACTTTTCACCACCCCTCAACCATCTAGCTTTTTTTTTTAAATATAGATATTTACCGCTGTAGCAGACACATGTAAATATGTAAGCCATGTCGGCTGTTAGACCCTTGGAAATGTGTCAACAAGTCAACACAGATTTAGGTTATGCGTGAATTTAAAAATGCTAGGATTGTGATAATTAGGCTCATGCCCTCTACCTTAAAAATTAAGGATATAGTATGGGGTTGTGAGTGAGTTACAGGTTTTGACCTAAATCACTAACAAGTCTCAAACTGCTTACCGCTCCGATGGACTTGTGGTTAGAGCGTCCATCTGGGAAGCGGGAGGTCATGGGTTCGAACCCCTGCCGGATCATACCGAAAACTTACAAAAATGGTACTAACAAATGCCTCGCTAGGCGCTCAGCATTACGAGGTTAGTGTTAGACTGATTGGCATGGTGTCAAGATAACGTGACTGGGTGGGACATCACGATACATGTCTGCAGGATGGTGCCCCAGTGCTGGACTTCACGATAAGCTGTCACATTGCAGACATCGTAGCGATATGACTGATTAAAAAAAACCTAAGTTACAAATCCATAGAGCACGCGCGCGCGCACACACACACACACACACACACACACACACTTAAACTGCTATTATTATACTGCTCAAATTATCAAACTATGGAAGCATGTACCGTACTTATTGCTCTACCAATTTGTTTCTGGTTCGTGTTAAGGTATAATATAACAGACAGTTAAGAAAATGTACCAATTAACTGTTTAAGAGTTAAACTCCTTGAAAGTGCGGGTTGCGACTTAGGATCGGCGATCACAACAATTGTTGACACGGGTTCGGTTGATTGTTTAGTTATTACCCGTACTCTAAAGTGTAAATAACACTTCCTGTTTCTTCATGCATACTTCATACACACAATTTTCGGTTTTCTTGTGTGGTCTGATTTGTATGAAGAAAATAATTTACAAAGAAAAATAATTAATTTCATTATTCAGAAGTGCCATTCAAAATATGTGTAATACAAATTCAGTTTTGAACGAGTGATGTCCGAATTGCTATACGGGTACGAGCTGCTGCTCTTTAAACGTTTCCAAACGCACCCCGATACATGGTTGGAATGGAGGCAGAAAATCTTGGAAAAAACCCAAGATGATGGCATGATCGAGGACCTGGATGATATTGGGGTATATTTTAAACGTAGTTTAGGTCGTTGAGGTAGTTATTTGTATTGTTGTTTTTTTTTTGTCAGTTCAAGCCGTACGACGTGTGGCTTTTGTCGAGGTTGCCGCGTAATTTTGCTAATATCCCAATGAAGAAACTGGCTCGTTCGTGTTACTTATATATCAGTAAATCTTTTCGAGGTACAATAATTAAGTGCTTTTCAAGAAAGCAATAACATGAAAATAGGAATATCTTATTTTGTATTGCTTGAGCAAAAATCGCCTAGTCTTGTGTTTAAACCAGTTTAATGTACACCCAACAACTTTAAAGTTGCTTCATATGTTTTGGATGAAACCTGATAAACTGGTATACAACTTCCAAAGCTTGTCAAAATCAGGGCAGACAAAAATTGTGCCCAGTTTTGGAAGTGGAATCGTAGGTTTTGACATGGCTTATTTCAGATAAGTCAAGTCTTTATAATAGTAATAATAATAATAATAATAATAATGACTTTATTTAAAGAGGGTAACACAATTAGCTAAGAACTAATCTACCTTGAGGCCCTCATACAAGGAATTTATTTAATTCAGTAGCATTTCAGAAGCCACTGGATATATTGGGTTTGGAAGATGGCAATAGAGTGGCCATTTCTAATCTCAACTGGAATACTATTCCAGAGCAAAGTTCCAGAGTATTGGAAACTTTTCTTGAATAATTCCTTATTTGGTTTGGGAATTTTATACTGTTTTGTAGTTATTGATCGCAGGTGGGGTGTATTACCAGGTAGCCTATACTGGAATAGGGATTGTAAATATTCAGGAGCACTATTATTGGATATCCTGTACATTAATTTGGCTTTTCTTAAACATATTCGGTCTTTAAAAGGTAATATTTTTAACTTACCAGCTAAATTTTCCTTGCTTTCTTTCTGGTTTGATATTAGCTGAAATGCTCTTTTCTGAAGATTTTCCAACTTTGATATGTTTTTATCATTTGAATTACCCCATACTGTATTACAGTAGTCTAAATACAGTTGTATGTGACTGTTATAAAATAATTGTATGTGCCTTTCAGGGAGAAAATGTCTTATCCTACTGAGAAGCCATAAACTTGAATTGACCTTTTTACTGATATGTTTGATCTGATCAGTCCATGATAGATTATTATCTACCAAAACACCAAGTAGTCTGTCGTGACAGACCATTTGCAAATTTTTATCCTTCCATGTCAGACATAGTTCATTGCTATCAAGATTTTTCCTTTTTTTCCTTGTTGCATCTCATTTGAAACTGCTATAATACTAAATGTATTTCCAGTTAACTCTAGCTGCAGCATGCTGAGTCAGTGTTGAAAAATGTGATAGAGCCCATATCTGGAGACCCTTTCATGTTAGTGAAGGCACTTACTGTAAATGAGATACCTATCAGGCTTGTAAAAAAAAAAATCTAAATTTTTCTTTTATATCATTATGTAAGCAAACAGCCATCATGAAGATTGTTACTTTTATTGAAAGATGTAAATGTTGTGTACAAAGTGAAGCATGTGGCCTATTATTAGGGAACATATTGGCTGGGTTACTTATTATTAGTGCTCACTTGGCTTTAACATACATTTAGTGGTGTCATTAGGTGCCAGGGTTTGAGGATTTACCCTGGCAACTTTACTGCCATTACCTGGCTGTATTCAACAAATCAATAAATGATTAAGGAACTTAAATATTAAAAGCCCTCCTATTTTTGTGGAAAAACCTTGTACCTGTAAAATTGATGAATACTCTGACATGTGATATTTCCATAGGTAGGATAAAATAACATTTTGGATATATATTTGTAGATCAGAAACCAGCCATAATCAGTCTAGTAGGTACTGGAACTGATCAAGCAATCAATCCAACCATTGCAATGATGCATGGCCAAATAATGCAATTTAGGCTAGTATGTATATACAACAAACTTTTAATTGATTATTTTTATAAGTTTAGGCTAGGTATGGTATGTTTTTTGAGGTATTATAAGTAATAAAGGTATCAAATGTGATTTTAAGGGCTTTTGAGTCTTTGCTTAAAAGCCTGTCATTCTTTGACTAAAAATGATTTTAGAGAAACATTTGAGTAAGCATTGTTTAAAAAAAAATTACTTTTGTTTAATTACTGTTCAATTGTTCAAGTTTAATGAATGTTTATTGAGTTGTCCCTTACGCAACCTTACACTAGTGCATTACAATACTGGTTAACCCTTTCATCACTGTAGACCAGTTTTCTGGTCTAGGGGTGTTTGATTAGAAGTTTTAATGTACCTTTAGCAATTTTTCAGTCATGTTGCTACGATGTCTGCAGTGACAGTTTATAGTGATGTTTAGCACTGGGGCATCATGCCGCAGACTTTTTTTGTAGAATGATGTCTGAATAATGCTGAACACCAAGCAAGACAGCTGTTTGTACCATTTTTGTAAGTCCTTGGTAAACCACTAGGCCATTGGAGCGATCCAGTCAAGGGGAAGTAAGTCTGTTAAACCTATGGACCGCTTTACCAAGTCAGGGCAGTGTGCTTTTTTAAAGTGATAGTACCTGACTACATACATTTTGGGAGACCTCTATTAATTTTCTTCTGGTAATGTAGATATTTGGATTATATTGTGAGTTTAGCTTGAATATAACTAGAAATCTTGAGGCACAAAGGCACTTTTGAGCGTGTATTCCGAATGGTGAAATTCTATTCAATTTTCCGAATGGTGAAATTCTATTCAGAATGGTGAAGTTCGAAGCAAGATGAGAATGAAGCGTTAGATTATGAATTGTCAAAATATTTTGCTGTTGTGACCTAATACAGTTGATTGAAAATGAGAGAAAACATCTGGAGATGCATCTGAATGTGCTTGTGGGTGACAATGATGACAATGAAGATGACTTTGAAGTTTTTGAACTAGAGGAAGTGTGAACTCCATGCGTTTTTGTTCTGGATGAACAAAACGGATTTATTTCAGTTTTCTCTAATAGTTGGACCAATGAAGTGTTAGATGGCTCCAGAAAAGTTTTGGAATACTTTGAAATCATTGATTAAGATGAAGTTTTTGAAAATTTTGTTTATGTAATGTGGTAAATAAATAGTTGCTTGTGCATTTTACCTGTTGTGCTGCCTGTTTGTACATGTATTATAACAGTTATAATAGATATGCAAATTTATTGAATTAGTCATACAATTTGACTTTTAACCTTTACTTTGATACCTAGTCCAGACAGATATCTTCAAGATTGGCAAAGTTGTTATTCCACTGTTCACAGGTCATTCTTCTGTACAAGTCCAAAATTACTTTGTGTTTAGGGCCTGTAAAGTTACTTTGTGTTGTTGTTTTTGTTGGTGTAGGGTTTAACACCATTTTTCAGCACAAGATAGGCTATACATGGTGGCCAGTATTAATGGTGGAGGAAGATCCCAGGAAAACCCCAGAAAGAACAACTGACCCATGAGAAGCTACTGGTGAGCTTTCTCACATACTCACATTGGCTGAATCTGAGACTCGAACCCACACAGACAGAAGTGAGATGGCAGCAATCTGTTTGGAGAGTGCTTTAGACCACTCGGCCACTCAGGGCCCCTAAAGTTACTTTGTGATGAAAGGGTTAAACATATTAAGAGGCCTCTATGAATAACATCAAAAGTGTAAAGAAACTGCATAAAGCAAGACATGCGTCAGATGCAAATGAACATAAACAATGCTGATCCACTAAGAAGGACAATGATGAAGCAGTTAGACAATGGCTGACTTCTGGAAAATGTCACTTTATATTTTGAGACCCAAATAAAACACAAGTAAATTTAATAAAATTTTGTTTTCATCTTTTCATGTTTGAAGTGAAGCAATTGCAACATTGTTTGACAATTAATATTATAAAAAAAAGTGGTAGTTTGAGGGAAAATATAATATCTGGGCTTCTAGAATTTGATTGAGGGCCTCTTTATTTTCTTCAAAACTACTAGTCTTGGGCCTTTATAAAAAAAAAAATGGACTTTGAGCACTGTGGTTGAACAAGTTACATATTTGGCTTTCAGTGGACCCAGACATTTTCAGTTAAGAATGAATGGTTCTTGGACAAACAGTTTATCAAAATTTTATTCAGATTTTCAATGCTGGAATCTTAAATCTTGTGTATAGGAAGGATGCCCAGCATTCCCTTCTTTTATCTATTCTCCTAAAGTTAATGTAATTGGAAAAAGAATTGGAAGGAGAAAGCCAATTTTTCAGTAAATTATATTTTGCTGAGAATACTTACCGTACCTGATCACATTACTTTAAACCACAAGTCTTAAATTAAAACATCACAGAGGGCCGCATGAGAGCATTTTCGTTGGACCAAGGGCCACATCACTTTTGTTATCTCATGACACCTTGTGTGGCACAAGATATGACTTGGCAGGCCATATGTAGCCCATGGTCCAGTTGAGATCCCTGCTTTAAACCCATCGTTTTTTATCATGTGAGCTTCCTCATTGTTATTTCAGTCAGCTTAGAACAGTACAAGATTGATAAGTAATACAAACTTGCTGGGAACTGACCTAGTACATGTATACATGCATCATGTTAACAGCTTTCACTAGATCAGACACTTTAAAATTATGTAAATTATGTGCTACATGTACTTTCAGTAAAACAAAATACCTGTTTATAGCAACTGGTAAATGTGTGTAAGAAATTTTTCAAGGATGTTGTATGTGATGATTCTTTACTCGACTTCAAAGCCAAATTAGTCAACTCTGCTTTCATTGGATAAACGATCTCTTAAATTTTGGAATGGGCAAGCATGCACTGACATGAGTCATACTATGTGGTTTAAACAGGTATATGCTTTGTTAATTTTCTTCCAAAGATTATGAAGCATAATAAATTTACATGTATTATACACAACTGAAGATTATATACTGTGCCACATTCATTTTGGTTGTAGTGCAATGAAATTAATGGTCATTTGAGATGATGGGATAATAGTGTTCACATTTTATATCAATCCTAATTCAGGTTTTGCTACTTTTTTGTTGTTGTCTCAAAAGATGGATTCATTTTTGATTAGATAGATGGATTAATTAATTGATAAATTGATAAATCTCATTCATTTGCACATGTTCAAAATTAAAAACTGTTTTAGAGCTGAGTTAGTTGGAGTTGTCTTACTGTTAGATACACCATGGCAGTTGACACGGTTAGTCAAGGCACCAATTTGAACCAACAACCCACAGACTGTTAATCTCATGCTAACCAGTGAACCATGTTATTTCTTAAGAGATTTGCATCTCCTGGCTGGGGATTAAAGCTTAAATATTGGCCAAAAGAACATGTCACACATAAAAATTAATAACTATATTCTTTTGTTTCAGTCGATACCCCAGAGTCTGTGGTTTTTGTCTGTGGCACTTCATAAACGACAGAAGTATTTGATACAGCTAATCAAAAGTGAGGTGAAGCGGGAGAAGCAGGGGCTTATCAGAAAATCAGGGGGTAATTTATGTTTTGAAGCACTATGCTTTGAAAAGTTAAAGATTCCAGATGTTAAAATAGAATTCTTAGGATTCCAGAAATATTTGTAGTTACATTATGGAAGATTCAAAGACTTGTAGCATGTTATTATGATGTATTATTAGGAAGAATTATTACAAAATTCTTGCAAAGATTCCTCATTCTGAATTATATTGATAAAATTCAAGAAAAACCAAATTTCATGTGATGATGTTTTGAATAGGATTTTTCAATCTGGATGCAGGTTGGGCAGTAAGTACTTTCCTAACAACTGCATTTCAATGGAAGTGTTTGTGAGACTGCAGATAATGATAAACAATCATCTTTTAACAAAATACAAAAATGTTTGATCTTTACCCTTTATACTGGTAATACACTTTGCTAATGTTAAGGAAACTAGATTGTACTACAGTTCATGGGAGGTTAACAAACAAGCCATTGTGGGAAAGACCTCACTATTTTGCTGTGATTTCACTCACCAGTCAGAAGAAAGAGGTTTTATTTCAGACTAGCCTGTGAAATGTGCAAGCCAGTTTAGATTGTTACTTTGAAAATGGCTTCTTAATGTAAAATAAAACATGTACATGTAAATAACAAGAAACCAGTCAATAAGACTGTAGGAAGATACAGTATGATGTATAGGTTGGTTAATTTTATAGAACATTTTATTGATTCTGGTCAGGCTGCTTATTTTTTTATTCAACAAATTGTTGACTAGAATTTCTGATGAGCATGGTCAAAGGTTGGTTTCTTGGACTTCAGAACTAAACAGATTATAAAATGCCCCATGTATAAATATTTTCATGTTAAATTATTCTGAATATCTGTTGATGAAACTAAATATAAAGTAACATGTGGAAAAATGGATATTATACAATGGTACTAAATTTGGAAGTTGACATTATTTTTATGGTGAACTTTACATGATATTCACATTGAATTGGTTCAAATTTTTTGTTTTCATGTTCCAGCAAGTTGATTGAGTAATATGTTGCTGAGGATCACTTATTCCCGATAATGCCAATCATAAATGCTTTGACAAAGTGTACCTTTTATGAAATGAAAATGATGTCAAAAACATTGTACTGTCATCATCATGATACGGTTAAAGAATAAAGATTCTTGGGTTGACCAAACTTGCACATTTTAACTTTCTAGGACTATACTATGGTCATTGATCAAATAACCATGCTGATGCTGTTAATGAGGTGTAGTTGATGAGATTATTATCTGTCATCCCATGTAGTCGCCAGTAAATTTGTTATTGTCAGTGAAACTTGTTGGAGATATAAGCTGTGTATCCAGATTTTTCATTTGATAATAAAACATAATAATTGAAAGCAAGCTTTTTGTTTTGCATAAGAAGTACAGTCAAAATTGTGTAATGCACTTCAGTTCACACATTGGGTTCGGAAACTAGTGTTACGACTTGAGGTCTTACATTATGTAACAGAAATAAAGTCAAATCAACAACTTCTAGTAATTTCAACTAACAGTTTTTATTTCACTACAATACAAAGTGAAAATTAAAGAGACACTTCTTTTATTGTGAATATAATCCCAAATGAACCTAATTGTCAACTGTCCAAAAATATAGAATGTTCCAAATGAATTCCAATAGTTTAAATGTCCTGATATAACACAGTGATGCAGTCCAGATCAATTTGAATAAGTTTCCAATAGTTTGAAGATGTGTATATAAATGCAAAAGTGAATAAGCATTTTAACAAGTTTAGTGAATATTCTAAATAAATTGTTCCTTTTAAATTACAGCTGAATACAACTGTAAACTCTAATCAGATTGAATTCCCACAGATTGACTTAAAAGAGGAATGAATTAATTGTCAAATCTTTATAAAAACACATTTTCATTTGACCTAGATGTGAATCATTCTGAGGGAAGATTCCAGTCTGATTGTAAACAAGACTGTGCCTATGTTCTGAACTCAAATGCTTTGTAAACATTAGATTTTAAACTTATAATATAATAAGGTAGCTACATAAACAATTTCTTTATATTACCTAAAATACAACATACAATAATGGATAAAAGTTAAGCACTCAGTTATTCATAACACTAGTGATCTATACCAAATAGGGACAGTATTAATACTTTAGTGAATAGTTATAATTATTGAATGTAGTGAACATTAAATAAAGAAGATTAAAAAACTAGTAATATATTCAGTCTACCTTTCAAGTTAGCTGAGGAGTTGCATATTAAACTCATTTTTTCCACCACATTTATAAGTTTTTGTGAAAATTGCAAACCAGGCAATTGACAGGCTGGCCACAATTAATGTGAGGCTATTCCTGTTTATTGTTTCTTTTCAAAAAAATTAAAGTGTTGGCCGATTTATTTCCTAGAAAGTGTTGTCCAATGGGCATTTACTTTTCTTTTGATTAAAAAGTATTTAAATTTCTTGTCATCAATTTTTTAAATATATTTCTCAAGTAAAAATCCCTGTTACATGCTTAGGCTCGAATAAGCAGCAGCATAGAAAGAAGTGATAATAACAAGCTTGTAAAAATTTAACAAACAATTTATTGAGTACAAATATTTTCATAAAAGAAAATAAATAAACTTATGGTTTTAGAGAATCAAGTCCAAAAATTTATCCAAAAAGAATTCACAATATAATCTACTAGTGGAATTGCAAGAGTCCTGATAATAAAATGTCCTAATAGTTCCCATTTCGAATCTTGACGATGTAATCCAATATGGATGATGATGTCACGTGATGAAGTCAGTTTTAGTTTTATAATAATTC
The DNA here is from genome assembly GCA_030141615.1 of Unio pictorum. Lineage (NCBI taxonomy): Eukaryota > Metazoa > Mollusca > Bivalvia > Unionida > Unionidae > Unio > Unio pictorum. Next base: position 10,981,026 of record JARLTB010000101.1, on the reverse strand, counting down.
AAATGAGCACAAGTAATTTCTAGATAAATAACACAATAAATTCCTCTTGATCCCAAACGAATTGAAATAACTTACACTCAAACAATAACACACACACTTTGTATTCTAAAGCCCATACTAACTACTGAACCATTAGCTTCTAAAACACAGCTATATACTGATTCCCTCGTAAACAGGAAGAGGTCTCGTGATTTACGAGAAGGTCACAGAACGAACCCATGCTCGCAAAGTCACGTACACAGTATGATCTAGAAAGATGTCCTTGGAATCAACCAATCATTTTTAAAGTAAAGCTCTAATGTCCTTGGAATCAACCCAATCATTTTAAAAGCTTGTTTGCACTCAGAATCAAGGTTAGAAAATGAGGTTAACATCTGTTGTTTACTTGTAGAGTGAAAATTTTGTGAAAAATTTCCCAGTGAATGAATTTTAAATCCAAAATGTCAAATTTGAATCTGACAAAAATAAATAAATTATTTAAATCAAATATACTGAACAGCCCATACCTGTTTTTTCCAGCTTTTCAAAACATAGGCACATTTTTCAAAGAAAGCTTTGTCTAGTTATAAGCCCTCCCACCCATCTCATATTGCACCACTGGATTTATCATTGGAGAAGTGTTTTAATTATAAAGTCAATACATACCATTAGTGCTATTCTATTTTTCAGTACATGAATTTCAATGGTTACTGTGCTTTATAATCAAAAGGAAAAAATTTGTCCTTTTAATTTCCAGATGGTTGAAAACTTAAAAATGATAAAATTGAATGATGGCTTGGTTCAGCAAGAGTTAAAGCAAAATTTCATTTGAATACTTTATTAGTCACCCATGAATCATTTAGAATTTAAATGTCTTATTAACCTGCATGGTACCAGTATTTGTTGCTCTTATCATGGCAACTCCATGTGATAACAGTGTTAATACAGATTACTGGTACTGTAATTTTGCATGTGAACTTTTCAGAAACATTGTTTTCCACCTACCTGAATGCTCACCAGTTCACGGAATTCCATTTGGATAGCATTTTTAAGTATGGTGAGGAGAACTCGCTTCCTCTTGAGGTAACTAATATTAGATTCTACAGCATGTTTTGTGTTGACACTAAGAAAATGTTAATCATAAAGTAAAATATGCTATTAGTTCATGAAATTTTTTAAAATTTGTGATTCAGAAATATTGGCGAATGAGAGGAGTAAAGAAAATTATTTTATATCCCAACATTTTTGGCAGAAAAAGGGTAGGATAGTATGTGCTGTTACCCATCACATCCTTGTATGAGTTAATTATGTAAATGGAAATCTTCCTACACCTTTATTGATAGAATCTTAAAAAATATGGTATACATGTTTTTTTTTAAAATTTTGATCCTTTCTTGAGGGTGGGGACATGCTGACATAATGTTATCGTAGTATCAGTATAGTAATTTTAGGGGTCTTTTGTGTAGTCACTTGGAGTAAATGTGTAACATTTAAGAATGTATGATGTATTATTTAATCCCTTCGGCCATAACAAGTTTATGGGAGATGCTACCCCAGAATCAGATTTAGAAAAGTATAAAGATCTCCATAATTTATTGAGCATTACAAATTAAATATTTGTATACACATTCAAGACAGGAGGTCGTGGTATTAGGGAAAAAGCTGAAGACTGGTGCATGATATTGAGATGGAGGTGGGAATATTTATATTTAATCAGGACCATCTGTGCACTTGTTTTTAAATTACATGTAAATGCATTTTACGTTTGTGTGCATGTTCACTATTCCTTCAAAAATTTCTGCAGAAAACTCAGAAAGATCACACTTTTTGATGAAAAATGAATTTCGTACATGTAGCTAGCATTATTTACATGTTTCTTTTCAGATTTTCAAGTGTCAAAATTTATTATACTTGTCCCTGAAGTACAACTGCCTGTATGAGCTTCCAGCTGATATAGGTCGTCTCCAGAAACTGCGGTACTTGGCACTTACAAACAATAAACTTCACGTGCAATCACTGCCTTACAGTTTGATATTTTGTCGATCTTTGGAAACACTTCTACTGGATAACAATCTTTTAGATGCCCTTCCAGGTTTTCTACTGCAAATTCCATCACTAGAAACAGTGCATCGCCATGGTAACCATAATTATTTTAAATCTACTTTTATGTGGTACCATACAGACGTTCATTTCAGAATCATTCCCATAATGGGAAACAAGGATTCTCAAAAGAGACAGCAACAGACGTTACAATTTCTGGCAGCTCAGTGTGTCATAGGGTCCAAAAAAGATTTTTTTTCAGATTCAGGTGTTGCATCTGTTCTTAAGGACTTCATTTGCAGCATCTATGACAAATTTAGTATCTGTCATCACTGTGAAAAGGCTGTATACATGGGTGATCCAGGTAATATTATTTTATTTGCTTTTTTTTTTGCTGATTCAGGGATCTGTAGCAATATATATATCACTTTACAGAAGACAAATGTTGTGCCAATGGTTCAACAAACCCCACAAAGCCCATGCGAACATAATGTGAAATTTTGAACTTAATTACTTACTGTTGATTGAATACATTATCCCTCATAATTGAATGATCCCAAGGTGCTACAGTTATGAAAAGACTAATTTTTCACATGCAAGGAGGGGCCCCGAGTGGTCTAAAGTGCTGTTAGTTACGGATCACTGCCATATAACCTCTGTCTGCGTGGGTTCGAGTCTAAGATTCAGCTAATGTAGTTATGTGACAAAGCTTGCCAGTAGCTTCTCGTGGATCGGTGGCTCTTTCCGAGGGCTTTCCGGATTCTTCCTCCACCATTAATACTGGCCGCCATGTATAGCCTATCGTGTGCTGAAAAATGGCGTGAAATGGCAGTGATCCGTAACAGAAAGCGCTTTAGACCACTTGGCCACTCAGGGCCCTGCAGAGTGGTTTAAAGCACTTGTCTTTACAAATCACTGCTATTTTACCTCGGTCAAGTTCTGGCTTAGCCAGTGTTGGTATATAAGAAAGCTTGCCACTGGGTTCCCATGGATCAGTGGTCCTAACTGGACTTTTGCAAAGTTATTTCTCCACCATTTATACTGGCCACTATGTATAGCATTTCATGTGCTGAAAATGGCATTAAACCCAAAACAACATCAACAATGACTTTTACATCATTAGTAATAAGCACGTACCAGAGGAAGAGCAGACTGGTCTCAGTTTGCAATTGTTTACTACTGCTATTAAAAGGGTCACAGAACAAGTCAAGAAAACAATCTTTCAGATGGTTAATTTATGTAATTGGCAGCATCAATTTTTATTAAAAAATTGTCAAATATGTTATCTGATCATAATACCTTAGGAAAACTACTACTGCCTCACAAATCCAGCCATCTCAGGTTAATACATTGGAGCTGAAATGCACACCTAGGTAGCAGTTAAAGTGATCTCCCTTTGATATATGGATTGGTACCAAATCCTTTGAATAATTCAGTTCATACTAATGCTTCCACAGAGTATCACACTCTTTACAGACAGGCCTCACAATCCACATGCAAGCATCTTGTAAGTTTTGTACCTTAAATCAAGTTGATGATTGTTATCTTTGAAATGAAGTATACTCTATCAATAAATTTTCAATTTTCTGTTCTTTATTTCTAATGAAGTTTCTGGCTTTTCAGTCTCATTCTTTTACTTTCCTCACACTTATGCACCCTTGGTAAGTACTTTCACTGGTTACCTCACATTGCTTTAGCTGTATTTAAATAGCTGTATGTCAATTGTGTCATACAGAAAATTTGTAAAATATTGCTGTGTAAATTCTGCTATGGTCAGATACATACAGATACGTTTTCTGTATCATCCACTTCATAGTTAGTCGGATATTTCCTGAAACCTTTTGGGATAATTTCATGAAATTATGTTTTTGTATGATGCTTAGAGAATGAATACGGTATCATGCATAGACATTGAATACTCTATCATGAGTAGGCATTGAATACTGTAATGTGCATAGACATAGTATACTGTATCTTGCATTGACATCAAATACTGGATCATGCATATACATTGAATACTATATCATGCATAGACGCTATATACTGTATCATACAAAGACACTCAATACTGTATCATGTGTAGACACGGAATACTGTATCATGCATAGACACTGAAAACTGTATCAATGGCTTTGTCAGACTAATACTTTTGAGTTGCCTCCCCATGTTTAAAAATTGTATTTACATATATCTCCATAACCATGTAAGGTATCAGCATAAAACATGGTAAGTTCTTGCATTGTGTCTTGATGATGTGCCTTAGGCTGAATTCCCTGCAAAGATCAAGACTAATTTTTAAAAAAAAAAAACAATACTGGTGTCCATCTATCTCTTCATCAAACTTTTGACTTAATGGCATCCAAAGTGAGGTATCTTTATGAAACTAGGTATGCACTATTTTCTTCAAAAGAATTTATGTTGGATGTAAAATGGGATTTGTCAGGTTATTGCATTTTGATTGGATAAGCACTCACTGACAGATCTGCTTAGATTAAGAATACCTGCCATTCATGACAGACTGTTAATGCAATAAAATGTATATAATAATAATAATAATAATAATAGCGAGGACTTTGTATAGCACCTAATCTTTAGAAGCTCTAAGTGCTTTACAACATCTATAATATGACTACAAGAAACAAAACACCATGAAATTAGAAAACATAAAATTTGCTGAAAATATTTAAGGTAGGAAACATTTTTAGATCTCTTTAAGTTTGTTCTTGCAGTAAAAAAAGGTTGGTTTCAAGATCACTCTGGAAAGTCTTCACTGTCTTTGTGGCTAATTTCAATGGGCAATTCACTCCATGTTGCTGGGCCCTGGTATGCAAAAGAATGTCTATATGACTTCGTTTTCATAATGGGTATAATGAGTATACGATTGTCAGAAGAGGAGCATAAGTATCTTGCTGGTGTGTACACATGGGTGAGGCCAGATAGGTACATGTATGTTGGACAGGAGTCCATCAGTGAAACTTAGTGCAGAGAACAGATTTTAAAGTACTAATGAACACATGTGTTTTAGAGGCATCAACTGAAAGACATTTACGAATGGAGATGATGCATCTCAGCTCAAGATATGCAGCCATGCTTATATTCATGACATGTTGGTGCATTGTGAGAGTACTGTCCCAAGTAACACCTATATTTCGTACTGACTGTGTGAATATAATGTTGATGTTGCTGATATTTGCTGTTTGAGATTAAGGATATGAATGAGAAAGTCTTTGTATTGTGATCAGAATGGCCTCAGTTTTGTCGTCATTAATCTGTAGCTTGTTTCATGTTATCCTTGATTTCACATCAGAAATGCACCTATCTACTCCTTAGATGGTAGCATCAACTTGAGTTGTATGGCTAGATTTGTATATTTGGGTGTCATCAGCATACAATTGGTGTCAACAGGATGATGATTTATGACATTTGAGAGTGGCTGAGTGTATAGAATGAAGATAACAGGTCCAAGAACAGACCCCAGTGGAACACCGCAACATAGATCAACAGGGCTGAAGTGTATTCCGTTTGCTAATACAATTTGTTTCCTGTTAACTATTAAAGTAGGACTCGAATCACAGTAAGGCTGTATTGTGAATGCCAAATATATGCTGGACATGGTCAAGTAATATATCATGGTCTATTGTGTCAAATGTTGCAGACAAATCAAGGAGGATGAGGACTGCAATCTTTCTGCTATCCCAATCAGAGGGAATGTCACTAGCTACTGTCATACTAGTAGTTTCAATACTGTGGCAAGGGCGATATGCAGACTGTACATTGCTAAAAAGACTTTGAATTCAGATGAGATACAGGTTGGGTTATAACATATTTTTCTAACATTTGTTTTTTGAATGGGAGATTAAAAACTGGGCAGTAGTTCTTTAAATAATTATGATCGAGTGTTGGTTTCTTCAACAGAGGCTTTACAATGGCAGTTTTGAAAAATGATGGGAATTCCTTGGAGGAGAGAAAGGTATTATTAACATCAGTTAGTGAAGGCAATATTGGATCTAAGAACTCAAGCAGCAGTGATGTTGGAATTAGATCAAGTTCATATGACTTTGGTGCTTTGTTCATACTAAATTCATAGAGACACATTCAATTGCTGCTTTTGGTCGTCTCTGAAATTTGTTATCGCCACTTTATGGTGATGATAAGTCAACTGAAATTGTGTTGTCAAACTTATCTCTAGGGGTTTGTACCTTGTCATGGAAGAAATTTGCAAACAGATCCAGTAAGGTCTACTAGAGAGAAAGTAGTTGGAAGTGGTTTACATTTTTCCATACATTAGTTTGTTAGTAATCTCAAAGAGCTCTTTGCAGCTGAAACTCTCTGTGATCATAGTTCTGTGGTGAGGTAATTTGGCTAAATGGACTACATTTGTGACATTCTCTCCAAAAGTAGAGATTTGGTCAGCTTGTTTTTTCTACAAGGAGGAGGGTTGAAGAGGCAGAAAAAATGGACTTGACCTTGAGTGTTTGTTTGGACTAGTTCAAATTATGTGTGGCATATATTGAAGGTTATGTTGTGTTTGACATTTTATCATGGAATTCTTTTTAATTACGGCAATTCCACCTCTGTGAGAGTGGCGGGGGAATGACTTGATGGAGTAACTGGTGGGTGTTAGATCCGCACACTTGGGCTCATAACCTGATAATTTTAGCCATGTTTCTGTCAGGAAGAAGACATTGATATTCTGATCGTTGATAAAATTAACTATTTCTGTTTGTTTTTCTGGTGGTTGTACTGATTCGGCATTGAATAATGCAATATGCAGTGGTATCTCGGGGAGAGTTGACACAAAGGCTTGTGATTTAATATGAATTTGCACCAGGTTATTTAAATTAACAGCTGAATTTTTAATTGTTTATCTGGAAAGGGAGATAACTGGAATTCTTCCTGTTCTATGCTGGCCTGCTTTGAAACAACATTTCTTTTTTTTTGCTTCCATTTACATAATGATGAATTTAGTCCCAGTTTGTTTAGTCTTGAGCACAATGTAGTATGGAGAGTCAAGGTGTGGTCATTTAAAGCAATTAATGAGGGTCCATCAAAGCATAAATGGTTTGACTGGCGATCATGCGATGGCGGTTTATTCAAGAACAAAGGAGGTTGTAGAAGTGGAGAAAGACAAAATTATGTGTGTTCTAGTTTCCAAAACAAGGAGATGAAGAAACAACAAAGCCCATGGAATCAAATCAACTGGAGAAAAGGCATATGCATTAAGGCTGTTCAAATGTAGTGAATGGGTGGGGACTGCCTAGGTTTTCAGATCTGGGACTGGTCAAACAATGGTTGGGAGTTTGGTCTTTAACCTCACTGCAAAATGGTCAACAAGGGAATAACATCCATAGGTGCAGATTCATGTGAGTACTTGTACCATTGAGTTGAATCTTTCTAAAAAGGGAGAGGACTAAAACATTAAGCTTTTGGAAAACTCTGCATATTGCTATTTATACCACATCACAAAAAAAACCTAACAAACTTTATTCTAATTTACATATATACAGTAATCAGCGCCAACTGGATATTCAAGACTGCAACTACTTAACAGCACCATATTCTTTACATCAATGTCCACTGTTGACAACAGATTTTCCTGGGCAAAAAAGTATGAATATTTGTTTTGCTGATTTTCTGTTATACAGTAGTAATGCATGGCTGTGATCTTCGAATCAATCACATATACTGTTTCCCTGCTATTATTAGCACACGATTATTGATTGGACACCCATATACGTCACTGTCCTGCACCAAAAATATGGTATCTGCACACAGAGCTAGGTGATGTTTGACCATAAATATATGGTTCCCACATACACAGCCAGGTTGGTTGGTTGTTGTAGGGTTTAACGCCATCTTTCAGCACATGATATGCTATACATGGCAGCCAGTATTTATGGTGGAGGAAGAACCTGGGACACCCCCTGGAAAGAATCACCGACCCGCAAGAAGCTACTGGCAAGCTTTCTCACATACCCACATTGGCCGAATCCGAGACTCAAACCCATGCAAACAGAGGTGAGATGGCAGTGATTCATAACATTCAAAGTTGTCTGCAAGTTAAGCACTAAAAGTCTGATGTCCTAGATCCAGATGCAAATAAACATGTTTACTTCCATTGATAATGATCTGAATGTTTAATCCACACTCATAGAGAAATATTAGCTAACTATTATGTTGTTTACAAAATAAATGTCCCTGATTATGTACACAGTAAATTTAATTTTGGACAAGGTCAAATACAAATTACAAGTGTATGTAACAAATAATCATTCAGTTGTATAAAATATAAAATACCCTTCATGTTGCTGCACTTTACAAAGACTAAATACATCAATCAGTGGGTATGAAGTAGTTTTACTCTGGGTTTTGCTTGAATCACACACAGATGGCTCATCCTTTCCTGAATCACGGGTACATTCCAAACAAATTTCAACTTGTAAATGACATTTTGACACTGCTTCAAACATTACCAATCTGACTACTAAGCGCTTCACACCATCTATAATGATATGACTACACTAAAGGAACACAAATGACAAAAATAATGATATTGGAAAACATAAAAACATGCTGAAAACATGTAAGATACAAAACATTATTTGGTCTCTAAGTTTGTCCCTGCAGTCGAAAAAGGTGAGTTTTAAGAGCACTCTTAAAAGGGACCACTGTGTCTTTGTGTCTGATTTCATTGGGCAATTCATTCCTGATATGCAAAAGAACATCCATATGACTTTGTTTTCATAGTGGGAACAATGAAGAAGAGCATTAAGTATCTTGCTGGTATATACACATGGATGAGGCCGGATAGGTATGTTGGACTGGAGACTGTCAGTTAAACATAGCACAGAGAACAAATTTTGTGTTTGATTCTGTATCAGATTGATTGCCAGTGTTAGGGTACAGAGCAATTGTGAGGTGTTTTCTGATCGAGGTACTCTAAAGATTATCCGAGCAGCTGTGTTTTGAACTTTTTGAAGTTTCTGGAGTAAATATTGTGACGAACCAGACAAAATTGAGTTACAATAGTCCAGTCTTGAAAGTACTAATGAACACACAAGTGTTTTAGTGGCATCAACTGAAAGATATTTACGAATGGAACTGATGCATCTCAGTTCAAGATATGCAGCCTTGCATATGTTCATGACATGTTGGTGCAATTTGAGAGTACTATCTAGAGTAGCACCTGGGTTTTGTACAGACTGAGAATTTAATGATGGTGTTGCTGATATTTATTGTCTGAGGTAAAGGATGTGAATGAGAAAGTCTTTGTGTTGTGAACAGAATAGCCTCAGTTTTATCATCATTCATCTGCAGCTTGTTACATGTCATCCATAATTTCACATCAGAAATGCACATCTCTAATCCTTGGATGATAGCATCAACTTCAGTTGGGTGGCTAGACTTGTATATTTGGGTGTCATCAGCATACAATTGGTGAGACACTGGGTGATGATCTATGACACTTGAGAGCGGCTGAGTGTATAGAATGAAGAGAACAGGTCCAAGAACAGACCCCTGTGGAACACCACAACATAGATCAACTGCGCTGAAATGTATTTATCAAATTTCAAATGATTTGGGCAGTTTAACTTGATATAAATTAGTTTAATGTGCAATGATTGTTTTTTTTTTTTTTTTAGGGTTTAACTCCATTTTTCAGCACACGATATGCTATACATGGCGGCCAGTATTATTGGTGGAGGAAGAACCCGGGAAACACCCCGGAAAGAACAACGACCCAAGCTTTCTCACATAACTGTATTAGCTGAATCTTAGACTCAGACCCAGACAGACAGAGGTGAGACAGCAGTGATCCATAACAGAAAGAGCTTTAGACCACTCAGGGTCCCTCCCACAGCAATGATCAAAACACTATCAAACATAATCAACCAAGCTACTGTCAGTTAAATAATCAATGGAAAGTCAGTTAAATAATCAATTAATTGTAGCTGTTTATCTCTGTGAGCCATAACCTTTTCATCATCTATGACAATGCACTAGATAAACTGTTTAGGAGTGATAATTTTCATTAGTGAAGCCATGCAAATGACAGGTTACAGACATACATCATGGTATTGAGAAAAACACCAATTTTTTTTATAAGATTTATTCGAAATCTTTTGTTTATAGACATGATTGTGTCTGTGAATTTAGGGGTAAAACAATTGCAATTTTGATGTGAGATACTGTAATATGGCATGCTGGATTGTAAAAACTAAACTCCATGGTCACATTTCTACACAGCTTAAAGTCCAGTATATAGGAAACTGTGGAACCTGTAAAGAATAAAAATGGAAATTGAGATCTGCCAGTCCATATACAGTTGTCTTTTTTACTCCATTGCTGTAAAAAGTTTGGATGGACTGATTTAAATGTAGTAGATTGAAGACTAGATAGTCAGTAAAAAGTTAGAATTTCCTTTTTCAAGTTGATGTTTATTACTAATCTAACTTTGTGAAGGGAGATAATTTTATGTTTACTCATTGTCTTCAGAGTGACTTCATGCAGAGTTCTAATTAATTCCTGTTTTTATAGTATATTGGTCAAGTCCTAATATTTTCCTGATATATTTTAAAACATGGTCTATGTTGTTATTGAGTTTGTACCAAGAGATATGCTTTGTTAGGAACATTAATTACCATTAGCAATTGTCAATTCTACTGTCCATTTTGGTTTCTACAATATCAATATGTCAGCTTTATGTTGCAAGAGAATACTGACTTTAAATATTTCCACTTTTTCAGGCTACAAAGTTATCACCTTTAAGAATCCATACCTTGGTAACACCTGTGTGCCCTTCCAACATTGGGCATGCACAAAGGAATGTGCAACAGCAATTGAAGTACCAGCTCGATTAGAGCAGATTGCTGCAGCAACAGAACTTGACACAAAATATCGAACGTATATCCAGGAATGTGAGAGTGCTTTCTTTAACAATGATCACATCGATTCTGTCTGCTCTTGCCTAGGTTCTTCAGCTTCAGACACAGAATCGCTCTCAACAAAATCATCAGCATCCAGGTCTACATGCAGTATTTCTTAGGAGAAGAGATTAATAAATAAATATATGAATCATGTATAAGCAGTTTGCATCGTATGAATATAAGTATAGTATTTCTGTGATCCTCTTGTGTGGCAGTTCATATTTTCCATACTTTGGCTTTAAGACAGAAATGAAAAATTGAGAACCTTTCTTAATAAATGTTGCATTCATCACATAATGCCTTCAGTAACAGCTGTCTAAGTGGGACAGTTGAGGAATATGGTAGTTTTTGTTTATTGACAGATATACTTCATGCATGTAGTATATTTTTCCCAGAATTATTTATTTTTGAATTTATTCGTGATTAAGCAAACTTTTAAATCACTTTTGCTGATAAAAAGACATTTAATAACCTCATTCAATGAAAATCCAAAAGTATGTTTAAAGCAACCAAGCTAGCACAATTCAAATCGTCTATAAAATGTAAATGCTATCTACGTTTGGCAAGGCAAAATGTCCTTTTTTAAATTATTGAACATACAAGACGAAAAGTAAGTTTTAGCTGTTGACATTAGACTATGGAAAGATGTCCTTTGACATAGATTTCACTATAAACTGTTGTGTAATAGTTTGCTAAGTGCTTTTGCACATGGCTAACCATTACACACCAATGTAAGGATGATCACATGTAAAATGTTGAAGTATTTAACTTTTTTTTTTAATTATATTTTTACTGAACTAATAGTTTAAGCAATTCAAAGTCACTAACAAACTTTTGGGTTTGTGTCAATTTTTGTGTTACTCTAAAGTGAACATCTTTCTCCATAGAAGTCATTCCCATAACAAGGTCATCACATACAGAAATATGGGAAAAGTACCCTGTCACTAATTTAAAATAACAGCTGAATGAAGTATTAAAAAACTAATCAAAATGGACTGATTGAAGATCAATGGCTCATCTAATCTGATACAGAAAGACAATGATATGTTGGTGAATTGTTTCAGTTATGACACAAAGAACCCACATAATTTTTCCTTTGTGTGGTGATTTACAGCAGGTCATAAATCATTAATGGTTTCCCAAGGTTTTGTATACTTTTCATTGATTTGATAAGTTTCATTTGCAAAATTATTATTGAAAGTTTTTAGATTGTATAAGCAGTTTTTGGTATCTTTTTTTTTGTAAGTGACAAAACACATAATTTAACCTCCAATCACTACACATGAGTTTATAGTGCTATGATGCACCATATAAAAGTGATTTCATTTTAATGGCTTAATAGTGTATTAATCACATCATTTTTAAAGCACATTGATTTTACAAAAGTGGGCTACCAGAATTTGAAATCGGCTGCAGATCACTTTGATATGCAGTTTTCACAAATATAATTATAAGCTCTCTTTTGTATGCTTTTGTAATCTACATGCTTTTACTTGTATCTTGTATTACTCAAATCTGCAATGAACAAATTTTTTGTTTGACCTAGTGTTTTGAAATGTTACAAGGAATCTCCTTTGTATTTTTCTTTTTCATGATTTAGAATTCTTGAAAATTTTGGTTAAAGTTGCTTGCCCTAATATCTGTCCAGAATTCTCTTTATAATTTCTTTACTTTTTAGAGATTGTAAAAGGCTAAAATTTCCATAGCTTACAGTTGTATAAAATGAAGCAGGTGTTTTTTTAGTACTTTTCTGTGATATATAAGTTCTTGGTGTTGAAAGTGTTGATTGTTCATTGCCCACTTCATCTAGGAGCGCTTGAATGGATTTTCTGGATTTTTATAAATTAAATTTTTTTATACTTGCATGAAAGGTATGAATTTACTTTTGTTTTATATTATATTTTGTTTGTCTCACATTTTGAACCAAAGAATACTTGCAACTTGTATCCCATCATCATACTGTTATGTTGTTCTTGTGTATAGAATATATCGTTATATCTACCATGTTGTACTGGTAGAAAATTATACAAGTACAGTTGAATATTGTTAAAGATTCTGTATCCTCATGTAAGAGACCATCAGTCCTAAGAAACCATAAAGCTTGATTACATGTTTCTATGCAACTCCAGACATTAACATTATGCTTTGCTTCCTCATGGATACCAAAATTAGACATGAAAGCTCCATTCACAAATATCTTTCAGTTGATACCAATAAAACATTTGTGTGCTCATTAGTACTTTCAAGACTGGACTACTGTAATTCAATTTTGTCTGGTATGTCTCAATATCTACTCCAGAAACTTCAAAAAATTCAAAACACAGCTGCTCAGATCATTCTTAGAGTACCACAGTCAGAGCACACCTCCCTGCTGCTCTGTACCCTACACTGGTTATCCATTTGATGCAGAATCAAATACAAAATTTGTTCTCAGTGCTACATTTTACTGGCACTCTCCAGTACAACATACCTATCTGAACTCAGCCATGTTTACACACCAGCAAGATACTTATGCTCCTCTTCTGACAATCGTATACTCATTATTCCCACTATGAAAACGAATTCGTGGACAAAGTTCATTTGCATACCAGGGCCCAGCAAATTGGAATGAATTGCCCATTGAAATTAGACACACAGACACAGTGATCCCTTTCAAGAATGCTCTTAAAACTCACCTTTTTCGACTGCAAGAACAAACTTAAAGACCTAATAATGTTCCTACCTTAAATATTTTCAGCGTTTTTTTTTTTTTGGTCATATGATTATATATGTTGTAAAGCGCTTAGAGCTTCTTAAGATTAGGCGCCATACAAAATTCTTATTATTATTAGTATTAGTATTATGGAGAGTTATTTACATTTACCAGGTTACCATGTGTTACAAAATATTTGGTATGATACTGTGGCTAATGCAAAAATATAGATCCAATGGCCTCTCGGGTTGATTTTATTTTAAAGTATGCAGTGTAAATTGAGGTATATTATTAATACATAATAGTTATGTCACCACATGCAATTATTAATGCTCAAATTAATATTTTAAATAGTACAAGTTCTTTTGTGACATAAAGTAAGTACAGCTGTTAGTAAATACCAATATGCCATAATGTAGATTGAATGTGGAATTGTGATTCTAAATCATTTACATTAGGCAGTGATCTATATGTACAGGTCATTGTCACTATGGACAAAATAGTGTTTTGTCTTACAAGCTGTGATTTCTGTAAAAGCTCAGTGGTATCTTCCATACTAGTTTAGAGAGATATTTAGTTTCATACCAAACTACAGCATTACATAAGCTTGTGTCATCCTTTTAATGCTTTAATATAATTAGAGTCGTGACATCATTAAAAGGTTCAGTAAATGCCATAAAGAATTACATTCCACATTAGTACATGTGCTCCTGCAGAAAACATTAGGTATATAAATGATAAATGAAGTAATTGAGTTTTTAGACTTTGCAAGCATCTATGCAATATCCATTCTCAAGCATTTTCTTAACAAAACTTATTTACATGATGATTTAAACTTTTAATGTCATTTACAGAAATTTAGAACCTAAATTCATCCTAAAGGCATACAAGTGACTGTTAATTCATTGTACACAATGTTTACTTTGGAGGTACATGTATAAACTCAAAGGTTTTCTTACAAACGTGGCTTAATGCACAAGTCCACTGTGAGATTAAGATTGTACATGTTAACATACTCTAAGCGGTAATAAAGCATCTGCAAGAAAAAGGGTGTTAGAACCATATTTTGCATGGAAAATGTTTAAACCTGGTTTTGCTGCTTTTGTCATTTCCATTTCAATCACACTCTACGAAATGTGAAGAAGAAAAATTGTGCATTATGCAGAAAACAAAGGCAATGGACAGAAATGACTTTCAAGCAACCAAGTTTTAAGGGCTGTTCTAGTAAAACATACATGGGGCCCAGGGAAGGCAATTTTAATGTGGAATAATCACCATTAGATATAATTTAGAATATTCTTATCATTTTAATATGAACTATATAAAATCAAAGTACCCTGAAATATATTTTTTTAAAAACTGATTTCGCTAGGTATGCTTAAATGAAACTGCCCTAACTGGAGAATCTTATCCAAGTGCTGATTTCATACAAAATTTATTAAATGAGTGGTTTCTGTGTTTGCAAGTCTGACTACCAAACAAAAACTTGAAAATATTCTGTAAGCTACCATTTTGTTCATTTCTAATAAGTTTGCAAAGATACAATATTTTGTTTATCACAAGATATGCAATTATTTGATGAATTTTTTTAAGTCTTGCATAATTGATTTTAGTGTGTATTAAGACACCTTAAATAAAATGCTTTTCTCTTTTTGTAATTTCATAATTTGATATTAGGTGTGTAATGCTGAAAATTAAAGATGTTTGCCATATGTTAGGTATAGTGGTCCCTCACTATAATGACATTCAGGAAAGCCATAAAACTATAATGTTAAAAGTGAGGTCATCTTATACTGGGGCACATTAGAATATAATGGTATTCATAGCTATACCCAAAGATGCTGCCAGGATGGGCAGTTATGCAAATAATGCAAAACAAATAAATAATTTAAAAAAATTGGAGAGCAGTGATGCATTAGGTAGAATACTGAACCTAATTAAAATACAGACAGAAGTACTGATGTGCCATATAGTGAGTGACCAATGTAGTATTAATTTAAACTGTAGCCTTTATTGGGCATCCAGACCTGGTCTGGATTTCACTGTAGTGAGGGATAATTCATATTAAACTATTGTCTTTATTAGGCATCCAGACCTGGTCCGGATTTCACTGTAGTGAGGGACAATTCATATTAAACTATTGTCTTTATTAGGCATCCAGACCTGGTCTGGATTTCACTGTAGTGAGGGACAATTCATATTAAACTATTGTCTTTATTAGGCATCCAGACCTGGTCTGGATTTCACTGTAGTGAGGGACAATTCATATTAAACTATTGTCTTTATTAGGCATCCAGACCTGGTCTGGATTTCACTGTAGTGAGGGATAATTCATATTAAACTATTGTCTTTATTAGGCATCCAGACCTGGTCCGGATTTCACTGTAGTGAGGGACAATTCATATTAAACTATTGTCTTTATTAGGCATCCAGACCTGGTCTGGATTTCACTGTAGTGAGGGACAATTCATATTAAACTATTGTCTTTATTAGGCATCCAGACCTGGTCTGGATTTCACTGTAGTGAGGGACAATTCATATTAAACTATTGTCTTTATTAGGCATCCAGACCTGGTCTGGATTTCACTGTAGTGAGGGATAATTCATATTAAACTATTGTCTTTATTAGGCATCCAGACCTGGTCCGGATTTCACTGTAGTGAGGGACTGTCACCTTTATAAGGCATCATTTCCTGGTCTGTATTTTACTAAAGTGAAGGACAACCATATTAAACTGTCATCTTTATTAGGCATCCAAACCTGGTCTGCATTTCACCAACAGTTAAGTCCTGACTTGAACTCTGTAATCTAGGAAATTTTTGGACTAAAATTATATTCAGAACTAAAATTGACCAATCAGATGTCTAAAACTGACTTGACTTGAAAACTTCTGTTGGTGAAATTTGGGACTGGTCTGATTTAATTATATCATGTACACTTAACAGTCAGCATGTATCATGTTTGATTTGATAGCTGTACGGTGCCTTTTGGTTGTATCTGCTGTGCCAAAGTTATAAATCTGTACTATGTCACTGTAATGTTGTTCATGGTAGCCATGCATCTGTACTATGTCACTAATGTTGGTCATGGTAGCCATACATCTGTACTATGTCACTGTAATGTTGGTCATGGTAGCCATACATCTGTACTATGTCACTGTAATGGTGTTCATGGTAGCCATACATCTGTACTATGTCACTGTAATGTTGTTCATGGTAGCCATACATCTGTACTATGTCACTGTAATGATGTTCATGGTAGCCATGCATCTATACTATGTCACTGTAATGTTGTTCATGGTAGCCATACATCTGTACTATGTCACTGTAATGGTGTTCATGGTAGCCATAAAAGTGAACTGTCTTGTTGAAGTCACCTTATATTGAGGTATCTTATACATAATATTGCTTAATGAGAGAGAGAGAGAGAGAGAGAGAGAGAGAGAGAGAGAGAGAGAGAGAGAGAGAGAGAGAGAGAGAGAGAGAGAGAGAGAGAGATTTATTGTATGCACTGGTTTAGATTATGTACAGACCTTTTTTGTTGGTAACTGTTTTGTAAATCTCAGAAATGTGGTAACATTGGTGTTTTCTTTACTGGAACTTGACCCAATTTTATATATCTAGGTCAGAAAGATTTATTACAGCTGGAGACTGAATTGATACTGTGTTAGTTACATGTAGTTAGCATGTCAAGACCAGGCTTGGGGTTGAAAGAAGCATGGGGATGGCTATAATTAAAAAAATAATGAGAACAGTGCTATTTTATTTCTCTCAGTATAATATAGCTCTGGATATAACACTATTAGAACAATTTATTTTCACAGTTCCTTTTTGTTTTTTATGTAATATTTTATAAACATCAAGAGATAATGATACAATTTAAGGGTATCTTTTGGCCATTGTTATAGCTGAAAATCAGTGGATGATTTGTCATTACATTGCTAATTATTTTTTGCCAGTATATGTAGTACAGGTATAAAGCTTTGCAGAGTTGAGCAGATCTTTTAATAAATGGTATTATGAATTGAGCATTTCATTTAACATGATTTTAAATAATTCTGACCACTATAAATTATATCCATAATCCAGGCTGGACAATTTAAAATACTGAGCTGGTGGAAATTTCCAATAATTACAGGCTTAGTTTTAAAATGTAGATATTTCACCTAATAAGGTAATCTGAGTTTACTGACAAGTATAGCCACCATGTACCTATAGTTAATTTAAATTTGGTATTTAGCAAATATATGCAATACTCATCTTCTTTAATTAACAATTGATTATTTATTTATAAATTATGGTAGCATAAGGATGATGTGTTTATAGATCATTTGTTTTTATTTTTATATTTCATTCAGTACAAATATATTGTTTTCTTGCTGAGGGCTGTTCCAGTAAAACATACCTGGGACCCAAGGAGGGCCACTTTAAAGTGGGGTACACACCCATAGATGCAATTTATAATTTTCTGATCATTTTAATATGAACTCTTTGACATCAAAGTATCCTGGCATATAATTTTAAAAAACTGCCTTCCCTGGGTACCATGTATGTTTAAATGGAACAGACCTGAGAATGATTGTCACGATTCAAGCACTGTATCTGTATAGTTTATATTCAGACCACAACTTGGCATGTTGATTGTCTGTTTTTGTTTTTTTATTATTTGATGCAGATGCTGTGTTTAACTTTATTCTGAAAACAAAAATATTCCCCACCTTTCATCATGTCATACTTTGTACATCTCTTGCATACTGTGCTGTTTTAACATGGTTTTGCCTACCTCCCCTCCCCTGCAGTTTTATGTAATTTTGTCTCTCTCAATTTTTCTCTTGTTTCTAACTGGTATGCCCCCATACTGAATACCAGCTTCAATGCATGTAGGGTATATCAGCTGCTGTTTTGATGATACCAATCCTTCAAGTCAGACATCTTAGCTATGATTATCAGCGTTCCAACATGCTTCATATCAGCCTTTTGTGGCTCCAAATGCAAGTATTGTTCACTCTGCCCAATTAATTCCACAAGTCTCTTCTGTGGTGTTTCATGTAGAAAAATTCAAAGCCTGCCTTGTGCAGTTTGCTGTGAGATTTACCAGGTGTGACATGATTATTTCAGCTTTATTGCTGTGAATTGATCTGTGCAAAATTTGCATACCGTTTCTTGCTAGTGTCTATGTACCTTTCTTACTCGAGTAGTGTTTATATGACTGTCAGCTTCTCTACTTGATTATCCTTGGGGATAACAGCTAATACTCAACTATTTACTTTTGTTCCATTCCACCATATTCACAAAAGAAAATAATGTTAAGAGCTGTATATGTGTTTGTGTGTATAATTTGGATTTTTATATGTAGCTTTAACAATTTTTCAGTCATATTGCTATGATGTCTGCTGTATGGCAGTTTATTGTGATGCCTAGCACTGGGGCATCATGTTGCAGACATGTAGCATAATGTCCCACACCAGGCCAACCAGTCCTAACACTAACCTCTTAATGTTGTGCACCAAGCGAAGCAGCTGTTAGTACCATTTTTGTAAGTGTTTGGTATGTATCGGCTGGGGATCAAACCCATGACTTTCTGCATCCAAGGTGGATGCTCTAACCACTAGGCCACCGGAGTGGTCCTACATATTGCATTTAAAAACTAAAACCATTGAGTGAAGTCCACATAGTTGCCCTTGGCATCCCCAATTTAATTTGGACAGTCCAGTTTTTGATGAAAAAACTTAAATCCGGGGTTGTCCATACTATTCTATCAGGGAATTTTACAGCCAGGTGTGATATTTTGTACAACCCTTTTGCTTCCATTCAGTTACAATTGAATCACTCGCTAAGATAATTAACCAGAATTCATCACTTGCAGCATAGTGTCCCTCTAGCCAGATATACATGTTTATAAATAAAAAGTTTACTGAATCTGGCATTTGTTTTGTGTAAAGTTGATGTTATATTTACAACAAGTATTGTTTTTTTTTGATCAAAACTCATTTGTATATTCTAGTTATTTAAAATCAATGTGAAATATATAATCTAGCATTAAGTTTTACAAATCCAGATGAATTAAATATCCATCATGTCAGATAGGTTTTCCAGATTTTCTTTTCCTCATAATCTTGGGGAAAGCATGGCAGATTGACAAGCCAGTTTTTTCCCCATGATTAGACCATGGGTGCTAGGATCCTAAATTTGTCAGAAAATAGGGAGTGGACGTGTAGGGTAAAAACAGTCAGTACTTTCCATAAATTTGCAGAAATATGAGTTGGCTTATCATAAAGCAAGGGCCTGTCATGGGATAAATATGGTATTACAAATCCATTTGTTAACAGCTCTTATTTTTGAGTTGACTCTTCTACATGTTGGACATGCCAATCTATTGAATCTTAAATAGTAAACCTTCATTGGCCATTGACAATACTTAGTTTACTGATATGGATAACTTTAAATTCATTCTGGGAATTCATTTATTTTGCTTACCAATTTTCAAGATTTTGTGCACAATAAAAGTGGTTCTTTTGTTTCCACTGATGGATAATTGTTTATTGTGTTATTAGGTCCTTGGTGTATAGACACCACAAAGTCAACAACAAATGGTACCCTGAAGAAAGTATGGAATTCCTACCACATAAGAGCAGTTTTGATTGATTTCAGGGGCATGTGGCTGCATCCAAATGCGAGGCATTGAAATAGATTTATCGGCATATCTAAATGTAGAAATGGGCACAAATCAAGCCACATCTAGCTAAGAATATGTTTGGGTTAAAACAATGTCTACAATAGTCAAAGTACGGAGAATATTGATGGCTACGAGATTTCAGGTTAATCAGGATCAAAGGAATGAACATGCAGAATATTAGTTGTATTTAGAATACAATTTTTACAGCGCCTTTCCTACACCCAGTATAGCCACCAATATAGCAAATAATTTGAAAATCTTGTTATTGCTGACAAATATCAGAGATGATTTGAGCACTTAATAGTTAAAAAGATATGGTCTTATCTTAAACTCCTGACAGTTCTTTTGATCCAGCAAAACATTAGTCCCTTCAAGGATAGTTTGAAATGATACACAATAGGTATCAAACAATATCAACTTCAAGGGAGGTAGCCACTTGAATCATTTCCTCTCAGGTTTAGAATACAAGTTATATCCCTTAAACTGTTACTGCTTGCAAATAATGGATAGCATGCCATTAGTTAATGAGTTTTATCCCTTATCAAACCATTCCTGTATGCATAGAGTGGATAGCATGCCATTATAATATGAGTTATATCCCTTATCAGACCATTCCTGTATGCATTAGAGTGGATAGCATACCATTAGAATATGAGTTATATCCCTTATCAAACCATTTCTGTATTCATAGAGTGGATAGCATGCCATTAGAATATGAGTTATATCCCTTATCAGACCATTCCTGTATGCATAGAGTGGATAGCATGCCATTAAAATATAAGCTATATCCCTTATCAGACCATTCCTGTATGCATAGAGTGGATAGCATGCCATTAGAATACGAGTTGTATCCCTTATCAAACCATTTCTGTATTCATAGTGGATAGCATGCCATTAGAATATGAGTTATATCCCTTATCAGACCATTCCTGTATGCATAGAGTGAATAGCATGCCATTAGAATATGAGTTATATCCCTTATCAGACCATTCCTGTATGCAGAGTGAATAGCATGCCATTAGAATACGAGTTGTATCCCTTATCAAACCATTCCTGTATGCATAGAGTGGATAGCATGCCATTAGAATATGAGTTATATCCCTTATCAGACCATTCCTGTATGCATAGAGTGGATAGCATGCCATTAGAATATGAGTTATATCCCTTATCAAACCATTTCTGTATTCATAGAGTGGACAGCATGCCATTAGAATATGAATTATATCCCTTAAACCATCCATGTATGCATAGAGTGGATAACATGCCATTAGATTATGCATTTTATCCCATAACAAAGCATTCCTGGTTGCATAAAGTGGATAGCATGCCATTAGCTTTGAATGAAACCCCTTCATCAAATAGCACTTCAAATCCAATGCACCAGTGTTGCTCTAATCTCACACATGTACACAATCCACATGGCACATTGTATGATGACTATATGTGTGTGTGTGTGTGTGTGTACACTATGCCTTTGTGACTTAGTTGAATCACCTATTGAAAATTCAAAGTTGGAGGTGGTAGGGGTGCTAAGGCTGGACTAAAAGTTCTGGACAACTTTTTATTTCTAAATAATAATGTTCAACAAATTTAAGAGAAATATGAATCAAAATATTTTATTCCTGTCCAAAGCACTTTTAAAATGCAACTCTTAATTTCAACTGGACAGTTGTGTAGAAAACCAAAAATAATTTTTCCAGTGCCAAATTATCACCACTGAAAATTGGTTGTATTTAATTTATTATAATAAAATACGAAATATGAAAAAGTTATCCTACTTTTCTGCAGAGAGAAAAAAACATGGATGAAAGCCCAACTCCATTGATGCAAAACATCCAGTTGAAACAAATTTTAGCAAATCTTTGAATTGTTAGAGGGGTCCATTGGGTTGAAGATATTATCTCATATAGAGTCTTACAACTAGTTTGGGTATCAGGCTGAGTATAACATGGACATCTATCAATATGTCAAACCACTGTTGTGAATGGACATTGCTATCAGCTTATTTCCCAGCATTTACATCAATGACATCATTATGCAACATGGTAATTAATGAAATCATACCATACCCTATTCTAATGTGTTAACATAAGATTGAGAACGCTATAAAGGGTTGCCTAAGACTTTACTCCAAGAAATGATTATTATCTATATGAAACTGTTAACATATTCTACTTCCGAGGTATTTGAATCAAAGGATCATACGTTTTTTTCTTTTCTTTTTTCTGGTACCAACTTAGACCAAATGAATTGGGGTCATAGAAGTCCAGGCCCAAAAGTTGAGGATATCAGTACAACCCAAAATATGGCAAGTGTTGATAAAAACAAAAAATTGTGTATGATCACTATCTTAACATGAAAAAGTTTTTCTGGTGAAGGTGCCAGACTTTGTTCCTTTTTTCAGGGGGGTGGGAGATGGCATAGCTCTCTGAAAGATCTGCTGAAAACCAACCCCTTTATTGAATCGGTCAACATAATATTTGTCATCTCTGAGGATAAATGAATTGCTGCATGTTTTCTGGTAGTTATGTGAATTTTCAGAGATTCTGACTCATATTTTCTTGATATGCACAAGGATATGCATTGGTAACCATGGAGATGACAAATTGAAAATTACATTGTATGCATTGGTATTTGTTTTGCTCAGAATGCACACATTTTATCTATCTCTCAGAAAGTGTCTTTTGTGCAACTGAAGAATGTTATGTAATTGCATGTTTTCAGGCAATATGCATACTGTTTGGGTCAAAACCATTTGTTTTGGGATCAGGCTGGAAATAGGATAACAAAACACCAGGGTATCAATGCTGCTTGAAATCTGTTGTTAATACTTGATTATGGCCACACATCATCCAACAATGTGGACCATGCATTGTATAATGTTAATTTTTTAAACTGTCAACATAAGTTGTGGTTTTTAGAGTTTAGATTTACTATCGTTGATTCATGTGGGTAGACAGTAATCATCTATTTTAGTTTCAGGAGATTTGTGCTGAAAAGATTTCAATGTAACATTATACATATTGTACCCCTCAGCCCAAAGAAGAACTATTGTTGATATTGGGGTCATTAGCTCCAAGGTCAGCTTCACCAGTAATAAGAATAAATTTGTTCCTGTGCATGCCATTTCTAGATGATAACTCTGCAAATTCAATTTCAGTGCAACTTGGTATACATGTTTCCTTTTGCGAAAGATAGAATCCTATAGATTTGGGAATTAGTAGCTTTAGGGTCCAAGTTACTGTTTAACGTGTTTGCCCTAAGCCCAAGTTAGACCTAATTTATTTTAGTGTTAGTTGCTACAATGTCAAGGTTACTATTAGTAACAGATTTTTCCTATCCATTTAATTTCCAGCTTTTTCATACAAGCAACGATAAATTGACTATAGTCTAGAGTGATTACAACTGATTTAAGATTTACAATACCTAAATAATATAATTGAAGGTAACCAAATGTGATGAAAATTTGCAGATAAAAATAACTACATGAAAAGCAGGTCACTAAACCTTATTTGAAACAGAATATAAATCAAGAAATGTGCATGAATTTGATGCTACAACTAGGATGGTATAACTGGATGGTGCAAACCTTGATTTAAGATAAAATCTTTGTACTTTCAAGTCAAACAGGTGTCATAAATGAGATTAGATTTTGTATGAAACGAGAACAATGAATAGCACATCATATGCCCACACAATGTTAAATAGTTTTCTATGCAGTTACTTAACACACTACACTTAATGTACAATGGTTTTTTACCTTCAGACTTGAAAATCTTTAAGTTTTTTTATGACTAAGTGCAAGCCATAAACAAAGTGTGGTTGAGGTATTTACTAAAAACAAACGTTATTTTGCAAGATTCATTTTTCTTTGACCATGACCTTTGATCTTAAAACCAATTGGACTCTTACAATCCTCAGTACATGTCCTAGAACAAGTATTTTTTATACAGCACCATTTTCTCTTTCAGACCTTTTGACCCCAAAATTAATATGCTGCTTTTTTTTTTTTTATACAACATACAAGTCATTCAGTAACTTTGCTGAAGTTACATGGCCTATAACTTACAGTTTTGGACAGTACATAAACTTTGCTAAAGTTACATGGCTGATATCTTAGGGTTTTGAAATGTATAATAACTTTGCTGAAGTTACATGGCCAATAACTTAATGTTTTGGACAATACACAAACTTGAACAGGTAATAAAATAGTTTTTCCAGAGCAGACAATACTAACATCTGAAAGTGGAATAAATGATCATAATAAAATAAAACCCCACTAAAAACAGTCCGCTTTTTCCCCCAATTTACCTCTGAAGTCATCAGTGAGAAAATGACCAAGCATTGCTAGCAGAGAGGTGCATACCTGAAGTAAGGTTAAAGCTCTACAGGCTAACCCAAATTACATGTAACAATCACTCACCACAAATAATGGGAAATTAAAGTTACTTGAATATTACCTACCATACAAAAGAACTTTTCAAAACTAGAATAATTTTGTTCTTTAAAAATCAAACACTATGCAAAGTACACAGCTGCTGTGTGACCTTAGGAGGAATAGCAAAAACAATGATTTTCAATATGTCCGTTATATAATATGTTAGAATAACATGATTTTTATTTAGGACCAACTAGATTCTTTGCTCATGAAAAGCCCATTTTGATCTGAGCTTTCTTTCAAGATCAGAAACTACACGATTGTGCTGCTGACCTCTGTGGTGGCTATAATGCCTGTTAAAGCATCACCATTCTTAGTTAGACCCAACCTGACCCCTAAGTTTTAGGCCAATGTTCCATGGAGTTTAGGATAAATATCAACATGACCTTGAAATGAGTGTGTGTGTAAAGTTTAAGGGTAATGTTCCATGGAATTTAAGATGAATACCAATAACAATCTTTTGCTAATGGGCAACAGATCTTCTGGTCTCCCACAGGACTGACAATAAATCCCATCAGCTCTTCTGGTCTCCCACAGGACTGACAATGAATCCCATCAGCTCTTCTGGTCTCCCACAGGACTGACAATGAATCCCATCAGCTCTTCTGGTCTCCCACAGGACTGACAATTAATCTTGACTGTCCAGTCTCACACTGAATCAAAATCAATGTACAAATATCATGACTGGACAAGAATTTGAAGTAGGCTGTTATGGAGACCATATTAAATGATTGGCAACATTTTTATTTAGGTCCAACTGGACAACATAAGACTTTTTGTGCAAATCCCATGATGAAACAAGCATTTTTTCTGAATTAGAGACAAGATTTTGATGACCAATATTGTGGACATACTGGACGTTGGAGCAACACCGTTTAAATTTACAACCAACCTGACACTGGGATAAAGGTGTGTGTTGTCTTAGGCAATGTTCCAAGGAGTTTAGGAGAAGTAGAAATTACATTCATGTGCTTATGAAAAATGGACAACAGATCAGCGCTTCTGGTTATCCACATGTTTGTTAATCTTGATACTATACAGTGGTATTTTAAGTGACTGGAATAATGAATGATCGCATAATAATAGGTTCTGCATGAGACCTGTTGCACATCATCTGAGATAAAGCATAAATTCCTCTGCGCTTCAGAGTGCTGTGTGTGTGGTTTGGATTTTTAACTAGCTTTAAAAAAATTCAGTCAAATCACTTCAATATCTGCAGTGTGACAGTTATAGAGATTTCTAGATCTGGGGCATCATGCTGCAGACATGTAGCTTCAGTTTCCACCCAGTCACATTATCCTGACATCAGTCTGACCAGTACTAGCACTAACCTGTTAATGCTGCGTATCAGGCAAGGCAGCTGCTAGTACCATTTTTATAAGTCTTTGGTACAATTTGGCCAGGGTTTGAACCCGTGACCTCCTGCATCTGAGACGGATGCTCTAACCACTAGGCCACTGGAGTATTCTTTACTACTTAGCTTGAATGAGGAAAAAAAAATACCCACAATAAATTGTTTCCCAATTTTATTTCTCCTCATCTGCATCATTTATATCACAGATCATGTGATATACAAATATTTCAAGAGAAAATTATTCTCTCATACTGAATCCAAATGAATCAAAATTACTGTACAAATATCATCACTAGACAAGTTCTTAGATATTATAAATAAATATCAACATATGATGGGGCAATAATTTGTGTGGAATAGACATTCTGCATACTAAATAATAATAATAATAATAATAATAATAATAATAATAATAAAAAATAATAAATACTGATAATAATAATAAACCAAAATAATTTAAATTTTTCTTTGTTATTTCCTTTCATTTCCATTTAAGAACGACATTCTAATTAATAATTTGATAAAAATTTCTCATCCCATTGGTAAATAACATTTTCACATTATGAATATAATCTTGGTTTTAGATATTTACATATACGTATAATTTGATTGGTTATATTTTGTGTTCCCCTTCTACATGAAATTTGCAAATTTTTTAAACTGGTCTTAATTACATGCTGATGCAGTAACAAATCTAAAAAATTTAAAATTTTAACAAATATTGGCAAAATGCACAAGTTTAGCAAATGAAATGCAAGTAGTTCCTTTTTTGTGGGGGTATTATGAACTAACAATCTCTAGTTTTCTGCATCACCCAATATGATTTAAGCCAATCTGAATATAAAGGTATTTTAATTTTATTACAGTCAATAAGAGAAATAAATGTGATGCAAAAAACATTAGCAAACCTCAATATTAACCATAAACCTTTTACCATATATTTTTTTTATAGTTGTACATAATAGTTTATGAAGAAACGTTTGGAAATAAATAAACCAACAGTGCGCTCTATTAATTTTTCAATTCCACAGGAACATCGAGAGATTTCTTGTACAATAACAAAATCCATGCATTTTATTCACGATATATCTGCAAATTTAAATCCAAGACCTCTTTTAATGTAGAAGTATTAAAATGAAGACAAATGAAATTAAAAAATGTAGTGTGAGTAACATGCAAAACATATGCCCTTATATTTAAAATGCGGTTGGAATACACTATCTTGCATTAAGAACATCTTTCAGAATTGCACTTGAAGTAGCTGGGGTGGTCCGCCCTGAACTTGGAGGGGTCAACTGAGGGCCCATATTTGAAACACTTGCAAATGTCTGCAAAGGGTTGCCAACTGCAACAGATCCCATTAAAATATGAGAATCTCTTGAGCGACTGCTCTCAGACACTTGTGCTGGCAATGAAACATGTCGTGGGGCAGTGAAAGGGTTGAAGGCTGGTTTATGAGTCTCTTTCTGTTTCTGGACATCTCTGACCATTTCTTCAGCCGGCAGACGAACTGTAGGAGGAGGCGGGGAGGACTCTCTCTCCAAGAACCTCACAAACATCTCTGAAAAAGACTACAGAAAATTCCTATTACTACTACTGCTGTTAATTACTATTGTTATCAATGACAAAACAAGCTGATTGTAATTGGTGAATTTGAACTTATTGGTTAAAACGAACTGCATTATAAACATATGTACCAAAAAATGTGGCATAGTTCCAAACTTAAAAAATGTTTATATATATCCAATATCTAACAAAACTTTAAGAAACTAAAAAAACACGCATTTCCATACTTTACATAATCCTTGTAAAAAGTAACTATACCAAGATGTGGATTCTGAACAAGACTGTATGGCCACCATCTATACTGCACCAAGTTCTTAATATTTTCTTTCTTAACTTCTTCATCTGACGAGAACTGACTTTCATGATAATAAGATAAGAAAAAAGAACATATAAGAGTTGTGTAAATTTGGATATCCATGAAAACTGGTTAGAACAGCAAGTATAAATTCCAATTAAACATACTTGGTACTCAGAGAATGCATTTTTAAAAAAAAATACACTCCAAGCTTACTCTGACACTGGAACAAATTTATATAAAAATGATAAAAGTTTGAAACTGCATCTGTAGACACTCAACATTGAAAGTGCCTTTCTTGGGTTTCAACTGCTTCATTGGAAGAGTACACAAAGTTAAAATGTTATACTCCCCATTCCTGTCAAAAAATTGTGTCATCTTTCTCTTTTCTTACTTTCAAAATTTTGAATACAACATATGTCATGTAAATTTGGAGGAAGCTGACATTCACTGTTGGAAAATTCAACTCAGACTTTCTTATTCTGTTTTTTAATAAATTTACAAACATTAACCTTACCTTGTTCCTATCTTGAGCAGTGGGTGTTGAAAAGGTGATAGGGGAGATAATGTTACTTCTAACTGGGGACATGGGTGGTGTCTGAATTTGAGGCTTGGAAGGACCAAATCTGAGAAAACCTGGAATCCATCTTCGGCCAGTGTGGTCATCAATCTGCAAAAAAAAAGAGGAAAAAGTGAGATGAAAGCTACCTCAAATCTCTCCACTGGTGCCATGGGTGGCAAGGTGGTCTAAAGTGCATATCTTTCCTGATTACTGCCATCTCACCTCTGTCAAGAGTTGGTTTTGAGTCGGTGGCTCATCCAATGTGGGTATGTGAAAAAGCTTGCCAGCAGTTTCCTATGGATTGTTGGTTCTTACCAGGGTATACTGGGTTCTTCCTTCACCAATTATACTGCCCAACATGTATAGCCCATCATGTACTGCAAAATGGCTTTAAACCCATAACAATAACAACAATCTCTCCACCATTCCGACCCCAGCATCCAGGTTACAAAAATTTTGTTGTCAGTTTAGCAATGCTTATGAAAGATTTAATGCAATATTATCACCCTCTTTCAACTGATCTATCATCCTCATGAAACATGTTACCCAATATTACAGTGGAATCTGCCTTGAAAGACCCCACCTTCCAAAACATAATGGTTTCTCATGACAGGTGGTCTCTCATAACTGGTCATATCACTATATAATCAATAAATCTATACATGGAGAATTTAGTCTCTCAAGACAGGTTTTACTGTAACACCCTCTTTCATCTATTATCCTAAAGAAACGTGTTACCCAATATTATCACCCTCTCAGACAGCCCTACATGGAATAACAAGTCATTTATAATATATCTTCAAAGAGTGTGGATAAATAAAATATAAAAATCTCTTTCACTAAATCCACCCCACCCCCAAACTAGTGTGTCAAATATGATTAGACTATGAGACACATGAAATTAATTTGAAAAAATGTGTATTGTACATTTTTAATACACAGGAGACTCTTGATAGAGCAATAAAAAGAACACATACTATTATGTTCTATCTCACTGTCTTTGTAAAGGAAGTATAATATACACTGAAAAATTAATGACCATTTCATTATGCTTAAAACAAGAAAACCATTTTAGTCTTCTAAAAATCACAATCCTTGACAACATGAACTCCATTATTTTGAGCAGACCAGTTAATTTAAATTTCAGTTTGTACCGAGGAGAACCCACTTCCAATCATACCCATAGTACCTACACAAATTTACTCATAATAACTTGTAAAGATGGTGCCAATATATACTTGAATTTCCACTGCATAGGTACATGGTAGAAATGGAAGCTATTTCTGCAGAACTCATTGGTACCGTGAGCTTGACATTTCAACCCCAAATCAATAGGCTCATTCCTTACCCCAAGAACAAGTTATCTAGAACATTTGGTCAATATCTGTGATGAAGAACTATGGTCCAGATGAGTCTAGGACATTACCCCCCCCCCCATCATTTACCCCTCAGTATATTACCCTCCACCCTGGACTATTACTATATAACATAATTGCTATACCCCCAGAATAAATAACAAATTAAAATAAATTTCAAAAGAATTTATTGTAAATTTTATTTTAGTTAATAATTCTCAGCTATGAAAACATACAATATTAAATTCATCATATCATAATGTTAAAGTACCATAAAATATGTTATATTGATATGATTGTGTTTGTGTACCCTTAAACTGATGGGGTATAATCTTATTGCGGTAAAGCCAACACAATATCAATTAACAACTAAATTCATTGTCACTTTTCGTCATTGCTGTATTTACTTTTTATTTTTAGTTCAGTTGTATGAGCACATGATAAAATCATTTTGAGTTAAAACTAGAAATCAATGCAGCTCTTGCCGCTGTATTTGTAATTGATGGTAATGGCAAAGGAAACTTAACTATAGGGTAATATACTGAGCAGGTAAATGATTGGGAGAAAAGAGTACCATATTAATAAGTATTTGGTATGACTCAGCCAGTATTTGAACCTGTAACCTCCTGCATCTGAGGCAGATGCTCTAACCATTTAGGCCACTGGATCATATAAAGGGAGAGTGAGGAATAAGAAAAAAGAAAAAAAAACCCTGATATACCAGTTGATGTAAACTCTTAGCCTTACCTTATGGAAATCCTCGGGAGAGAACCCAAGCACCCCTCCAATGGCATGCAATACTTCTGACCGCTTGTTCTTTGGTGTGGTAAAGTATCCAAGGAAAAGGTTTTTAATAACAATTCTGAAAATTGGAAGGAAAAAAAATTAAATTTAAAAACTAATGTAATGCATAAGGTAAATAAACAAATACCTATCTACATAGTTCATAGTTTAGTTAACTGGTATGTCAAACAGTTTTACCATGTCTGCTGGGGAAGTGTAATACCCAGCTTTTTCCAATGGGGTGAGACAGTGAGGTGTTAGTTTTCCTTTGTTATTTAATTTATATATATAGTCAAGGTAAATCGTAAACTGGGTCAGTGTGACATGGGGTTACATCTGCCACCAACTGTGTTATTTCTTAACAATTTTAGTTTTGCTGATGATATGTCATTGATAAGTCATTCTAACACAGGTTTAAGAAAATTATTAAAGATATGTGAACAATAACCATTTGAGAATGATTTCATCTATAATACACAAAAATCGGTATGCATGGTCTATCAACTTCTTTTAAATTACCATTTCCTTCCCCAGTACATCTTAACAGCCTTGCTCTTATGCATGTCTTCATTTGTACATAACTGGGTCACATTTTAAAATCTAAATGGTCAGATGATTAAGATCTGATGAGACAAACATTCTTCTATGTAAATTTAGGAACTGTTAATTGAATATCAAAATTAGATTATAAAAATCATATTGCTGCACAATGTATTTTGCTCCTCTGTGGAGAAACTTTAATGAATGTATGAAAAGAAAACTAGTAAATGGTTATATTAATAGTCTTCGTTTTCTATTAGACCTTCCAAGATGGAACAATGCCTCTAACTTGATTCTAACTTATAACATATTAGTTTTGATGAATGACAAAATATGTGTTCTCAGTGATTACATGAATATCTAAGAACTGTATCTTGAAATTTCTGTGGAACAATGATATTCTTTTAAATTCTCAAATAAGTAGATGGAACAAATTACTCTTTAAGTGTGATAAACAATTTCATTCATAAGATATATATCTTTAATGTTTAAAATACTTTTATTTAATATCATTCATAAGATATATATCTTTAATGTTTAAAATACTTTTATTTAATATCATTCATAAGATATATATCTTTAATGTTTAAAATACTTTTATTTAATATGTATATATATATATATATATATATATATATATATATATATATATTAATTAAGATATATGGACTATGTAGACTGCAATAAAGAAGTTTTATCTTATCATACATGTATTCCCTTTGCTTATGGTTCAATCCTGACTCATTCAAATCAGTGGACAAAGCATCTCTTTGATCTAGCTCATTCAAATCAATGGACAAAGCATCTCTTTGATCTTGCTTATGAATATGTATCAAGCGTAAAACTTATTTACTCCAGACATTTCCTCTTATTCAAAATTATTTGTATAACAACACCAGTCTTCCATCAAGGATGTACATAAGAGTTTGAAAAATACCAATGAAAATAAAATTTAAAATTAAACAAAAATATTAACTAGAATTAAAAAATTTGTATATGCAACCCTGCTATGAATTTTTTTATTCAATAGTGCTATATGGAGTCTTAAATTTAAGATATTAAAACTACTTTGATAGAGGAAAATTGATGGCACAGTCTGGGAAATCATTGACTATGAACTTTTCTATTATTACAACTACTCTGTCAAACAGTTCCTCTAGATTTTGAGGGCAGTTTCCAACTAATTAATTTATCTATAGTGTAAAATAAGTTTAAAGAAGATAATAAAACTTGCCACCTATTGGATTTGAAATTATAATTTTGTTATGTGGGAAAAGAAAATAATGCTAATACAAATTTTAAACCTTGTCACACCTCAAAATATGTGTAGAACATAACAGATACAACATATGCATGGACCTAATAGTAAATCATCATTTTGTAAGTAGTATGGTAGAAAGGACATCATATTCCTTGAATCATACTACCGTCATTGGTAAGACTGATTGTGATCATCAACCACAATAGCAACTCATTTCAATTTTAATTCCTTTTTCTTAAGGAAAACATACTTTTCTACTTTTGCCTCACTGCTACTTGTAAGTTTGCGGATTTCTTCCTCAGCAGCTTTTACTATGTTTTCTCGCAGTTGGACTGAAATAGAAAATTATTCAATATGGAATATATTCTGTAATTTTCTTTTCTTTAAACTTCAGTTTCATTTGTGTCAAGTGTATCTTCAGTGCTGGATTAAGGTGGGGATGCAAGGAGGCACATGCCTGGTTACTGTGGATAAAATTATGTTTCAATAAACAACATATATAGGTTTAACCAATCTAATATGTTGCCTAACATAGCTAAAATAATTATACACATATAATGACAGTTCAAGAACTGCTTTCAGAATGTATTTGATGATCTAAATCTTAAATGCTCCAGACTCTCCTAAGCTGAAGTATATTGAAGGTATGTTTATTTTAATAAATACATCTAAATACAGTAGAACCTGTCTTGAAAGACCACCCCTTCTGCCACAAAATAATGGTCTCTCAAGACAGGTGGTCTCTCATAACAGGTCATAACTATATAATCAATAAATATGTGCATTCATATTATGGTCTCCCAAAACAGGTGGTCTCTCAAGACAGGTTTTACTGTATTGCATGTGTCATGGTGTGCAAATTACGATGGAATAAATAGAAGAAAAAATTGTATGAAGTCCACTTCTATTAAACTATCATGATGTGGTTAAAACAGGTTTCAAAAAAAGAATTTTTGTACAACAGTATGTCTTGTCTGCACCTCCTGTAAATAATCTAGCTAACCTTAAGACAGACTTAACTTTTAAAAATCTACACAGTGCAGCTTACTCTTGTTGTTTATAATTTATGACTCCATCCAACAGGTTTTGACAAACAGAGATAAATGCACACAAAAAAAGCTGACACCTGTGCAAATGAAAACAAAGCTATTGAAATATTTATACCTATGTCTACCTATGAAGTGCAGGCCAGAAACTAAATAAAATCTCAAACATATTCATCAAACCTGTAGCATAAATGTGAAATTAAACCATCAAGTGAAGTAGAATTGTTCTTTGCAAAGGGAAAAACATTACCGTTAATTTGAAAACAAATATGGAATTATAATATTCATTCAAAGATAGACATATGATTTATAATAATCACATCCCAATTTTTACAGAATTTTGGAAATTACTAACTAAAGATATCTCTAATAATAACCCTGTCTCAACATTTTCAGAGTTATATAAGGTTGGTCCCCTGATCTTACCACAAGAGAAAAATTGACTGTATATAACGTTTCTATCAAATTAGTTTTCAAAAGCTATTATAAATTCTTTCAAGTCATATCAAACTGAAAACAATACAGACACAGTTTCTCTATCATATAATACACTAAATCATCAGGATCAAAGTTCAACATTTTAATCCTAATAAATTTTTAGACCCAGATCTGCTGTCACATTATGTGGTTAAAGGTCTGTGTCTATGCTGAATGCAGCTGATGTATGCACTAGTATTCATAGTATTTCACTCGACTGTATCTTTGCAATTTTTACAAAATGTGAAATTTTTGATAACTGTTATGTTTATTAACAGATTCAATTCCACTTTTTAATATACATTTGTTCAAGATCAAAAAGCATGGCATATCTTTTACCTATCAATGCTTCAATAAAAGTATAATGGCAAGTGACATTTCTAAAACACGGCGAGTGTAAATGTGTGACTAGTGCTAAAAAGTTACTTGACATTTTAGCCTCCAAGCCTCCAAATGTAGTATGTGGACAATAAATCTGAAATAACCATGATACCAAAACAACCAGATGAGATGGTGTACAGATCAAGAATATCACAGAAGGTACTGAGATTTATGTAAATCAGTACCTGATGTAATACTCAAAGCCTGCACATCAATTGAGCTCCAAATACATTCAGGTGATCATTCACCACCCAAACAACAACTTGAATTACTTTATCAACACTGCTGACATAAAGCCGAGAGATTACCTCTTTTAATAGTCAATACGCTAATATCTTTAAAAGCTGTCCAAAAGTTATTTCTGCCAAGAGTCCCATGATGGTAAAATCACTCTGAAGGCTTACAAAAAATTCCCATAATACCACACAATCAAAAATTATCTTTTGTGAAGTCTGAATAGCAGTACTGAGCAGTCTACAGGGTCACCTTCAAAACCAGAAGCCATGGGTTCATATACACACCAAGATAATGTGTTTCCCTCCAATTTACTGACAAATAAAATTCTAACAGTCACAAAACAGGATAATGGTTCTCATAGACCAGTGTGACAGTGCAAACAGACAAGATGTATGTCAGTTTCAGAATATCAACATTAAATGCACACTGTGTGTGTGTGTGTGTGTGTGTGTGTGTGTGTGTGTGTGTGTGTGTGTGTAGCTACTATAGTTGGACTGAACTTCTAAGTGAGTACATAGATTATTCTAACACTTGTTTTAAGAACTTACATATTAGGTAAACTACATGTATTCAAAAAACTTACAGGAAATAATGGTATAATCATGATAGATTATTTTCATTTTTGTTTTAATTAATGGGAAAAATAGGATCTTTTAACAGCTTTTGTATTTTGATGGAAGGCAGCATGACTGCTGTTTAATGAGCTATGATCTATAATGGATACAAGACTTTTAAACTGAAGATATATTTACCATTTATCCTTGAATTTTGAAAGCCATTTTAAAAAAATTATATCTAATAGTAATAACTTATTTTTTAAAACCAATACAAGTTCCAGCCTTGCTGGCAAAAAGAAAACATTCTAGTAAAAACTGTCCCAGTGTGAACTTGAAAGCCTGATCCCCCAAAAAACAGAACAAAGAGAAAATTTTATGAGGATTTTATAAAAGAATTCAGTGCAAATGCAGAATAAAAGTTGTAAAGCATGTCATTAAGCATCGCAAACAATCAATTATGAATTCATACAAAAAGCATGCCTTCATACAATTATTATCATCAGGCTTACTCATAATAATATTTGTCATTATACTCCCAATAAAATATACCATTTCATTTAAACTGCATATATCATCAGTTTATCAATTCAAAATGTACCAGTAATTCAGCTTTCAATATCCACTTCCAATCCTGAACAATACTCCATAAGACTTTTATCAACTGCTTCAGTGAAAATGTGTTTAAAATACCTAAATATTATTCAACTCTGGATATCAACAGGGACATATATTTCTTCACCTGAACTAAAATGATTGCAAATGATGTAATAAAATTAGATATGGACATAAACATTGTATTCTTTCTTTTCTTTTCTTTTTCATTCCAGTAGGTAAATGGAAATGAATGTCATTACAGGCATATATGAAAATGTAAATCTTTAGCTGGCATATATGCTTTTTATTCTATCATAAAGACTTCTGATTTTTACCATATGTACATACTTATATGTACTTGTTTATAAGACAAGCCCAACTGCAAACTGTGTAGACCCAGATCTCCCATCACATAATGTGCCAGCAGACATAAGTTTGTGCAGTTTGTTAGAAGTAATCAGCAGATAAAACATATAGACCCTGATCTGCAGGCACAATTTGTTATGTCAGACAAGGATCTTTGTTGTTTGCGGTTTGACTTGACTTGTAAATGAGTATATATGGTATCTTAAGCACTGTACATGTTTATATTTAATTGCTCCTAAAATTAAAACCCTGAATTCAAAAAGAAAACCCACAAAAAATTGAATCTAAGCCAGCATGTAAATTACCCAAAGTGCACATCAGAGAAGGAGTATGTTCCAAAGAGCTAACTTATGAGACCTTGTGCCAAACATATTTGTTCATTTATAACTTACAGCCAACACAGAAGATGCTGACTCAAATCTGCAAATGAATTTGCTCTACCAGTGTGTTATGTGATGATAGGCCTAGATCAATGGTGCTCATTCTTCTTATTTATTCCATTGAACAATACAGACCTGGATCTACCAGTGTGTTATGTGATTATAGACCTAGATCAATGGTGCTCATTCTTCTTATTTATTCCAGTAAACATTCCAGATGCCATTACATAACATTATAACATGGAGTATATTGTCAAGGGAAATAAAAGATTTATAAAAGTTCTGACAGAGTATTTTATGAAATCCTTTACTTACGCCAGTACTATATTATGAAACAGTTTGTGGCATTATATTAAACATGTAATTTTGTAGCTCTAAAGATATGTTACTGCTACAATTAATTCAATATGCAATCCTGATTCGATAACTACACAACATTCTTGCAGGATAGGTGTGATATGTGTGATAATAATATGTTAGCTAGAAATAAGTTTTGTATTAATTTTTGTTATATTTGATTTCTTTTATTTTGATGTTAACCTTGTCAATTTTGTAATAATTACATGCAAGTTTGTTGTAAAGTTGTCAGACCATAATGTAAACTTGTTTTCAGCAAAATGTGTTACTCTGGATAAATAATAAAACAAACGTGGAACCCAGAATATTTTCTGGAGGAAGAACCTGGAAAAATCCTAGAAAGAAACACTAACCCATGGAAAACTACTGGCAAATTTTCTCATAGACGTGATGACCTAGCTGAGATTCAAACCCATGCTGATAGAGGTGGGACGTCAGTGATCAGTCAAGATGTGAAACTTAGACCACATTGCCACCCAAAGTCCTCACTACACGAGGGAAGATCGATGTCTATGCTAAATAATACAGACCCTGATCTGCCAGTGTATTACATGAAGTTAGATCTAGGTCTGTGCTATTCTAACTTCTTTTGAATTTCATAATAGGCCTTGATATGCCAAGGCATGACATTATAGGAGATCTACATATATGCTGCTCTTCTTATGACTTTCAGTACATATTATAGGCCATGGTCTGCCAGTGTGTTACAAGATGGTAGACCTAGGTCCCTGCTATTCATTCTTCTTTTGACTTCGTGCAATATTATAGACCCTGATCTGCCAGGGCATTATGTACTGGTAGATGTAGGTCAATGCTATTATTCTTTGGACTTCCAGTAAGCATTACAGATCCTGATCTGTCAAAGCATTATGTAATGGCAGTCCTAGGTCTATGCTGTTCATGACTTCCAGTAAACATCACATACCCTGACATGTCAGTGCATTACATGAAGGTTGATCTATATCTATGATATTCAAATTGGATGCATGTTATAAACATGAAATATGACTTAGAATGCTAACAAATGTACATTACATAGGGCATTAGAATTGGGGCAGCTACTTATTCCAGACACTACAGTTCATTTTAATGATGACTGTGCTACTGGTGTTCAAAAACTGGCCAGACTCAGAAGAAACCACATACTTCAAAGTATTTTCATCACCCATACTTACTACAGTGTACATATCTGAATGGAACTAAAAATCCTTAGTTTTTTTAATACGTAAAATTATGCCTGAGAACTTTTATTTATAGACCCGCCCTGATATGTGTATGTACATCAGATGTGGTCTGTTTGAGCAGATAGCAGATGTGCACTGTTTTCCTCATTCCAACAGTTCGTTATACTGAGAAAACCAAATATCTATGTACAAGGTAGTGTGTAATTATACCTTTCAATAGCTGAACAAACTTCAAAATGGAAACAAGAGACATCCACCATAAGGAAAGGCTGCATGACAATGAACAAAACACAACTTCCGTGTTCAAGCTTTATAGCCAGTCCAACAACACAATCTAATCAACGAATAAAATCTATAGGTTAAAAAGTCAGTGTTAGTAAGAACTTTTAACAACAGTTGACTCCAGCAACAATATTCCAGCAATCTTTTCATTAGTTTGAAATACACATACAACATTAGACAAAGATTATTGGCCACGGAATAAACTGTGTTAGTGGATGTTAGATGGGACATTCATTTAATCTCGGCAGGTAACTTGAGAGTGAATC
This sequence comes from Unio pictorum, assembly GCA_030141615.1. Taxonomy (NCBI): domain Eukaryota; kingdom Metazoa; phylum Mollusca; class Bivalvia; order Unionida; family Unionidae; genus Unio; species Unio pictorum. The sequence continues at coordinate 10,942,432 of JARLTB010000101.1, read as the reverse complement.
TAACTCAGAATTACCAGCTGAGATTAAGCAAACATCGTTTTGATTACAACATGGCAAAACATGCAAATAAACAAGGCATGTGTTACAACTCTATAACTCATATGGATGACATTCCTTGAATATGATGATTTATATATATATATATATATATATATATATATATATATATATATATATATATATATATATATATATATATATATATATATATATATATATAATTAGGTATGATTATCTATGCCATGCAAAGAAATACACGTTTTTTTGTTTATATTACAGACAGCAAATTAAAAAGAACAAAATTATTCAACAGTACAGTTGTCCTCCCTTGAGAGGCAGCTTTTGAGAGAAGAGATCTTAGCTTAATTAATACATTAAACAAACTAATACAATATTTTGCATAAATAAATAAGTTCACAAGATATATTTCAGCCCCACCTGAACTATTTACCAGTCATACAGAACTGAGATAAGTATTTTGCATTATACATTAGGTTAATTCCTTTCAGCCACATCAATAGAAGATAACTGTGTTGTCTGTACGTTTTCTTTATGTCAATATTTTAAACAATATCTATCCATGTAATCATAATATATTTTTGTCCATTAATATTTGTTTGAACAGAGAACTTCACATTCTTAAAAAATTGTCTTTGCATATGAATCAGGAGTATTGAATTTAGTGCTAATTATTTTCACACCCTCAAAGTAATTAATAAAAAAAAAAAAAAAAGAGTACAAACTAAATATGTGTTTGTAAAACATGTATGCCCCCACTGCTCCCAAAAATATAAAACAAAAGTAATAAAAGGTAGATAATTTTGGCATGGTCATTGTCAAAAGTCTATATCCAAAAACAAATGTTTAAGAAGATTACTGCAAACAGTAACAGATATGCATGCCTTCTGACTTATTCCCTACTAATGAAATTGATTTATTAGCTCAGAACTTGTCTACTGTATGCTACGGTGTAGACCAGGGTATAGTTTCACTAAAATACATATCAGGATTAAATAGGTACACCTTGGATTAGGAAATTGGCCATTGTTGAACATTATCTATTGCTTTGATCTTGACATTGAGGCAGAGGATATGACTAAGAATATACTAGTGCACTAAAAATCAATATATATACATAATATAAAAAAGTAAAGTTCCATTAAAATATCTTCCTTGACTCAAAAGTTGTACAATACAAAGACAGAGATCACTGATTTATATTTTCCACCAGAATCTTGACCTTGAAACTGGGGGTGTTATTATGTTATGTTACACACTCTCTATACATGATCTGTAATTGGATAAAGTTTTTCCATGGTTTAAGCTATACTCTGATCAAGGAAACAAATAAAAGAAATACATTTTCCCTTATTGTGACCTTGTTCTTCAGGAAAGTGTCATGACTATGGTGCATGACACAGCCTTTAATCACAGACATACAGACAATGCTTTAACATAATATGCCCAATATAAGGATGAAAATCTGGAGAAATGGACAATGCCAGACTTCAAAATAAACAGCATGTATAAATGGACAATGCCATAACAAAACCTACCCTACTTAAGGATAAACATATGGACAGATGGACAATACCTTAACATAATATGCCTGACATAAGGATGAAAAAAGGCGAGCAACATTATTTTGAGTGATTTCTGCACAATCTAACAAGCCTTCTTGAGATGGACAATGTATTGATAGACAGACAGGCAAACATGCAAGATCAAATCAAGATACCCCTCTGCAATCAGTGAGGAAATAAAAATTACACAATATAAGTTTCAAAATAATTCCTCAACTTAATTAATTGGTGATGCAGCTGCTATTTTTGCAAGTGGTGAAATGGAAATGTCTGGAAAAAAATTGACAAAATGATAGTTTTCATGGTGATACTTTTAGATATGATTTGAAAAGCAAATTGTCTATGCTGCTAGTATAGAAAGGTAAAGCCTGTAGTAAACTCTCTGGAGAAAAGTCCAAGCTGAAAATCTGCAAAAAATACTTTTTAGTTTCAAATTTAATGGGTTAGTAAAGTTGGCACAAACACAAAAGACATAATTTCTGTACAGTAGTATTTCAAATAACTTATATATTAAATTGTTTTGTTTTTATATTGTGTTCTGCTTTTCAATTACTTAAAAAGAATTAGTGCAGCCATAAAGTCCAGGAAATTTTACCATTATTTGTAATGATGGCACTGTGTATACTGCAGGTTGCTTATCTTGAAACTTTATGTGGTTTGTGAAAAACACAAGAATTTCTGAAGAAATGAGTCAAAGTTATTAGTTTGAAACTTGCTATTAAAAAATCTCTTTAAAAAATATTTAGTGTTTTTAAATACTACTGTACTGAAGATGTGCTGTTTTATCTTTTTTTCTGCAGCAACAAGAACTTTATCAATAAGAAGACAGAAAGAGGGAAGGTCATCAGAAAAAGTTTATCTCCCTTAACTGCCCTTGCCGATGACATTAATGTCGTTTTCGAAATATCAACCAGCACCCTGAGAGTCAAGCACCTCAGGATTACCAGCTGATATTAAGAAACCAAACTTTAAATTCTGACATCTCTCATGAAAGTAGGTATTTTCTGAGAGAAAACAATCACGCTAAATGCCAAAGCAATTCCAGACAGGAGGTGCAAATATAAATTTAAAAAGCTCCTTAAAGCATTTTGCACTAAGGAAAATTTTCCTTTAAAAAATTGGACTGCTTGAGAAATATAAGCATTTAAGCAAAATCAAACATAAGCAGTAGACCAAACCAAAGAAGCAGTGTGGCCAAATGTAACACTACAGTAGGCTTGGGCAGTTAGCAGGAAGGAAAAAGAGAGGTCATAATTAAGAAAGCTTGGATGAAAGCAAACATGATGGAGAGAAGAGTTAAATGTGAGCAAGTAAATACTCAACAAATAATTATTGGTAACCATGACAATACGAATACAATAATATACCATAGTCCTATATATGAATCTAAAAAATATGGCATTTTACTCCCTGCTTAGGAGCTAATTAATTTTGTTTTAGATTTTGTTGGGGTATTAAGTGAAGAAAAAAACAAACAATCCCACCAACATAAGATCCCCTTAGCAAGTCATTATTGTCAAGATGTTAATCATGCTTTTTAGACAGCATAAAATAACTAAGTGATTAAGACTAATTCTGTATGCATTCAATTAGTGGCTATGAGTGTTTACACAATTATTAAGTACTATAATTACAAGGAACATTTGGAATTGGTGCCAATACCATACTTGACATTGGCTGATTGCACCACAGCTAACCGAGGGCCTTGCTTACAGACTGACAACTTTAAACTATATTCTTAAATTTTGATTGTTTTGCAATATTATAATGCATGCAAGAAATGTCTTTAACCATTTTTTCTAAATAGGTGCAAAGCATGCTGCTTAACATTAACCCCTGGAGATTTTTGCTTTTTTTGCATGAAATGCGAGTAGGAAACACATTTTGGGGACTATTTCTAAATATATGCTAAGACATTGACTTCCAAGCAATTTTCCATTTGCCTAATGCCTAGCTGTGTTAAAGACATTGTTTTCCATTGGTTATTTTGCTCATGTCTGTGTGCAGTTCAGACTGGTCTGCCTTAGATCTGAGGCCCAAAAATATAAAATCTGGACCCGACTTTTTGGGTGAAGAAAAAAAAACGTCCAAAAAAATAGGCTTTTCCCTTTGTATTTTATAGTGCAACTAAAACGTCCAGATTATTTGGTATCATTGTAGAGCTAAATCTGTTTACCTTTCTAAAATACCAGCCATTTTAGTATATCATAAACGACCTTGATGTTACAGAGCTCGGCAGTAGGCTACTATCTTTTGCCCCATTAACGCAGTGCCAGGGGTTAATGTGTTAACTAGAATTGTATGCATGGTCATAAAATCTGAATGTTGGAAATTCCTGATTTAAATATTTTTGTGAAAAAATTGCATTAGACCAGTGATAAAAATGGATTACAGATTATTCTGTCTAGTTGATTTCTGTGAAATTTAGTAAAATTATGTTCAGCAGTTTTTGCAAAGAAGCCATTTCAAGTTTTTCTTTTTTTTACATAATGATGAACATGATCACTGGATCAGCAACAGTTTTAAAAATTCAGAAAGCCTTTTAGACCAACTTTCCTCTCAATTCTAAAAGTGTTTTTTGAGATGTATTCCTTTAAAGACTTTGTCCCCATTTTAGTAATGGTGGCAGCATTTGATGGTGGGTAAGCAAGGTTCATATACATTGAAAAGCCCCTTATGTTAGCATTATTTCTCTCAAATCTGGTCAAATTCTGTCAAGAAGTTTACTTTAGAACAAACCATGTAAAGGTTTTCTTTTTTTGTTGGTAAGGGTGGCCATTTTTGACTGCATGTATAGATTTGAAAACCTTTTATGCAATATTTTATATTTCATATGGTTAAGTTCATCTGAGTGTTCTGAGAAGCTATTTACATAAGTTTCTATTTTAGTAATGGTTGCCATTTTGATATTGCATCAACATGATTTCTAACAAAATCTAAAGCCTTTTAAGCCAGAATGCTTTTCATCAAGTTGTTTGGAAGATTTTTGTTTTAGAAAAAGTAATTATATGTTCTGTATTTGATCATGGGTTAGCATCATTTGTATTTGATCATGGGTTGGCATCATTTGTTCAAAATTGAAGACCCTACATGCCAAGATGCTTTCTTTGAAGTCTGATCAAATTTTGTTTAATAGTTGTTGAAAAGAAGTCAGTTAAAAATTCTCCTAGTTTTAGTAATGGAATAAGATTCACATTACCTGTACAAATAGGAAAGCCTTATTTTATCTGCTTATTTACATCATATGAATTGGCTTTAAAAATCATTTATGTACCACATGCCCAAGAGGAAGTTGCACATGTCTAATTTAAACTTTAGCCACATTTGACAATGATGCCCCATGACTTCATTCTTCTAAACATTTTAAATTTACAAAGAATTGTTCTTGTTATCCATAATCATACTTTGAGCTGACAAGCACCACACTATTATTACTCTACTTAATTAAGTCAACTTGATGTGTTAAGGGCAAATTAAACGTCCTGATCTACCAATACTTTCATTAAAACAAAAACAACAGAAAGCCTGTGTTTTCCTTTGTGATAACTCTGAGGATCTGTGTTTGGTAAAACAGTAATATTGCTATCCAACCTCACATAATGCATAACTGACTTTAGCATTGAAGTGTAGTATTACTATGCGTAACTAACCTCACTATTTAAGTGTATCATCCCTATGAATAACTGACTTCAACATTGAAGTGTATTATTATTATTATGATTAACTAATCTCACTATTAGTGTTTCATTTCTACACTTAACTAACTATCCAAGAAAATACAGACATCTCAGCTAGATGCATAAAGTTACTTTTTATTTTTAAACTTAAGGGATAGGCTTGGGGAAGGGCTTCATTGATTAAAGTCAGATTAATGTGTTTCTTTCAACTTAAAAACAAAAACTTTGTCACTAAATCATATGGGGCATATCAAAGCATGCCAACACTATGCAGACCTTCTTAATAAGGTAGTAAATATTTTTTTTTAAAAACCAAATTTCAGTCAGATGTAATTAAATTACTTTTTTTTAGGTATATTTGGTAAAAATGCATTATAAATAGTTTATAAATTTCATCTGATTCTGTGAAGACAACATCATCTTCAATTTAAAATTTGTTTAACTACACTTTGTCTTTTTAATGACCTCCAGTTTAGTTAAAGAAAACTATTCCATGCTTAACTGAGGTGAATGACTTCTCATTAAATCTATCAGAGTCATGTCATCTTTATGGGTCATTTAATTCACATGGCAGTGTCAATCATTTAATTCACATGGCAGTGTCAATCATTTAATTCACATGGCAGTGTCAATCATTTCTCCCAATGCAGCAATACTCAAACGGACACTACATGTCCCCAATAAATTTAATTGGTGCCTTTCCAAACATGGCCAGATATCTGAGCATTCTTCTTATACTTCCATGACAGCCATTTGAATGTTTTGCCTTAAACTATTTTTGTTTGTTGGACATTTCCAGATGGTGCTATAATGCAAAAGCAAAAGCATGACCATGTGGCATTTTACTTGATCACAGCAAGATTAAAGCATCTGAGGTGGCATTACGAAGTTAGTCTGGTTCCCTGATCAACTCTAAAGAAAACCCAGACCAACTCCAGGCAAGCAAATAACCAGTTTTAGTCACAATGTCTTATATTTTGCTATTTTTCCTAAAGTATGTAATTTAAGGAGTTTTTCAATAAGCCTTACAATAAAACTGTAAGGGATGGCAGGTTTGCAAATCAATTATTAGAGCAAAAACAAATTCCTGCAAAAAAAGGACAAACATTTCCAAAATTTCAGTAAAATGGAAGGTGCTTTATGTATTAACTAAGAGGCATCCAGAATTTGTTTAATACTGTACAATTTTATTGTAAAACAGATGTTTAACTCTACAATATAAATCATTACAAAATTAAAAGCAAGTCTTTCTGACATTATGTCAATAAAAGAACCCAAGTAGCCAGATCTGATCAAATTCTCAATAGTTTTAAAAAAAATAAAGAAAGTCCATTGTAATAAAAATTGTTCTTTCTTCACAGTTAATTCAGCACCATTCACAATTTGTTTTCTGGACTAATTTAATACCACAGAGTTTTGGTTCAAAATGAACACTTACTATTAGTCAGCCACATTCAATGGGAGCTTTGAGTCTCATTTCCTGTCTTAACAAATTTTACATGCTAATCATTCATTCAACAGGATTTGCAGATAAAGTTGACGGGGCCTTGCTTTTGTACAGAGGACAGCTGATTTGTCACTCCAAAAGCTTTCTTTGTATACATTGGTAAATCTATCTCATATACGACAGATGATGAACAGCACATTATAAATCATTGAAAGCACACAATAAACAGTAATATCAACTTGTACTTCTATTTTGCCTTTTTTCATGGTCAAATATGATGACAGGTTTTAATTATGGATGTAGCAAGATAATGGGTGCACATTTCCAAGTTTCTCTAAAACAAGCAACTACTCTAAAAATGGAAGAAAATAGAGCTATCACTACATAAAATTGAACAGTGTATATATATATATATATATATATATATATATATATATATATATATATATATATATATATCATGATATTATATGCTTATTAAAAACAAAGTCCAATTTCACTAAACATCTTAAAATTTCTTTCTCAAATTGACATTTCTGAATATCTTTCTTACTGCCTGCATGGAAATTTGTTTCCAAATATTCAATAGGCAGATAGAATTGATATACAGTTATATGGTCTTAGTTAGTCTCTAAAAGGAAATCTAGAGAATTTCCTCAACACTTTTTTCAAGAATGATCAAAGATTCCAAATATTATATTTTAAAGCTAAAAGGTAACTTTACATCCTTTTCACAATCTCTACCTCTAACAAATATATAAATATCATGTAAAATATCAAAAACAAGATAATGTCAAATCTTAATTTAAGAAGAAAGTTTGAGAATTTAAGTGAAATTGGGGGCTGTTAATTAGTTTGTTCCTATAATTACTACAATGATTAAGTGCTATGTCTAGAAATATATGTGTAAATTGCAATTAATATTTTTACATATGATTAACAAGTATAATATATAGCATTTAAATTACCCTGACAGATATTACGTTAACGAATTAGTCAATCAATTCAACATACTTCAAAACTGAAGAAAAAAAAAACACATCTAATTTTAAGCTAAAATAAACATATGACCCACCTGGTAAAACAGATACAGATGAACCAAAACTAGTTTCAAGAACAAATGATGTGATTAATGCAACACATTTTAAAATGGATAAAAAGCGATAACATTTTTAAGCTAAGACCACCAAGACACAGAGGAAACATCACATATCAAGTTGTGCAAGCTCATTAAAAAATGTAAAAAAAAATCATTTATGATTAGAAACTGAAACAAATATTAAGGAAAATACTTCTAAATTTGCCTGTATCATGTACTTTATATTACTACTCCTACCTTCTTCCCGAAGAGCATGGATAGTTTCTTCCCTGTGGTCAAGCTGCTCACTTAGTCGTGCTGCTGCTTCCAAGCCATCCGAGGCTTCCTCTAGCTCTACCTGAAAGTCACAAAAAATGTTCAGTGAACATTTTTGTCAAAGATAAAATTCAAAATTAGAGGTTTTTCTTACCATGGATTAGACAGAACCTTGAACTTTGTACCATGAATTACTTGTGCCTTCCCATGACCTTGACTTTCACAGTTTCTGAATATGTTAAATAAACCAGAGATCAAAAGTTTTCCATGGACACGATGGGTGGGGTGTGTGGTATGTGACATTAATTAATCTAATGTGAACAAAATGTGTGGCCATTTTTGTTTCTTATATTTTCAAACAAACATTTATGCCAGATGAATGGCTGGAGATGGTGATGTCTATGCCTTGAACTGTCTATGTTTTTCATTACTCTGATCTCATCTATTTGTGCCTGCTCATGCATATCGAAGGAAACATTATTGGACATCTAGGAAACATATTCATAAGCAAGTTTCAACAGTTCAAATACTTAACCATGCATTTACTTATTCACTATTGAATAATCCAAATAAATATGGCATGTGACTAAATGAAATATATTAGTTTACTACAATATTCTGAAATTCTACCAATCAACATTTATGTAAGAGTATTTTATATGTACACGTGTAAGTAAAAGTCATGATGCAATTGATTATAGATGACATATTTCTCCTATCAAATTTCTCCTCTCGACTGACTGCCGTAATACTGAACAACTTAATACTCCCTAGAAAATTTTAATTACAAACTAAAATGCTACCAAGTATGATATAATGTATGGATGTAATGCAATGAATAATAACAGCAAAACAGTAAAGTACTATCAACCTAATGAAAATAAATGAGATTATTAGTGTGTCTATGCATGCGTGTGAGACAAAGTGTGGGTATTCACATTTAAAATCCTGCTGAACAAGTCTGTCACATCCAATTACAGAATACCGAAACACTTTCCTTTAAAAATGCATGTATGACTGCAAGGAAATGTGCATATTATTGTGACTCTAACAGAGGCTGATTTATTATGCAGCAAGGTAAATGCAAACGAACTTTCATATTATCTGTATTATGTGTTTGTAAACTGCTTACTTGTAAATAGTTATTTTTCAGGAGAGAGAAAAATGTACATTATATATATATATATATATATATATATATATATATATACACACATACACACACACACACGTAGTTATATAGCTATAGAACAAGTTAACCCTCTTCAAGTAAAGTCAGTATTATTATTATTACTATTATTAATAAATAAAAATGTCAAATTTTCACCAGTTCATTGTCACTGCTCTTTAACTAACTTATATATCAATTAACCACAGTAGAAACCGTGCAACTTTATAGGTTTAAAACATTTTAATCTGCATGGAGATTCTAAACTTGACCTACATTCAAGGAATAAGTATTCTGATTTAATTCTGATTATTGCTCTTTCATTAACTGACCCATGCAATGATCTTTGTTAACAGAAATAAATTTGTAAATGCAATGACATGGCTGGGACACTCCTTGCGTGGGATCACATACAATGTACATTATTCATACATACAATGACTGTATAAATAATTTTCAAAATACATTGGTCAAAATAAATTAGCATTTTTTGAAATCCACTATTTGCCTAATACTCAAGCAACTGATTTACAGCAATGACATGTCATGTTTCATCCATCCTTTTAGAAATCAAAATTGATGGGGAAAGTTGCCGTTTTTTGTTGTGTTCAGTGAATAGGTAATAGATGGTACTGGCAAACTTCACAAGCCCAATACTTAAATACTATTACATGTTCTATACTCCAATACTGTGTCCCGATTTGTCTAACAAGAAATATACCAAGTTTTTTTTCTCATAAGCTCTTGTCCATCCAGTTTGTTTACAAAATAAATAAACTCATAGGAAACAAATATACTAATCCACAGTAAAATAAAATATAGTAAACCACCATAAAATTTACTAATCCACAATAAAAAAAATATACTAATCCACCAAAAATATACGAATCCACAGTAAAATAAAATATACATATCCACCAAAAAAATATACTAGTCCACAGTATAAAATATACTAAACCAAAAATATGATAATCCCAGTAAAATAAAATATACTAATTGACAGTAAAATAAAAAATACTAATCCACAGTAAAATAAAATATACAAATTCAGAGTTTAAAAAAATATACTGATCCATAGTAAAAATTGTTTTTAATCCATATTAAATAAAATATGCTAAGCCACAGTTAAAAATAACTGATCCACAGTAAAAAATAACAGTGGTTAAGTATGCTTGTGTGCAGCTGTTGATTCATGCCAATGCAGTTCACACCAATACAAATCTATATATACAGGATGATTATACATCATTTTCATATATACATGTACATAGGTACATGCTTTAAAGTACAGTCAAACTGGATGAGCATTGCACAATGAATTAGCATACCAGACAAGTGTAGATAGACTGGTTGGTCGTTGGTTTCTCATGGCAATTTAAACATTGGCTATATCATCCCAAGGAAATTTGAGCTTAATGTCTTTCCCAAAAGCACACTAAAGCAACAGACCCTGACTGGCTTGACCAGGTATTGGTGTATGTATGTATGTATGTATGTAGTATCATTTTATGGCACAACAGCACAATAGTGGCTATATGCTGTGGCACCTAAAGACCAATTTTTAAAAATGTAAATTGAATTGCACAAATTTTTTGAAAGATAAACCCTTCCACATAAATGTAAACATGATGAACAAGATAATATATAAACCGTAAAGTTGCTAAAAATCTGTAAAATCTATATAAAATAATGATAAATGTAACCCATGTAAAATAAAAAAAAAATGGTAATTCAGTATTAAACCTAGGAGTCCTGGATTACAACTTCGACACTCTAAAATGGAGTATAATATACTGTGAATTTAGTTCTTCTTGTGGGTATCCAAATTTGTGGTTTTGCAAACAAATAACTGCTTTATTGTCAGTACTTAAATTCATGGAATAGACAAGGACTCCTACTGTTTCCAAATAAAGATCATTGTTGTTCAATGGATTCTTAAATCCTTGACTGGCAGCAACCATTAAATTCATGGTAATTTGGTACACAACAATATACAGTATGTTTGCAGTATTACACTACCAATACAGTGAATTATTGATAGCATAAAGTGGTTTGGGGGACCAGAGATTTAACGTGTTTTTCAGCATATACCACTATAAAATCAGATAAATATATATATGAAAATAAATCAATGATATGTATTACCAGTCATATCCAACTTGCTGAATGGACACAAAGTGAAACAATCTCAAGTTGAACTTTGCTCCAAATGAATAGGTGGAACCTTGCAGCACAAACAACCCAACATGCGGCAGATCCATACAAAATGTGCCGTGTCAATAGTCTTTCACTAATGTAACCTAGCTGCACATGTTATACAGGTAAGGTTTAAGCATAATGGCACCTAATGATAAAGTGTTCCAATCTCAACTGGTTCTCCTAGGTGACTGAGCACACTAGGACCTGGGAAGACAATATTGCTGTATAATTTATAAGCACATGTTGGGTACCATTGGCCCTAGCATGCCTAGTTGTAGTTTTGTATTTATACAGTATTTATGCTCTCTCCTTTCAAAGTAGGGCCTACTTGTAAATAAAGAATACAAGATAAGAAAGATTGTGTCTTTGTTTTTTAAATGCTGAGTGTTACAACTTTTCTGATACTCAACAAAGTTAGTAAGGAAACTATTTTCTTACATGTACATGCTGACATGTTCACATGATACTTGTAAGCTGCAGGTAAAAGCTCAGTCATGGCCACTGACCTTGAATTTCATACCAAAAACAGAAAGTCATTCTAATTGTAAGCCCATTAGTTTGGTTAAATATGTAACCATTTTAAAAAAATAAAAATTATTTTTAATGGCATCAGCATATACAGTCACAAAATAGATTTGATAAAAATCCAGTAATTTCTGTTTGTTATCTTGCTAACAAGACAGAAAAGCTAAAACCAGAGTAAAGATCTTATACATAAAATCAATGTCAGAGTGCTGACTATCAATATGTTCACTGGAATGCAACTAAATTCAAAGTCTGGTTCAAAGTTCACTTGTATATGTATAAGTCAATGTCATACCTGCTATATTGCCAGATAGTGTTCTTGGGGTTTTGAGGACTCAAAATGTGTGCTTTGAGGTCAATTCGCATAACCCCAAAAAATCATCCATGTAAGTTATCTGTCCATATATTGTCATGTTTGCCTACACGTCAAATGTCATGTAGGGTAAACATGTTTACTAGTTTTGTTTTGTTTGTTTGTTCGATTAGGATTTTTAATGTAGCTTTAAAAAATTCAGTCATATCACATTGATGTCTGCAGTGAGGCAGTTTATAGTGATGTCTAGCACTGGGACATCATTCCGCAAACATTATGCATGATGACCCACCCAGTCACATTATCCTGACACCAGGCCGACCAGTCCTAACACTAACCTCTTAATGCTGAACACCAAGCGAGGCCGCTGTTAGTACGATTTTTGTAAGTCTCTGGTATGACTCAGCCGGGGATTGAACCAACGCCCTCCCGCTTCCATGGCAGATGATCTAACCACTAGGCTACCGGAGTGGTTCTTTACTAGTTTTGAGTTCTAAATAAAGCCTTGATTCTGACCTTAGAATTTTCTATAACCAAATTTTGTTTACAGTTTGATGAAAATTTCCGTAAAGATGAACCTCATCCTGGTTTTCAAATTGTGCCTTAGGTTCTTATATTAAGGTTGATTATATTAGACTTACTCATTCTATATCAGTCTTAATGGAATCAATTTCAGTTAAGTTAATAGCAAAGAGGATTTCACTGGAATTACAAAGAGATCATTAATACTTTTTAGACTAAATCACTATTTTAGTCTTACACTGACTGTATAGTGTATTCATTCAAGGACATTTTGGATTATACCTGTGTGATATATTATGACTATGTACAACATTATTTCAGGCTATTGGTATATAAGCACTTTCAAGATTGAAATACATTTGGAACACAACAGGAATTCATTTGGAATGCTTGATACTTTTGGACTTGTGAAAGAACATTTATGACTATTTGAAATTTAATTCACAATACTGCAAGTTCTTTTTAAGTAACTCAATGATCATGTTGAAAAGCACAGAAAACTATATCTGCATTTGCACTGCTGTGAGTGAGGTAGATGATGTTGCTACACTCTTCCATCTTCCAAAATAATCATGTTTTGCATTTATATATGGAGTGAAATCTGAGTTCAAAGAAATGTTGCCCCTTATCATAAACTTGCCAAAAATCTTGAATAAAGTTGGTATAAACATCCTCATTCAAGATAATTTTTGTGTAATAACATAGGTTTTCAACATAGCGGTCGTAATGGATGTTCATTTAGGACCAACTAGAATTTAGGATCAATGCGTGTTAAGTTTTATGCCAATCCCCCAAGTAATTTGTTGGTGAGGGAATGGGTTAATGCCAACAGTGACAGACAATGACAATGACAAAGACAATGGAAAACAGGTAATCCCATGTACAGCTAAAAATCAACTAATACACAACAAAATGGCTCTATCTTTAAGGTGACAAAATGGTACTGTTTAAACAAGACACTTGAAAATCCAAACAGAGAAATGTTATGTGAAAACAGAAAATGGATATATGAGAGAAATTATTTGTTTGTTTGTTTGATTAGGAATTTTAACGTATCTTTAAAAAAATTTCAGTCATATCGCTACGATATCTGCAGTGATGCAGTTTATAGTGATGTCTAGCACTGGGGAATCATGCCGTAGACATGTAGCATGTTGTTCCACCCAGTCACATTATCCTGACACCAGGCTGACCAGTCCTAACACTAACCTCTTAATTCTGAGTGCCAAGCGAGGTAGCTGTTAATACCATTTTTGTGAAGTCTTTGGTATGACTCTGCCAGGGATCAAACCCTCCAGCTTCTGCAGCGGATGCTCTAACCACTAAGCCACCAGAGCGGTTATGAGAGAAATTAAATCTGAAACTGACTTTGATATGAAAACTACTAAACTGAGAGAGATATATTACCTTGTACACCTTGATAACTCGTGCACAACGGGGTCCACAAATATAGAACGCAATATAAGTGATGGTGTGAGTTACTGAGGATACAAAATTGATCTGACATCAAGAAAACTGGGGGGAGGGGCAATACTAGGGAACTGGGCTGTTTAATGACTGAATCCTCATGTTACAATGACACCAATAATACATTTTTTAAATACACTTTTTCTAATTTCGTTATTCTGTTTAAATAACATTTATTTTCTAAATGTCTGTGTGAAAGATTATTCTAAATGGTTTCAACAACCATCACGTGTATGCAAATAATCTGTGTAAAATGTCACTGCTTTTTGTTTCTTGATGAGTCTGGTTCCTTTAGTGGTGTTGAATAGGATCCTCCTAAATTGGGAGTCTGTGGGGCAGGGAACTAGATTAACTGTTGATACACCACCAACCAAGATTCCTTTCTTTCAAAAGCAGGCAACATTTATTTCATGAGACAATTGACTATGTCGAAACAAAATTTTTGTATTGTTCAATTATTGCAATATTGATATCATAATTTCATTAGAAGTAATAATAAAACTTCTTATCATCCTTGATGATATCTTTAAGTGCCAGTTCAAGAATTCTCTTAAACTTGCTGGTCTGCAATGGTCCGTATCTATAAAATCATGCTCTTTATTTTACTAAGTATTCATTTCACTTGGCTGCCTTGCTATCTTTGTTCACAGTTATGAAAGAGTCGGTTATTTTAAAGGTAGTTTATGTCACATACACAATAACATTTACAACAGTGTTCGATTGATTAAATAAATAAAGTTCACCCAATGTATGAATGGGGCTACTAGATTTTAAGTTTGTATGATTTGTGTGCATTTTAACTTTTCTTTTATTCCACCTGCTTTATTTGATTTAAAAGACATAATTAACATGTAATACAAAGGAGACCAGCTTTCAATTACAAGAAGATACACTGCATTTAAAAACCAGGTAGTTCAAACCAAATCCAATGGCAGCTAACACAGTGTCCACATAGGTACTTCAAACCAAATCCAATTTCAGCTAACACAAACCATGTCCACACAGGTACTTCAAACCAAATCCAATTTCAGCTAACACAAACATGTCCACACAGGTACTTCAAACCAAATCCAATTTCAGCTAACACAAACATGTCCACATAGGTACTTCAAACCAAATCCAATTTAACATGTCCACATAGGTACTTCAAACCAAATCCAATTTAACATGTCCACACAGGTACTTCAAACCAAATCTAATTTAACATGTCCACACAGGTACTTCAAACCAAATCTAATTTCAGCTAAGACAAACCATGTCCACATAGGTACTTCAAACCAAATCCAATTTAACATGTCCACACAGGTACTTCAAACCAAATCTAATTTCAGCTAAGACAAACCATGTCCACATAGGTACTTCAAACCAAATCTAATTTCAGCTAACACAAACCATGTCTACATAGGTACTTCAAACCAAATCCAATTTCAACTAACACAATATGTCAACATAGGTTTTGTTTGTTTGTTTTAGGGTCTAACACCATTTTTCAGCACACAATAGGCTATACATGGTTGCCAGTATTATTGGTGGAAGAAGAACCCTGGAAAACCCCCGGAAAGAACAACCGACCCACGAGAAGCTACTGGCAAGCTTTTTCATATAACTACATTAGCCGAATCTTAGACTCGAACCCATGCAGATAGAGGTGAGACAGCAGTGATCTGTAACGGAAAGTGCTTTAGACCACTCAGCCACTCGGGGCCCCTTCAACATAGGTATTTCAAACCAAATCTGATTTTGGCTAACACAAACCATCTCCACATATGAACTTGAAACCAAATCCAATTTTTGCTAACACAGAAAAGCTAAATGCTCTTGATCTGATTATTAGTTTAATTTATAATGAAGTACTACAAGGTTACTACACTGTATGACATTTTAAGATGGTCTTTATACATGCCAATGTCATCCAGCAATAAAACTTTACTAGATCAAATATTTAACCTAATAAAACTTGAAAACAACAATAAACTTTTTATTATTGTAACATGTCACTTATTCAGATGCACTCAGTATGAAGCAGGACTCAAAAATAGCAGAGAAAACAGCAGCTAGAATCACATTTGGGGCATGTTAATCTACACGAGTAATTTCTATTTCACCATTTTAATTTGGTGATGACCTACAATTCTTTTTTGAGTTGTACAAAATATTCCATACCATATTTAATTTTTTGTATCCCTAAAGCAGGTACTGATGCATGAGTAAACATCCTAGCACGACATCATAGAGTCCATTCCTAACCAGGCCTCTAATGATGCTGAGATTGTCATATCCGTCTCAGTACCACTGAAAATGAACAATGCTGATAGCTCATGTTATATGATCCCTTACTGTTTTTATGGCTGTTTTATGTGGCAAAGGTGACTTGAAATGCACAACAGATGACCACTGACCATATTTGTTTTATCTCTACAAACAAGGTTCTGAAAAAGTTGGAATAATTAGCCATGTATCATGCATTCCAGATGTTAAGAACCAAGGTATCTCAAATACTTTCAATAGTTGATTGGAATCAATCATCTGAGCAGGCACTATATTCACAAAGTCAATTTGACTGCAAATCAAAACTCAATCTGAAAATTCAATAGTGAACAAATTTAATGATTTGAAAGTATACATTTATTAACCTGGAACAGCTGAAATGTAAAATGTTGAAGAGAAAGAAAAAGGCATATGCATAGGAGAACAATCAAACTGGAGTACTTTAGAAATTAAACTTTCTTTTGACATTTAAAAAAACTACTGGTATGTACAAAATTTGTTATCATTGAATCAGTTGATTGCTATGTGTTGACATTAATGTCCTCAACAAGTCATACTTTTACAAACAACTGCTTGATTCAGCATGAAATACTCAAACATTTTTCTTATTTTCTTTACTAGCTTTATTTATTCCCTGTAGGCAAAATGAAAGTTTTGCAAGACTTGCGCACACACACACACACACACACACACACACACACACACACACACACACACACACACACACACACACACACACTTAGTACATGTATCATAAAAAGAATTGATTTATGCAGTCAGCATTAATTTGTCCAGTCTGTCTTCAACTCCATAGAAGCCTGCAGATGAAGAATAAGCAAAATGTGCCCTGCTTTATGTCATGTCATAAGATGGTTACTAATGGAGACATCCTATATTCCACAGATGCATCCCATCAGGACGATTCCAGCTAAAAAGGTTTTAGACTTTTCAAACGTGAAGTTTATAAAATAAAATGTGAATTAAATTTTGTTATCCTTTATTGCCATGATCACTGTTTTGTATAATATTTTGGGATATGTAAACTTACATGCTTACATACTATACAGACAGATTGTGATAGTTGATTAAACCTATATCATCATTTTATCTACTTAGAGTGAAGCTTGATATATTTTTTTTTTTTTTAATAATATTTTTTTCTTCATTTTTAAGTGACAAATTATTCTAGTAATTTCTCTAATTATTCCATTAAAATGTATGCATCATGTATTATAAAGTTAGCTTTTAAATCTGTCTTGAACTTTTGTCCTGAAGGGGGACAAGCTCTGCATATGCTCAGAACAGTCCTTATCCTAGATTACTTCCCTTGCTTTCAACTGGCAAGTAATTTCATGTACTTTCACATATGTTACTATGTAGAATGCAAGATACATGCTTTCAATATCAAATTACTAGAACTGAATCTCTTGACATTCTATATGTGCTACAAACAGGCAGCGAGAAAGAGAGAGGGAGAAAAAGAAGCAAGGTCTTCTAAAGCATATGAGAAACCAAGCTGGTTACATAGCATCAGAACTGAGAACTGTTTATTAACTGACAAATATTTCATGCAAAGATTTGTTATGTTCATCCTGTTATCAGAGTTGTTGTTGTTATTGATCTTCTTCTTTTCATTCTGGCTTATGGCCATTTTTCAGCACATGATAGGCTATACATGGCAGCCAGTATATCTAGTGAAGAACAAGAACCACCAACCCATGGGAAGCTACTGGGCAGCTTTCTTAGATAACCTTACTGACAAAGCCTGGGACTTGAACCCATGTAGACAGGCGAGATGACAATAAGGTGGCAATGCCACTCTAAAAAAATAAAGTCTAAGAAGTGTTGATAAACTTGTACAATCATATCTAATTTAATATAAATAGATGTCATTCTTGATCAAACCCTATTATGTGCAAGAATGTCTTATTAATTACCATAGATGTCACTCCTAACTGAACTCATGTCAATGATATTGTGTTGCTGATTTGGTGCTTTATGGCACGGCAACATAAATAAGTTACTTAGTGCCATGATAACTGGAGAAAAATGTCTTGCTCAAGATCGCCAATTTGAATTTACGATTTTAACCATGACCTTTTTTATTGCTAACCATTAAGCCACTGTGCCTCCGTTAGTGACATAAGCTTTATACACCATGTCCGATAATAAACTTTCTACACAAGCTCAATCAATCGCATGACAAAATGCCTTATTTAAAATGACTAGATGTCAACCATATCTGAATTCATCCAAGTGCTCAACAATATAGACTTGCACACCATGTCAGATCACAATCTATTCAAAAACAGTGCCTTTACTATGTTCAAAAGCTCAGCAAATCAAGACTGGCTCATTCAAATGCATGGATGAACTTATCCAAGATCTCAGTGATACAAGCTTATACATGAAGTCTGATAACGATTCTTTTCAACCAAAATGTAATAAACGAATACAAAAATACATGACTTGCCTCTTTGAAGCTTCTAGTAGTCTCCTGCAGCCATTGTAAAAATTAAATATCATAGATAAAAAAAATTTAAATTAAACTGATCTTTGCAATGAAACGTTGACCCTGTGACAAGTCATTGAACAACAAAAAAAGAACATTCTTTTCATTGATATCAAAGTAGAAGTATTTTATTTCTTATGTATTTGGACACTACACCTAGATGAAAAAAGGTTTCACCTTAAATTCTGGGACAGGAAAAAAAAGTATTTTGTTGTTTCCCAATATATATGGTAAATAGATGGCATCCTTAAAACTTTACTTCTTCCTCTCTATTGTCAGACTGGAGTAGGGCTATCGCTTTTAAGTATCTTCACACTCACTATATTAAGTCTCCTGTTCATGGTCTGCTAGCAAACATTATGCAATGCTATCTTCTCTACATTAACCACAGTTAATACCTGTGGGTAAGCGGGTATCTTAGAAAAAGTGGGCTCTGAATGATTTTGTTTTACTGGGACAGACTTTGTTTTACTGGGACAGACTTTGTTTTACTGGGACAGATGGCTGGTTAGCTGGGAGATTGGTCAGCATGGTTGTCGGGCATGCACAAGACAGTTTTGTTAGCTCCATTACTGGTTCTATCCTGCATATAGCTGGATGGATGAACTCTTCACTATAATCCGCATCACAATATATAGTGTAATCATCAGCCTACTTATACGTCACTCAGATTCCAACATTTTACAAAGCAGAAGCCATTTGCATGGTTAAATGGCTATATCTATAACAAAGGTCGCAGTGATTGAGTTTTGGTTGGGCTGGCTGGGCAGTACATCTACTGACAAAAATACCATATTGGGTCTGATGGATCCAAATAATAAGCCTGGGCATACAGGCCTAAAGGTCATGCTCAGACATGTGAGAAGGGGTACTTATGCTCACTGGGCTGCCTAAAATTAGAGGAACACTAGTATATGGAAGACCTGTGGGAATTAAGAAAGAGAAAACAGGAAAAACTTTGGCAGATTGGCAAACTGCATCACCATGTCTTGTCCCTGTTGATATATATGTTGTTCTAAATGCGTCTGTATTTGATTTCCCCAATCAGCCAAAGTTACAGTGTCAAAAGACTGTGTTCATAGTTAACCTATTGATCTATCAATAATACAAGTCAGTAATCTGAAAATGTTATCACTGAATAAACATTGATTCCTTCTCTGAACTGCACTGGTAAGAGTTTTACTATAGACTAGAATAAATATGCATAACAGCATGGAAAAATCTATGCAATAATGAGCAAAATGAATCTAGTCATACCAAACTTTCATTGCTTCTGCATCAATGTAAGAGATCTTGACAACTGATGAAGCAGATTAAGCAGAAGGCCAGAAATTTTCTTCCTTTATTTTATTTTTCATACAAAGCTGTATTACCAATTTTGAATATGAGGAGAAGTGTCATCATTTCTAACCAGTCAGGTTATACGGATAGAACAGTGTGACTGTTTACAATAGTTCTTTGCTAATTATAAGCAAAATATACAGTGAGACAACGAGGCCACAGAATACAAGTAGCAGGTAAAGGAAGTGTTTGTTTGTTTGTTTGTTTGTTTAGGATTTTTAACGTAGCTTTAACAATTTTTCAGTCATATCGCTACGATGTCTGCAGTGAGGCAGTTTATAGTGATGTCTACCACTGGGGCATCATGCCGCAGACATGTAGCATGATGTCCCGCCCAGTCACATTATCCTGACACCAGGCCGACCAGTCCTAACACTAACCTCTTAATGCTGAACATCAAGCGAGGCAGCTGTTAGTACCATTTTTGTAAGTCTTTGGTATGACTCGGCCGGGGATCGAACCCACGACCTCCCGCTTCCGCGGCGGACGCTCTAACCACTAGGCCACCGGAGCGGTGGTAAAGGAAGTGACCATTAAGGATGGATAGAATAAAAAAAAATCTTCAAAATCTGACTTACCTTCGTGGTTTCAAGTTCTGCTTGAAGTTGGTCAACTTTCTTTTTCAGAAGTTCTACCTCATTTTGGTACCTTTCTGTCTCTTGAGCGACCATACTGTCTTTTTCTGAAAATATGTATATGATCTTAAGTACAATTATCTTGAAAAAGCAACACTGAATAAACTAACCATCTTTATGGGACATCCTTTTCCAAATGAAGAATATTATCTTGATAAAGGCTGCATACTGTTTCATGACAATATGCATAGTTTCAATCACAGTTTGTCCTACTTCTCTGAAGAGAAGTCTTAAACCAATGACCCACAATATAAAATAATGAACAAGAAATTTTTGGAAAAAGTTAGACCTATCTTACATAAATAGCATTTGATTTGGTCAATAACCCATTTCGAAATTTAAAAGCAACAGTAAAAAATACTTTAATTATTGGTAATAACTCCTGTACTCATATTAAACAGAAAATTAATACATTTTTTAATGATGTGGTTAAAAACAGTAAACATTAATATATAGACTTCAATAATTATATAATTCAATACATAAACATCAAGAATCTATCTAAAAAATAAAGTAAAATCCTTGTTATAGCAACTCTTATCATTCTGCCTATTTTTACTTGTTCTCATTAGCAGAGATGAGAAGTCCGTTAACTTTAGTTTTATATCATAAGTCAGAATCTGTCCACCTGTGTCATTATTTACTGGTTTTCATTTAAACAGAGAACATGCTGATTATCAAAAAGGCAAAAGAATGAATTTCAGTTACTGAAAACTTTATCCTCATCATAAAGCAGTGAAAGAAGCCATATTTCTGACTCTTGCATCAACTGTTAAGTAATATTTTCTGACAACTTCTTTAGAAATAAAACAATATAAACATATTCTAATTTAGTTGGATTAAATCAATTTTTTCTTGTTACTTTCCCTACTGTCATTACCAACAGAAAAAGTCATACAGATCTACCAGAAATAATAGAATAAAGGCACAAAGTTTCCACTACTATTCTAGCAGACTTGTATTTAAAGAAAACTATGTCTAAAAAACAAATTGCTAATTGTTTGACCTTCTTGGAACTGTTCTAAAACCATCTGCAAGTTTGCCATTGAGACGGAGTACTGGTGATTCTGGTCCTGTAGCCATGCCACCTGGAGATATGCCTGATCCCTCTGATGTGATATCACATGTAGCTGCTGCTGTAACGACTCCATCTGCTGGCTTACTTGCTGACTATGTTAGAAGAAAGAAAAAATTATATTTCTCATACCCTATTTCTTACATTTATAATAATAATTAAGGCAGTGTCTTAAATATTTATGTCATAGTGATATAACACCTAGAAATATCACTTAGTAATATCCATAAGCAATGGAAAATCAAAGCTGTTATATCAATTAATGTGTTTATCTGACATTAAAGTTAAAACACTCTTTCAATAACATAACTTATTATTTGTTACAAGCAGCTCATGACATCAAATGTTTTTCAAATCATTTCTGTTCTCAAAAATTTAATATCAAATATCATGTAGGATCCTCTATAAATAGGCTGGCGTGTTAATGCCAATTAAATATAAAAATTACTTTTCATTTCTTTCTCTGAAACGTTTTTCCCACAAGTGTTAATACTCAGACTTTTCACCCATGAGATGAAAAATATCCATCATTCACTCAGAGCAAGTAGATGTTCATTTTATTATACGTTCAAAAGTGATGCCTAGCAATATGTATAACAGAATGAATTAGCAGATTTCATACTGTATCCAGCACAATAATGTCAGTACTTAACTATATATGTTCTGCCGTGTTTCATGTATATACATGCACATAAAATAAAAGTAGTAACATAACGCTTCCTTCCAAAAAGAAAAAACAGCACTTAAAAAAGTTGTTTGCATACTAGTGGCTTTGAACCTTGGTAATCCATAGGTAAGCCAGACACGTTTACCATTGTATCATGCAAGCATCTTTACTAAGTTTCAAAATTTCTTGCTCATAATGTTATCAATGCCTACTGATGGGCAGTGAAAAGATTATAGATTATATTTGACTCCAGTGAGATATGAAGATTACCTCTCTCTGAAAATCAAGTAACTCATGGCCTAGCATAAAAAGGTATAATATTAATGATTTTAAGTCTTACTTGCTTGTTTTCAGTTTATGGCACATTTTTTTATTATTTATAAAAAAATATATATAATTAAAATTTTAAAAATCTATGAACAAAATCAAATAGTATTAATTAATTTTTTTAAATACATGACATTGTATCTAGTTCTCAGATCTAAGAATAATTATGGTTTGCATACATTTAAGTATGTACAAAAATGTGCACTGTAATGTTCATCTTACTTTGCAGTTTCAACTGTACTCTTTGATCGCATAAGTTTATCCTCTGCTGCTGCTAAGCGATTCCGTAAATCCTTCTCTCTTTCTTCTGCTTCAAGAGCTTCCCTTGTATAGCCTTCTTCAATCTGAAATATATAAAAAATCAGGTGTGTTCATCCCTTTTACCTCGATAGAAAGAGTGGTTCAACCAACTGGAGTGGTTTTTCAGTGTTCATCATGAAAACAAAAGATGAAATGATGAATGTATCCACAAAAAAAAATCATTCGGCTGCCACCTATAAGCAATTCACAGTCACTGCTTGTGCATATAATAATGACTGTGCTGATCATCCTAAGTACTTCTAAGTAATATGAAACAACAACAATTGAAAACCTTAATGTGACTTTTATTTTCATTATAATCAACCTAACTGCTTTCCTTTTCCACAAAATATTAAATAACTGTTCATTTAAGCACATATTGACATCATAATCGACATACTTTTTAATAGCCCAAGCTTTGTACACTGGTTTTGGATGGGAAGAGAGAGAGAGATATTTCTAAAGAAAGGATTGCTGATGATGAACAACAGTAGAAAAGGTGGGAAACTAATGTTTTCCAATGCTTGAATTTGCTTGGTTCATTTTTTTCTGATGATTGGGGAGCTAAACTGATTTAAATTTCCATATTTGTGCTCCACCATATCATATTTTCTGTTTTTACATTGCAAATTTTTTTCTGTCCAAGACAATCCCCAAAACTTTCAATCATGCCTGTAAACAAAAAAATGTCCAACCTACCAAACACATCAGTATTAGGCTATCAATTTACACACAGAAAAGTAAACACCATGTGTGTACAATAAAAAAAAACATTACTTGCCTAGCTGATTTCAGTCCACAAACAATGCAAGCACACTGAAAAACTCTTAAGAAAAGAATCCACCCTACTTTAATCTTATTGACATCTGCATTGTATAAGAAAATGCATCAACAATACTCAGATTTTCACAGAGTTAGTCATTAATTATTTTTTTTTAACTGTATATGATAGTAAGAATTGTGATAATAATTTTCCAGATAGTTAAAGAAACAGTTTCACTAGTGGGTGGGAGAGTAGAATATCTATTACTAACAGAACTCATGACTCAACCTGCATTTGTGCGATCTTATACTGAAACGTATTTAAGGCTAACCAGAAAACATTCCAATATCTAAAAATTCATAACAGTATTTAAAATACATAAAATAAGGATCTGCCTTGTGCTAGATTTAAAAAATAAAATACATTATTATCCAATGAATCTAATTTATGTTTATTTTAAAATAATCATCCAATGAATCTAATTTCTATGAATGTTTTTTAAATACATTATTATCCAATGAATCTAATTTCTCTGTTTTTAAAAATAAATGATTATCCAATGAATCTAATTTCTATCTATACCACTCCCTTGATAACTTGCAAAACCCTCTTATAATGCGGTGTCTGGCGTGGATCCTGATTTTTACCCAACAAAAAAATATATTTTCAAAATCTAAAAATACATCATTATCCAACGAGTCTAATTTCTATGTATGTTTATTAAAAAAATTATTATCCATGAATCTAATTTTGATGTATGTTTTTTTAAAGATATATTATTATCCAATGAATCTAATTTTTATGTACGTTTTTAAAAACCTTATTATCCAATGAAATGAATTTATATGTATGTATGTTGTTTTTTTTAAATACATTATTATCCAATGAATATAATCTCTATGTATGTTTTTTTTTTTATAAAAAAAAACTATTATCTAATGAATCTAATTTTTATGCATGGACATAATGTGAATAAGAGCAAGCTTTGGAAGTGTTCTGCAAACTTTTTAACATGAAGACTTTAACTTGAATGGTTTTCTCTTTTAATAAAGCACGACATCTTATTTTTATGATTTATAACTGATGTTCATTATATAATTCATAGTGAAATGTTATTTGTCATGTCAGTGTCAGATCTAATTAATAGTTAAACATGGTTCTCAAAGTTTTCAATAGTTTGAATCATACATCTAATCTGTCAAAGCAGTTTCCAATTTTAAGGAAGTAATTTATCTGCTTTCTGAAAGTGCCATCTGTCTACAGTCTTAGCTTTGTAGAACTACATTTGTGTCTGAAAACACATGTGCATGCATACAGTTATGTTAAAATAATGTCCAAAATTGCAAGGCATGAAAAAATTATTTTGGTTTTCTGTAAACAGTGTCCCAAGACATTCCAAAAATATGGTAGTGTTACCCTTGTCTGTCTGCATATACCAATACGTATATTGACATCTGATCGTCATACCTTGGTTACGTTTTGCACTGAGATCATCTTAGGAACTATCCATGAACACATTTTTTGTGTTAAGATAACAAAATTTATTTTGATGAATGCCAAAAAGTCCATTTGAAGGAAAACAAAGTTCCTTGGTTAAAATGAAAGTATTTTAGTGATCAGGTAGACATGACAGTTTGACGCTTAAGCTTTGTTTTAAGTCAGGTAAGCAATAGATACTTTCAGTTTGTACAAACATGCTTTTGACAATAATAGTGGAGGAAACTATAAAACCAGAAAGAACCGCCAACTTTTTTTTTTTTAATGGTTTAACGCCATTTTTCAGCACAATATAGGCTATACATGGCAGCCATTATTATTCGTGGATGAAGAACCCGGGAAAAGCCCCCAAAAGAACCACCGACCCACGAGAAGCTACTGGCAAGCTTTACACATAACTACATTAACCGAATCTTAGACTTGAACACACGCTGAGGTGAGATGGCAGTGGTCCGTAACAGACAGCGCTTTAGACCACTCGGCCACTCAGGGCCTCTACCGCCAACTTTAGGTAACCATATGCCCTTGCTTAATGCAGAAAGTGATGACTGACATTTGACCAACCAGTTATTTTAAAAATATAACTGAGATATGCTAATGTAACCTGATATGTTTGTCAATATATCTTAGAGAATGAAAATAAATTATGTGCAAAATTAATACCTTAAATATAGATTTATAATACCAATGTTAAGATGAATTAAACGAAAATTTTGAGAGAGGGAAAAAAGACATATAAACAGTTAATTCATATCACAGTGTAGAAAATGGTTTTGTTTGCAAATTCTAAAATACATGTTTATCACAGAAAGGAAACCCGTGACCACAGATTTACAAAGCTTAAGACAACATTTACAGTTTTGTGAATATTTTACCACAAATTAACCAAACTGTAAATGTCGCCTTAAAATTAAATCTATTGTAAACAAAGAAATTGTCAACCACTGTACCTGTAAAAGGTGTTGTCTCAATCTGTCTAATTCTTTTGTCAGTTTACTTTCTTTTTCCCTGAGTCTTGCTAGCTGTAACAAAAGTGAGGCAATGAATATCTATGTAACTGTATCTCCATTTCTCTCTCTTTTTTGATGATGTTGAAAAAAAGTTACTGCATCAAAATTTTATTAAAATGAAAAGAAGCAACAGTAATTCTCCAGAAACATTAATCAAAATGAAGAAAACAAAATTTCAAACAAGAGGCAATTCCTACTTTAGATTCTCCAATAGCTAATCAAGGCAGTGGCTGAACAACATCAATCTCTTTAGTCATACAAACTATGAAAAATTCCATTAAAGGTCTCATTTTTAAGTGAAGACTGTGCAGACTGATTCATCATGTAATACCTACAGCAAAGGACAATACCCAAAAGATATCATGCATGTGCTTCTTGTTAAAAGTTACTGTATGAATTTTGCAAAACCAATTTAACCAACTAATATAATACACTCAAAACAGCTGTGATATAAATTTAATGTAGGTATTTGTTGGAGGTTCTGATTTTAACTACATTGTGATACAAAACTGACTATATTATGCACAGGAAATAGGAGATAAGTGCTCCCCCACCCCCAGGATGCACCAAGGTAGTTAACCCAGGGTATGGCCATTGGTACTCATCAACTCAGCAAACAATGGATTATGAGTTTGATACTCAAGCAATTGAGCTACAGTAATTGGAGGTCTCTACATAATGTGGAATCTTGCAATGCAGAAACCCAAGGAAACCACTGACCCGAATGTGGCAATACTACCTTTACAGGTTTCAAAGAGACTAAACCCAGAATCACATGTGCAAAGCAAGTGTATTACTGCAGTGCATCCAGGACCCATGGCAGTTACTATTCAGACATATCACCAGATCTAATTTGGTTAAACATACAGCGTATCAGCTGACAAAAATTAAGTAATTTTAATGAATTATGAATTATAACATGTATCTGGAAACGCTGATGACATCAACTTGGTCCAGTACATAACAGGATAAATCATACCCATATTTGAATAAAACTGCATAAAAATATTGCAATAAAAAATTTGACAACATTCAAATTATCAGGGCCTGAAGACTGCATAGACTTGTAAATCTTTGTTATCCTTGTTTCATGTGGAAGGCTACATGTAAGTCAGTGATTAATCAACTCCTGCTGGTCTATCATATCACTACATATATTGACCTCACTGGCATAACTTCAATCTGGATTAGGGCCTAACCGAGTAGATAATTTTCGCTGAGTACCGAATCCGAGTATTTGGATGTACTATTTGCCGGATCCGGGCAAAAACCGAGTAGTAGGTGCAACTCCAGAGAGTACCGTTTGTTTCATTATCGTATGTGAAGCTTAAACTTTTCGTGTACTGTATACCATATATAACACCTATAAGATGAAAAAATTTATTATTAACTAAAATTATTATGTACTAAAAAACTTTTTTTTAAAGTTCAATATTTATTTACCGAGGCGAATACTTCCTAATAGTACCAAAAAACCAGATATTCGGCCGAAGCGACTGTCCGAGCCGATTTCCGGTTAGGCCCTAGTCAGAACCTAATTCAAGTTTTGAATTAGGCAATCAGATTGGATGGAACTTTTTCAAATCCAATTTTACCAAAGAAAAGTCCCAAGCTCCACACTTTTAAGACATGTTAGTCAAATTTGGGTCAATTTCTCTAACTTGAAGTCCACTCTTCACTGCTATTTACGTCAGCACAGAGTGCTCCTTGTTTCTTGTTCAAAATGAAGTTGCTGAATAAATGTTTAAATTTTTCACATGTACATTATCACAAAACTTAATCTACCTACCTCTCTGTTGAGCTTATCATTCTCCTCCTGTCTCTGTCGTAGTGCCAAAATGGCCTGATCTCGTTCTTGCTGCACCTGCCTAAACTGCTTCTGTGCTACCTCTGCTTCCTTCATTAAGTGATCCAGTTGCCCCTTCTCACCATCTTTCTGTTGCATAATGGCTGTTAATGTCACAGTTTTCTCCTTGATACTTCGCAATTCAGACTCCTTCTCCTGATGCTTCAAAGTCAGTTGATTGTTCATCTCTTTCAGCAACTGCATCTCTGATGTGTATTCTGAGTTCTGCTGCTTAAACAACGCACTTTCAGATTTCACATCTTTCAATTCCATCTGCAAACTCTGCAGCTGGAAGGATAAATGATCCAACTGTTTTTTGTAAGAACTTCTCTCCGATTCTTTTGATGCAAGTGCCTGTTCTAGTTCACTGGCATTCTGATGCAGACTCCGAATCATTGACTCCTTTTCCTTTATATTTTCCAACAGTTCATTATATTTCACCTGAAATCTGTGAGCCTCTTCCACTTTGCTATCATAACTTGCCTTATCTACAGTCTCACTAGAACTGGACCTTTGAAGAAGTTCTCCATACTTTACTTCTAATTCTGTGAATTTCTGCTTGTAGTTCAACAAATCATTTTGTGCTTTGACCAAGGCCTGTGTCTTGTCTTCAAACTGAGGAACTAATTTTTCATAGTTCTGTCTAAGCTCTTTTGTTGTTTCAGCCTCAGTATTTATGTGTGCAGTGAGTCGCTGAATTTCATTGTGATAGGCTACACTCTCCTGATATTTTTGGTTCAGGTAAACAATCATCTGTTCTCTCTCCGACTGTAAAGTTGCAAACTGCTTTGTTAAATTCTCCTTTTCCTTAATCAAATTATTTATCTGAGCTCCTTCTTGAGACGACTCTTGCAACACATTTAATAGAGTCTGGCTTTTCTGCTTAAGTGACTCAATTTCTAAATCCTTGTCTTGAATTATTCTTGACAACTTTTGGACTGCCTCCTTCTGCATATCTTGATTAGGACGGGCAGTTTCTCTTTTCTGAGTCAATTCTTGATTGTCTTGCTGTAACTTTTCAATGGCCAATTTCTCAGCTGTGACAACATTCATCAATCTGTGCACCTCAGTGCGTAAATTACTACATTCTCTCGACTTCTCATTCATGATTGACATCATCTGTTCTTTCTCAAGCTTCAAAGCCTTTATTTCTTCTTCCAGCTTATGTTTCTCAACAAGTGTGAAGTCCCCATTTACAGTCTTGGACTTAAACTCCAGCATTTTCAGAAGAGAAGCATTATTTTTCTGCAGCTCAGCAATGACATGATCTTTGTCTTCAATCCACTTCTGAAGTTCTTCCATCTCTTTTGCCACCTTACCAGTCCTTTCAGTATCTAAGATGTTATCATTTTCCTCTTTGGCACTATCTAACATGTCTGTATCCTTGTCTAATATATCTGTATCTTTGTCTGTCTCAGCAGCTGGGACATACTCAGATGCTTCTTTGTGTTCTAACCTCTTTTTTTCTTGGTATTCTATTGATGGTAGGTGAAAGTTGGGCTGGACAATTGCAGTTTCTAAATCTAAGACCTTCTGTTGGTCCCCACTTAACATTCCTCTAACTCTCTGCAATTTCTGCTGCAAAACTTGGATCTCCTCTTCCCTGTCCACTGATGTCTGCCTCAAGAACATAATCATGTTTTCTTGGAGTTGTATTTTATTATCATGTTCCTTGCACAGCTGACTCCTTTCAAGATTTTTTTCATTAAGTTGTGCTATTCCTGCTTCATAGTCTTTGATCAACTGTTTATATTTTTCAATCTTCATCTCAAGTTCCTGCACTTGATCCATTGAGGAATTTAAATCAGATTCAAATTTTGTTGTCTCTGCAAAAGGCCTTGAATTTTCAATCTGAGTATCATCTCTATTGCTAAACCCCTTTTTAAGTTCTTCTAGTTCCAATTGGAGATTCATGTTTTCAGTCTGTGATCTATGAAACTCATTTTCAAAATCCTTCAACCTTTCTATTTCAGCACTTTTCTCACTGACCATCTGCACAAGTTGTTCCTTCTCGATCTGCAGAGCTCTAATGTCATCAGTTTGTGTTGTTATTTCCTTATTCCTCTCTTCAATTACAGCTCTAAGCTGGTTCTGTCCATCTAATGCAGACTGTGCCATGTTTTTTGATCCTTTAAGATGAGTCATGAGATTTTCAATTTCAATCTCTTTTGACTTATTTATCTGGGTTCTGAGATTGTCCATCTCCAACTTTAACTCTGATATGTGACGGTCTTTCTCTTGACAAGATAACATTAATTGCCCATGGTCTTTTTGTAATGCACAGAAATCTTTTTCTTGACTACTCTGCAATTCACAAATGTAGGATTCATAATGCTGTGTCTGGGTTTGCAATTTGGATTCCAACTGATTCAAGTCCCTTTCCAAACATTCTTTTTCTGCCCTTAAAGCATCTGCTATGGTTTGATATTCCTGACATCTTTGGTTATACTGTTTGTCTAAATTTTCTTTCTCTTTACCAAACCTAGATGAAATTTCATCCAAGTCTGCAAGGGCTTTTTCTTTCTCTATTTTAAGCTGTTCAATATGTTGTTTACTATTTTCAAGTTCTCTTTCCACTAACTGCAATTTACTATTTAACAGACCACACTCTTTACTTGTAGTTTGTAACTTTTCTTTCACAATTAAAATTTCATTTTCATCTTTTATCCTGTCACTTTTTTCTTGTACTGCGGAATCAGATTTTCTTTCACAAGCCTCTATTTTTGTAGTCAATTTTTCATTTTCACTTTTTAATTCAAAAATGTCATTTCTCAGTTCCTTAATCTTTATAACTTTCTCATGAATTTCACTTTGACTCTTTTCCAATCTCTTTTCCAGCTCTTGCTTATCCATATGTAAATCATTCAGAGCTGACGCACTGGCCAGCATTTTCTCCTTCATTTCTGTTATCAAGTTTTCTTTCACCTGCAATGACTCTTCCAACTTAAAAACACTATCTGTTAATCCGTTGACCTTGGTCCTTAATTTTGAATTTTCTTCCTTTAGATCAGAAATTTCTTGATTCAATTCATTAGATGCTGATGATTCCACATGCTGGCTTGCAAGCTGTTGTTTGTTTACCTCAGCCAATTCTCCCCTCAACCTCTGTATTTCTGTCTCACATTTCTCTAACTTTATACTCAGTTCCTCTGCCTCCTCATCTCTCCTAAGTACAGCTTCCTCTGTTTCTGCAGCCTCCTCAAATATTTTTCTATCTTCCATTAACCTCAATTTTTCATCATCCTCTTTCAACCTCACCTCTAACTCCTTAGCCCTTCTATCACTTTGCTCAAGCCTTTCTTCTGCCTCTTGAAGCTTCTGACTTAGTTTGTCGTTGGATCTGTGTAATTTGTCCTTTATACTTATTACCTGTTCCATAGCTTCTTGATGTTGATTATCCAATGCCTCCAAGCTATTTTCAAGTTCCTGTTTCTCCAAAAGTAAATTGGCCTTTTCCTCCTCCAATTCTTTCACATCCTCTTGAACTTTTGACAACTCTAAAAGAGTAGTTTTGAAATGTTTATTTTCACTTTTAAGTTTTTCAAGTTCCTTTTGTGCAATATAAAGTTGTTCCTGAACTTGTGACATGTCTGCTTCCAAATTTCTTTTCTCATCAATCAAAGTAACATGGGCCATTTCTTTTTCATGAAGTTGTATCTCAAGTTGGCTTAATCTATTTTTAAGTGCTGTCTCCAGCTGATCTTGTTTGTCCTCCTCATCACCTTAACAAGCAAAAAAAAAAAGCCTTATGTTTCACAGAGCACAAAAACATAGCATATAAACATCTAGCAAAAATGACTTAACACCAAAAGAAATGACAACAATTAACAGGACATACTAAAAAATTAGCTTTCAGAAGACAGTATAGCTGTTTTAACAACAGGCAACAATCTCAAGAATACAAATTTGTAAGGAAATCCTAGCTTCTTAGGAGATTACATTATAATTGTTTCATAGAAAAGATTTAGCATAATAAAACTTTGCAAAGAGCATATGTTGACTTTTGGTGCTAAATGAACTAGCCATATTTGTTTTAGTACTTAAGTAGATAAATGGAACAGTAAAAACAATGCACTCTAATTAGGAACAGGGTTGCATGTGAAATTTAATTTTGAATGTCAAGTTTTTGTTTGTTTTAATTATAGGTTTTAAAAATGTTTGGTCACATGAAGTTAAAAACTAGTTAAAAGATTATCTCCATTGTGAGCATAACATTTATTAAAAATTTAATAAAGAATTCTTTAAGTTTGTCTCTAAATAAAATTAAAATAAAGATAAAGTGAAAATAATCAAAAAACAAATTACCTGCAACTGCTAAGAAATGTGCAAGCTTTCTTGACCACTAGGCTAGCCGAACGAAAAACCAGTTTTAAAAGCATTTTGTGTGGTCAAGATAGAGCCATTCATTATTGTTTCAAATTCTTACATTTGTTAAAAATTATTTATGTTCCTTTCAGCTTTCTCAGGCTTTTTTTTAATAGGTTTCTAAGGTCAAAATAAAATTGTAGTTTTTTTTAGGTCCATTTCTAACCCTGTAGAAATTTACCATATTTCAATTTATCATAATCAATAAAGGAAAAAAGTAAAATCTGATGTGACCTCACAAATGCAACCAATATCTGTAATCCATAATAACCTGCCTGTTCTTGCATGCAACACAGTACTGGGATCTATCTTTTCGTTCTCTATCTTTCCTTGTGAAGCCATGACTTTCCCACTGCAACATCCAAAACTTTGATTCCAAATATACCTGATTACTGATTCAGCCATTTGAGATTGATATCCAGATATCACTTGAACATTTTCTATCAATAATTTACCAGTTTTTATACTTTTGGTTCTGCATACATATCCATCATTTACCTGTTGTTTGGTTGGGTGATGACAAGATGTTTTCTTTCTCTCCAACTTTAAAGGCCTCCAATTCTTGTTGTAAACTCTCCTGATAAAGTAAAAAGCATGCAATCCAATAAAAATACAAGTCTAAATTGATTTATGAAGTCCGTTAAAGTGGTTGTTTAAAATTGGATATGAGAGGTTAAAATTTCTAGAGCTCTGGAGAATGAAATAAAGTTGCAAATTTATAAATGTATGCATGCAGTACAAGAAAAGAAATAGGGAAAGACAAAAGCTAAACTGTTATGCCTTTTATGCCAATAAAATTCTAGCTCTATTTCAAAAGGAATGATGTAAATCTATTTTTGTGGGTATCAATTATTGTAGTTTTGTGAACATTACAAGTTTAGCAGTGCTTAAATTCATGGCTAGGTGGTAAGGGTCCAAACGTTTCCAGAGAAGAACAACTGATCACTGGTCTTTGAATCTGGTTTATATCAATCAAATAATCCATAAAAACATGATACTCAACAAAAAATGAATTTATAGTATTAAGGTATAATAATAATAATAATAATAATCATAATAATAATAATAATAATAATAATAATAATAATAATAATAATAATAATAATAATATAACTTTGTTTTACAAAGATAGCTCAGTTATAATAACATGTATGTAGTCTCCCTTGAGGCTCTCTACTAGTCTATTTCTCAATGTATTAGAAAAGGTCAAGATCCAGATAAAATAAAAAAGGCATAGGGATGAGAAATGTCAAAATTAGGTCTAATACATTAAAGTTGTAAAAAGCTAATACGATTTAACATATCAGTGAAATAATAGATGATGATATAAACACCACACTAAGAAGGTGAAGAATAAAATAAACACATCAACAACAATGAAAATTATCCCAACACTTCATTTAAACATTGAGGATATATTATCTATAACTTTAGAACTTTAAACAATATACTTAAAAACATATAGTATTTACAACATTTAACTTTGCTAAATCTATACATGATGTATTTGCATGAAAGAAATATATTCTTAACTTGTTTTATTATCATTGTTCAGTTTCTCTCATGATAACTGCAGGTGTCCAGCACAATAAATTTGCTATTTATTTGTCAAAAGGTTGAGGGTGATATTCTTATCAGACATTTTCCATAAAGATGTGAAAATTTGGGTGGGCTTATCATCATGCACGAGCCTTTCAAATATGGCAAAACTATATTCTGTTCCATAAGAATGACCACATTATCAATAATATCATGCAGCTGAATACAAGATGCAAAGTCAGTCTCAATGATACAAATGAGTTTTTAAGACTAAATCTGAATATTTTATTTAATTTTGTGTGTACAACATCCGTAACTATAAGGCATATAATTATAACAGTTTCTGTAATAAGGTAGAATGATCATGAAGCCTATTTCATTAAGTGACAGCAAATAATATCTATAATGTACCTCATTAAAGACAATACACAACAGTTCTCATGCTCAGCTTATAATGAGGGTGTATCAGAACAATTTTCAAAATGCTGTTTTCTCGATATTCCTCCAGAGACGAAGGGTGTCCAAATGCCTTCACAGATGGATGATTGTTATTTTTGGGGGGTAAGGTCTTTAAATTTGTTGTTTGTAAGAATCACACAAAAATAATGAAAACTAAGTGTCCAGTAAATAGCAATGAATTCACAATATACTAGAACTCAGGAGAAAAGATATACTAGAACTACAGATACAATGTATAGCATGCAAACCTTGTCTCGTAGTAGATTATCTCTTTCTAGCTCAAGCTGAGCATTAGCTGATGTTAATAGTTCAACCTGGGCATCAAGATTTTCTATATCTGCTTGGATATCATCATATGATTCGCTATCACTAGCATCTCTAGATAGATTCTTGGCATGCTCTCTCTTTTCCACCTCTAGCAAACCCTTCAAATGTTAGGAAAATTGTTAATATGTTAGTAAGCACCCTAATACACCCAAACCTGTCTTATGTAGTCACGAGTAAGAAATTTGTAAAAAACCATAGCCTTTTTTAACACAACTGCTTAAAAAAGTTTAAGTTTTACAATAATATGATTTGAGTCACCCTAAAATATGTTAAAGACAAGTGACTACTTGACAGGCCACCAGTAAGAGAAGTTAAACTATATTCTATGTCATACCCATGCTCCACAGGCAAAAAAAATAAACTAACTTGGAAACTCTTGCTCAAATGCAAATTTGCATGAAAATTCATGAGCACACACAAAGATATCAAATGTTAAAATTCATGGTAAGAAATCAAACTGCTTAATAATTACTTAATAAGTATATAATATACTTGCTTGTAAGTTGAGCCCATCTTCAAACTACAGACTTGGATCTGCCATCACTTAATGCAGTTTAGATATGGATCTATGCACTTTTCTAGTAGTAATCAGCAGAGCAAATAACATAGACCCTGATTTGCAAGCATAAAGTAGATCAGGGTCTATATCGTTTGCAGCTGGACTAAAATTATAAGTGAGTATATATGGTATTTGTCCAGCAATAAATCTAAAATTTAGGCCCTTGTTTTGTTAAACTATAACAACATGTTAGTTATTAGTACTCTTGTTTTTTCTATCTTATTGCAAGGTAATTAACATCATGCCCTCTCAACTAAATAAATGATAAGTAATTACAGAAATAAAAATGATATTGTGCATATAACTACTAAAAATAAAGAAAAAATAAATCTAGAAAAATATCTGCCTATAGTGTTTTCAACCTTCAAAAAAAATTCTGATGCTAATGCATGGAACACAATCAGGAATACTGCAAATTCTGTATTCTGTTATTTTTGTAAATTCAAATCAGCTTTTATACATCTACAACAGTTTCATGCATCATTTCTGCTGACAACAACCACAACTTACACCTTCATGTGTCTGTCTGGCAGAATGTTTGTACTTCCTAAGAATAGCCTGGTCCCTTCTAACTTCAGCAAGACCCTTTGAGCATTTAAGCAGAATTATGAACATAAATTTATAGTTCAAAGCGACATGCTAAATCAACAGACCAAGCGGAATATTTCTCATCTCTTTACTAATATCAACATAACATGTACATTTATTAAAATGATGAAATTGCTTTCACAACTGATGCAGCTTTAAGTGCCACTAATTGAATTCTTGGAAAAAATTCCTCTGATAAAATCAAGCCTCAAAACAAATAATAAAGAATCATCTAGCATTTGCAAACATTTTACCTACTAAATACTCAATGAATCTAGCATTTTCAAGAGAATTTCACACATTATTATTGCATAAATCAATATGTAAATATGGAAAATGAGAGACTGAGAGATTAACATAGCGAAGCCTGGAAAGACAATTTATAAGAAACAACAAATTTCTTTCATATACACAGATGTCGGTAACAATATATCATCCGAGTATGGTACTCCAAGATTATAACCATGGTGTACAATCCATATTCTGAAGGGTAAAACATCTTTCCTAGATTTAATTATTTTTATACTCAGTTTTGATTATGGCGTGTTTGAAATAGAAAGAGGGATATAAAAAAATGCTATCTGTGCATTTTGTAAATGTTTCAGACTCTTAAAGTGATCAATTATCTCATTTATTTATAATTGGTCTAAGAATGACTTCCTTAGTGATGAGGAAGAACTACCAATACTGCAGATATTAGCCATGGTCTGCATATTGAACTTGCATCCAAGCTTGAAAATGGAAAATTAAAAAATTTGAACAACAGGGTTAATCAAAGGTGGAGATGGAAAAATGGACAGAACATGTGCATGAACATCAAAGTGACTGTTATACCAAATTTAATATGGCAGATTCTGAAAAAAGTAATTTATGTCAACATGGGTGGACTCGAGTCATAACTACCTTTTTAGCCTCAACAACATTGAGGGATCTCTCTTTTTCTTTCATCTGCTCTCGAAGTTTTATGAGCACATCTTCCAGTGCCTCTTTTTCAATCTGCCAGTCAGTTTTCATCAGCTCAAACTGTTCAATTTCCTGCTCATATC
Source organism: Unio pictorum (assembly GCA_030141615.1). Taxonomy (NCBI): domain Eukaryota; kingdom Metazoa; phylum Mollusca; class Bivalvia; order Unionida; family Unionidae; genus Unio; species Unio pictorum. The sequence continues at coordinate 10,905,053 of JARLTB010000101.1, read as the reverse complement.
TTGCAATCTGGGACTTCAAAGACACCACCTGCTCATCAAGTTCCTCATTTTGGCGTGATAGTTCTGAAAGGTCAGTAGTCATAGATGTTGACTCACTCACAGATTCCCAATTCAGAGTAAAGTCTGACTGCTGCAAACTGTTTTCTGAAATACATGGAAGTTTTTGTTCTTCAATTAACTACACATTCATAATACAATTGTTTTGTATGTGATTATCAAATAAGCTGGTTATTTATTTTTGTAACAATTAGATTCAACAAATTATGTTCCAGAAAATTTTAACAAAATAAAAAAAATCTTTAACTTGTTGTAGTAGGGTTTAATGCCATTTTTCAGCACACGATGGGCTATACATGGCAGCCAGTATTATTGGTGGAGGAAGAAGATCCTGTCCACAAGCTGCCACAAAGTTAAGCACATTGTAGCTTTCTCTGAATTAATGTATTGACTGTCCAAACCCAAATACAACATAACATTGTGCATTTTTTCATTTCTGCATTACACAAGTTACACTGTATTATCCTGATACCTATTGCATATACAGTATGAAAACTGAAGACACCAAGTGAAAACTTATGAAAACTTAAAAGATACTATACTGATGATTTTGTATCCTTCAATTTTGAATTGCCAGAAACCCTATTAAAAATTTCCTCCAAAAATGAGAACCCTTTCATTCTGAATAAAAGTGCAAAACAGGCATACTCTTTTGATTTCACTCGAAACATATTGTGGATGCTGATGGCATACTTTTGAAACTTAGTTAATCAAAACTTCAACCAATAAAAACACTTTGGTTTACAATTTTATACCTGTTTGGGACTGGTTAGAAAGGCTGCTACCCCTGACAGCATGGTCACTTTGACCTTTCTCAGCTGTTAGGTTCTGAACTGCTCGCTCCAACAGAGTTATCTGCTCTTGTTGTTCCAATACCTTCTTATGGAGTATAAGTTTCTCTTTCTCTACAGTGTCCATGATTTCTGAAAGGCACAAGATCTTAATAAATTTTACAGCAAAAATATACTGGATACACCAATTTCTAAGACTGCACTCACCATATCACGTACCTGCATGAGGTCAAGATTATAAGCTGATATTTTTAAAAGTTTTAAATTCACATTTACCAGCAAATAATAATATGATGCTTAACACCTGTACAGACCAGGTGCACTTTCTTATTCTAGTACCTTACAACAGTATGTGTTTGTTTCTCCAAAACTGGTGATTTTGTCTCAGTTCTGTTTCCTTCTAATCAAAGACTGCTTTGAACAAAATATATTTCCCAAATTTGTATTTAACCTATCAAATTTCTCCTCTAACGGAGATTTTGCATTATCTTTATCAAGCTTAAAAAAAAAGTTAAAAACAATTACTAAAAAATTAAGAAATTCAACAAATTTGCTCAGAGCTTTCAGGAAAACTTGAAGCAATAAAATATTTAGCATCATAACTGTATTTATGCCTTCTAAATGCTGTTGCCAACCAACCAAAAGCAAAGACATATTTAAAAAATACCACCTTTTGAGATTACAAGAACCGAGATGTTATGTGAAATTGGGCTCTGAGCTACCAAGAATACAAGTCAGATCTCTTCGTGTAAGATAAATTAAAATGAAGTCTGAATATAAAACATACCTGCGGTGAGTTGCTGATGTTCTGAATGGCCCATTCGTTCCATCACTTCATCCAGTTCATCTGAAGCTGTCTGTTCCTGCTGTTTCAACATGGCCAGAGACACTTTTGTCTCTTGATGCTAAAAGAATAAAACATTAGCGAAAATAATTTAAATAATCATCAAATAGCAATAAGAGTTTAGTGAAATGGTTTCTTATCTGAGGAAGCAGATCCTATAACAGCTGAGCAATGAATTCATCAAACTTTATCAAAATATTTTCCACTGTGATACCCAAACTTGTTATCACTCATATGCACTTGTTTAAACCGAAAAGATGAAATCACCTCAGTACAGAAAACATCAAAACATTACTTTCGTCACATAACTCTTATAAAAAAAAGTATGAAAAACACTTTGTTACTCTTGCTAAAAAAAAAATCTTTGCACTAAACTCAAAGTCAACATAAAAAAAATAAGTGTGGTAATTTATAATTGCAGAAAATGAATTTCAAGTAGAACAGATACAGCAAAGCACATTCCATTTTCAATAACATATCAACAAGAATGCATGAAATGGAAAGTTTAAAAACAGAAGATGCTAGTGATATTAGAAATGGGTGTATGACAAATGGCCAGACTCAATACAATTTTCTCCATGTTGGGAACCAAAATGAGAAAATAGTAATGGTGTTAACAAGACAAAATGGCATGAAAGGAACATCTACATGTATGAGACAATTTCATATAAATCTGCATCAGAATATGTTGAATGGTTACTAAACTGTGCTGGTTGTCAAGGGCTACAGTTCATTCCAAAAATGGAGTTCACAAGACAAAACCCATAAAAGGTGCATCAATAATTATGAGACAATTCACACACCAAACTGCATCAGAAATCGTTTCTGAACAAAGCAGGCCACAAAAGATCTGATATGGGAGAAGAACAATAGTCAAGAACAGCAACACCACCATCAAAATTAGACCCAAACCTAAGTAAATGTGTGCCTTTGGGAATACATCTAACAAATTTGTTCAGTCATATGTAAGGGTTGTAAAGCAATGATGGTTGTAAGAAATATAAATCGATGGACAGACAATGATGGACAAACGGAAAAGGTGATTACCACAGGGCTCTTCAATCTCATGCAGGACCCTAATATTTAACAAATTAAAGGAAAACATGAACCTATATAATAAGCAGTAAAATCAGAAACTGTGCCATCTTTTGTAAGAAATCTAGAAATAGTGAAAATGTCTGACCTTCTCCCCAAGAGAAATGATCAGATTTACGAGAGCATCTTTTTCCTCAAGCAGCTTATTTCTATGCTCAATTGTCTCATTATCCATCAAATTCTGCACTTCCCTTAAGTCGCCCAATATTTCCAATGTATCTGCCTGAAATAAAGGGGATGATTTCAGATGCCCAGGGGGAAATAATTTGTGAACCACAACAACTGATTCATTTGAATAACAATCAAAAAGAATTTTTTTAAAAATTACAAATTTGTAAAGTTTTGGAAGAACATTAACCATTGATACAGAAAGAATTTTAAACCCTACATTTGTTAGTGCTTCAAACTGAAACCATTAACTGAGGAGACATCAATTACACATAATGAAATCAACTAGAAGGTGCATTAAGGAACATTCTTGAAGCATTTCCATTTCAATTTAACATATCTCTTCATAAATGAAATAATTTTACAATATATCTGGCAATGAAATGATTACAAAAAAATGCTTAAGTTGATTCTTTTCATGATTTAGAAGTAAATCAATTCAACAGTATTGTTAAAACTGAGATGTCTTCATTTTCTAACAATTTTTGTTTATGGAAAGATATTACGAGTTGCAGATTAATAAAACTATTTGCAAGGGACTACAAACTAATATTTCTGCAAATATATCTTGAGGATTGAATAATGGATAAAAAAGTCAATAAAATCTAAACAGACAATTATGTAGACTGTCACAGAAAACTAGAGTATTTGTAAAACATATTCCCATGCTACACTGCTTTGTCCTATCTGCAAAAATCTATGTACATAGGGTAAGACATCAAGGGATAAGAATATACATAGGGGCCATTTCAACAGTATATTTGAATTTGTCATTTCATGCTCAGTCAGTTTATACATGGTTATAATGTAGGGGATTTCAAGAGCATAGGGTAGGTATTGGCAGTGGGGCCAATGTCAGTTATATACATAAATGTGTTGTTGTTGTTGTAGTGTTTAACGCCATTTTCAGCACAAGATAGGCTATACATGGCGACCAGTATTAGTGGTGGAGGAAGAACCTGGAAAACCCCGGAAAGAACCACCGACCCACAAGAAACTACTGGAAGCTTTCTCTCATACCCACAATGGATGAATCCGAGACTCGAACCCAGGCAGACAAATGTGAGATGGCAGTGATCCGTAATGGACAGCGCTTTAGACCACTTGGCCACTCGGGGCCCCCTAATAAATTTTTCATATTTTCAATTAGTATATGTATAGTTAAGAGGTTAGGAGATTAATAGTTTTTAGGTTCTGGCTCAAGAGTTCAAACCTTGATGCCCGAGTCCCAGGCTCTTTATTGTAAACAACCACCATTTTGATAAGTATTGACACTTGGATCAGTGAACACACACACCAATTATAAAACATCTTGGTCTCATAATATGGGAGTCATTTTAAATATATGCATCAGCTGCATCAAAATTTTCAAACCACTGTCTCTGTCCTAAATGTGGTAGGTGTTATGTAACATTATGTACACTTGCACAAACAAGCAGGATTGCATAAAATTCCTGCCTTTCTATAAAAATAGCAAGAATAAAAAAGAAATCATTCAGTGGATTGTTTAACTTAAAATTCACTCCAAAAGATGATTATCAAAATTAGTTTTGTCAATTAACGTCCTGATAGATTTATTAATGTAGAGAGAGAGAGAGAGTATATGAAATCAAACAGTCTAAGGGAAGACTTTTGTCTTTTTCATTAGTTAGTGTTGACACCATCTTTGATACTCATAATAACAATAATTTCAAAATGGACAAGTTGTTGTGATAACAAGACTTTCAAGAGGGCTACCAGATAGCCATATTTGTTATTAGACTGGATTGATTTTCTTTTTAGACCAGCAAGACACAAGTTCTCTAATGAAAACCCCATGACAGGATTTTTCAGATGGCTGCCATAGTGGCTACACTGAATGTTGGAATGGAACCATTTTCATTTATGACTATCTAAACATCTTTCGGTGAAATCCCATAAAACAATATATAATTATCCATCCTAAAGGAGTAGCAAAATTTTCATGATCACTAAAAGACTTTTGGCGAAAACTCCATGTCAACATGAAAAAAGTTGAGGAGGAGTAACAATAAGAATTTCAACTCAAGAAGAATTTCAATAACAAGATTTTCAAGATGGCATGGTGGCTAAGTTCACTGAAGACCTACAAGACCTTGGGACAAATATAGGTGTGAAGTTTCATGGCAACTCTGTAATAAGTTTCAGAATTGTAGTGATAACAAACTTGTGCTAATGGATGGACTGATGATGGACATGATGCCACACAGATCAATGAGCAGTAGAGCAAAAAATTCTTTGATAAAAACACTGGAACAAAGCAGAATGAAAACATAAAGGCATGCAAACTGATCCATAAGAAGAAACAAAATCATGTTATACATGTATAGCATTCTCCCACAAGGGAAACAACACAGGTGGTCAGACATTCTCACTATTTTTAGTCCTATTAGCAAATATAAAATATATGCTTAGATCAAATGTGGACAGTGAAGGGACATCAACTGCATATAAACAAGACAATGATTTATATATATATATATATATATATATATATATATAAAGGTTACAGAGGTTCAAGAAATCAGTGACAAATATATATATATATATATATATATATATATATATATATATATATATATATATATATATATATATATATATATATATATATAATTTCATAAAACATGTAATGTTAACACACAATGCTATTCATAAATTCCCTCATGTTTAAATGTTTAAAAATATTTTTGACAATGTAAAAGACACCTAATTTCCAAGGTCCTTCATAGTATCAAATTAAATTTTTGTTTGTATTTCCCTGAATAGATATAAAATGAATTTTTATTCACAATGAAAACAAATTAACATTTACTTTTTTACATGAAGAATTAATATACAGATGGTCTCCAGTGCAAGAAAGTTTTCTTGGAAACATTCAACATTTTTGTATGAAAGATTAAATAACAACTTGTACAGCCTTGAGTAAGGTCTATGCCTTAAACTGAAAGCTACATCAAAAATAACAGTAACTAAAAATTATGTTTTAAGGAGAAAATGCATAGGTAAAAGTGTGATGAAAAAAATAAAAAGAAGTTTACAAAATATTTTACATGGTTAGCATCCATTTGGTCTAGAAGTTTCTGTTTTGTATTGAACAAATCACGAGACACTTGATCATGGTCCTCTAAAAGCTTGTCAATCTCTCCCTTGGAATCTAAAATTAGACGTTAAACAATAATTTGATGAAAACAAATTTTCTTACAAAACAGAATCAAATTTCATGATATCATTTTAAAAATCAAGCAGAAGAAAGAAATCAATTCTTTTTGGTTGAAATATTTTCCCCTTCCAATGACTGGGGAAATTGAAGCACAAATTAATGGCTATTAAGCAAGATTTATGGAAGAGAAGCCTGATTCACTCTGGCAACCAGATCATTGAACATACTGCTGGCCTTTCAGGGCATGTATTTCATAATGTGAATTGTTCATTTCCAATCTATATAACCTGGTCATCTCAACAGCCCTTCTAAATAACCAAATTATAACCAGATTATGTTTTGAAAAGTTGTGCAAGTACTATCACATAAATGACACCTGGCAGAATCCACCAAGATACCAATCTGGACATGACAAGTTGTGCCACATAAGACTCATTATCAACAAAGTTTCCATGCCTTGAACATTTTCTCATGGGTCATAACGAGCAGTGCTGAAGAAGGGATGATTCCTGATAAAGGTATATTATCCTTTAAGCAATATTTCTCTGAGAAGCTGTCTAAATTTGAAAAAAAAGTTAAGGAATGGGCAGACCCACACAATGGTTATGTCCATGAGTTACAGGTCTATTCTGGTGCCCAAGCTGAAACAGACCTTACCAAGAAATTACACTATAAATCTCATGTTGTTTACGTGGAAATTTATTTCTCCAATCTGGCAATGTTTTAATCACGAAAGAAAGAAAAACTTGATTGCCTAAACAGTATGAAAGAGAAAGCCTGAGGCAACAAAGTCTGCAAAATAAAAAAATAGTGACAGTGTGCTGATGACAAAAGGAAATATCTTTGGCTGGGAAGGACAAAACACTGTCCATTATCCATCAATGAGTTGTGACCCAAGCAAAAACAGGATGATGCACAGAAGAAAAAGGAAACGGACGCTACCAGGAAGTCCAGCTCTGATTGTCTTTGAACTGTATAATAAATATATGTTTGGAGTTGATCTAGCAGACCAAACAAGGCTGCAGCAAGCCACATGTTGCACAGTTACTAAATGATAAAAATATCTCTATAAGTGCTGCTTTAATGTGGCTTTAGTTAATGCATTAGTCACCATTCTACCCAAAAAAAGTCAGATGGACATGACTGGATCTTCAAATTGCTCTTGCACAGCAACTGTAAGGAGTATCCGGAGGATCAAGTAAGATCATAATTATTAACAAATAATTGTTATGGGATACAGTGTCCAACAGAGAAATGGTGGTGTGTGGTATGCATAATGTGCAAACAGAGTGGTGTGTAAAGCATAAGTGCTTTAACAAATATCACCGGGCAACTTCAGAAGTAACTGAACAAAGTGATCTGCTATATATTTTAAAATAATTACATGTACACTTTTTTTTCCAATGACTTTGTATAAAAGACTGACATAAAGTTTTGTGATTAAAAATAGTGTATTGTGTTCAATCTAGTTAATCTTAAAGAAATAAGAAAATCGGACAGACACAAAGTAGTTATAGATTTTATATAAGCATGGATTTTGTTTATAAATTAGACAATTATATAAGGAAAATTATTAAAAACAACTAGCCCATATCCTAAAATCATCAACTAAAATGTAATCATTGGCCGCAGCAGCATTAGGCTTTTGTAGTCATTCCCCAAATCTGATGCAGTATTGATCCCAGCAGATAGGCAGAGCAGTGAGCCAACACAGTAGCACTGGTAGTTAAAGAGTTAAATGGGAACCATAAGCATTCCTGGCAAAACAATTTGAGGTCTATGAATGAAGTTATGCAGGCAACACATGAATCCTAATATATCAGTTACAATGGTTAGGGATACAGTAATATAATCGTAATTTGTCAGTTGAATATGGTGATTGATCTTGAATTAGATGACTGTCAAAAACCTTAACAAAAAGTTATCATGTTATTGATTTAACCACAACAGCCATTGCTGCTAAGAAAGTAATACCCATGTCTTCAATTCACTCACAAGACATAAACCCACCATAAAGCTGTTAAATGGCAAGACAAAAATCTATCAAAAACTGTTCATCAAACTATTTCACTAATAGAAAAATCAAAACCAACCTGACAGCTGTTTTTCCAGTTCTTCTATTTTTTGAAGATGTGTAGACCTTTCATGCTGAAAACTGGTTATCTCCTCTTTTAACTTCTCCACCAATAGTTTTAAGTCCTGATTCTCTTTCTCATGTTGCTGCAAATTAATCAGCATTATGGGTTATACACATTTATATTTTGATAATAATGTGAAAACAAAATTTCAATTAGCAATGAGATCTTTGAATAAGACAAGCATTATACATACTTATGTCCTAGGGGAAAGGAATCAGTATTTCTAGAATTTAGACAAACTCAAATATAAGAATAGAATTCAATAAAAGAATTACAGAGTACTATGTCTTGTCTGCTCCCCAAGTAACATTCCAAATATCCAACAAAGTGCCCAGCAAAATGCCCTAATTGACCCACTCATCTCTATCACAACTCGCATAAAACAGATTGATTTCCATAATCACTTCCCCTGATTCTTGTATGCCTTGCAGGAGGGGAAGCAGCTGCTCAGGGCTGTTCCATTAAAATATCCATGGAACCCAGGGAAAGCACTTCTTAAGTGGGGTACTCATCCATAAATGCAATTCAGAAATTTCATATCATTTTAATATGATTGTGTAGTTTGTGTAAACTGCCTTCCCTGGATACCATGTATGTTTAAATTAAACAGCCCACAAATATGCCTGGAAATAAGATTTTCTTGGGAACTACTATCAAGCATGCCAGCTATTTTGTTAGCTTACAACTTTGTAAGTTTGATCATTCTCAGCATAGTATCTTACATGCACCTTAATGGCAACAACCAGACTGAGGGAGAAAATTGACCTTCAAAGTTGAAAGCTCTTAACAGAGCCAAAGTGGGCAAACTCTTCTATGTGTGTGTATGTATACATGTGAGATGTAATATAGCTATAGCATCATCAGCATGTACTTGTTATGATGCACTTTAACCTCTTTAAATCTGCCTTAATGATAATTGTTCTCTATTTTGAACATTTTAGCTAGCGTAATAAGACAAAAATTTCACAAACCTGTGAGTCATTATCACCTGGGGATGTTATTTCTGAAAGAAAGAAACAATTGATTGTATATGCTAGATACAATAGATACCTTTCTTTCTTGAAATGATAATGACAGCATGATATGATTTCAATATCTCAAACATCACTTACTGGAAAACTTTGCAACCCTTAAATGAACTAAATGAACTGCCATTTGCACTGTAAAACCTTCATCTCCAAACATTCAAAATAATGTAAATCCTGAACAAGGTTCTGTCCACAGAAATTAAATGTTTTTTCAGCTCTAGTGCATACCTAATATACCATGCACTGACCATTAAAAAATATATCTGTAATCATAATAACTATTTCTTCCAATTATGCCAAGAAATGGAGCTGTCAGAAGACAGCAAAGCTCACATGTGCATATAATGAGTCAGACTTAAAAACAGGACACCTACATAATAAGCAGTAGACCCTGCGGATAATTATGAAACCCTGCACTTTTTCATGCTGGTAAGCTAAAAATGAGACATAGTCTCAACTATGCTAAAATCTGATTATTTACCAAGTACCAATGTCCATTCAATATTATTGCTAATAAGCATTAAACCTATAACCTAAATGTGCACCTCAAAAATATACATTTAGTAATTATTTGAAGACAACAAATTAATTTATGTTGAAAACAAAGGTAAAACCTAAAGCTACATTAGTTACTAAAAACAGCTCAGAAACATATTTGATTTTTTTTTTAAATGTCTCTTGGCAAAATGAACACAGGCAATTGTGATCTTACCTAACCGAAATTCTAGTAAAATAAGCTATAACATCAGACATTTAAATGCAACTACCTTTATCTCCAAGTTGCTGCTTGAGGTTTACCAGTTCTTTCTTTAAATTTCCGATCTCCTGTTTATGCTTTTTATGTAGAGCAGCCAACTTCTGAGAATGCACATCCTGTAAGGAAGACAACTCTTGCTGTCTCTGCTCTTTCTCCCTCTCCAGGTTCTCCTCCAGCTCCTAATAAAGAAAATGTCCCAAAGTTTCAGATAACTGATTTGTCAGACCTAAATCATATCTGAATTTTTTCAAATCAAATTGCTTGGTTTTAAAGTCAAGAAAAAAAATTATGTTACAGAAAGCCAAATAAAGACTGAAAAATAAACAAACAAAATTTAAGTCTGGACAAATTCCTGAATTAAGAAGTATAATTGGAAGAAACTGCAAGTAAATTTAGATATTTCTGTAAGAAATTTAAACCACTGCACATAATACATGAAACTTTTGCATAATTCTACTTTCTTCAAAACAATGGTCATTTTCTCTTAATGTGAGAAAGTGAGAGTGACCCAAGTAATTTCTAAAAAAATTTAATGTAATTTACAATCTTGAAAAATAAATGCACATGTGAACTGCAGGAAGAAAGCTTTTTTTTGAGACCAATACTCTCAATCCTAAAAAGATAACCACCAGATTATTTGGCTATTTTTTGTTGTTGACAGAAGTGTCAAAAGGTAATCTACCTTTGAAGATGGTAATATGACTGGAGTAGTGTCCCCTTGTACAGATTGATTGACACCAAGTCATAAAAGATCAAATGACAAGGATTGTATGTTCATGGATTTTGGGTGCTGAAGCTATGGTGACGAAGAAACAGGTCTTGTATGAAACAGAAGTCATAAACATTGATGAAAGTGGTTCGAAAGGTGCCTGAATCAGTCTAGTCAGAATCTAAAGATGATTCATTTCAACTAAATAATGAAGCCTTTTGTCAAAACAATATACAATTTACATGAAAGGCAGAGAGGTTTTTGCTTTGGATTATATCGTTCCTTTCTAAAGGGCAAAACATATCTGAGATCTTGGAATGAAAGCCCTTGACTGTGAAGTTCGAAATTGGCTAATTTCTTCCTCTAAAAGAGCTTGGGAGGAAGTCAACATCATATATTACTCAGGGGTTATGGGAAAGATGTGCTCTGCTGAGAACAAAGGGAAGAAATCCTACATTTCCCTCAAAGACTTCCAAAGTACTGAGCATATTTTCTTCAGAAAGTGAGTTCTCTACTTGGGGAATATTGAATACATAACTCTTGGATTACAAGACAATTCTAAACCAACTTCTTCACCATGCTTCTTAAGATGCATCCCTGGGGTCAAACAGAATGCATAGGTCTAGGTTGAACCAAAACTGGAATGGTATTTAGCTAGGTGGTTTCAGGTGCTCAAACCCGGTACACTGGCTATTCTAGCAAGATCACTACAGCCAATACTGGGTTGTACATGCTGATGGCTATCAACTACTGGCAGAGATTGACCACTATACTATGTCGATACTGATCCAGTAGGTAGTTGTGTTTGTGGTGCTATAATATAAGGAGGTGGGCAAAAGGTCGTAAAGAAAGTTAAGTACCGAGCTGAACTAAAAGTACTCAAGTCCACAGGCCAGGTAATTAAGATGGCTTCTGTATAACAAAATTATTATGAAGAAGTTGAGTGAGAAAGACAGAAAAATAGCTGCATCATACTTCACTGATGTAAAATACTCCAAATCACTACTCGACTGATGAAATGCACAAGTAAATGTGGTATTTGCAAGGCCTCAAGAAAAAGACTACTTCCAAGCATAATTAGTAACTGATGATTTTCAGGATTTAGATGCCAATCTTTCTTTACAAGCAGTGACCACTGAATGCAGTCTGATTTCCAACTTGACTTGCAGATGACCTTTCAGCACTAATATTGCTAAAACAAGCCCCAAATTGTGGCAAATGTTATTTTTTAGCCTGGGGGGGTTGGGCATGTGAAATAGTAGAAGTACTCCTATTATTTTATGATCATGTTATATATCTGAGAAAGAAAATAGGAGCCAGGTCAGAAAATGTATAGTCTACTTAGTGAGTCACTATTTTGTTATCAAACTAAACCAGGCTGACACAAGATGTTTAATTGATATTTAACCCAGAGATCAATATATAACACAGATGTTACCATCATTATCTTTGTACAAATACATTCAAACAACACATGTAAAATATGGTATAGTAAAATATGATATAATGGAACGCTGTATTTTGAATGTGACCATGCATTGTGTATAATGCTATTATTCTGCAGAACTTTTCTTCCACCCAAGCAATATCTGCCACAATTTCAAGAAAATTTCTCAGACTTATATCTGATTAAACCTGGCTTTGATTTCTCCAAAAGAATTGTCATAATTCCTGAGATAAAATTGGATGTTATTCAAGTCTAACTTACAATTTACCAATCAAATGCCTTACAACTTAACTTTAATATATATGTTTATACTGGTGAAATTGGACCAGATTCCATGATTCATAGCTGATGTCAAAGACTTCAGTTCTGTTGCTTAACTCCATGCCTGGTCCCATAACCAAAATAATTAAACTTGGTCTCAAGATGCCAAAACTAGAAACCATTATTAGGGGCTGTTTCCTCTGTGTATGAAATGGTAAAAATATATATAAAGCAAAAAAAAAAAAGAAACAACGTTATTTGTAACATTTGGTAATTCAACCTTTTGTTGCCATGTTTATGGAATATCCAGGTATTTAACCTTAAGTCTTCATTAAATTGTTTGGCAAAGAATGTTCATTAACTACAGGAAATATGGTGGGGAGAAAATATTCAAACAGGTCACATCAGACAAACTGCACATATCTGACTAGAATAATGAATCACATTAAAATTTCACAAAATCCACCTTTAAATAATCTGCAATGTTGTGACTCAAGTGAGATAACTCTAAGAGTTCATACTCAGCCATCATCATTATAAAGTACCTTATTCCTGCGCTGAAGTTCAGAGTGGTCTCCCACTTTGTCACCATCTTCATGGACAGCATGTTGGCCCAATGTCTGAAGATAAAATTAGATGACTTAAACATTCATGTCACTAAACAAATAATCGGATTTCTACATGATACTGAAGTTTATACATACCACAGAATTTGATGAAATTGAAAAGTTTAATTTATTCCATGAATGTTTCCTTAAATATTTTAACTAATGAATAGGAAAATTATGAATTGGTGAAACCTGAATTACACTGCACACATTCCATATATGAAGTTTTAAATTTATTTTGTTTTGAAGTGATTGGTCTCCAGTTTAAATATCAAGCTCTTTTTGCTGTGTAATGACTAAGTATAATCCAAAAAGATAATGCTAAATTCATCATATCAAAAATAAGTCATCTATCCTGTTAGTTTAAATCAGTCTCTATCTGAGTGGATGCTTCATGAATATTCATGGTAAAAGGTGAACAATTTTGGACTAAACTAGGTCAAAAGCCAATTAAATATTCATTGACCAATTTCCACTGTGACAGGTGTTCACATTTCTATATCTCATGGGACTGGGCACATTTATAATAATACATGTACTCATTCAGTTCTATAACAAATAAAATCCAATTATATATATTTTTAAAAAATGCATAAAAACATAAAGAATATCTCCATGTGAATTTATTTGAGACCAAACTTCCTCTGTTGCACAGTTAAACATCTAAAGTGAAATTTAACTGCAAATCACCACAGCACAATATTTGCTCAGAATATCCTAATCCATATGAATTGAGCCTACTTGACCTAGTCTTACTATTTTACAGGCCTGATAAATGGCCAACTGTCCAAACAGTGAAGTCATTCACTCAATTTCATTAGCTTGTGCCTTAATCTGTGTTTGCTTAGTGGTTGGGATAACTTTGCAGGGAATATGTGAAAATCTGTATCTCAAACATTGGTCTGTCTGACACAGACCAGGAATACATATTACACTTTAATTGCTGGAAATTTCAAGCCCAAGGAATAACTCACTATGCTGTAAATCATATGATTGTTTTGTGTGTCTAGACCAACCTTTCTATCCATATTGCTGGGACCAGTTATCAGAAGTGTATTAGACAATTCAAGTGGAAACATTATTCAACAAAACAAGCATCCTTTCTATCAAACAAGTTGACTTTTTGGGGGAAAGATTTATTTTCATGGTTTAGTGAGAATATTTTAATTTTTTTGCACATTAATTAATCGGTTGTGGAAGGTTACCCCATTTTTTTCTAGCTCAGGTTCCAATATATTATCCACTAACCCTATCTAAACCTTGGCAGATCGAGCAAATATTTCTGTGCTTCTGGTCTGTGAATTTCATTGGATGTGGCTGCAAGCCACCACATCCAATCAAAATGAAGTTGTTCAAATTTGAACAGTGTTCCTACATAATGGAGACATGGGGACAAATACCTTTCACTCTATTACACCTATATAGGTAACTAAACAATATCTACTATTCCATTTAACAATGCAGATAATAGAATAATCACCACAGTGGCCACTGCAGACAGCAACACTTCCTATGACAATATTTTCCAATTATATAGTCACTAGCATTGGTGACAAGACAATGTGGAAGAAAATGGATCAACAATACCTGGCAAGCAATGAAACTAAGGTGGGTTAAATAATACAAATGACAATAACAACGACAATAATGATAATAACTTTAAGACGCGGATTACTATGTAAAGGCCATGTTTTAATTGACAATATTAACAAGAGACATATATGCTAATCATCAACTGCATCATTGTATTTTTAAACTAATGATACTGAGATGAATACCATCATAATCATAGACATAAGTATTTTCTTGAACCATCAGGTGTAAAGTTTAACTCCATAATTATTATAGCATGATAAACAGTGGTATGATCATATTAATACATAGTATATCAGCAATTCTATATTCTGAAGAAAAAAACAACCTTCCTAAGACTTGATTCAACAGGTAGATCCAAAGCTGTAAAGACATTAATTAATTTGAAATAAATTTATCTCTATATTGAAAAAGTAATTAAATCTCAATATACTGGTATTCCTATGCAGTTTCATTTTGCTTACCTGTGCGCCTAAACATGTATTATTGCTCAAAGCCAAGTTTCACCCAAAACTTAACCCATTTCCCAAAACAAACTTCCTATCTGAAATGTTCAATACATCATGTTTAATCTTCTCTTTTCTATGAACTAGTTGTGATGAATGCATGTACAAAGCACTTAAAAATGACAATACCATCAGTATAAAAGCACTTATCAGTACAAAAGAATTATGTACTCAACAAGCAATCAATAAGCCAGATCTAGACATGCAGTCGCATAATGCACCAACAAATCTGGGTCGATACTTCTAGTTAGGATCTTTAAGGATGATCAAATGTAAAATGCTGGAATTTTTTACATACTTTTTTAAAAAAAATCTTACATAGCTAAGGTTCCAAGCAATCCCACCCACCCACCACTTTCTAAAACAATGTACAGCTAGATGTTCTTGCATTTATCTTACTTGAGTATCAATCCTCAAGTATAGAAACATCAATGTGCACTGTCACTAATTGCCCATAATATTAATAGCCTAATGAATACTTCAAACTTCATCAAATTTTAACAGGCTGAAGTTCACAGACTCCTCTTAACAAACGCACTAAGAAAAGTAGTTATGATGGGTAGGTTTGGTATGAAATTCAAGTAAAGAGGCATTTAGATGACAATGGACTGTAAATTTTAAAAAAGCTGCTGGAACTAAAAATTTCTTAAGTATGCATCCTACATAATCGATAGCCATGGTAACATGGGAATCAGACTCAATATCGACCAGATGTGGATTCAAAACCAACCCAGGCCAGCCCAGGTCAGCTACCTCCGTGTGTCCTTGGGAAAGGCACAAGGCTCCATTTCCTTAGTATTTTGTTCTTTTTATAAATTCTATTGCATTACCAATTATTGTGTTTAAGATCACTACAAATGTTAGTGCATATATTACATTCTTCAGATATGTAAGTAAATTATCAAGCTGCAGTATATGTAACAGAGTTTCATATTCAAATAAAAGTGGGCAACTTAAGAGGCCGACCGAAATTCAGTTTCGGTACCGAAAGTTAGTAAATGGCCTCTTTCGGCACAGTTTCTATTTTGGCCAAAACCAAAAAGTTAACATTTGGTTTCGGCCAAAAGTGATATTGACTTTTGGTCATCAGCCGGAGAGCTATTTTAACTTTCAGAATGTAACACTAGTGCTGCATCTATTACTCTGCTTGTCGGCCGGTCAGTCGGCGCTAGGCAATTTGACATTTAGTGAAGTCCTCTTACTGCAGGCTCTGAATGATTACTTCTTAATTTGTTATTAATTAGTGTAGCATTGCATCAATACCCAGGCCTATTGAATAAATCTTGTGTTCGGCAACTTCGGTTTATCTTTCAGTTTTGGCCTAAGCCTAAGGTGTAGTTAAACTTTCAGTCCGAAACCAGAAATTTAGGGTCAGTCAGTCTCTATGTGCAACAATAACAAAATCAATGGGTGTGGGCAAGACAACCTCTCAACAAGAGTGCAAGATGAATTCTAAAAAAGAACAATGAAAATATCAAAAGCTGGATATGCTGATAAATAAAAGGAGGGTTCACCTTCTTCCAAAAGGTCAATTTCATACTCATCTTATAAGCAGATTACATGTCATGTTACATTAATGACTGCATGTGTATACAGGCATGGATGAACAAAAACAGTACATTCTATATGACACGACAGCACAAACAAGATTAACAATAATCCAGTATGAAACCAAATAATTGGGTATTTATTTTATTCAAGATTTCTAATGTGTTCATTTCACTGTACTTACTGTACCATACAGTGATATGTGTAGGCATAATTTTTCTCATTTTTTTTTACAATTAAATATTTGAGTGCATGCAAGAAAACATGGTCATGTGTATTAAATAGTTTTATATTGCCCCACAAGATGCATACATAAAAATGGGCATTAACTAATTATATGTTGCCCAAAAAGACATGTACAGACATGAACATTAATTCTATATTGCCCCATATAATGCATACAAGGCCTTGAGATTAACTAATTCTACATTGCCCCATAACATACATACAAAGACATGAGCTTTAATTATATATTGCCCCATAACATACATACAAAGACATGAGCATTATTTCTATATTGCCACATATCATGCATACAAAGACATGAGCATAAATTCTACATTGCCCCATAACATACATACAAAGACATGAGCATTATTTCTATATTGCCACATATCATGCATACAAAGACATGAGCATAAATTCTATATTGCCCCATAACATACATACAAAGACATGAGCATTAATTCTATATTGCCTCATAATAATGCTTAACTAAGTCAAAATTGCCCAAACGAAGCAGTTGCACACCCAAAATTCCAAAGTCCTTGTTGTCATCTTAGTTTCAAACTTGTTCAAAACTTCAAGGGGGATGAGGCTGTTTAGACATGTTCCTATGATAAAACTCTCACCAAATTGGAAATAAAAGCCCTGGCAAAACATGCAACTTGTTTGTCTAAGTGAAATAAAGTTTTTGTACATTAAGAAATTCTTTCATAGCAACACAGTACCTTTTTATGATAAAAGGAATACCACTGCAGCAAGGAAATGGAGGTTTAGGCCAAGATGGCCTTCTGACCCTAGATAAAAGTGTACCTGTTTGAGATCGGTACAAATCCATTTACCTGTTCACTGAAAAGACTCCTTCAAAACACTTTGAGTGCCAAATTCATCACAGTATACTGCTCTTGCAATTTACCCAAATGTGATTGATAATCAATGAAGAGTATCATATACATTTTATGACTTGTTCTTGATAGATTAATTCTTTCATATAAAACTGTTGGAAGAAGATGCACATGTGTCATAATTCCAAATATAATTAATCCTTCTCTTTCCTTTCTGGCCAAGTTAAACATCAATTTCTATACAACTAAAAGAATTCCAGCTGACTTTGCAAGAAAGAATGGACTGCACAAGTTCTGAAAGCAATCATTTTCTGCTTGTCAAGATCAAACTGTGCATAAGCTGATAAATGAAGAAAGCCAAGAGAAAAGCGGTTTCCTCTGTTTTAAAAAATAACAACTGGTGTAGTACATTTTTTATCCTTTCTGAAAGGCTTTTCTTCAGAAGAAATTACCCAACAAATACAACTGCATTACTCAGTATAATAGTGGTACATGCATATATTTTTTAAAAGCCAACCTGAAAGTTCCACTGAAATAAATGTAGTGGGTTGGAAATACATAATCCCTACTACTTAGTAGTAGATATTTTAGAAACAATAAACACAAAGTTAATATCTTCACATATTTAAACATCACACCAATATGGAAATAAAAGATACTGAATGAATAAGAAAGTTTATTGAATTAATTACTACCAATATGACGATAACCCTGTTTAAGAACTGGAAACCAAACTTGGTTCTTGGTAAAATTTTCATAAACTAGCAACAAAATTCTATCAACTATTTTTAAAAAAATGGAAAATCCAAAGTCTCTGATGAAATCCTCACCCAAAAGATGTATACAATGTATAACTAGTAAATTACCCCTCATTGTAATGTCATACATACACGTAGTGTTACCCCTCATTATAATTCCATTTATGGGATCCAGAGACAATACTGCCTTATACTGTGATCACCTTATAATGAAGTACATCATACAATTGTATTACTCCTAATTGAAATGGGATCCAGGAACATACCCATATTATAACAGGAACTGTGTTATAATGAAGGGCCGTACAGCAAGGGAGTGCTCTATATTGTGACTACATGTATTTGGTGTGGATTGCAAAGAAATTTCAGGTATGTAATCTCTTTCTTTTTGTGCCCTATGAAATTGTCAAAATTACACATAAACTGTACCCAAACTTAATGTTGTACCACCAGTGAAGCAAGACCATGTGAAACAATATTTTCATCAATATACTCCAATTTTCTATAGTATGTACAGCATCTAAGATTACTGTCTCTGGTCCTTCTTGTAAAGAAAAAATATTTTTTTTTATAAACAAATATGCCAAGAACACAAATGAATATTGTTTTTGTTAATGGTAAAAGAAATGTGAATAGCTAGCATGAAGTTCAATCATGGCAATTGGTCTGTAAGAGGAGGGGTGAGGTAGGGTTGCAAACTCAAAGAGTTTCCTACCCAACAACCATTTGCAACTTGTAACACTGGCATGTCAAAGCCAAGAAAAAACAAAACGTTCCAGACTGAAACTGAAATATTTGTATATATTTTTAAAAATGATACAATATCACAAAATTTATAGTTAGCAAATGAAATATTAAAAGAGTTTGCATTAAACTCAGTCCTATGCTTATAAAGTTTTTGTTAACTCCATGCCTCAGCCAAGGCACTTTGAAGGCTAAAACTGTGTTAGGAGTGGGCCAGATAACATCCTTCATTTACACAAGCCTTTTTCATGTCCATTCTAGGGGACCTTAGCAACCCAGGCAACTGTATTGATAAATCGTTGACAATACTTATTCCCCCTGTCACTTATCATGGCGAACCTCCTTGGTGACAAAACGTTGCCATACTATTCAGAGATAAGGAGAAAATTGGGTGACATGCCGAGACCAACAGAGGACTTAAAATGAAACATGATTAGATTGGGCTGACATGGTGATTCATCGCAACTCAACCTTTGATGGCATGAAAGCTACAAAGCACGCTTGCCCAAGTATTCAGAAAATATGATTTTTTTTTAGGACATTTTCAAAAAGTTAAATTACACTTAAAATCCCTTTAACAATTTTGGCACTTTATGCCTAATTATATATATATATATATATATATATATATATATATATATATATATATATATATATATATATATATATATATACACACACACAAAAAAAAACATGCATGTATTTCTGGATGCACATATTACTGTAACAAATATTAACTTTTTTGGGAAAGTGCAGAGATACATGAGCAACATGATTTTTAAAAGAAAGAACTTTTGTAAATGTGAAATCAGAGGTTTGTTTTCAATATCTGTCAATACACCTCTTAACATTGATAGACTCCTATATCACAACCAGAATGAGCTGGTTTTTACAAGAATCAAACTGGTTAAGACTTGGCTGATAAGAAGTTTGAAAAATCTGATTACTATAAACCTTGATGAAGGACACTTTTTTTTGGCATATTTGGTTTTACACTTTCACTTCTTGAAAAAGGACATTGAATGTATATGATTTTGTTATCTTTGAAAATAAATCAAACTGTCTACAGTGCACAAATTAAAGTACCAAAACCAATTCTTGAACTAAATTTATAATTTTTGAGAAACTGTAAATTTGTCAAGTGAAATAATTGTGCCAGGTCTTGATACCAAAATCTGAATTTCATATTAAAACATTACAGAAAACTGTTCCTGCTGCCAGGACCCAGAGTTCAACTTTCTTGGCAAGGATCCTCAGTTTTAATCTAGGACATGCACCTAACCATCCACACTGTCATCAAGTTTTTATCACTAAAATCTGTATTTTAATAGAAGATCAGGAGGTCCCAAAATCTAGTTCAGTTTAGAAGCCTTTTGAAATTTCTGCTTTGAAAATGAAATTGAAAGAATATAAAGTCTTCATACCTTGTTTTTAGCAAGATTCTTCCAGTGTCGACATTCCCCTTGCAATCTTTGGACTTCAGTTCGTAGCCTGTTGACCTCATGCTGAAGATTAATATTGTCTCCAAAATCATGTTCGTCACCATGGTAACCAGGTCCATCAAATCCTAAAATCACAATAAAAATCTAACATCAAAAATCTTGTACAACATAACAGAGCAGACTGGTTTTACAATTCAAACAGTTCATTGCAATATATTATCTCTCAAACAAAAGAGCGTTAAAGTGAAAATCTGTAAAAGTGTGCACAAATTCCAATCAACTTAATCCAATGAACATATTGTGCATGTTTTTAAGATAACCTGAACTACAGGAACTTCTTTAATCTTGAAGATTTCTCCAAAGTTGATTCAGAATTAGAAAGAAAATTAAACAGCAGCCAGAATAAAACTTCACAACTTCTCCAATGCTTGAACAACAGACAACTGAGTTATCAGTGGGCATAACTATCGTGGAGGTCATAGATAGTGAACGTTAAAAGTTTTGAATCTGATTGGCTGATTCAAATATTGTTATATCCGGATTATCCAATATTATTCAAACCCTGCCAAGTTAAGAATGAGATAGCTGTCAAAAGATAATACAAGCTCGGCAATAAATGCCTCTGCTGCAGTCATTTTAATCCAAATTCCTTCTCTACTTGGTATGGTTGCAATAATTTCATGCACAGCATTATTTCATTCTAAAAAGTATTTGATAAAAGACGCAAGACTCAAAAAGGAACAGTCTACCATCAATGCTTTTAACCTTTGATCAACTCTGCCATTCTACCAATTCGAAGTCACTATCTGAATTTGAAGAATAGGTGATTTACTTTGTTTTACTTCCTTTTAGTTCCTTTAATTTTAATGACAAAATCAAATACCATTTTGTATTCTGAAGAAGAAATTACAAAATGTCATATACTGGTAAAAAGAATTTTTGGCCATTATTTCTAGTTATAAGAATTCTATGATAAAAGAATTTTATAACATGGAGGGGGTATGTAAAAAAGGACTTTAATTTGAACATTTTCCACTACAAGAAATGGTGAACTAATATCCATTTGTTGTTTAACCCATGGTGTGTGACTATAACCAAGTAAAACTAATATTTTCAAACAGTTCACCTAGAAGTTCATACTCTCAAAGTTAAAAAAATCTCTTAAATTGTATTTACAATTAAAATTCTGAACCATAATATGTGCAACATAATTTCATGGGAAATTACTCTGAATTACTCTGAATGATTAAAGGAACTATGAGAACTAGAATCAGAGCCTGAAGAAATCACTGACAAAAGTAATGTAACTGCAGAAGATGTTGCAAGTGCATTACATGACATTGCACAGATGCTATGAATCTTCAATATGAACAAAACGAAAAACAAAATGATAAAAAAATGAATAACAAAATTATCCAATAGGCAGACTGAAACCCATTCTGTAGTACACGTACATCCATGTCCGTTGTTACAACAAAACTTGAAAATCCCCTAGAGCATTCATTTTTAGTAAAAGTATTCCAAACATTCTACTTAATGTGATGAAACACTGACAGTGCTTCGAGCTTCTGCCCAGTGATAACAACGCACCCACTTTTCCAAACAAATATACAATGTAATTAAGTGATTGCTTTGGATCTTTGCATTCTGCAATAGAGCTAAATTTTGACATAGGCCCATGCAGGATCACATGCATTTTTTTCTTCCAGGCTTTGAGAACATTTATTTCTGAGTGTGAAATTGTAATTTAGATTTTGTGTCAGTCATTTAAAGATTTATACCTTTGCAACACCACTTTTAATTGGTTGAAACTAAAAAATGAATTCCAAACTCAAGCTAAGAGTTTTATGAATTACTAGCCATGTTCTCTAGCTTACTCTATATCAAAAGACTGCATTACACCAATATCTGAGACATCAAAAGACAAGGACCAAAATTTAATGTAATATCTGCATGTGCCTTAATAAACAGACACACCTCATTTTGGTTAAACTTAAATTTAAAAATTGTTTTTGGTTTGCTGTTTTACAGAGAAGTCACTTGTAAGAACACATCTCGATTCTAGCATGCATCATTGGAAGGAAGCCACTGCTAAAATATGCCTGGATGATTTTCTCAAAATCTAAAACCATCATGGGTGCATGCACATGGGGGCAATAGGAGGGCACTTACACTTTCACCTGTTTTGGTCCACATCTGTATAACTTAATTGCTAACCACTACATGTCTGTCCCCATCCCACCTGGAAAATAATTCTGTGGGCACCAGAGTTCAATGTCATGTGGAAATATTTAAAAATGCAAAAACATTTCTCTGGACCACTCAATCATACTGCAATCCACATGTGCTATTCAAGAATTTGATATCTATCAAAGTAAAGAGTTTCAAGACAAACTTTATCTACAGTCATTCTTACATTTTAGCCACCCTGCAACACGAAATGATATGAATGACTTTGGCCTTGGAAGATCTGGAGTATTGGCCATGAAACTTAAGCTGCTATTCATTGTTTTTTCTCAAAGCCTCCAAATGTTGCAAAATTGATTGCAGCTATTTCAGAATGATCTGATTTAATTACATACTCTACATCTTTGACAAAAACGAACTTAACAACCTTCAACAGGCATTCAAAAGTGCTTTAAAAAGAAGTTTAATTGGCTCATATGTATGTAGCAAACATTTTATATAATAAACTGATTTAAGTTGTATTTTGCAACTATATTTATTCTGTTTTCAGAAGAAAAAAAATGTATTCAAACTTTAAACTTCCAGCCCATTTCTCAAATGTGAAATAAGAATTAAAAAAGACCTTTGTCACTGTCAAATATTCCAACAGAAACTACTTCATGGTCTTGGTTTGCTTTGATTTACTTTGGCGATGTATCATAAATCAACACTTGAAGGTTATATCTTACCAAACAATTAAAATGAGTAAATGCCTAGATACACCATGGTAGCTGACCCATGCAAATCTGATGGCACCATTCTGGTCATGAGACCTTGAACCCCCTTAATTAACCACTGCCTTGTGACTCCCTTCAAGATCCTGGATTGTAAATGAAGTTTTTTAAACATGCATAATTAACAGTTAATTACTAGTCCAAGGGTAATGTAAGGACACTGTAGATTTCTTTGTTTCAGAGTATGTGACACTTTTTCATAATAAGCCTGACCAACATGTATTGATCAATCATGATAAATCCACTTGTATTGAAATTTGTGTCAAAAAGAGAAGAGAAAATGTTAAGCTTTTCAATGATGTTCTGTGGGAAATTGAGACAGACTGAAAAATATTCAAAATCTCTTCAAATCACTATGATTCGTACATAGGTTTCACTGCTCTGGTGGCTGAGTGGTTAGAAGGTTCGCTGCGGAAGCGGGAGGTCGTGGATTCGATCCCTGGCCAAGTCATACCAAAGACTTACACAAATGGTACTAAGAGCTGCCTTGCTTGGCGATCAGCATTAAGAGGTTAGCGTTAGGACTGATTGGCCTGGTGTCAGGATAATGTGAATGGGTTGGACATCATGCTACATGTCTGTGGCATGATGCCCCAGTGCTATACATCACAACAAACTGCCTTACTGCAGACATCGTAGCTATATGACTGAAAAATTGTTTATGCTATGTTAAAAATCCTAATCACACACACATAGGTTTCATGCACCACAAGTAAATGCCCCCATTACTTGCTTACATCCTTGATCGGTTACATAAACTTTGCATGGAAAATCCATAAATATTATCTTTTATTTAATTTAATTTTTATTTTGGATTTGAACAAGCACTTATTTTCCATTCAAACTCCAGGATTTGAAAATGTTAAAAGCAGAATATTTTTGGTCAATATATGTAGGAATATCACATCAAGTTTGGAATACTCTTCACTGTAACCAGCATCACGAGTTAAGTCTAGTATTATTTTTCTTCCTGAAGTTCATTATTTTTAAAAAGGACCAATTAAAATAAAATTACTACGGACAGAAATGTATGGTGAGCCATGTAAAAATAAAAACAGTAAAATTATCAAATACACTAATATAGTATGGCAGTTCCCTTTTTTTGGTTTGGTCAACTTTCTAAATAATGAATAAAATATCAAATGTAACGGTAAGTTGTATTTTAATTTATTTATACAAAATACTAACAATAATGCATTTAATTCACAATTACATATTCTTTACAGGTAAAACCAAGGATCAATTTTAAGTATACACCTAATGCCATGATATTTCACTAACATATCCTGAATTTGTTTCTGTATTATCCTAAAATTTGACTTGAAACTGTTTCCCTAATGATTCAGGCCAGGTCTAATCTGATACATCAGGAACACAGGTTGAAACCTAAATATATTTATAGAAAATCAATTTTTCAGTGTAGAAATAAATGTTCAGCCCACAATGAGACTGGGTGAAGGTTTTTATATTTGCAAATTTTTAAATCTAAACATACACAGCCTTGAAAGGATAATGACCTTTGTCCTCTAAGGCCATCATGTCCTAAACTAATCTCAATGGACAATCGATACTGAAAAACCAAACTTATAAACTTTGAGTAAATAGTTCAGCAGATGTAATTTCTTTCCAATCAATTGGAACCTCTATTGCCTATTAATATTAGCAAGCCATGGGTCTTTATTACGATATAATTTCTTTCAATATCTCAAATACGACAAAATCTGCCAGTTGAAAAAAACAATTTACCAGTTAAATAAACAGAATAATAATCAGCTCTATATTTTGACCTTTGATGATAAGGCAAGTTTTTGTCTTGCTGCCCTGCATTGTTTGCTTTCCAACATTTGCCAAAAACCGTGGTAGCTCAGTTGGTGGTGTGTCAGACTTGTAGTCCAAGGGTCACAGGTTTGATACCCTCCCATGGTATCTGTTTCCCAATTGCCATGGCATAGTATAGTTAATGTTAAAATGTTGTTAAAACCAAAAAAACAAACAAACAAAAAAAAGAAAAAACATTAGCCACAGTGAAAACCTTTAGTATTGGATACAGTCTAATATGTCTTAAATAACCACCCTGGGTAAGTACAGTATCTTCTGAAAACAGATCAATATTTATTTGAAATTAAATTACACAAATCAGTTGGTTCGCTGGACCTTTGAATAACCACAATTTGTTTGGTTTGTTGTTTTAGGGCACACAAACACAAGTAGCTTTCCTAATGCTGAGATAATTGGAGTAAAGTGCCTTTTCTAATGACACACATGAGCCAACCAAGACTAATCTAATGGTGAAATTTTAATCCAAATCCTTAAAACTGCAAAACAAGCAAGCTAACCACTGATCCACCATGATTCCTCAATATAATGACTGCTAAATGAGACAGGCCTCTGCTTAATGCTAACTACATATATCTTCTACAGTAGGTTTGACCACAGTATTATGCATTTCTACCAAACTACAAAATAATAACTGCTTTGGTGTTTAAAAAAATGAAATTGTACAATAAACTGGACCACTGGACCATTGAAATTGTACAATAAACTGGTCCACTGGACCTTTGTTTTATGACACAGCAACACAATCAAGATTATTAAAAAACCAAAGTCAAAGCAAATGGAATAAAATATCTTGCCCAAAGACACATCCTGGTAGATAACCCATTATGATACGACAGCATGATTTCAATCCAAACCATGACACTAGAGTCCAGCATACAAAACCAGTGAGGCACTATGGCACCGGAAAAACTGGCTTTTAAGGACACCATCTACAAATTAATGCATTTGACCTTTATGGTACATTTTACTGAACACTGTATATGCAATACCACTTAATAAAAAGTCACATGAACACTTTCAATCAGCAATCTTCAATCAAACGAAATATGCTGCAAAGATTACCATGATAATCTGCAAGTAGTGCAACTACCAAATCCTTTTAAAGATATGAACTCCACATAATGAAATTCAAATTTTTGCTGGGTCAACTGATTCACCATGTAATGTTGTTGATCAAAATAAATATTGAAGAAAATTTACTTACATAACACTACTTTGGCCTGATATAATAGGCCAAGTCAAGTAACTGGATGGTGTCCACATGGATAAGATTACTTGTTCATGTCTTAATCAAAGTTTGGCACCCGATTCAAATCCGTCTTCTTTACAGAGAACTACACAATCCACATCAGATGAAAAATGGCAGCCCAACCTTTATCATTGCTCTGATATCGAACATAGCACTCAACACTAGGGTATGCAAACTATGGTTGAAGTCTTGAGTAAATAATGTGAACAAACATTTGGTCTCCCTCAACAGACATGTACAAGTTTTACAGGTAAAGCTGACTCAGAGCACACATTTTCAAACTTTGCAGTGTCATTGAATTTTAAAGAATAGATTGACATTTGAAAAAGTGAACAGGAAATGAATATTATATTTCACATACATGTATGGTATATATTTTTCTCTAAGACATCCTGAAATCAATAAGTGAAAGTAGAACAGCTCTTTGAAGAAGAAGAAAAAAAATCACCAAAATTGTTCTTGAAAGAGATATTTATTAGGTACATGTACTTACAACAGTACAGCAGGAATTATTATTTGAGTATATGTAGTAGAAATTATTTGCATTATACTACAGCAGGAAGTATTAGCTATTACACGAAATCTCACCAAAAGTTAACACCTTAAATTTTAATTCATCTCTTGATCGATAATCACAAAAATATAATTAGCTAGATTAAATCCAGATTTTGAACCTAAATCACCAAATTTTACACATGTAAAAATACCTGGTGTAAACTTTATACAAGGAATTTGTTAACTGTCACTTTAATTCATAAATTACTTGTACAAGCTATTTCCTGTGCTATATATCTGAATGAAACATAGCCACACAATAAAAAACAAACCATCATCAAAAAACCTGATGCCAAATATTTTTAACAGTAACATTTGATTGCAGAACATATTCTACAACTACATGACAACCTATCTTTCTATACAGTACATATATATTCACAGATACAATGATAGACAATCTTTATAGATAGAAATCTTTATAAGTGAATGTACTTTTGCTATGGAATTTGTGTGTGTGTGTGTGTGTGTGTGTGTGTGTGTGTGTGATTTGGATTTCTAACATAGCATTAACAATTTAACTAATGTTTGCAGTGTGGCAGTATATATATGGTGATGCTACAGACATGTAGCATATGTCCCACCAATCACATTATCCTGACATCAGGCTGACAAGTCCTAACACTAACCTCTTAATGCTGAGCATCTAGCAAAGCATCTGTTTGCACCATGTTTTAAAATGTCTTTGGTATGACTTGGCTGGGGTTCAAACCCATAACCTCCTGTATCCAAGGTGGATGCTCTAAGCACTAGGCCACTGGAGCAGTTTGAAATTTATGAAGCAAGATAAATATCATTAAGCATCATGCAGCATGTGATATTATTCAATAAGTTTCCTAATTTTCGTATCAAATGAACATGAATTTAAGATTCATTTTATCATGCTAAATCAAGGGCTTTCATTGCCTGAAAATGTTTTGTGAATTGCTATGTGCTGTTATGTACAGAGCAGCAAATGATTTTTATATAATGTCCTGAAAGATACTATATCTACTAGTAGTATGGTACCTTTCAGGACATTATATAAAATATATGTAGCTTTAAAATTGTAAAAGTTGTGAACATTTAATTTTTTTTATCTGTCAAATTGAGCCCAAATGTGTCCTGCAGTCAAAATGTGATGTTTATCCAAGTTTGTAATGTTCTAATTTTTTAACCATTGAAATTGTGGCCCTGAAACAAATTGAGTGTAATCTCAAGAGATATCTTGGCCTTTAAATATCAGTAGTTGCTATGAATCTTCAAAAATATTGTTATTTTGTGCCATGAAATGTGGCTTCCAGAGCATTTTCTTAAAAAATTGAGAATGAAGGATGAGTTTTATTTGCAAAATTGAAGCTGTGCATCTTATTCATTTTGTACTTTAATTTCTATTTATACATGTTACTGGGGGTAGTATTTGTGATTTATATTGTTTTTTTTAAGTAGGTGAAACACTAGCTTGATTATCTTATCACAAAGTAGGTTATCGGCCATGATTTTGTATTTACGTTTTGTAATTTCTCACCTAACTGACCAACAAAAATAAATTTGGTATCATTGTTTTCAGGAAAACAAGCTCTATCTCTTTAATCTTTATAAGTCTTATTTTTGTCTGGTAATTATTGTCAAAAATGCCTTGGAATACCTACTACTGCTGAATTATACATCAGACTGTAAAATAACACAGACTCAGATCTTCCATCACATAATGTGCAGACCTGGATCTATGCAAGTTGTTAGGAGTAATCAGTAAAACAAAAACAAAACAAAATCCTGATCTGCTGGCACATTAAAGGAATGGCAGATCTGAGTCTGTGTTGTTTGCTTTTGGACTTGTGAGTATATATTGCAGTCCAAGATATCAAATCTTTTGAGGATGCAAAGATTTTATTTTGGGAACCCAAATGTTGAATATAATCAAGAAACATAAGTAACTATGAGAAAGACAATGGAAAATGTTTATATTTTGTGCTGCAGATGTAAATGTTTATCCGTATAATGGAAAAATGATGGAAAATTACTTTGAGCCTATAACATAGTTCCTATTATAATGCTAGTATGGTCATGGATTCCATTTCTTTAAGTAGCAGTAAAATTATTGGCATAATGTACTTCATTAAAAAGTGGTCTCACTAAAAGGCAGTATATTCTTTAACTCCGATGTACAATGAGCGAGTACAGTATTACACACTAACAATGTACTGAGTTTAAAAGTAAAAGCAAAAAATATTAACATATATCAACTACCAGTGCATAACTTACAACAAAACTTTATATCGGTAAGCTATAAAATTTCCATTGTACTACACAAGCCAGGGTCAGATGCCTTTTCCATTTTACTACACAAGCCAGGGTCAGATACATCAGTGTCCTTGGAAAAGACAACTTAGTTCCCATTTCTTCTGACATTAAACAGCCAATAATGTGTTAAAAGGGCCATAAAAAAAACAATAAAATATTTAGCTAACAATTGCAATAATGATTATTTTTTAAATCTGATTTTGAAGTTGCTGTGAAAATTACATGCACCAAAAGTGCCACATCACCTCTGTCCACATCCAAATGAGTTCCTGTATGGTTACACAAGATGTACATGTCATCAGTAACTAACAATTTGAAATACGAGATATACATGTCACTTAAATGTCGATTTATTCTTCTTTAAATTGTGAATGCAAACACTGCACTTAAAACAAATATTGACACATGCCTCATAAACAGTACAAATTGTAAAAGCTTGCAAGATTATTGAATGCAGCTGCACAATGGACTCCATAATTTCCTTTCTACATGACAAGCTCCAGATCAATCCCAGTAAGTCTTCCAGGGCCATATCAAAATGCCCTATTTTAAACCTCAACTTTCAAAAGCTCTTCTTGGAAAGGAAGTTAGCTCTACAAGTTTTGGTTGTTAGAGTGGTACTCAGGTACATGTTCAAGTAGACGGGAGCACTGCATGGACTTTGTCACCTGAAGACGCTATAAAAACTACAGTGATAAAATTGAACAGGAAATTGGAGCTAAGGCAATGGGGCAAATTTGAAATAGATAATTTTAATATCCATAAACCTGACTATTTAAATAAAATCTTGCCTAACGAGGTGATGGGTGATATTTTTTATGTTACTTATCTGACAGATTTAGTTGGGTCTTGTTGGTAACTTTTTTATAGTAGTTTTAGCTTGGAACAAGAACTAGCTTCAGTTGTCAATGTGATGCAATGGAAATCAAAATCAGGGTCTGTAGAAAAACTGAAATGAACAAAAACAATTGGGGCACAAGACAGTGCTGTGTATTAAGGTAAACTGAAATAATAACCAAAACAAAGCATGTAAACTCCCCAGACCAATATCTGTAAATGGTTTGTATTGATCCAGTCTGGGTGAGCTGAGATTAACCATATTATATCCTATGTAAAGAAGCCAACTTTAGACAAAACAAACAAACATCTGTCTTCTAAAACCTGGTGACTGCTTAATATAGGTTTATTATTTCTTCAAGTTTTTCAGTAGGAACCCTAAGATTCTGGCTATTGAGGGCAGATGATTTCTGAATAGTGAAGACCTTTAAAGCAGGGTTGAGTGTAACATATGTCTATAAAATTGTATAATATAAATAAAGCAAAATCTTGGTGACTATGCACTACATTCTACATTTGGTTTAACTTTCTTGACCACTCCAATATATTCTTAGATACACATCTCAAGATCAACATTCTACAGTCTGTACTCTAATTTATATTCAACATGGTTACCTATAATTGATTACAATTGTTCTGCAGTCAAGTCCCTATGTTTCTCATTAAAAGCTAGCAGGTAGTAAAGTCTGATATCTCTTATACTATTTTGCCTGCCAGACCAAACACAAAATTTATATTTCATTTTTAAAATGTTCGTTTCCACTGCATATTTTAAGAGGTCTGCCAAGTGTTTAAAGCTAAGCAAATATACAGAAAGAACAGATCCAAAATTATGGCAGACATCAATTGAAGAAGTTTACAAAAATGTTTAACTTGCTGCAGAAACCGATTCTCTATGGACTGAAAATAATTTCCAAGAATGCAAGACTGTTTCTTCTTTTTAACTGCTACATGTTGAAACCATGTCTGATATTTTTTTATAAAGCAATAACAAGGTTTTTCATAATCATAAATTTACTGTTTGGGTCATAATGGCTGTAAGATTGTGACTTAGGACCAACTAGATATCATCCACAATCTTTTGCTGAAAACCCCACATGAATATGACCATGCATTCAAAAGGATTAGCAATAACATTTTCAAGATGGCTACATGGTGGCCATGTTGAATGTCAGATCAAAATTTTTATTTAGGCCCTGCTGGACACAAGATGAAGTCTTTTGGTGAAAACTTCAATGTCAATAAGTCTTTCCATTTTGGACAAGTACCAGTAAGATTTTCAAGATGGCTGCATGGTGGCCATTTTGGATGTCAGATCAACATCATTTTTATTTAGACCCTGCTGTACACTAGATGTAGTCTTCTAGTGAAAACTCCAATGTCATTAAGTCTTTCCATTTAGGACAAGTACCAGTAAGATTTTCAAGATGGCTGCATGGTGGCCACATTGGACATCAGGTTGATACCAATTGCATTTAGGACAAATCAGACAGAAGTCTGCTAATGAAAAGCTCATGTTATGAGTAGTAACAATAAAAGAAAAATTAAGATGGCAGTGATGGTACCAAGAATGGATGTCTGACAAACAACACTATTGTGTAGGTATCAACTAGACACTACAAGAAGATTTTATGTGAAAATCCAATGTTGATATGACCATTCAATGAGTGCAAATAATGAGATTTTCAATATTTGTTCAATGAGGTAGCCATATTGGGGGTCAGATTGGTACTAATTTCATTGTGACCAACATCGTAAGAAATCATTTTGTAAAAATATGGTGTACTTTACATTCTGAAGAAGAAGCAATAACAACATTTTCAAAATAACTATTATGATGGTCATATTACCATTTTAATTTAGAAAAAAACAAACAGCACAAAACGTTTTCTGATGGAAACTTTTCATTCAAGATGAATAGCAATAACATGATTTTTTAAGATGGTTGTCAAGGCAGCCATATTGAACCTCAGATTAGCACCAATTTCATTTAGGATCAACTGCACAAATAAGTCTTTTAGTGAAAATCTGATGCAGATACATATATGTTGAAAGAAAAAGTCAATAATAAGATTTTTGAGTTAGCCATTCTGGGTACTGAAGAAGCACTTTCTTCATGTGACCAACTAGACCATGTGATCTGTCGCAATCCTCCAAATACCCATAGTTTAGGAGTAACAGCAGCAAAGAACAATCTATTACATAAATTACAAAAAGTATAATGACAACTGTATATAGATGGAGGAAAATGTTTACTGTAACTTTTAATTTTATACACTTAATACAGTGGAACCTCCTAACATCAAAACATCTGGAACCAAATTAAAATCTGAGCTTTGAGGTTGTTTTTTTCTTTTAATTTCAATCACAAGAAAGAAGTGAACTGATACGATCTTGTACACAAAATGTTTAACTTTGATCTGATACCTTAACATGCTTAGATTCTTATCAATGTTTACACTGTATGTTTATCTTGTTTGATCAAATGGTTTTACTACATTTACAGGACAAAACTTAAGTAGCCAGTCAAAAAACAAATATACATGTATGAGTAATTATCTTCATTTATCTTGTCTCAGGTGGATATTAACATGTCTTGGAGGTTCTATTTACTCTACATTTTTTTCAAAAAGTTTCCAGACATTTGGTGGACCAAATATCAGTTTACAGGATTCATTTCTGTGTTACACTGTATACACTGGGAATGAAGAAATTGTTATTGGTTTTCTAAGCAAATGAGGTCGAGTGTGTATTGAGCTATATTAATTTCCAAAGTTTAGAAAAAGAAAACTTGGAGAGTAGGACATTTATCATGTATTAGGAATATTTAGCAGTGGAGAAATCTGAGTAATTAAGTAATCTCAAAGTGAGAATCCAAAATTAAATCCCATCAAAATATATCATCTTATATAATATAACTGCTCTAGATCCTCAACACCTAAAATCAGTTATAATATATAGTCAAAGTTAAAATATTTTTAAAACAAAATTACCAAATTTTATTTCTGCCACAACATTCAGTTTCATTGGGACTAAGACTTTCTGAAGTTTAAGTCTTGAAAGGTTTCATGGTGTTTCACTACCATATTTACCCGATGATAAACCCATGTCTGATGATAAGCCCACCCTCTACTTTTTCTCTTGGTCTGATCACTGGAGGTTTTTTTTTTTTTTTATTGTGTCAATAGTACTTTTAATGCATTACTGGCCATATCAAATCATGCTAAGGAATTAACACTTTATGATGCATGGAATGTGTACAGTAAGTAACCAGCCTATTTTACTTCTGTTGGAGACAATGTTAACTTTTTAAGCCAGCTGGAATAATAGTTATTTTTATTGTTCTTGATATATGAATGCTATCATTTAAAGAAGAATATTCAGCAAAGACATCACAAAATAACATTGAATAATATATTACTGACATTTAACTTTACAGAAGTCATCACAGAATATACTTATGTGATTGCCTGTATTTAAAGCTGAAGTCCAATACTTGTGAATAATGAAACTAACTGCATGTAATCCAAACCCTGATCTGACATCACATGCCAGCAGATCAGGGGTCTATGCTTTTTGTTATACTGATTACTCGTAACAAAGTGCACTAGACCTAGTTCTGCAGATGCATTAAGCATGGACAGACCTGGGTCTGTGTAGTTTGCAGGTGTACTCCACTTGTGACTATATACAGTCTGCTATGAGAAACTGTTCAAGATGTAACAAAATCAAGAGAAAATGTTTGATTTAGAATTCATATTTAAAAAATGGCCTTTTATTTCTTTGAGTCAAGGGCTATTAAATTGTTCATATCTATAAATTCAAACACAATAATGTTCACACTTTCTCCTAAACTACTGCTCAGATCTACTATAAAACTTGTATGGCACAGTTAAATGTTCTGAGTTTCTGCTGCCTACTCAAGTCTCCACTTTTCCAAAGTGAACCAAATAAACTGTTGATTTATAGCATTCCATGTCACTTCAACAATCCTTCAGCCCACAATAAAATTCACCATTTCTTGCGCATGTTATAAACACGGTAAATAAACCCACACCCTAATGTACATGTCAAATGTCCCTATTCAAGTTTTGAAATATAAGAAGTCTTAAAGAATAGAAAACGGTCTTCTTTTTCCCTTTTGGGTAAGAAAAGGATCAGTTTATATGAATCATCCAATTAAACTGGTGTATAACAGTTATATGAATCATCCAATTAAACTGAGGTCTAATCGAAAACATGGGACATTCAATTAAATCTGGGTTCATACAGATTTGTGAATGATAAATGCAAAGATTTTCCCCAAAATATTAAAGATCACAAACATAAATTTCCAAGACTTATTTTCGCTAACATTTTATATACAAGTTATGTTTTAAGAGAAAAAGTGAATGCAAAATACTACAATATTTTTTAATGATGAAATTTCAAATTATAATTAATTTTATAAAATTGCTTTATAATATGATCTGGAAGATAGGTTAACATTAATTGTTATTTGAGAAATATGTAACTAATGCGTCAGATTTAATACAAAATAAATTGTTCTCTTAACAGACATCAGCACTGCTAAAATGTTTGGGTTTATTTCAATTTTCAAAGACTTTTTAAGACCTCAGGGTAATCTGCTCAATTTTCTCAAACTTTCCAGACCTTGAAAAATGCTACCTCACTTTTTCCAAACTGTCAAAGACCTTCAGAGACCAAATGAAACCTGTAAATTGGAGTCTAATTGAAAATAGGGATCATCCAATTAATTGGTATCTATCAGAAATTATGGATCATCTAATTAAACTGATGTCAAATGGAAAATATGGATCATCCAATTAAATTGGTGTCTAAAAGAAATTATGGATCATCTAATTAAACTGATGTCAAATGGAAAATATGGATCATCCCAATTAAATTGGTGTCTAACAGAAAATATGGATCATCTAATTAAACTGATGACAAATGGAAAATATGGATCATCTAATTAAACTGATGTCAAATGGAAAATATGGATCATCCCAATTAAATTGGTGTCAAATGGAAAATATAGATCATCCCAATTAAATTGGTGTCTAATATATATGGATCATCCAATTAAATTGGTGTCAAATGGAAAATATAGATCATCCCAATTAAATTGGTGTCTAATATATATGGATCATCCAATTAAATTGGTGTTAAATGGAAAATATAGATCATCCCAATTAAATTGGTGTCTAATGGAAAATATGGATCATCCCAATTGGATTGGTGTCTAACAGAAATTAATGACATGAAACCTCTCACTGGAAAATGATACCACAGGAAATGAAACCTCTCTCACTGGAAAATGATACCACAAGACATGAAACCTCTCTCACTGCAAAATGATACCACAAGACATGAAACCTCTCTCACTGCAAAATGATACCACAAGACATGAAACCTCTCTCACTGCAAAATGATACCACAAGACATGAAACCTCTCTCACTGCAAAATGATATCATAGGACATGAAACCTCTCTCACTGCAAAATGATATCATAGGACATGAAACCTCTCTCACTGCAAAATGATACCACAAGACATGAAACCTCTCACACTGCAAAATGATATCATAGGACATGAAACCTCTCTCACTGCAAAATGATACCACAAGACATGAAACCTCTCTCACTGCAAAATGATACCAAAAGACATGAAACCTCTCACTGCAAAATGATACCACAAGACATGAAACCTCTCTCACTGCAAAATGATACCACAAGACATGAAACCTCTCTCACTGCAAAATGATTCCACAAGACATGAAACCTCTCTCACTGCAAAATGATACCACAAGACATGAAACCTCTCTCACTGCAAAATTATACAACACATGAAACCTCTCTCACTGCAAAATGATATTATAGGACATGAAACCTCTCTCACTGCAAAATGATACCACAAGACATGAAACCTCTCTCATGCAAAATGATACCACAAGACATGAAACCTCTCTCACTGCAAAATGATACCACAAGACATGAGCAAGAAATAATGTAAATTAAAACAAGAGC
This sequence comes from Unio pictorum, assembly GCA_030141615.1. Lineage (NCBI taxonomy): Eukaryota > Metazoa > Mollusca > Bivalvia > Unionida > Unionidae > Unio > Unio pictorum. Next base: position 10,868,559 of record JARLTB010000101.1, on the reverse strand, counting down.
CCATAACAGAAAAGTAAAGAATATTAAACCAAAGTTCATCTCGGCATTTTTGATCCTGCAAATCTAAGTAATCAAGGAGAGAGAAATGCGCCCTTTCAGTCACTTACAAACAAAATTATTCAGCAAAAACAACTGTCTTTTACATAAATCAAATTACCTATGAATAATTCTGAGTATGGTTCAAAATTTATTTATGGTCAGGTACTTTTACTATACATGTAATCTTTCCAAAATTACTAGCATGTGGTTGTAAGTTAGCTTTACACAACAAAACTGACCAATGAAGTAAGGCCAGATGTAATTCAACTGGTTCTCCTTTTTATGCACTCAACTTTACAGTTCAGTCATGCAAAATGTCTTACAAGAACAATAATAATAAAAATTCCAAGATGGCAATATTGCACAAATCTGGCAATCCTGATGGAAGGTGCAAAACATGCAACTTATCTGTACTTGAAGTACATGTGTATTATGTCCTAATATATACTCATTCCATTGAAAGGTCAAACTGCAAAGTCACTGTGGTCAAAAGTAATAGATAAGTAGTCATCACTATAGGACCAATGGTCATTAATGGGAATATCATTGTTTTACAAGAAGTAACATCTTGCGCTTTTGCAGGACAAATGGTATACTAAAATGAACAAGTCTGCTTTCCAATGGTTACAACAAAGTGGAAATCAGCTTCTGGCATATCATCAGTTGTTGTTAATTTATGGCATATTACCAGTTGTTGTTAATTTAAGGCATATTACCAGTTCTTGTTAACTTATGGCATGTTACCAGTTCGTGTTAATTTATGGCATATTACCAGTTCTTGTTAACTTATGGTATATTACCAGTTGTTGTTAATTTATGGCATATTACCAGTTCTTATTAATTTATGGCATATGACCAGTTCTTGTTAGTTTATGGCATATTACCAGTTCTTGTTAATTTAAGGCATATTACCAGTTCTTGTTAACTTATGATATATTACCAGTTGTTAATTTATGGCATATTACCAGTTCTTGTTAATTTTTGCCATATTACCAGTTCTTGTTAGTTTATGGCATATTACCAGTTCTTGTTAATTTATGGCATGTTACCAGTTCGTGTTAATTTATGGCATATTACCAGTTCTTGTTAACTTATGGTATATTACCAGTTGTTGTTAATTTATGGCATATTACCAGTTCTTATTAATTTATGGCATATGACCAGTTCTTGTTAGTTTATGGCATATTACCAGTTCTTGTTAATTTATGGCATATTACCAGTTCTTGTTAATTTATGGCATATTACCGGTTGTTAATTTATGGCATATTACCAGTTCTTATTAAGTTTTGGCATATTACCAGTTCTTGTTAATTTTTGGCATATTACCAGTTCTTGTTAGCAAACAGTACTAGTTCTTAAAAAGCACACATTTTCTGGGGGTTGAAAAATCTCAAAACATCCACTCACCCAGTCAGGCAAATACTAACATTATTCAACTGCACAGAATTAACTTCACCAGCTACACTGTATTCCAAACTATAAAACTTAATGATATTTTGGCCTAAATTTGACCATGTGAAGATAGCTTTCTGGAACTTATTCTGGGACATTTTTAACACTACAGGGACAGTCTGCTCTCTCTATGATAAAGCTTACTGTAATATTTTCAAACCCTTCTGTCAGTTTAAAAATAAAAGCCTCAAGAACAGAAAACGCACAAAACTTGGTCATTTCATGTCATTAATTTCTATTTCTAACTTACTTTTGCCAGAGGATCCATCACATTGCCTTTTTGTTCATTTTTCAAACCGAATAGGAGTTTCTTTACTTACACTGCAACTATATTTTCAAGGGTGAGTCTATTCTTTTAGACAGCAGGAATGATTTATTTATCGCCTTTGTTAATCTCAAATAATTCCAAAAACTTCTGTAACTATGAAAGTTACATCACACCACTTTCCCTTTTTTCCATTATTTGGAGAAACATTAAGACTAGACATTGCAAATACTGGATGCAGATAATGCAGTGTTACTTTCTACATAAGGGCCCTGAGTGTCCGAGTGGCTTTCAGCACATGATAGGCTATACATGGCGGCAAGTATTATTGGTGGAGGAAGAACCCGGGAAACCCCCCAGAAAGAACCACCAACCCACGAGAACCTACTGGCAAGCTTTCTCACGTAACTACATTAGCCGAATCTTAGATTCAAACCCACTCAGACAGAGGTGAGATGGCAGTGATCCATAATGGAGAGCGCTTTAAACCACTCGGCCACTCAGGGCCCCAGCATACTGTATGTGAGATTGGCACCATTTTCATGTAGGCCCAGGTACACATCAGAAGTCTTCTGGAGAAAAACCCATGTCAAAATGATCATCCATTCAGGACAAGTATACTATGATGAAAACCACATTTCAAAATGACTTTTCATACAGACTAGCTACATGTACAACAGGATGTTTAAGATAGTTATCATGGTGGCCATCTTGGATGTCACATTAATACTGTTTTATAGGACCAACAAAATAAGAAGTCTTCTGGTGAAAACTCCATGTTAATATGACCCGGAAAGAACCACCTACCCATCAGAAGCTACTGGCAAGCATTTTCACATACCCACATTGTCCGAACAAAAGTGGTATTGATCATCCTGTGCTTTTTTCCTTCAAACAAATTAAACAAGCATCAAGGAAATTATTCAACAATCGCAAAGGAATGTTTGGCTTTGATATGGGTGTTAAAACATTTTGAAGTTTACCTTAGTTCAGCTCCTTCCTCGATCACTCTGTTTAGTGACCACATCCCACTTACTTTCATCGGCAAGATGAAAAATAAAAACCAAAGACTACTAAGGTGTAGTTTTTTGTTGCAAGAATATAATCATGACATCAGGCACATCAAAGGAAAAGATAATCTCCTGTAAAAAGCTCCTGAACCACACTGACGCATATATGCAGTGCCAGTATTGTTTATGTGCTTAAAGTTCAGCAGTACTCAAAACCCCAGTGTCGCATATGTGAGGACAATACCACTATGTTAACTAAACATTAATTGGTTGAAAGTACAGAAGTTTACATATTTTTGATTTTGATAACCAATGAAAGGATTGTTTACTCAGCATTTTAATACAAGTCTGAAAGCTGAGAGGTTAAATTTATACACACTGTAAAAAATTTCCTTGCTTTAGGCAACACATGTAGTTGAGATAAACAAAGATGGATTCCAATTCAGATATGATCAACTTTAAAGGGTTCAGTGCAAGCGATATCTAAGAGTTTAATGGATCCTTCTAGAAAATGGATCATATATTGATGTGAATCCCATTTAAACACCAGATGCAAGTGAATTTTAATCAGATAATGAGGCTGACATAGTCCCAATTGCACAATGGAATGATGACCTCGCTGTGTTTGAGATAAAAAAAATTTGATTCTCATGTTGTTTCAACAAACAAGCTTGGACCACTAAGCAATGAAAAAAAACAATTCACAGGCTTGTCAGAGAAAATTAAATGGCCAGTCTGTTAGTGTGTACTTCGCTGGTGGCTTATCCAAAGTCACTAGTGGTGAGGCACTAGAAAATCTTCACTGGGTCTTAGTTGGATATCTTGTTTATAAAGATTATAATGTTCTTCCTAAATGTCTGGTGGAAAAGCTTGTGAAAGAAACAAATGATTTTGCCAAGAAAATAGGGGACCAAAAGCAAGACATGAAATGGTATGAAATCAGCATCACAGAGATGTGGCATATCTTTGAATATACATCATCATTTATGTGTGGATAATGACTGTTTTGAGAGGTACCACTCTCAATTTTGTAATTAGAGTGTGAATTTCATTCATGTTTTCATATGTATATATGTAAATATTGGATTTATTTTGTGGGATTCAAAACAGTTTATATGACTGGGATTTCTTATTAGATGGAATGTAGGAGTATATAAAGTGGAAATATATGAATAACAGACACAATACAAGGTAAGCTGTTTTTTATTTCACTGAAATTCAGCAAAAGCTAATGAATATAAATGTAACCATGTTTTTTTGTCAGTTTGTGTAGTCAGCCTTGATGATGCTCTAGTATTCAGCCTAGGAATCAGCCTCAGTAACTGACATGATAGCACTCAGCAGTAGTGAAACTGCACAACAGCTGTAGTAGCTAAAGTGTTAATGCTGAGCAAAAAGCTAGGCAGCTGTTAATACCATTTTTGTAAGTCTTTACTTGGCCAAGGATTGAACCCACAACTTCTGGAGAAGTAGTGATAAAGTCTTCAAGACCACTGTTGTGGCAGCCATATTGGATGTGAGTGGCACCATTTTCATTTAGGACCAAGTAGACAATGGGATGAATGTGTGTAAAGTTTAATGGCAATCTTCCACGTTGCTTGGGAGGAGTAACGGCAGCAGACTTGAGATATCAGATAACATACAACATAAAATAGATGAAATACCATCTCATGAGCTCTATTAGTCTACCAGTACAACTAAAAAACCAGAACACTATTTTTGATACATCACTGAAACATTTGATGTATCATAAAAATGGTAACCCTTTGCACAGAGACTATTCTTCTAATTCAAATTTTGCAAACTTTTAGATACTTAAGAATATAATTATTTTCTTACCAAGAAACTACCTATAAATCTGAAAGAAATAATAAGTAAAAAGTGTATGGAAAATACCCGATAATACCGTACATTCAAGATAATAATTGCTTAAAGTGCATTAGTGATGTCAAACTAAAACTTACCAGAATAAAGTTCTGCCTCGGAGTCTGGTCGCTCATCCGATGAAGACAAGAAGACTGAAGTTTTAGTCTGGTGTTCTAGAAACTCATGCTGCTGCTTCTTCAGGGCTTTTAGCTCTTGCTAAAAACAAAGGAAAATACAAATTCTTGTAAAATTTCTGGCCAGCCATTCTCAAATTTTGTTCACACAAAAATGGAACTCAGACTCAAAACACAATAATCTGATAAAGCTTTTACAGTATCTCTATGTTTTCTTATTTAAAAAAGCAACACACTGATACATACCAGATATAACATAACTCCCCTATATCATGTTATGAGGCTATTGTTTATTAACAAAAGCACAATTTATGAATCATCTGCTCCTATTTGTATGGTGTGCATAAACATATTACCATGTAGGAAAAAAATAACTGATTTAGATTTTCTGAAACTTTTATGACAAAAATATTATACTATTTCAATAAAAATAGACGTTATTTTTAAACAGCTCAAGAATGAGTATGCATGGGAGATTTATTTACAGATATGTATTGCATCAAGACAATACACACCCTATATAATTTAGCAGAGGAATCAACATTTCTGGATTGTTTGAGATTCTTGTATTAGTCTGTTTTTTTCAGATTTTGACCTGAGGGTTTTGTTCCTAAAAAGGAAGATATTGTAAATGTAGATAGCACATCAGACACTTCATGTTAGAGTTTTTCCCACTACATGTAATACAAGTGAACCATGATAAATGCTAATTCTTTACATACGATATACTGGTGCTAAGACACATTGGAAGTATCATAGAAACATAAAAGGCTTGATCATTAATTAAAGGTATCATTAATTAAAGGTATCATTAATTAAAGGTATCAAGACTATTCATAGGACCATGCTAATACCTAATAATTTCTATATTAATTCTTTTTTTATATTCAAATAATATTCACAGCTAAGACATGTGGTTTCTCTCACACAGACAAATAGAACATCAGAAATGTCATGAGTTTCAATATTTGTAGAAAGCAAAAATGAAACTATATGGCTCAGTGGTAATAAATTTGATCATAACTCCATAAATCACTTGAGCAGATGTGGTCACAAAAGCTCACTCCTTCATCTCACAGAAGCTAAGGCAAGAAGAAAACACTATTGAAGGAAAGGGTCTTGAAAGTTTCACCCAAAGGTTCATGGGGGAGGTATTAAAAGAGACCACAAGACACAAGAAAGATTCCATGTAGGTGTTTGAGAGCAAGACATAGTCTTTGCAGCTCAAGATGCTTCAACAGATCTGCTAAGTGAGACTGACTCAAATTGCTTCAAATTGTTGATGCACATGGTAGATTTTCCCAGGACTAAGAACCTTTAAGTCTATACAAGTCCCCCATCAAGTTGTTGCTGTTGTTGTAGGGATTAACACCATTTTTCAGCACAATATTGGCTATACATGGTGGTCAGTATAAATGGTGGAAGAAGAACCTAGGAAAACTTCAGAAAGAACATCAACTTATGAGAAACTAGTGGCAATCTTTCTCACATACTCACATTGGCTGAACCCGAGTCTCGAACCCACGCAGAGGTGAGATGGCAATGATCCATAATGGCGAGTGCTTTAAATCACTCGGCTGCCCACCATGAATCTAATACATCTGCAAGGAACCAGTTTTGTTGGTCTCTCAAACTGTATTAAATGCAGCACATTGATGAGAACAGAAAGGTCATCATCTACTATCTCCTGTGAGGTAGAACTATGTGACCCAAAATCCCTGTTTCAGGAGAGACTTGGGAGGGAAAAATGAATTTGAATCGGCTACTCTTCCCCGAGAGCTAATGGACTGTTCTTAGCAGTGGACTCTGCAGGTGGGTATGGGCAATGCTCTTCCTCCCAAAAGCATTTGGAAGCAGATCCAAAATCATGTGGTCGAGATCCAGTAGTCTATAGCTGCATGTCAGAAAAGGGTCAATTGCTTCCCTGCAGTGGAAGGCCATACTTCTTTTAGGGTTTTAAGGAGATATGTCAGAAGGGGGGGATGCTGATCTGATTCCCATGCCTAATCTGGCAACTATGCCAATTCCAATCCCCTGCAGGATGAAATATCAGCCAGAAGTGAGAGAGGACTGTCCAATCCCTGTCCCCATACTGTAAGGGGCTTCAATGACTGATACTGGATGCTCAGAGACCAGGTCATGGCACCAGACAATAACTGGAAAAGCAACTCAGAAAGACCATTTCACAGCTCTAATAGACTTATATCTGAGCTCTAAATGTGGTTATCTATTTATTAAATTTTTTTTTTTTAAATAGCTTTGACCTTTATGGCATATGAGGTAAAGTTACACTTCAACCAGAAAGGCCTTTCGCTACACTTATGTCAATTACCTTTTATGATTAAACTGTGCAAAGTATGATGAATAGTTTGAATCCAGACTCAAACAAGCCAATGTTCCATTATAATAACTGCAGACAAATCTGGAACACAATTTGAAGGACATCTACCAAAGTATTATGCTTATCTTAGGAGTCATGTATTCTTCTATTTTCACTCAACAATAGTAACCAATGAAACTACTGCAATTTATTTTGATAAGACCATCAACAATTTGTCACCATTTAACGAGGTGTTAGGGTTTTCAAATGGAGAGATTGAGTTCTGTTATCAGAGATATTGTAGCTAACCCTAAATCCAAGTCTTCCACTTTTCAATATTTTGTAGGTCTACCTGATAAGATAAGGCCCGGATCAATGACCATATCCTAGCAGCTAATCCCTGCCATCTACAGGTCTCTAATTTAGTTATACAGAGGTATGAACTAAGGGTGCTTTAAGAATGGGTTGGGTCTGATAACAGGAAAAGAGGAAAGTCGGGAAAATTAAGTACCATATACAATTGTTAATAAGCCCAACTGCAAAGCACCACATACCCTGATCTACAACTGCATAATGTGCTGGCAGATCTGCATCTATGCACTTCGTTAGGAGTAGTCAATAGAACAAACAGTACAGACCCAGATCTGCCAGCACATTGTGCAATGGCAGATCAATATCTAAGTTGTCTGTATTAGGTTCAACTTGTATGCAAGTATAGACAGTACATGAAAAAGGTAATAAAAAAGCAATTTCATGAAAAATGAATTTCTCTCAACAGTTTACCAAAATGCAAAATTATATCAGACAAATGGCACAAAGAGCAAATGCACAGCTGGACAAGGGTGAAACTACCTATCCTTTGTCTATTTATTGAGGGGCATAGGAAAACTGACATTAATACAAAACCTAAGCTGAAGACAAATTTGGATGAGCTAGTAATGAGTCCATGGAACATGGATACCATCTACTCTGAATGATTGAAATACAAAAACCTAACCAGGCAAGCAGACTGAAAGATGTATGGACAAGAGTAAAACTGTGCATCCCTTCCACCTTTGAAACAAAACATAAAAAAAACAGGGTACAAAAATGACTTTTAAGGCTGTTGACAACCAACCTGTATTTATATTATAGACTTCTGTAACTGACCATGCTGCCAGTAATGTCCTTGAGAATATTTATGTGGCATGTTTTTGCACTTGGTATTTTTGAATTCTTGTAAATCATGATAAATTCTAACTATATATAAAGAATTACACAAGTAATAGAAAGAAGACATGATACACCCATCTCCCAACCTTTTTGCTACCAATGCTCTTAACCTTTTCAGCTAGGAACTTGACTGCTGTATGATAAGATGTGGACATGGGTCAACCAAATATCTCTAGGGGTTATAAAGTCACTGTCTGGATATGGAAACAATACCACTGACCAAGGCAAGATATATTAAATGCCAGTTTTGTTAAAATATCTTAACGACAATGGTCACAGATGTTTGTTTTCCAATCTCATGATTTTGACTGTGAGGCTGGAGACATGGTTCTAGTATACGCTAAACAGTCCTGTCACAATTTAGAACTAAGTTTAATTTAAATATATCCACTGGTGTAAAAGTTAGTCTGAACCAAAGCTCATGAATGTGCCACAATGTTTATTCATGATATCTACTTGACTAAACTTTTATTTTAAACAACTTTAAATGGTTCAAAATTTGCACCCTAAACAATAATACCATATTGTCCTGTTGATACTTTTTTTTACTTGAAAGTCAGGTCTTCGTCTTATACTCTGATTTGACTTGTATATGGATTATGTCATTGAAATTGCATCGACTTGTATATAGATTATGGTACCCAGTATGTTACTGAAATTGCTCTATAATCGGCATAATCGAAAACAGGTTACATAAAAGTACAAAAAATTCTTGATAAATTACTATGTCAATAAATTGCTATAAACTAATATGACTGCATTTATACTTATACTTTTTGTCATTATTTAGTTTTGCATTCTGCATGTATATTCTTATTTCTCAAACATGAAATAAAGGAAAACAATTACAAGTTAAAAATTCACCTGGCCGCTTAGTACACTTACGGTCTATACTGTACAATATACTGTTCTAATTTGTTCCTAAAAAAGGAATTGAAACAATTTTGTTTTATTCATCCTGTTTAACCATTACTCATTCTTCCTTATTACATTTTAGGAACTGGTCCAGTGATATTTTTTTTTCCCAGTATACTGTTGGACACACATGAGGGATTACTGGCATAGCTTTTTCCATTGATCTAAAGTTCTTTGTAAGCTGCCCTCCAACGATCCCGTCAATTCCTCCAATGATTCCGTCAATACTGTTGTAAGACTTTTTTCAATAAATCTCAGAGTTTTGATTTCTTTTGTGCAAAATAGTTCATGTAATATGTTTACATTTTTACAGAATCATGCAACAGGCAAACAAACCAAACTAAACTAAGTTTTAAAAAAACATACTCATTATTAAAATCTCAAGTGTCAAGGGAGGTGAAACAAAGTACATTTTTAAAGGATGAACTGACTTAACTACTAATACTCCTACATTTCCTCTATTCATTTATTCTGAATCGGCTAATATTACACATATAACTAAAGGATTTTATGTGCTGCATTTGAAACTGAAAACAACACAGTGATATTCTAAGCAAAATGTCATTTACGCACAAGTAGATTTTACATGGCCAATAAATAATTTTTAATAAGGTGAGTTACTATTGCTGAATCTATACAATCTAGTCAACAAACTAATGACCTAATTATCATGTGAAAGTGATACAATTATATCTCAGAGAGGGACACATCAATATTTTAACATGCAACATGCATTAGATAATACTTGCAAGCATTATTATATTGATCAACCTAGAAATTATTTCAGAAAGAAAGTCTCTCACAAGAAGATACTGTACCGCAGGACAAAATGAATTATTAAAAGCATATACAATTTCTACCAAATCATAAATAACACCTATCATTTACAAAATTCTTTGAAAACATAAGCAACAGAACATGTATATTCATAGATTTATACCATGTTCATTATGAGCAATTGCATCTAAAGTTAACTTTTTTTTAAATCCTATGAAAAAGCTAAAATACACATGATAATAAACTTAACAAACTTAACTACAAGTTTTTCAAATGAAAATCATCAAGAAACAGTTATATTGGACACTCAGCTTAATTACACAAGCATATTGTTTGGAAAGTTTGTAAATCCGTCAGTAACACATGAACAAGTAACTGTGACAATTACTTCATGTGACACCTGTGACTGTAACAATTATTTCACCTGCAAAAAGAGGCATATCTCTCAATGTGCATGCAGAACTTCACTAATATGTATATGCTATTCATCGCTGTGAAACAAAATATTAGGTAAAATGTAGAGTTGTCTCTCCTTACCTCCCTCTCCTCCAAAACAGTTCGATATTGGCTGGATATACTCTTAATCTGCAACTCTGAAGCCTCTGCTTTTTCCTCTAGCTCTTGGATAAGCTTCTTCTGCCTCTCATTCTATAAAGAATATGAAACTGCTTAATACAAAGACCCAATAACTCTTTGTTGCTGTACACATGGCAGATCTCACTGTACAATCTTGAAAACATGTCCACAGCCATTTTCAAAACCTGACAGTCTATACAGAAAGCTGTTGACTCAATATAAATGACACTTCGATACTGATTTACAATAGCTAAATCTATATATTTCATAGATCTATTCAACAATGACAATATGCATCACACAATGGTAGGTGGTTATGACACAAACTATATTGGTCCTGTTGACAGTGATATTCACCTTGATCACAGAATAACAACTATTACAATTAATGGCTTAGGTCTAACTGATTTAGCCACTAGAGGGTGCTATAAGATTCCATTGAATCACCAGACAGCCAACTGCCAGTGTTCAAAACAGGACATAACACAAATTTCATTAATTTGTTGTAGATACAAACTTTCTTTAATGTCGGTTCTGCCTGCATGTCTATTATTCAACCTATTCCACATCTTATCTGTCCACATTTCTGTTTCATAAAAATCATCATGTAAACAGATCTTATGTAACTAAAATGATTATATTCTTTATGATCTTCATCAAGTAATTAAGATACTTATGAGATGTCTCCAAAGAGAAAATTAGAAACTGAGAATATTTTCAATGAAGGCGAAAATAGGGGGTGGGATAAACATTTATACTTGTGCACAAAGGATACTAGTACTTAACAGACAACTGTCCTTTGACATAACTGTAATATGTGGAGATAATGGGTTAGAGATTAACAATTCTCACTTAGACCAACCATATTAGTCCTAAAATAAGACCACTTGCTTGTAAACAGTTTATAGACAGCAGCAGATTCTGTCAAGGTACCTCTATCCTGCTTTGTTTCTTAATCTACCATTAAATATTTTCAGCTTCTGTTACAAAGCTATTTTTTTTTCTTTCTACCAACTGCAAGATTTATGCAAATTTCTCAAACACTGGAAAATTAGATTAACCAATACCTGAAAGTACCTTTCTGTTATAACTTATAGGGAGGGGGTGGTTGGGTTGTGGTGGGTAACAGATTTTAGTTAATAATACATGCTAATAAACTGGAACCTCACCTAGTTCTGATATTGCTAGAGAATGAATAATAATGCTAATTTTCCTACACTTAATGAAAAAAATAGTGTCTCCCCTAAATGCTATTCTCCCCAATTACATTATATTTTAAAAAAGCAGCACAAAAGAGTCTTTAATTCTGAAAGGATAAGCGTGTGCTTAAAAAAATAACATAAAAATGACCAAATTGTTCTGAAACTATTCAGACAGGAAAATGGTAAGTGTCTGTTGATATCAGAGTTACTCCCATAAGCCATAATCAATTGTTAACATACAGGAACATCTGCAAGAGACCAAAAAAAATCACATCCAATGTAATATTTTCTGAATCTGTTGATGTTGTTGTAGGGTTTAACACCATTTTTAAGCACAAGATAGGCTATACATGGCGGCCAGCATCAACAGTGGAAAAAGAACCAAGGAAAACTACAGAAAGAACCACCAACCCACGAGAAGCTACTGGCAAACTTTCTCACATACCCACATTGGCCGAACCTGAGACTCAAACCCATGCAGAGGTTAGATGGCAATGAACCGTAATGGTGAGCACTTTAGACCACTCGGCCACTTTCTAATTCGGAATTGCTCAAGATCGTGTCTCCATCAAAGGCATAATGTACATATCATATTTACTTGCTAACAAATCAAACACCATAGACACTGATCTGTCATTGCCTAATGCACAACCTGAATCAGTATCTATAATTTTAGTCTACTGATTACTCTTAACAAACTACACAAACCTAGATCTGCCATCACATTATGACAGACAGCTGGTCTGTGTCCCTGCAGTTTGCAGCTGGACTTTACTGATAAGCATGTACAGTCGACTATGGTTAACTGCACACCCTCAGGCCCATCACAAGACTGTGCAGTTAACTGGAGTGTGCAGTTAACCAAAGTACGGTACAGTACAGCTTTAAAGCAGCACAGCATGAATATATGTGAAGAATAAATTTAAACAATGATTAGAATCCACTCTTTCAACTTTTACTTTAATGTTAAGCTTGTTTTCCTTCCTCCGAACACAACTTCACTGATTCAACCAATGGATCAAGGAATTATAGCGAATTTCAAGAAATTCTATAGATCGCTTGTTATTCGAAAACTGCTGTCAGACATTGATGGGTCATCTCCCACAGCGTTCAGCTCCAAAGTCGTCTGCATCCTGTTTTTTTTGCCATGTTGTCGTTTAAATTGAATTCTGTTGCGCATTTTCCATCTTTCCAACCATCCATTTGTTTGTTTGAAATCATTCAAACCCGAACGGTTTAGAGCAATGTTTCCCATGCTGTACATGTACTTTGATTTTTCCTATGCTATTGCTCCCTAGTGGGCGTGGATATACATACATATACCACCTAAGGCATCCTTTACATGTCAATCATTTACAAAGTCGCATTTACCGGCTTAATTGGCGGCTTATTTGAAGCAATACAGCAGTGGACTGGCAATAACTGATCATGACTATACATTGTGCAGTTAACCGGAGTAAAATTGTATTAAATAATGTGCCACGGGCAGAAATTTATCGTGCTATTAACCAGAGTACTGTGCATTTAAGCGAAGTGCAGTTATCCAAAGTTTGTTCCCATTGAAAAGCATTGTGAAAAAACGGGACCAGCGTAACTACGTGCAGTTATCCGGTGTGTGCAGTTAACCGATGTGCAGTTAAGTGGAGTCGACTGTATACTGAGTCTATTAAAAGGAAGGCTCAAGAAAATGCTACAAATAAAACACTTTTCAAAATTGTGTCAAAAGTGCTCTTTCTAACAACAGCCATAAAAATGTATATTAGATTTAAAGCAATTTCTCAAGAACCACTTTCCTAACTTTAATTACACTTGACAATGAAAGCATTTTGTACCAATGCAGGGCTGGGACAATTCCTTGCTTTTCAACTAGGACAAGTTGAAAATCTGCTTGCAAATGAAACTTTATAATTTTCAAAATTACAAAAATGATCAGGATGGAAAAACTAAATTTTTAGAATTTCACTATAATAATAAGACAAAAGAACATTGAGATATTTCAGTTATCTATGGTTAGCAGGACAAAATATGTCTGAATGGACAATGGCATAAGCAAACATTCATATTTGTATGACAAAGCTGTAGGGAATTTATAATTGATATGCATTTAAAATCACCATGCGGAAAAAAACAAACAGCAAGGATTCTTTCAATCTAATAAAAATGCAGCATCTATATACAGATTATCTTAACCTCTTTTTTTGTAAAAACACCATTCAAATGAAAGAATAATATGTAGTTATACAACCCCTGCAAATTACATTCATGATATTCTGGGAATTTGCCCAAGCAAGAAACAAAATGATTTAATTTTATGATGCTCAAAAACACATCAATTCGTAAGTTCTAATCTTTGTGATATGACAAGTCCAACATCAAGTATGATGGACAAGTCTAAAAAACATAGATCCAGACATAGACTTGTCTAAGATCTAAAATTTGTAGTAATGGTTCAGTGCCTGACTTGCAACCAAAAGAATGCATGTTCAAATCCTGCCCGACATACACTGGCTGCTTTGGTATGCCTGTGGTATGGCATTTTGACACGTCTCAGCATGGTAAAACCTTGCATGTATTGCTGTACCATTAAACACCATTCAATCATACAATGACTCTAATATTTCAATGCCTTAAGACTTATACATTAATTAAAACAGAACAGGTGATTCAAACAACAGGGCAAAGAATTAAAGAGTCTGAAGCCATGCATTCTTGCAAAAATACATTTAAGATCAGAGTATATACCAGAATGTTTTAAAAAAATCATTGCCTATGAATATAATCAGTGGAGGGGGGAGTTTCCGAGTAATGGGGGAATATTCAGATAGGACAAAATTAGTTTAAAACTTTAATTTACAATGGCAGCTAATACAAAAATTATACAAATACATGAATATGGTTTATTATGGTCATTTACAAGCTCATTAAATTGATGACTTGCACCAGTCATGTATGCTATGAATAATCAGGTCAAGGCCTAACATTTTCTGCCATTTTGACCATCTCTGAAGCGAAGGCATGTACTATCAAAATGGCAGAGGTCATGCAAGGACATGGCTTATCTAATATGGTGTGCAGCTGAATGAAATCAACATCTTGGACCTTCTGATAAATTTTACAAAAATATTAAAACTAAAACAGATCATGTCAAATTCAACTAGAGATGTTTACCTAATAACACGTCAGTGCAAAGTTACAAAGGTCTTATCCCGAACTGACAAGTTATTTGCTCAATGATTGATAAATCCAAGTGTCAACATTTCATATTATCCAACAATTATATGAATGACCACGCATCATCAATTTAAGCAAAATTTTTAATTGCACACTTACCTCTGTCTTCTGAGTTTCGCAAACAAATTCTAGCTCGTTGATTTTCTCTTTTGCAAGCTGCAGCTCTGTGGCATGATCTGAAAAGGCAAACACATAACACTTGAAAGACCTCTGGCGGAACAAACAATCATCTGTCCACCTGGCAAAACTTCCTTATTTGGAAAGTAAGATAAGACAAGCAACTATTCTCTTGTCTTTGATTGGATGAGTTCCACTTCTCACTGGGGGTAACTGAGGGAATAAAAATTCTCATTCTCAAGCTACCACTACTAAGATAGGCACCTGTATTATGGAACACATAGGGTCCTGGAGTGGAAAAAACTCCAAATATCTGAGTTTATCTAAATGTTCCTGGAGGCTTATCTAATGTCCTCTGATACTGCCAGTATTCTCAGCCATGGTAGCAAATTTGTACATGCACAACACTTATGGTGATAACCTGCATATAATTCTCAAGTTCATGCGAACTATGACAATGTCATAATTTTATATCACAGAAAACTAAAAAGCATTTAAATTATTTGATGTAATCATAAAGGTGGATTTACAAAGGATGCTTTAAAGCAGGCTGAGGTATACCATCCAGTTTATACTGTTTGTCTTTACCTTATCATTTAAAATGATTTAACACCAAATTTGATCTACTCATCTCCCACACAATTACCTTATGTTCATTCAAACTAAAATAACACCATAATTTTATATCACAGAAACCATAAATTCTTTTATACAATCACAAACATGAATTTACAAAATTACTTAGGCTTTAAAATGTTTTAAAATCTGAGGGTCTAGGATCCTAATGAAAGAATGTCCTGAAAGCAGGAACTCTCATATCAAGCAAGGCCAATAAGGTCAGTATAGCTTGTACAGACATGGCAGATCCAAAATTTGAAAACAGGAAATTGTCAGATCTTCACACAGAGGAAATGCAACACAGGAATTTATGGGGTGATCCCCAAGCAGTTAATGTCAGATCTTCACAGAGCATTAGAGATCTGATCCTGCTTTAACTAACTGTAGAATCTAGCAGTTTGATCTAAAATTGACCAATCTAAAAGTTCCAGTCTAGACTTAAGTTGGGACTTGTGCTGGGAAAATATGCTATTATATGGCCCTGACCTAAATTTATCTCTATATGTCCAGTTTTCACCAAATCAGACCATTGCTGACAAATTAATGTCATGATTGTCAAAATGCAATGCACAAGGGATACAGGGTCATTTCATGAACTGACTAGACTACAGTCAGGTGAACTAAAAATCAATACACTGGATACATAGGACAGGTACACTCCTTTAAATGACACATACTTCCCCACAAATAAAAAAAATCAATGTGCCATGTTTTTGTTACCTTCATTTTGTGCTCTTGATACATTTTTTTATGTTGTAGTGATGGTAATAGCCAGATATGATAACTTTAAAAAAAATTGTAATATCTTCTAAGATTGCACAACTTTGAGAGGGATGACATAAAGATTTAAAGCTGATAGAAATCAAGTTTCTGACCTCATCATTTCAACATTCTTACACTTAAATCTGCTACATCATGTTTCATTCATGAAAAAAAATCTTTGAAATTACACCATGTATTTGCTGTCTTATAATAAATTTACTGCATACCTTTGCAAAGTAAAATTATTGTGTGTCACATAGGGCTGTAAATATTTTTTTTCAAATGTCTTCCACCTGTTCAGAACAAGAATCTCATGAAAATATCATCCAAAATTTTTTTATTTCATTTTACTTTAAATATATGCAAGTTAAACAGATTTTATTTACTTTAAATATATGCAAGTTAAACAGATTTTATTTACTTCATCAGTGATTTTATACCCAATACACAACCTTGCTGAATACAAGAGTCCTATTAACAAAATCTCACATGATTGGCCCAACTACCATTTTTTCAGAATTGCATTGTTTTAAAAAATAAGAAAGCTTTTATCAATGCCAATTCCCCCTAAAAAAAATTAACAATTTCCTTGGTTTCTCACTGTAATCATTAAGAACTGGAAAATATCACTAACATTTATATGTAAAACACTGGCAGATCATTTGGGCATCTTGTATGCAAGACACTAGCAGATCCAGGGGGTGTTCTTGTGTGTGAGACACTGGCAGATCCTGGGGGTATCTTGATTGGCTTTATCCACCCTTTCATTAACCTTTATACTAATTTGACTTGAATACTTATCCCCAAGCACATCATGTTTCTGTAGTGTAGGGGTTATTAAAGGGTTGTCTTAATTAAGATTCTACAAGGTTTTCAAGGTAGAAAGGGAGTCTACAAAGGTTATAACATTTGTTTTTGAGAGGTATCAATGCAGTTCATAGCTTTCAGCATGTAACTTCTACAGTATAAACTAAGGTTTTATCAGGTAAAGAGCTTGAGATGGTGCTATGGATTGTTGCAATGCCAGCTCCAACTCCTGTCTCCATCTTTTAAACCATCAGGATGCTCACTGAATTTACTCTGAAAAAGGAGAGGACTTTCTGAATTGGCAAAGATCAAATATAATATTGGGGCTTAGTCTTGTTAAAGCAAGGTGAAGATTTTGGTACAGCAGCATTTCCAGCATTAATTTCTGTTGTTTTAAACTGATGCTGTGTTTCATTTTAACCTCGTATGTGCATCAGAGATCCCCAAATATTTAATTTAACCCTCAGCTTTGACACCAAGGTTTTTTTAATACTCTCAATCTTGCACCCAAGGGTTACATTGATCATGGACAAATTCATTTGCTAAAAGGTGGAATGAAGTTAGGGTTATAAGCATGCATGGTTGGGTACATTATGTGGGACTAAAGCTCACAGAATAATTTGATGGTATATGTATAATTCCAAATGTCTGAGATAAAGTGATAGTTCATTAGTCTGAGGGGGAAGTTCTAAAATCTTTCGTCCCTGGTTGTGTATTGGATAAAACATCAAGAGATAAGATTTACAGAACTAAGCAGTACACAAATGAGTAAATCTTACTTAAATAATGTGTGTCATTAAATCAAGTCCTAAGTCTGTATTTGCCAAAACTCTTATTAAATCCAGAACTTTCTGACATTTGTCCCCGATATATCTAATGCAATGAAGGAATGTTAGCTTATGGCCTAAAATAAACCCTAAATATTTGGTCTCCTCCATAAAAGCAGTGTTGCACATGATTCCAAAGACAAGAGTAGGGTGGGAACACTGTCTCACTGACTTTCCAAATTTGGGAGACAACATTTTAATGGTACAAAACAAAAAAAAAGAACTAACTAAAGCACTCGAGGGGATTACAAAATTAATAATCCTCTTTGCTTTGACAATTTACCGCCAAATATACTGACATATTTCCCATGGACACTCACATCATTGTGATACATTTTTTTAACGTGACCATTGAATTTTCCAATCTGGAACTGGTTCGCACTAACTTGAGTGTTCACTCCTTATCAACATGCATTTATTATAATAAACAAACATTTTTTCTTAATTACTTTTTATTCCAAATTGATAAATCATTAAATCACAAATAGTGTATGTGCACAAATTAGTCTCGTTTATAATTAATTCAACCTCTAAATAAATATAAATCTTCCATGCCATATGTGTGACTTAAATCTCAAAAATATATTACAGCA
Organism: Unio pictorum; assembly: GCA_030141615.1. Taxonomy (NCBI): domain Eukaryota; kingdom Metazoa; phylum Mollusca; class Bivalvia; order Unionida; family Unionidae; genus Unio; species Unio pictorum. Next base: position 10,849,836 of record JARLTB010000101.1, on the reverse strand, counting down.
GCAGTGGTCAGACTACAACAACGCAGGTGACTAACACAAATCTTAAATGTTTTCATTACTGTATACTTTGTTTTGAAATGGATATTCAGTTTTTATCACCGTTAGCAACATTGGTGATTATCAGGGCCATCATAGATGTAAATGTACATCAAAAAAAGGTTTAAGACATGTTTTTCTTTTAAAAAATGTCCTCACAAAAAGCTTGTACCAGGGGGTCATAGGGAGCAAACATTTGGGGGACATGTAACCAACATTTGCGGTATCCCAGCAAATACTTGGGGGACATGTAACCAACATTTGCGGTATCCGGGCAAATACTTGCTCAATGTGTAATGAATAAGACAACCAAACTGACTGAGCTCTTGGTTATCATGAATCAGCTCAAATACAAACAGAGTTTTAGTTTCTGTTTGAAAACTTGAACCTGTTTTCTTCAGCCCATTTCTGAACTTTGTTCAAGCTTATCTGTAGTCGATGATCAATATACAAATACTTGCTGAGCTATAGCAGATAAAAAAAATCATAGAATATAACGAACAGTTATACAAAATATTGGGACTCCATTGGCTATAGTGCCTGAGAAAATAAGCTATTGAATGGTTAAACAAATTACCTGGACCATGATATACAGGTCAGTGTCTGAACTTGTGTGATTATATGTGTAATAGTTTCAGAAACAATTATCTAAATGCAAATCATAACATAGAGGAACTCAATGCCAAGCAAAGACAAGTACAAACCAGTGAACCATAAAATATAAGTCAAAGTTATCTAGTTTTCATTGATTTATTACTTCTCATGATACAATTGCTATGTCATGTGACTCCAAAAGCAATGGTGCCTGAGAAAATACAAAGGTTAAAAAAAGTACTGTACCATAAAATATAGGTCACAATGACCCACTTTTCACTAAGGTGTAGTGCTCTACACTACATATCTAAATACCAACTTCAGTGACTTGACATGTACTAGTATCAAAGACAATGACTTGAGTGCAAACACTTAGAGAACTGACCTTAACTGAAGGTAAGCACACAAAATTAAACAGTGTCCTAATTTTCACTAATGGATGCAGTACACCTCAAGATGCAATAATACAGTTATGTGACTCCACTGATAACAGTACCTGAAAAAATTAAACACAATGGTTACACAAAATCATTGAAGCATAAAATATATATGGACAGCATGCAGATCTCATTAATCCATACCTCAGATTTGATTCTGTCAACAAATAGTGGCAGAAAACCAAATTTTGTATTTGTGCATTATTCAATACCTTTCAAACTTTTGATATTCATCATGCTGAACTAAAAATTAATGTGAAAATATTTTATCGCTATTTTTTTTTGTTGGGGGGGGGGGATACTTGTCTTTACCATCCTGATGAGCAGACAAGTGGGTTTTTTTTTTTTTTTAGTCTTGGTAATATTAGGCATGGAAAGTGTTCCACCAGCCAGTTAAGTCAATGCCTGAGCATTCCCCTTACTGTAAACTGACTCACCCAAACCAAATACATGTATTGAATCTGTCAAATGCATGAATCACGGTCCAGGTGAATGATACATATAACTACTTTGTATAGAATTTGGATTTTTAATGAAGCTTTAACAATTATTTAGTGATATCATGCCGCAGACATGTAGCATTATATCCCACCCAGTAACATTATCCCAACACCAAGCTGACCATTCCTAACACTAACCTTTTAATGCCTTGTGCTTAGCAAGGTAGCTGTTAGTACCATTATTGTAAGTGTTTGGTATGACTCGGCCGGGGATGTGACCCATGACCTCCCGCATCCAAGGTGGATGCTCTAACCACTTGTTCACCGGAGTGGTGCTACTTTGTTGGTGAAAATAAAGTGTTGCATTCTTTTGTCTCATGGATACCAGAATTTGTCTGTCTTAAACTTGCCCAAAACCTGGGAAAATGCAATTTGCAGATCATATTTACCTACAACTAATGCTCAAATCTTTCCTTTCTTGTGCAGTGGCTGAAAGTAGGACACAGTAAACAAAAAGAGATTAATTATGTGTACACACCTATCCAGCATAATGTCTACTTTGTTGTGATTTGTTTATTTTAATCCAAATAAAAACTTCAAAAGTCACATGTCCAGGCACGCTTTTTGAATCCCAATGCAGAACTTGAAAATCACATTTAAAATCATGTAATGCATTATTTAAAATCTTTCGGTATGTCATGCTATCACAATTTGACAGCTATGAAATGGTTGAATCTGTTGCTAAAATATTCTTTTAAGGTGAGAGAGATTTGAATTAACATATCATATAAAACTCAATTTTCCCATATTCCAAATCTAAATTTATTTGTAATTTCTGAGATTACAATGTCATATATACAAAAGAATATGAAACTATATGTCTTATTCAGTCACTTCACTGACAACTTCGTCATGCTTCTGATGTTCAGAAAACTACAGATATCTCATTTTCATCCTCCATCCTATTGAAAGAATGGAATGTCCATACTTTTTTTGCTCATAATGCACCATGCCAATGTGAAGCTAACAGGCAATCACTGCAGGGCAGGAGAAGTTTCCAAACTAGTCATCATGTGTTTGTGTGTGATTTGTGTGTGTGTGATTTGTGTGTGTGTGTGTGATTTATGTGTGTGTGAATAAGGTTATTAATTTAGCTTTAACAATTTTTCAGTCATATCACTATGATGTCTGCAGTGAGGCAGTTTATAGTGATATCTAGCATCATGCCACAGACATGTAGCATGATGCCCGACACAGTCACATTATCCTGACACCTTGTTGACCAGTCCTAACATTTTTAAACCTCTTAATGCTGAGCACCAAGTGAGGCAGCTGTTAGTAACATTTTTGTAAGTCTTTGGTAACACTTAGCCAGGGATGAAACCCATGACCTCCTGCTTCCCGCGACAGATGCTCTAACCACTAGGCCACCGGAATGGTTGCCATCCTATGAATGACATCACTGCTGTACAAGTGATTTCAATTACTAATCAATCAGAAGATGCACAACATGGTTACTGGAAGTTGATACTTGCACAAAAATTTAAGCCTAGTACCAACAAAACTCCCCATCATCCCAATTTATTTTCATCACTTCTAAAAAGATCAGACAAATTTCGCCTAGCTTTGAGATTTGGAAGGCTTGAATAACAATTTTGGAAACTCAGCAAAAATTATCATTTAAAATTCCATTTAATCAAAAATAACCTAGTATTTAATAAAGTAAGTTCAAAATAATTATATTGGTCCTCTAAAACATATTCATGAAAGTTTCTAAAACAGTACATTAGATTGAACTGATTTCCAGAATATATAAAATTGTAATGGCCTGATGAATTTATATGCCCAATATCAGGTTACAACAGTTGTAGAGATAAACCACAAGCATAAAGAAACTTACAAGTACAACTTAAGTATGACTACATGTATGCTACTTCAGTGAGCCAAACTGTCTCAAAAACTAATCAAAATTTAAACTATTGAAAATGGAAGTGCATATATTCATGGTGAATACATGTATATTTAATATACCATAATAACTGTCCCTTAGTGGAAAATTTTAAAAAAGTACAAATTTTCTATTTCAAAAGACTGTTTAATAAAAAATGTTTTAAGCTCCTGTTAAAAAAAGGGTTTGAATGGAACATGTCCTATATGCTCGCTTGAAAGTCCAATAGCAAACAACATATGAACTGATCTACCAATGCATAAAACACTGGCAAATCAAGGTCCATGCTGTGTGCCTTACTGATTACTCCTAACAAACAGCATAGACTCAGATCTGCCAGTGCATTATGATATGGCATATCTGGATCTGTGCAGTTTGCAGTTGAAAAAAGTATTTACAGATGGTGGACAGAAACTGCATGTCCCATATCCTTAAATTTAATACTGTATAAACTTGCTTGTATGTCCATGCAAACTGCACAGACTAAGACCTGCCACTGCATAATGTACAAGCAGATTCTGAGTCTATGCAGTTTGTTACAAGTAATCAGTCGAACTGACAATACAGACCTTGATTTGCTCACATATTTTATGATACCAGATCATAGTCTATGTTGCTTGCAGTTGATCCTGACTTATAAGCAAGTATATAAGGTATTCATTTTATCAGGGGAATGAATTGCTGTGGCTCATTCACTAGCATGCTGGACAAGCAATCAGTGGACTGTGGGTAAATCCTGCCCATACCAGCAATGGTCACTATGGTCTGACCCTGGATTATGCTGGAATAGGATTCATTTGGACTGTAGCTTAATCCTGCCCAGACCAGCAATAGTCACTGCCATGGTCCGAGTCTGGACACTTTTTTTTTTATTTGCCTGGGCAGTATTTGCTGATGTGCCATTAAACACCATGCAATCAATAAATCAATCAGTCAATGATGTTCTTATGAAATGCAAAGTTATAATATTGCTGAACCCTCCTATAGTTCTATTTATTATCCCCTGTTCCACTGCACTGAACATGCTATAACTTGGTACCAAGCACTGGCTGTCTACATGCCTAGATCTCCATTGGGCTCCATGTACTTTGTTGCCTATTCAAACAAACACATTCAGGATAGCATTATGAATATAAACCTCTAAATCATGCGGTACTAGCAGCCCTGACAAGGATGGTTATAAATTTGCTTGTATCTTGGTAACCGGTAACACATACCTTCTGACTAATGCGTAGAGACCCCTTCAACAAAAGCGAACAAGACAATTTCATACCAATAGATAACACACAACCTTTCAGATCTCTATGATTGACTCAGTGCTAGGGTGGGACATGGCTAAACATAGGATAATGAAGTGAATCTTTTTTCCGCTGCTTTCCCTACATGACTTCTACCTAATCAGATATTGTTTTATGACCTCAACAAGGAAGAAGCCCTCTTGATACAACTTGCTGTAAATCTAAACTGATCACATTTTAAATGTACATCAATGTGTTCATGATGGTGAATTCACTCAAAAATTCACTATTGTTCTAAAATGCATACCAGGCTATTGGATCTTAGTTAAAACTATTAAATACAAATTTAAATAATTTGTGATTCATGGCATTCAATATATGAAATGCCATAAATAATTTTTAAACATGTAATAAACAGAGAAAAAAATATTTCAGACATTATACTTATTATTCAGTTTAGTCCATATTACTTTATTCAAATTTATAAACCCTATATTCCGAAGGTTTTTAAAATTCGTTTCTGCATGTGGAGAAAGTCAGTATTAGCTTAAACCTGCAATTTTCAATTGTTCTCATTGTAGTTTACTTACCTGCTTCAATAGGCAAAGTGTCAGTAAAATTCTGGGACTACTCAGTCCATTAATGTTCTCAGCCATTAATAAACTTGGCCTATCCAAATTGGCGGGAAAATATAATAGCTGCCTATCGGTCCACCATTTGTATATATAACAGTGATGTGGATGTAATGTTATTTTTTTCAATGGGAAAAATCTTATGTTCTGATCATTTATTTTGCATTAGAAATCTTCAGAAAAAAACATAATCTCACATTAATTACTTTCTATGCTGTATAATCAACATTTCAAAACAGTTCTTGTACTGCTGTTATGTTAATTGAGTTTAACACATTAACCCCTAGAGACGACTTTACAGGGTATGAGGTAGTAGCCTACTTCCAAGGTCTGTAGCATCAAGGCCATGCATGATACACTAACGTGGGTGGTATTATAGAAAGGTAGACAGATGTAGCTCTACAATGATAGCAAATAATCTGGACATATTAATTGCACTACAAAATACAGAGGGAAAAACCCAAGTTTTTGGACCTGTTTTTTTTCCAGCCAAAAATCGCCAATGGTCCGTTTTTTTACCTTCTGCTCATGCGCCAGCAAACTAACTAAGGTGGCGCTATACAGTTTCGTACTTTGCATAGGGTTAGAATTTTAAAGAAAAATAATTTTCTGGGATTTCTTCACTGGTTATACTGGCAATATAATAAAGACTTTGTATATCTTAGGTGTTGGGAGAAGAACTTTCAATTCCCTTTATTTTGATGTATGATTGATGGGTGTACTTTAGGTTCTAGAGTATACAGCTTGGGCTAACATAAGATGTGCTCATGTAAACAAACTGCTAGCTTCGCATGGTCATTTTCACTCCCTGGACTTCAGAGGTAAATTGTAAAAAAATGGTACGATAACTTTTTTTACTTTTCAGATATTTTGTAATTTGTTCATTGCACTTTCAGAAGCTGCTATTGCCTACTTCAGCAAAATTCGTTTTCCCTAGTTTCATAACTGCTAAAGTTAGTGTACTTTTGATAAATTCTGGCTAATTTTTCAAGCACATGGGAGCATCCATTTTGTTATACCATGCGCTTAGATCATTTACAATTTCCACAAGTGCAGTATCCAAAGAAATATCAGCCACATTGCATCAAAGTAGCATTGAGATATGCCAACATTATCTCCATTGTGCATGTTACAAATGCAAACAACTTCACCTCACATACGTCACTATCTGAAAAGTACATATTAACTGGTGAGCGCCCCCATAAAGAGCATTTGGGTGTATAACCATGGAGTTATATTTATTGCTGTTTGTATTAGTATTGGCTCATTTAGTTTAAATTCACTGCAGTTTAGAACTTAAATGTCTTTACATTCCAAATTCTGCTTTAATTAAGCGGCTGCAGGTGGGCTTGAGAAGAGTTATGTCCCTTGCTATTGTACACAATACGACATAGACTAGTGGCAATTAGAAACCTCTGTGTGTCATTGTTTTTAAAAATGTTTCATTAATTTCACATTTCTCAAGGAAGATGCCATCAGTTCTTCTTTGAACTGGTAATAATTTGGATATTTTTCCCTGTTTTTTCATTGTCAAATTAAACTATTAACAAAATTTATTTTCTTGGTATTAAATAATTTTGTATTGACATATAAAAAAAAATTCTATAGTATCATATGGTCATGGTTTATTAAGCTAAGTCAGAAATATTTCAAACTAAATTAACAGTTCAAGATATAATGACATATAAAAGAGCTTCAACTCAACATACACAAGTCTGCAGCAAATGTCACATTTGGACAGGCTCACATGAACAACATGGTTATGGAATAATTTATGTAACCTTTCGTGGGAAAAGAAAGATTGCTTTGGCTCACCGACTAAGGTTCTATGTTGAAACTATGGTAAATTCATTACCATATCAGTGTGACGTATCACATAAATGCCATACAAAAACATGATCATTTATCACTTGAACCAAAAAAGAGAAAATTTGGCTAGAAAAATCATGTAAAGCCTATGGTATATGCCAAGCAAGGCAATATGGGCTAGGGGGAGTGGTGTATACTGTGATAGTCAAGTACATTTAATAATTGTTACATGCATTCATTTAAAGGATTTAAAGTGTATGGATGTTCACTGGGTACAAAATTATTTATTGAATTAGCAAACATTGAATTTTGTACAAGTTTTCTGTTGCTTTCTTGTTTGTGTTTGATGTAGCATATGTACTTGTACTGAAGACTTGATTTCCTCTCCCTATCTTTTACTGTTCTATGATCTCATTCTGCTATGAGCTGAAATACTGGATAAGACTGAGTAGAACAATTCCATGAGACTTGGTCAGTGGGAGTGTAAAGTTTCCTGTACCATACTCAGAGCTATGAGGGAATGAATGACATAATGCATCAAAATGTCTGCTCCATACTGATATTTTAGGTGCATAGGTAAAAATGATATTGTGCAAGCTCTCGCACTTATTTGTGTTTAGAAAGTGTGAAATTTTACTTAGCTTGACATCTATAAGACAAAATTTCTTAGTTAATATTCAAGTTTTTTAATATAAGAAAGATTTAAATGTTTCCCATATGGCAGAAATTTTGAGTACGGTAATAGGATGCTAAATGGGCAAGTCAGTCACTCCAACTTTGGCCTTGTAGCAAGAAAGTGCCAACATCGCATTTAAATTTCCTGTGCCTGGGCCTCACTTTCTATGTCCTTGGCACTTTTCTGGACAGGCAGCCTGTTCTGCTTCCTGCAGATTGCAGTTTGTACATTTAACTGTTAAAAAGGCACACAGTCCTTGAGTTTTGCTTTTATACATCGGTGGATTATATCGCTTGCAATTTCCAGCTCAGTCATACATTATGCACAATGTTCCCAATATCCTAGTTAGTTTTGGTATGTTCATAATTACATTTCCATTGATGTTGACAACACGCTGCAACATGTGACCCAACAATTAAGTTTTCTTCATTTCTTTCTTTCTCCAATTCAGGGCAAAGCTTGGGTGCACTTTATTTGGGCCACAGGAAGATAGTGATTCTTCATATACATCAATTCTTGGGCGCTTTATTTGTGGAGATGTAGAACCAGATTGCAACCTGAATAGGTTGGTCACTCTTGGATACTCGTAATCCATAGTCCTATGGTTGACTGTGTTGTATGAACTCTTGTGGACAAATAGCTATTTTCTTAGCTCTTCCTTTAGCCATGTTTTCTTAGATAGTGGCTAATGTGGGTTGATGTAGTATTAGTGACATCATGGTTACCAGTTGTTCCTGGTTGTGATGTATCTTAGACAGTATGTAACATAATCAGGCTGGGGCTTGAAATTGTTGGGAAACACACCTACCCCCTTTTTTGGCATACAAGTCTGCATGATTTGGTTTTATAATTAATTTTACCATATAAAGCAGTCAACATATTTGATTTTCATTGTAATCAATTATGTATGTAATCATCAATCACATTCCTGGTCCATGGAATGGTCTCACCAGGAGTTAATTCCCCTTGACTTTTCATTTCAATTCTTTGACATACAAGCATTAGTGCAGATTCAAATTAGATTACTAGTGCGGGGGAAAAAAGTAATTATTTACAAACAAAATATATATTTATGTCTACTGTTATGAATTTATAGCATCAAGGACTTTTTTTCTTAATCCAGTGCTGGACAATTTTTGCACTATTACCTCAAACTTTATGGAATTTTCCTCACTTTTCTCACTTGATTTACATGTATACATGACCCAAGTATAGTTTGCAACTTTAGAAATGATCTAAATACATTATTTGATGTTTGGATTGAAAAATAAAACAAATACTTCATATGCATTTATTCTTGAATGTCTTTCTTTAATGTCAAAATAATAGCATTTCCCAGTGACGTTAAATACAGTTTTGACGTCATGAAGCTACATTTAAGTTACTTCAGAGGGGTATAGTAAATTAACTATGTGTTTGTAATTTTGGAAGTAAATACCATGTATGATATATCAATATGTTTGAAATTGACTGCAGAATATGACAAGTTTTTCAGTAAGTTAAAAACACATCTTCAGTGGTTCTTTAAGGTGGCGCTATACAGTTTCGTACTTTGCATAGGGTTAGAATTTTAAAGAAAAATAATTTTCTGGGATTTCTTCACTGGTTATACTGGCAATATAATAAAGACTTTGTATATCTTAGGTGTTGGGAGAAGAACTTTCAATTCCCTTTATTTTGATGTATGATTGATGGGTGTACTTTAGGTTCTAGAGTATACAGCTTGGGCTAACATAAGATGTGCTCATGTAAACAAACTGCTAGCTTCGCATGGTCATTTTCACTCCCTGGACTTCAGAGGTAAATTGTAAAAAAATGGTACGATAACTTTTTTTACTTTTCAGATATTTTGTAATTTGTTCATTGCACTTTCAGAAGCTGCTATTGCCTACTTCAGCAAAATTCGTTTTCCCTAGTTTCATAACTGCTAAAGTTAGTGTACTTTTGATAAATTCTGGCTAATTTTTCAAGCACATGGGAGCATCCATTTTGTTATACCATGCGCTTAGATCATTTACAATTTCCACAAGTGCAGTATCCAAAGAAATATCAGCCACATTGCATCAAAGTAGCATTGAGATATGCCAACATTATCTCCATTGTGCATGTTACAAATGCAAACAACTTCACCTCACATACGTCACTATCTGAAAAGTACATATTAACTGGTGAGCGCCCCCTAAATAAAAACATTTTCTTTAGCACGACTAGCCATTTGTCTAACAGAATATTGCTTGAAAATCGATGTATTAGGATGTAATCATATAGTCCCCAAAATGTGTTTCCTTATCACATTTCATGCGAAAAGGAGCAAAAACATCCAGGGGTTAATGTGTTAAGGTTGCATGTGTCTACTATACTACTTGTGACTACAAACATATCTTATGTCAGAACCTAATTACAGTAGCACTTTCCCATCCATATACCATACATATATTTTCTATCAATATACATTAAGTCCTTGTAAGCCAATTATGTTATTTAGTTAAACACAAATTATTTTTCAAAAATAATATAAATCGAGTAAACATTTTAAATTCTTGTGTACATTTTTGGATATAAATTTGTATTTTTGCTGGTCTTATTCTTTCTCTCAATAGCAACCATAATTAAATATTTTATTTATATACATCTATTCTTTTCATTGGTAATGGAAATGTTTTAAAAAAAATGTTTTTCCATTATTTTTTTACTGCAATGGCCACCTCAATATGGATTCACATTATATATAGAAACTTGAAAGATTTTCCTGCTAGAATAATGTCAAATCCACTTTTAAGTCTTTTTTTTAACAAAATCAGTTAATAAGATTTTTTTATGATGGTCATCTATGATGATAGATCAATACCAGTTTTACCAATCTGAAGTCTTTTCATGCAGACTGTGCCAAATTGGGTTCAAATTGGCGCAGTGATTGTTTTGTATTAGAAGTTTAATATACAATTGTTGACAGATGCACAACTAATGATGGATGACAGGGTCACTTGGCTCTACAGCCAGATAAGATACTAATATTTAAATATTTTATATATATTATCTCACAAAAACTTTCACAGTCCCTATTTGTGATGCAGACTTTCAAATTTTTGGATCGTTATTAACTGTTTGATCTTTTGGCTCACTGCAACCTTCAATAAACTCCAAAGTATGTAATGACAATACACAAAGAAAGCATAACTGCCAATCCTTCCTTTATAGTTTAACATTCTTCTTCATAAAAACAACAATAAATAAATATATGAAGAAAACTAAATATTCCTGATGAAAATCAATCTGCATTAATTTGTCAAGTTAACATTATGAGTATTCCCTCTATGTTTTCATTGTCTCATCAACAATCTTACATCCCTCTTATAAGCAATGTTTAAGTACAGATTAAAATAGAACTGCAAGAAAACGAAACTCTGTATATATGGTGTGTGTGTGTGTGTGTGTGTGTGTGTGTGTGTGTGTGTGTGTGCATACTTTAAAATTTTAATGCACTTTTGCAAAGGGTATCTGGATTAATAAATATGCATCGTTACAAAACATTTGTATTTTTTTGTTTTCAATAAATATGAATATAAAGACAGGCCCATATATTTTAAATATCCCAATCTCTTTCTTCAAGTGTACCAATGCAAAAGGAAATGTTATCCAAATTACTGGTTATTTTAAATTACATGCCTTTAATCTTATACAATGTATAACCTATAATACTATACTATAATGATGTGCTTAAATCAAGGGAGACAAATCTAACAACTAGATATTAAACTTATAATGCAGATATTCATGACAGAACATTTAAGAATGCACTAGTATTGTCTCTGCTAGAATCATAGATGAGGCAGGTATTATCCTCTTACAAAATAACACTGAACAGAAATCTCTTTACGACTTTGGTAGTTATTGTCCTGAGCCACTTTTCTCCCAAAACAGTAAAAGGCTAGTATACAAAAACTGTAGACCAACAAGAGACCCAAGTGCCATACAAACAACTTGACAGCTGACAATTTCATTAAGCTGGCTTATGTAGTATTACAAGAAGTAGATCAATAAAAAAGACATTAAAAATATATCACAAACTTTATCCCATGCTGATTTTACCTATTAGACTACATACTGATAAGGAATAAAGGTTAATTAATATGCATAACCTAATAACAAAAATTGTGCTCCAAAGATACTGATAATATAAACCTATTTACCATGTTTGATATGAATTGGATAAGAAATACAGCCTCTAGATCAGGACAAGAAACAAGCTCAGATATCTGGATGAAAATATGTAATCAATATGCACAATCATTTATTATTAAACCTGATTACAACAATGATAATTTTAGCTTATTTACCAAGATGTTTACAAAATCACGTTGAAATTTGGTATCCAGAATGGTAATAAGATTAGCCAATCAAATATCAGACTACCTCATTAATATGTGCAGATCTTGCTCAAGGGGCAGATCGAAGTAGATGGTGGGGGAAAAGAGTTGGCACATCAGCTCACTCCCTCAACAAATGGGCATAATACAACCAAAACATTTCCTAGACTGAGTTTTATTTGTAGATTCATGGTTACAATTATACCCTGGAAACACTTAATGATGGAGCTTGCAGGGTTTCATTCCCTTGAACCACACAAAGAGTTCTATCCCTAGCCTACATACCCCACTAACCGATATTTTTGATCTAACTCTATTGCACATACCCGTACTCAAACTCATCTCAGCTAATTGTACATAGCGAAGATCTTAATGGTACAGGCCCTCCAACTAAAACAATTAACCAAAATTATGACTCAAGAGTGGTAAAAAAAACTAAAATGAAATAAGAATTCATGAATATGTATAGGTCTTATAACAGTAACACTTTATTTCAGTGAAGCTAAATTACAGTTGTTATCATACCAAACCTTCAGGGGTATAGAATATTTTATGTCAACACACTATTTTATAAAAGAAAGAATCAATAATAAATATGTAGGTCAATGTTCCATGAATAGTTCACTTAAACGGTGCATATTTACATCATATACATGTACACTATTGCAAACAGTATGCACAAATACATTATTGCATACAGTATATACATGTTCATTATTGAGAATAATATACCCAAGTACATTATTGTGTACAGTATACATATATACATTGTTGAGAACAGTATACACTTGAACATTACTGTGTACAATATACACATGAACATTATTGTGTACAGTATCCACTTGCACATTATAGTGTACAATATAAACATATACATTACTGTAACTGAACTATAAGAAATGTGTACAATACAGTCTATGAGGGTTCAAGTATAAACAGCACACATAGGTCCAAGTTGCCTTAAAATCCAACAGACTTGTTTGTTTGTTTGTTTTGTTTGTTTTAATGGATTAATGCCATTTTTCAGCACAAGATACGCTATACATGGCAGACAGTATTAATGGTGGAGGAAGAACCCGAAAACCCCAGAAAGAACCAACGACCCACGAGAAGCTACTGGCAAGCTTTCTCACATACCCACATTGGCCGAATCCGAGACTCAAACCCACGCAGACAGAGGTGAGATGGCAGTGACCCCGTAACGGACAGCACTTTACAACACACGGCCCCCTAAACATACTTGTAATAATAGTCCAAGGTGTTCTAAATGAAACTGAGTTGATGCACAACTCAATGTTAATTAATTTGAAACTATTATTATTTACATGTACAGCCTCATTGTGCTGTGTCAGGCTGGCAAGGTTCTGTTGCTATGCACTGTTATCATGAAAACACTGATTAACCTGTATCATGTGCAATGATCAAAGATAATTGCATTTTTCATATTACTATTTACATCTTATAAATTCTCCATGTAACTGACTTGTGCACCTGCAAACTGAAAATACAGTAAAAAAATAATTGGTCAATATTTATTTATGCACAGGTAGGTAAACCTCATGAAGTTAAATGAAGCAACCTTCCCTGACAGACTAGAATTATGGTGGAGAAATAAAACCATATTCACCTGTAAAGCTAAAAATGCTCAAACACTACAGGTGAGACCTCATATAAAAATCATGCTGTCTACCATAATTCATTCACATGTATAATACACTGTTAACCTTTTAATGGGAACTAATCACAATATACAATCTAAAATCAAACTTTTGAAAGTTTACCATTCAGTATCACTTCCAATTGATTTGGTCAGAAAGATCATACACCGTAAGGTAGGATGTGTATAGGTCACTGTGATCCATGTTAGTAAAAGATAAAATGTAGATTACAGTGACATTTGGTTTAAAGGTCTATTAGTATTGAGATATATCCAATTTTTAAGTTTCATGATTGGAACATAAACAGCACCCAATAAAAGAACTTCCAAAGAAAACTCAATAAAGTGACCTAACATGGACCTTTTATTGCAAAAATAATGTAGTTTCATGGTTCTAGGAAAAATAGTCCGTTACGGATCACTGACATCTCACCTCTGTCTGCGTGGGTTCGGGTCAAAGATTTGGCTAATGTAGTTATTTGAGAAAGCTTGCCAGTAGCTTCTCGTGGTTGGTGGTTCTTTCCAGGGTTCTTCCTCCACCAATAATACTGGCCGCATGTATAGGCTATGTTGTGCTGAAAAATGGCATTAAACGCTACAACAACAAAAACTACAACAACAACTCATCATATTGCATACTCTTGCCTTAGTACAATTCCAGGTGAAACAGTTTTATAGAGTAAATTAAAGTCTACTGTGATCATGAGCTAAACATACAATAAAACTTAAAACATTCACGTAACCCAATAAAATGCAAAGCGTAGGCTACAAGAACCATCTTTTGTTGCAAGGGTGTGGTATTAACAAAGATGCATAAAATCACTTAGTTTGATGGTACTGGTGATGGAATACGGGTCACAATGACCTACTTTTGTGACAAGGATGCAGTTTCACAAAACTTGGTACAACACTATATATATATATATATATATATATATATATATATATATATATATATATACACACACACACACACACACACACACACACAGAGGTTGATGAAAACATTGGGTTATGAGCTCAATACAAAAATGTAAACTTTGTAAAATTTGAGGCAAAAAGATATACGTCTTTCCAGTCAGCTGACCATCCGTTTTACGTTAGTGACCATAGCACTTTTCCCCTAAAGGGTTAAAGTATGATTTCCCCCCAAATTTGTGCATCTAACTGATTTGATTTATCCCAATAATGAATTGCTTAAACATCATAATATATATGTAATAATATATATAATGTATAAAAAGAACTTCCAAACTTGATTTATACATCTAATTCAGCTAGTTTAACCCAACTGTAGTATTTAGTATATATACTAATGAATATAATATAATTGTAATATAAATAATACTTAAAAAACAACTACATACCTACCTTACATAATTTTAAAACCAATAGAACAGGAAACATGGAGGGTGGGCTGAATTTTTTGTTATTATAATGGTATTGTAGTAATACAGATGCACACAAGCATCATGTTTGAAAAATAAACTTTAAAAAGAATTGAACCAAAGTCAGTTAAGTATGAAATACGGGTCACAGTGACTAACTTTTATGATAAAAGTGTTGTCCTTATCAAGATCCATCCCCGGTACATGCTGCCAAAAACCTACTTTTTTGCTCAGTTCAGTGCATACCTTTTATCTCAGCCATTATTTTGTAAGATCTAGGTCACCATGATAAGTCTTTTTTGTGAAAGTGGTAGCATTGACAGAAATATGAAAAATTATTCAATGATTCTAGTATTAAGTGTACTTGAGAAATAAATTTCAAGCACAAAATTGAACCAAGGTCAATGAAGCATGAAATAGTACCTTCTTTTTTTAATGACAGTGTAGTAATTATCAAGATGTACCCGCTGGTCAAGTTTCTTCACTACAATAATAAGTCTTTATACAGTATGCAAAGAAATTGTAAGCCAAATGCAAAAACTTAACCAAGAATGTACATACCGGTATACAAAACAAGGGCTATACCCAGTGGGTAGGTGCATCAAAACCTACTCCAATATCCTGACTAGCATCTTGGAAGAAACAATGGTGCTGTACATTTTTATATGCTTTTATATGTACAAATGACAATGGTAATACAATAGCTTAACACTGTACAGAAGACCTAAGCTTTGTTTAAAAACAAAATAGAAAATTCAAAATATGAAGAACACAAAAGTTCAGCAAAATTAGTTTTTAACTTTTCCGGTAGGCAATTAGGCAGGAACTAAAGGTTTTACTGAATAAGTAAAATTACCTTTGCAAGCATACACTCAGCTCAACTAATCCATCCCCAGATAATGCAAACGAACCTGCTTACAATGCAATAAGAGCTACGGATCCCAATCTTGTTGCAAAATTGGGCAACATCAATATTGAAATGCACAAAGAACACGTTAGATATTGAATGTAAAAATCGAATTATACATATTGTTCATATAAAAAAATTCACTTTATAATATTCTTATATTCAGTTCTAGTTATATTGTATCAATGAATTAGTTCATTATATTTAGGAGAAATACATGAAAAAACCTCAGCATATAAACACCCATTCTGACACAAGACTGCCAAGTCGCATGACAATGGCATCCATAACATGATAACATGACAAGAATGAAAACCACAAACTCAGTGGCAAAGCTGGCATTATTTTGGAAACACTGCAATACTCCATTGACAAAATTACAGAAGCTAAGTAACATATTTTGGTCTCCAGCAAATTTCCAATACTGTACATGAAAGGTGCCAAAAACTCTGACCTTCTGAGAGGATGGAGGGCTTGGATTTTTTTTACTTAATTCCAGAGGAAGTATTCTGGGACTGTGATATGCCAACCACATTTATTAGTATCAACCAAATACCGGAAGTTATTAAAGCATCACTCGTTCAACCAGTTTCAGTGAGTAAATAAGTAAGACTTTTCATGATTGAGTATCCTTCTAGGTAAATTTATTAAATTTGTACTATTATTAAGTTGGAATAACCCCAAAATATAAAAATTTAATAATACAATTTAAGAAATGATTGCACAGACTATACCGAATTCACGACAATGCAAAGAATATATTGCTTGATTAATGCTTTTTAACATTTTTAAACGGAGTTTTGGGGGGTAAAACTAGTTTTAATTAGGCAACACTTACATGCCGCTATTGTGTAGCTAACCTATTTTCATGCCAAAAACTCGCTGTCCATTTGATATGAATTCATCCTCCCACGGAGTCGAGAAAAAGTCAGTATTTTGCATACCACTCTAAATGTCATGTGGTTATATGCAGCAGATAGTATTTGTCATCATTTCACAAACATCTGAGTGGAGTGGGAGAAACGCATTCAGCTATAGTGACAGATAAATATTGCATAATTAATATTAGTTTTACCACACAAAAAAACCTACATTTTAAAAGCAGCTATTATTTTTTCTGCCACTTAATTTGCCAGTTAGGATAGGCTGATTTTCTAATTAAACGGATAAAAAAAACTGAGAAACTGAATTGTACCCACCAGAGGGAGATGTCCATCTATAGAAGATTGATGTCTCTCTGAACCCCATACTGTGTTGTAACAATTGGCCCCCGAGAGAAACACAAATATGAGACGTGTTGCAGTGCTCTAATGGGAGAATGTTTTGGTGATCTCCCTAATAGGACACAACCTACTTTCATGATGTTCTACATCCCTGAGAACTGTGCAACCTACCATTGTCATGTGCAAAATACTTAATGAAAGGGTGCAACCACCAAAAACCTGAGACGGCCAGTTTCAATAGTCAAGGCATTGAATCGCATGTCTTTGTCTTGCAGAAGGTAGTGCAAGCATCAAAAACAGTAGAGTGCAAGATTTTGAAAGGAAGCTTCACTGAATGGTTCACATAGGGCTTGCTTAATGACCATAAGAAACATGATTCCATTTGGGCATAAGAAAGCAGAAGACTTGTCTCTGCAACCCAAAACACTAAACAAGAGCATCAATGTGACAGAAGCTCTATAGCCCTTGACAGTGGATATGGAACATCATTTGGTCTTACAATGGAACAAAAGGAAAACAGGAATGAAGTTAAGGGAGGCAGAGAGTATCATGCGTTCATAATGCACCAAATACAGATGATTCTCCACCAGGCATCAGAGACCATGGAAGCAGAAGCTCTTTTTACCTGAATGATGCTACTCGACCTGAAAAACTGTTCTGGCAGAGAGAACGCGAGCGATGAACCAGGCAAGAAAGTGGAGAATGTGTGGGTTGTTTTGGAGGAGGAATCCCATGTGTAGTGATACAGATCTCTCCTGTGATGTTGAGACCTGGGTTGATGGGTCAACAGGTCGAGGAGATCAATGGATCATGATCACTGGGACCAAAATGGGACGATAAGAATGATCCAAGCAGAGAAGTTTCGCATATGAGAATATGTTATCCCACTGGAAGCTGAATGTATTGACTACCCAAGTTCTCTGATAAGGACAGACATGTAAAAGGGAA
Source organism: Unio pictorum (assembly GCA_030141615.1). NCBI lineage: Eukaryota > Metazoa > Mollusca > Bivalvia > Unionida > Unionidae > Unio > Unio pictorum. Next base: position 10,831,536 of record JARLTB010000101.1, on the reverse strand, counting down.
AGTTTGTTGTGCAGCTTGGTGCAAACAGATTCACTAGAGGTCTACCCCTGATGGAAAACAGGGACTTGGCCACTTGTAAATAAACCATTCGGTGACAAAAGCTACGTCTGTTCTGGATAGCTGTTTCCTAATAAATTTATCTTGCCCAAAATGAAGTGAACTTGGACTGTGACATTTCCTGAGGCTTCCTGGATGATGAGACAATAACCCCCATTTACAATGGTGAGGACCCACTCATTGTTTGTAATGTTTGATCAAGCCCCTAAGAGGCCTGGGCAAGCACCTACTGGGACATGTATGACGGTGATGCACTGCAGGTGAGGGGTTAATTTGCAAGGGCAATCCACTGCTTCCTGTCAACAGGAAATGAAGGGGAGTCAGAGAACTTCCTCACAGATCTGCAGTGACCTGGGTGATGTAAAACTGATGAAGAAGTGGACTAGCAAGAGTTGGGGATGGATTGGACTGGGCTAATGGGCTTACTAATGTTTTAAGTATTTACAGATGGCCTCTGAAGGCTATTTGCCAGATCTCATTTCCTGGTTGATTGCAATTGACTGTAAGTGATAAGAAAGATCAATGTTGGTGATCCAGCAAGGTAGGAGAAACCAGGGTAGGAATTATGCCCCAAGAAAGTCTCAGGTTCTTGAGGATCAGCTCTTAGAAGGTCTTTACTGTGGTTAAGCAAGTCCTTCGATGAGTCCAATACAGCATCGCTGCAGATGTGCAATAATGTCATTTCAACAGAGTGCATGCCGAGATGTCTGGCCCCAGCATCATGCACAAGTAGTCATGCGGCTTTATTCAAAGAGGCCTCTCTCAGCATACTAAAAGAAGTAGCTGAGAATAGGTCGGCATGCAAATCTATGGTTTCGAGGAACCAGTTTTCTGCTCCATGGGATCAACTATATTAATGGGAAGGCATGCCCAGGCTCCCATAGAAAACCCCACTTTGGCTGCATTGGCATCCAAAGGAGGCTTTACAGGCCACTTCAGGGAATGTACCTGGTAGTTGGAAGAAATGGAGATCTCAACATTGAGGGAGGAACATAGTATTCTCTAAGTTGTCTACCTATATTACCCATGTGAATTCCTCAGAACTTCCTCAATTGTTGATAAATGTGGGAGAATGATGAGTGATACACTCTGGATGAGTGGTACTCTGGAGATCTTTCACAAAATAAAGATCCTTATGGACTGTGTGCCCGGTGGATGGGGGCACAAGTCTGAGGGTAAAAGTTAGTATACCACAGGTATAATTGGGAACAAGGCAACTCTGATTTGGTCCTTGTCCCTAGCCCGATTCCTGTGAATAGATTGTGAATCCTGCAGAGTGGGATATTAAAACAGGGTGGGAAGAGGGAATCTTGGTCCTTTTCCTGTCCCATTCTTAGAGGCCTGAGTAATTCAAGGGAAAGACCTCATCTTCAACTGATTAATCCCTGTGTGCATCATGTCATGTGTGCAGTGTTTTGCTCCACGAACAGACTGGCCAACAAGCTGCCAGAAGCACAATATGCGTTGTGGTGCTCTACCTCCTTAACCTGAGGGCACAACCCTATTGCAATGATCTACCTCTGTAATGGGTGGGTGCAACCCTCAATCATGGTGCTCAACCTCCCTAATGGAAGGGTGTAACCCACTATCATGATGCTCTGCCTCCCTAAAGGGTGGGCACAAACCACAAGCGCAGTGACCAACCACCCCTATGGGAAAGGCTTCACTTGCCACCAATGACGTTTGTCCCAAAATATGAGACCTGGAAAAGATTCTTTTTCGAAAAATTCTGAATAAAACTGGGAGAGAAGATACCCCCGGCCTTGATATTTGACCAAATTCGCAAGAAGCGTAACAATTTTTCCACATGCACTTTGAGCACTTGTGCAATCTATATGAGTATCCCATTTGCCCGTTCGGAGACCCCACTAACCCACAGACTGTTCTGACATGATCCTGTAATAAAATAAAAAAAATCTTTTGTGGCCTTGAAACTCACTATGTGTATACACTAAGAACACTGGATAATGTTGGTTATATGCAGTGTCATAAAGCATGCACACCTGTGTATACACTAAGAACACTGGATAATGTTGGTTATATGCAGTGTCATAAAGCATGCACACCTGTGTATACACTAAGAACACTGGATAATGTTGGTTATATGCAGTGTCATAAAGCATGCACACCTGTGTATACACTAAGAACACTGGATAATGTTGGTTATATGCAGTGTCATAAAGCATGCACACCTGTGTATACACTAAGAACACTGGATAATGTTGGTTATATGCAGTGTCATAAAGCATGCACACCTGTGTATACACTAAGAACACTGGATAATGTTGGTTATATGCAGTGTCATAAAGCATGCACACCTGTGTATACACTAAGAACACTGTATACATGAAGTAAACAATAGAGCTGACCTCATGAAAAATTATTTGTAGTTTTCCTGATAAAAATACAAGATAATTTGCCTGTGAACATGTTTATTAAAGCAACATTCAAATGCACATGCTGTTATTTTCCTTAGAACACAAAGACTTACCATACAACAGTGATTTTGTGACAAATGTTAGTAAACTACAATGATGGAACACAAGGTAGCCTCTGAAGCCATAAAGGAGAAATGGCTATGATATGGTTTTCTTAAAAAATGGAACTAACAGTTGTAACACTTTGACCAATTTAAAACTGCAGAAGAAAAGTGCTGTTTGCAGTAAGTTGTTACAGATGTAATTTATATGGTGAAAGAAGTCCATGAAAAAGACGACAAATAATATCTACCTTCTGCATATAACTAAATGACATATACAATTGTGTGCAAATATAAGATAGTGGATTGTAATAGGTCATTCTGACTTTTTCTCTACTCTGTGGGAGGCTGTATTGACATGGAACAGACAATGAGTTTTCATCATGAAAATAAGTTAGCTATGCAATAGCAGCAGGGTAAGTAATTTCGGCAGTAAAATATAATCTAACTATGATACAAGCAACCCAACTTCAAAATATGGCAAGCAAAAGTAAACAAAATCTTTTTAACTTTCCTAAAAAGAAGAAACAATCAAAAGTGTTGAACTACTTTCAGTTCCAGAAAATGGAATATGGTCCCAAAAAATAAAAACCATCTAAACCAGACAAAATTCTCAGAAAAACTTACATAAATGAGACACTAGATCTCCTTACACATGTCCAAAACATAACTTCAGACAATGAAATGTTCAAAAACATTATCCAAATATTGCAAGGTATTAAAGATTATTTGTTTGAATTGGTTCTTTTTAGTTTTTTAGGGTCTAATGCCATTTTTCAGAACATAATAGGCTATACATGGCGGCCAGTATTATTGGTGGAGGAAGAACCCGGAAAACCCCCGGAAAGAACCACCGACCCATGAGAAGCTACTCATAAGCTTTCTCACATAACTACATTAGCCGAATCTTAGACTGTGAAATGTGCTCGCCTGAATTTCCAAAGGAGGGGGAGGGGTAGATTAGCTTGAACCAAAGACAATTTAGCATAAAACAAGTCAGCCCAGGGTTGTGGCTATTAGGATACAACCCTGATTCAAGTGTGATAAATGTTCATATGTTGAAGACATGTTGGGCGTGTGTTTTAAAACAACTCTAAAAAGATAATTAGACACAGTCGACTTGGACCTGCTCCTGATAGTCTTTTACACAGTAATGTTATTTGACATGTCAGACAACATTAAAGTACTAGCCACAGGGGTTTGTATTGCTGGGTACAATTTATCTATAAAAAAAAAGATATAGGTACTATATATAATACTACCAAAAATATTTTTCCCTTCTTGTAGAATCAACACTATTTCAAGTTACACTTCAAATTACATAATAAATTCAGTCCCAATGACTAGCTCAGGCATCTGACTTGTTATGTCTACACAAAATTTGACTTAATACCTAATATTTCAGGAATGCATGACTATTTACCCTGATTTTCAGTCAAGCAAGCCAGGGGACGGTATTTCATCCATATATATGTAAATTGGTAGCAACAATATGAGCCCCTGTAGAACTAGTAATTGCATTACAAATGGCTAGAGTTGTCCTTCATCAAAAGTACATGAAACCAAAACGAATCAGCTCTGAGTTACCCAAAACCACAATTTAACTATACAAAGCTATGTGGGAGGACACTTCTCTCTCGTCTCATGTTACCTATTTAAGAATCAACACTGATATTTCAAGCAACATATTACTTTGTGTAATAAATTTATTGCCGATGTTTGGCTCAGGCATTTGACTTTGTATGCCTATAAAATGTTTGGCATACAATCATAAGTTTAAGAAATCAAAGACCATTTTCACACACTCAAAATGGCAATGATTATCCCCACTTAATATGCAAGTGCAATGATGAAATAATAAGTATTGCTGACCTATCAGTAGTCAACTGAAAATAACATTCAACTGCCATCATGCATTAATTTTGTTTGGCCAGTGAGAGTTCAGTATTCCATTCAGTAAGTTGCAGTTGCATATAAAGCAGATGCAATCATAGCCATGTCAATCAGTAAATGGTCTGCCATTCCTTAAAGCTATGTTAATAAGCAAAACTTATGATAGGCACACAATTAACAAAATCAAATGCCTGAGGTGAACATTGTACTAAAGTTATTACACCCTTCAAAAATGAAGGTTGAAATATCAGCATTCTTAAATATATCGCGCAAAATTGTCGTCCTATTTAGCTTTTAAAACGTATAGTACAGGTTATCACTGATAGTTAATTTGCAAGCGATACGAGCCCCTATGTCCCAAACGTGGGATGGCTTGACTTCAGCAGAGTTGTTAGTTTACATTCTGGATCTAAAATTACAGATAGCAACCTTATAAAATTACTTTACAAAACATATGAAATATGAAAGGAAACGGCATTATACTGAACCTTAATTAAATTGAAACGTACCGCTAACTTCTTCTGTACCCTCTGTCAATATATCTTTGGTGAGATTCGAAATTTGACCAGTTAGCGAAGACAAACTGCCACCCAGCCATGACATTATTGGCAATTAAGAGTAATTTAGAGATCTAGTAACTTAGCTGTGGGTGACATAATAAAATAATATTGTGAAATGTATAACTAATTTTAAACTATAACACACAGATGCTGGACTTGATTGATTCTCTTTATTGCCAACCTGGCGGCCGCCATCTTTGATTTCAGAGCATGCGCAATGTCATTACTCACCGGAAGTTAGCGTCTGCTGTAGAAGCGAAATGTGGAACCCTTATTTTTAAAATGTATTTGATAATTCCCCCGTAATACTTTTTTCTTCCGGCTATTTAAATCTTCTTTACTTTTAAGAGATATTGGCAAATATACGTACACAAGGGTGAATGAAAGACGTAAAATGATACATCTCTATCTTTATTATATTGACTCAAGAAATAATTTACTTTCTGGAGCATCGATACTTTATCCAAGAAAGTTACGGAACTATGAAAGAATAATACTTTCAAGAATGAATCGACTACTAATAAATAATTCACCAATTTGATCAATTTGATGTTTTGCATAACTTCGGGATTACATTAATATTCTCTCACTTAATATTCTTTTGCTACTTAGTTTGCTTCATCATCATCATCAGTCTCTTGACCTTTGTGTGGTCGTTGAGGCACTGTGCTGCTGAACATCTGACCAGTTCCCTCCACTTGTCTCGATTATGTGCCAAAGCCCGTGTCTCCGCAAAACATTTCCTGGTCCATTCTGTGATATTGTCAGTCCACTTTTTTTCTGTCTACCTCTCTTTCTGCCACCCTGGACACTGCCCTGCAATACTGTTGTGGATAGACTGTTGGCTCAAGTGACATCGCCATATCATTTCAGCTTTCTCTTTTTGACAGTGGTGAGGAGGTCTTCATAATGGCCTACTTTGTGCCTGATGTACGCCCTTCTTAATTTGGGATGTGGTCCATGTAAGCGATGCCAAGGATGGCTCTGTATTCTCACTTCAAGTGCCTGGATTCTTCGTGTAATTCTGGTGTCAGTGTCCAGGCCTCACATAAATACAGAAAGACTGAGATGACTAATGCCTCAGTAGTCTGATTTTAGTTTTATGACATATGTTATTGTCTCTCCGAATGGGTCTTAGCTTTAACAAAGATGCTGTTGTTTATGCTGCTGGTGACACAAATTTCTGCTCTTGATTCCTCTTCGGTGATTATGGAACCATATATTTGAATTGGCTCACTGTTTCCAGTTCCTGTCCTCTGACTTTAATCTTGACTGAGATTTGTTTGCCACTATTTGTCATCAGCTTTGTCTTGTCGGCGCTTATCTCCATGTCAAAGCTGGAAGTTGTTTCATTCAGGTTCTTCACTAAGGTGACAAGCTCGTCTTTCTTGCCTGCCAGCCCATCATATCGTCTTCAAAGTGTAGGTTGGTGAAGTTACGCCCTCCAACGCTTATCGTCCTATAGTGGTTTTCTAGGCTTCGCTCATGATGCGCTCTAAGTAGACGTTGAAAAGAGTGGGTGACAGGAGACAGCCTTGATGTACCCCAACCAGTCCCCCACATAACCTTGAGCAATTACTGCACTGGTAGCCTTGGCGTACAGCTGCTTGAATGTATTGGTCAAATTTAACCCATGTTCTACTTATTCATTGCGGCCCACAATACCTCATGCCACACTCTGTCAAAAGCATTTTTGAAATCTATGAACACATGATAGATGTTTTGTTGATGTTGCGAGTACTTTTCACGCAGAACCCTAAGAATGAATACTTGTTCTGTTTTATTTCTTCTGCTTGTGGGTTCAGTCTGTTCAAGATGATCTTCAACATCATGTAATTAGCATGGCTGATCAAGCTGATAGTTCTGTAATTTTGGCACAACTGGAGATTGCATTTGTAGGGGAGTGTTATAATCAGTGATTGAGTCCACTATGTTGGCCATTTGCATGTCTGCCAAATCTTGTTGCAGATTTTTGTTAGTAGTTCTATCACTGATTCCCCACAATTCTTAATAAGTTCAGCTGGGATGTTGTTTACTCCAGATGCCTTCCCATTGTTTAGTGTTCTTATTGCTGACTCCATGCCTTTGAGAATAGGGAAATAATCATCATTTGTGGAGTTTGGAGCTTCAAACACCTCTAGGTCTGTGGACGGATGGTTGTAGAGCTCTTTACAATACTCAATCCATCTTTATGCAATGTTAGTTGCTTCTGTGAGGCATTTTCTATTTTCGTCTTGAATGATACCGACTCTTGTTTGCTTCTGTCTGGGGATGTCTTGCACAATTTGGAATGCCTTTTTTGTTATTATTGTTTATCGAACTGCTTTCTATTTTTGTGCACTTTTGTCCAATCCAATCTTGTTTTGCTTTCTTCAAGTTTTTTTTCCTGATATTATTGTTTTTTTTTCTCGGTCCTCCATTGCCCCTGTTGTGTGTCTAGTGTTTTTGAGGTCTCTTCGGGCATCACACTTATTTAGAAACTATTCGAGGGTTTTTTCTTTGGGCGATGGAGACCAATATTGTCCATGGCAGCTGTTGTCATGACTGTGTTGAAAGTGTCTGTCATCACTTTAACATCAACATGCATCACAAGGAGTGGAGCAAATGTTCCTCCAATTGTGACTTGGAATAACTTGCAGATGTTAGGGTCCTTCAGACGTTCAAGGTCGAGTTTGAGTATGATTTTCTTTGGCATGCTAATTTTCTTCAACTTCACTCGGAAGTTCATAGTGATCACTCCGAATACCAGCACCTGGTAATGTTTCTTGTTTTTGCTCTATTGATGCCAGATCGGTAACGGTTTTGAACCAGTATGTAGTCAATCTGGTTATTATGGTTCCATATGGTGCGTACCATGCTCAGCCTCGTGAAGCTTTATGTTAGCCCAGGGTGTTGGCTTGTATCAAGTTGTTATAGCTTGCGAACTCGAGCAGCCGTCTCCCTCTTTCATTGGTAAGGTCATTGCAAGAAGGTCAACTGTGATCATCCCAGTCATTTAGAGCATCTTTGGCAACTTTGGCATTCCAGTCTCATTGGATGATGAGGATGTCTTTTGTACTTACCATGTTTATAATACCCTGGAGTTTGTTGTCAAACTCCTATATTTCTTCATCATCATGATCGGTAGTTGGAGCATAGATTTGGATAATTATGATGTTAAAGTGAGATGTTTTCAGGTCAATGGATATGATTCTGCTAGATATAGGGCGACATTCAAGCACATATCCCTTGATGGCTTTATTTACAAGGCAGCCTACTCCATTTATGGACTTGTCCAACTCTCCACTATAGTAGAATATTTGCCCATCTTCAGTTTGGTGTTCTCCTAGGGCTTTCCATCTGACTTCACAGAGTTCCATAATGTGCCATGTGTAGTGTTCCATCTCATGTGTCTTGGAGTCTTTTAATTTGCGCCAGAGTTCTAATGTTCCAGGTGGCGATGGCGATGTTGTCTTTCGCGCTGATTTTATGATTTTAACGGCGAAATTATATGGTTACATGTAAAAAGTATTTGACATATATGGGGGGGGGGGTACACTGTTACATTGTTAAAATGTTTGACCATATTGCGTAAATATTTATAGGCAAAACGGCCATTTAAATCGAGGAATGCTTATGGGCTCAAACGGAAATAGTATTATTACTGGTTAAATTAAATATTTACAATTTAATAATTGTTTATCAAATCCGCTTATATATTAAACAACACCTCATATTACAAAGTCAACACGCCCTGTTGTTATGACTATTATGATCTTAAGCAACGAACAAAGAAGAAGATATACCAACAAGTCATGTATTTACCTAAAGTAGAATTGAACATTTAAATGAAATTATAGTATTGTGGATTAAATCCCAAATAATATTAAATATGTTATCACACGTCCAAAAGTACAGAATATTTACTAATGAATTTTCAGGATTTGAATATACTGATGTACGACTAGTCTTGAATACACTGATTTTCCAACAGTAATAATGTATCGCAATGATAAAATCCAGACTGTCTTCAAATGAGTCTTCATTAATCCTAACGCATTATTGTGGTCCAAAGGTTAATGAGCACTTTGTAGTTCAAATGAATAATTGAAATAAATAAATTATTCCGAGAAAATTATATCCGAATTAAAAAAACAAGGAGTCTATAAATTGTAATTAATGTAGGAATTAATAATGTATTGACAAAACCCTCTTTTATACGCTTGTCAGATGTAGCAATTTCATTTTCTGAGACAAATATCAATCATCTCAATAGAAAATTACGCCAAATGCAAATAAGTCAGCATCCTGAACCTTCTAGGACCATTATTAAGGCTAGGTCTTGAACTCAAACCCAAGTAAACATCTATTTACAACTTACAAACAATACAAAAGGCAAATGTAAAGCCCTATCATCAGTCATGCATAAAGGTCAAACACACAACACACAATTATTATATATTATATGCAATTTATTTTCCCTACTGTCAATGTTATATTTCTGCAACATCAAATTCTATCTCAGCAACATCGGGTTTTTATTTTCATTTTGTTAATGACAGTAAGGGGTTGTGATCACTGAATATATAAAAAATGTAAGAAGCAGTATAAAACTAGTATAAGCTTTAGAGTGCTGCAAAACTAGTATCAAATCCAAATACTCCTAATAGATACTTGATTCATTTCTCTGGTGCTTGCGTTCTTTTAGAAAAATAGCACACCGAATGATCCATATTAATTTTGGCTCCTAGATCAATACTGAACCAATGCCTACGTCATTTGCATCAAAAGACATTTTAAATGATTGTTTCATATTTGGAGCTTAGTGAACTGTTGCACTCTTAGTATGACTTTTATTTTATCAAAGCCTCGTGCCATTTGCCAGACCAACGAAACTTCTACTTTTTATTCAAGAAATATGTCAGGGGTTTAACTATTATGGAACAGTTTGAGCATACGTTCCAATCATATTTAGCCATATCCTAAAATTGCTTTAGTTGACTTTTACTAACAGGCACTGGGAATTCAGAGATAATCTTGGCGTTAGCTTCTAAAGGTACTGAACGTGTCCCACAATACATCCTAATCAAGCAATGGAAGCATCGCCAAACTCACTTCTGAATAATTTATTTATAAGATTTGCATCACTGGGCCGAACATAGAATTTTCGAGTGGTCTTTCCATCTGTTGTAGATAATGTCGGATCGATGTAAGCGTCAGTTACATGGACCATATATTATCACGTTCATTAAACACTGCAATGCTAAAGGGTAATTTGTCACACCAAACGAAGGGCTGACCTAATCCCATAGCCCGACATCCCGGACTAGTAATTTTTTTGAAGTATATATATATATATATATACCTTTCTTTGGCCAATCATGCCCTCCGGGCATACTGAATACTTGATTCTACTCTTCGTGTATGTACATCTTGTTACCGCTTGACTGCATATTGGGCAAAGCGACCAAATTATCGGCAAATCAGAACACGTCACAGGGCCGGACCTGCTATAGGGGCCCAGGGGACCCGGACCACCCACCCCCCTTTAAAAAAAAGGTGTGTGTGTGTAGGAAGAAAGAACGAAAGACAGACAGTCAGAAACAAAACAAGCAAACAAAATCAACAAACGAACAAACAAAGAATAATATCGGAAGCTAGTGTTTAATTTTATGCGTATCCTATTTTGAGGTCTCTGTAGTCAACTAGCTTATAGTATAATAATAGTACGTATACTTTGTTAGGCCTACCGAGATTTCGTTTGCAAAGCGGTCGACGCTGGCTGACCCGCTGTGACGCAATCTCACTTCCGACTTTGGAAGGTTTTTTGCGCCGAAATTTTGACAACATGCCAAAAAGGAAAGCGCTAAAACCTGTGGACGCCGCAGGTACAAAACGTCTCCAATCGTTTTGGCAAAAGTCAGGTAAATAAATAATGACTACTTTTGTTTTGTATACAGAATGAGCTCAGCATGTATTGACAATGAGAAAGTACACTGACTAGATCCAATACTGGATCAATGATATCACATAGCCTAAATGACGAGTGAAAACGACATTAAACTTGAAGAAATGAAAGAAAAGAAAATACATTTTGAACAAGATTATCTCAAACACCAGCGCCCACGAACAACTGATTTTGTTTATCTTCATCGCTTTACTTTGACTGTGCATAAGCTGTCTGTGGTTAAAATCGCATGTTTGGTTCATTACAGGTGGCAATCGGACTTGCACCAATCTGAATGAGTCACCCACTGCTTTTGATAAAAGATGCAAAGGGGGTTCCGAATTTTTTAATTTTTTTTATTTATTTATTTTTAAATATTTTTTTAGTTTTTAAAATGTTGCAGTTTTTAGTCACTTTTGTTAGATCCCTTTTTCAAGGTTCAGATAGCACCAGATTGCACCATTTTGCATCCTTGAAAAACAAAATTTCCGGGGGGGGGGGGCATGCCCCCGGCCCCTCCCCGCCCCTTTGTAAGGCTCGGAGCTTCGCGCCTTCGCTTAACCCAATAACAAGTTTGGTCCCCCCCCCCTGAAAAACTTAGGTCCGGCCCTGCGTCAAACAAAAGAAAGCCATTATGATCAATTAGCAGTGTTATAAGCGGTTTTGTTGCAATGAGTTGACTCAATCTAGATCATAACGAGCGGATCACTATCATTTTAATACAGCGAGTCAGTGTAATTAAATTAATGAAGGGTACTTTACCGACATCAGTGTTGGTTTCCTTTATGAACTGAAATGACGATAATGACAATTTAATGTATAATTGATTATACAGATGCTTAACTTCCACGTGCGATGTATTGTTTGAAGCGAAACAATTACGCTGATTAATAAGCTGTTCAGTTCGTATTTAAAAGAAACAATTGATGTTTTGATCACTTTAGAAGTAGTTGTCAAGCAAGCTGATAGTTACTCTGTGGATAAAATGAGTTTGCTAAATTATTTTCGCTAGGAAGGTAATAACGGCGATTTGGAGAAGGTAAATTTATTAGAAAATGGAGGGATAAAACGTAAGACGGATACTGAATGTGTGGTAGCTATTTCTCCAAAGAGACATAAGCAACAAGTCGTGATGGCAAAAAATGTCAAATATGACACTACTAAGAGACAGATAAATTTTCAGCCGCATTGGGTTGATTGCTATCCGTGGCTTGACTATATTTACTCGGAAGGAAAGATGTTTTGTAGTTATTGAATACAATATCCACAACTTGCACTTGTAGGAGATATATAACAACCAATGACTATGTTTTTGAAAAATTACATTTTTTTAAAGAAATAATTATGTTGCATATTATTTCGTTTTTTCTTTTCTTTCTCTATGGATTAAGTACATACGTCTCATCAAATCTCGGCAAATGATTACCATTTTGGGACTAGTGAAAAGTAAGGTGGCACTAGTGAAGAGAAAGGTTGGATTTGTGAATTTTTTGAAACCACGTGTCCTGGACATGTTACAACAAATTTGCTCAGTCCTGAAACGTCCTCATTTTATGTCGATAAAGAAAATCTGCAGCTGCAGATTTTTGCAAATGCAAAAAAAAAAAGCTTGCTTTCTATGAGTGGGATTTGCCAGAATCTTTTAAATGGTCAAATTTGGTGATATATTTTGCATATTTTGACTCATTGTAAAGGAATCTGTTTTTGGTAATAACGTTGACTTTTCTTTAGTCAGCACACAAGCGGCAAGTATTATTTGGTTTAGGCATAGGATACACAGTAAAATCTAGATGCTGTTAATTGATACTATAAAATCATAATCAAACAATTTTTTTATATTTTTTTTTTATTTCAAACATTCCTGTTGAGAAGAATCCTTATGTACGGATGCTGTTTCACAGGTGTGGAATCTACAAGTTCATGGTATATTGTATTTGCTCGTGTTGGAACATCAGAATAAAGTGTCCATATTCACAAAATAGCTATTTTAATTCACCTTATTCCTGGGTTCACCTTATTCAATTTTAACTTTGTTTATTTTAATATCATCTGCATAAATCCGTTTATGTTTGTACATTTTAGAAAAAGCTTGTAGTTTCGATTGTAAAAATTGTTTTGACCATTGTTCAGTCCCATTTATCTTGCGTTTTCATTTTACGACTACTTTGAGTCGTATGCATGCAGAGGCGTAGCGATGATATTTTGCGCCCGGGGACGAACTATAAAATTGGCGCCCCAGCGACCTTGTGACCGATTTATTACCCTTGTTTACTTATTATAATGTAACGTTGCAAACCTCATTTCGGCGCCCCTGTACCTTGGCGCCCGGGGACATATGTACCCCCCTGCCTCCACCCCCAGCTACGCCTCTGTATGCATGTTAGTGCTATTATGACTTGTTTCCTTTTATCGAAGCTGTTTATAACTAGAGCATCAATTTGCGCCAATTAACTGCAACATATCTTAGTTATAACCAATGCTCTTTATATAAATCTCGGATGTATGGATATAACCATTCGGCATTTGGTCACTACACACGGCGTGCTGATGTCATAGTATAATGTGAGATGTTGGTCACTACACGTCTGGGTATTAGGTTGGTCACTACATTATATATATGTATGTATGTATATATATTATTGGTCACTACATGCCTATTTTGGTCTATAATAATGTTAAATTCCTGTTTGAGTCTATAACCCTTCATCATGTTAAATTCCCGTTTGGACATTCATACAGTCCCCATATAAAATTCCCGTTTGGGCCTAATGTCCATTCCCATGTTAAATTCCCATTTGGGCCTATCAACTCTTACCCAATGTAGGTTAACCACTTCTGACAATATATCAATGTATCAATGCACTCTCAATTGTTAAATTCTTGTTTGGTAATATGGTGGGGGTGTCATTTTAAATTAACGTTTGGGCCTATAAACCTTTACCTGGTGTAGTTCAACCACTTCAACAATTTAACAATGCACCGACCCACCCCATGTTATATTCACGTTTGGAGCTAAAGTGACGTTCCCATGTTATATTCTCGTTTGGCCTTATAATATCGTTCCCATGTTAAATTCAGTTTTAGCCTATGCCTTTTTACAATATTTACCATGGAAACATCATATGGGCCACACTTTCATCATATTACTAGTCATGTTTACCAAGCTTACATCTTAGTAACCCCCCCCCCCAATAAAAAAGGCACTTAAAAATGAAAATGTTATATTCCATGATGAACGTTTTGTCTTCTTGCGTGTTATCAATATTTGCTGTACGCGTTAAAAGAAATAAAGAATAATTCACTATGCCATACAGTAGCCCACTGGGCTACCTTACAGGATCCAATATATGGCAGCAGTAGCCCACTGGGCTACCTTACAGGATCCAAAATATGGCAGCCCATATCCTGTATTCTGTCTGGGGACACAGTTTGTCAAAACCCGGTATCTATGATTTAGGTCCCGGTTATAGAGCTCAACAGATATCAATGAATATTCCAATGTGAAACATACCTGTACTCAAATGAACAATTATCAGACTTGAAACAGCTTTTGTCAATATAAAATAAAATTACTTGTTAATGCTGGTTTGGTGTTTACACAAATCAAAAGAGTATGAGAAACGTCTGGAACTTAGAAAATATATTTATTGACAACCATTATGTTACGGAATGAGAAGAGAATATTATGTTCGTTTTTAAGAAGCAAAACGACGAAGATGGTATTATCAATGGTGACAACATAGATAACAATGATGAGAACAATGATGACTTTTAAATTGATAATCAGATAAAAATGTTAACTATAATGGTGACTATAATATTTACAAATTTAAACTAAATTCACAAAATAAATTGTGAAGAGCCTTGTACAGTTTTTGTTTTCTCTTCATCAAATCTAACTATACCGATATAACCATGTCGTTGGTGGCTTGGCGCGTGTACGTTGTTCTTCATCAAATCAGAATTAGGCCAATAGGGCCATGTCGTTGGTGGCTTGGCGCGTGTACGTTGTTCTTCATCAAATCAGAATTAGGCCAATAGGGCCATGTCGTTGGTGACTTGGCACATGTATTGGTACATAATATCTTTTCTAATGTTAATAATGGAAACAATTCGCTCGATGCTCATGTAAAAGCTTCCACTCACATGGAACGTATATATATGTATGGGCCCCGTCATTTCTCCGGTAGATCTTTCCTGCCTTATTTCTAATTCCATATTCCTTGCCTGTGGTTCAGTAATTTCAATATATGAATTGTCCACATCAGGATTCACTGCATCTGTTGTAACACGATCATTGTTCATTTTTCCACTTTTCTTCTGCATACAGGTTGTAAATATTCCCGGAATTCTGTTGATCCACGTCAATCTTTTACTTGTTTGATTAGATGATTCCTCGCTCTGAACACGTTCAAGAAAAAAAAAAAAAACAAGAAGTAGAAACATGATAAAATGACTTTCCGCCACGAAGATGACTATGCAGTCTTCGGGCAGAAAAAGAAAACGATACATAGTGTAAGATATTATGCCCATACCATTCCACTGAACTCGGTAACAAAATATATTATGTGAATAAACTAGCGATAAGAAACGTGCAATAACATAATTTAGAAATGTCAGTTGACTGGACTAAACATAACTAGAATGATTTAAATAAAAGATAAGAACGTTATTATTATTATTATTATTATTATTATTATTATTATTATTTGCTAAATACTGGAAAATATCTGGGATATTCTTGAATAACCGCAGCATAGTGAGTTTGGTCATGGCTTACAACTTGAGCCTGTGAACAGTTAAGTACGAGAATATGCTAGGAATTTCTTAGTTAAAATTAAGATGTACCCACACGCTAAGTTTAACAAAGATCTATGAATTATTAACCTAGATTCCAATATTTATATTTAAAAAAATATTAAAAAAACAACAGGTTTGATACAATACTGTTACAAGTTAGAGGTCTTTGCTTTTCCGAGCGATGTCAAACCCTGGCGCACTTCCCGCTAGAAATAATAAGTTTACTCAAAATTTCCAAAGACTTCGATATATCTTCAGTTGTAAATTAGAAAGCCCGACGTGTCCGTTCTATTCATAAATTTTACTCGAATCAACTCAAGGCCATAGATCTCCAACCTGCCAAATATCTATAAACCGCACATCTGCTTGGTTTCTTTTCACCAGATTTCCGTACCGCCAGCAGTTCACTATGAAATTCTCCCCTAATACAGGGAACTATTGTAACTCCGCCACCTTAGGTCAGTCAATTTATGGTTTCCATGCACATTTCGCCAGTATAACTGCACCACATTTGCCACCATAGCGACATGAACGGTATCTGCCGAGTTCCTTCTTTATCTTTTAAATCTGTGTGTAATTTACCGGTTTCCTACCGTAAATACTGCCAGTACGGTCACACCAACAATGTACACCATTGGAATTTAATAGGGAATATGGTACGACAGGGACTTTTATTCGGTTTTGACCTGAATTCACTACTAGTGAACCATGGCATCATGAAAATTCACTTACACTTCACTCCGTGACGTTTGCTCTTAGTAATTAGCCAATTATTACGGGCTAAGAATATTTCCATTGCACAGATTTCCAATAATCACACAAGTAATCACACAAATCTAAGAATTCCTTAAACCGTCGCGCTATAACCAAATTTATGACATTGCATTCATGTTTTTCTTTTCTTCATCTTTGTTTTATCAACCCCTAATGTTTACAACGTGTTCGAGACATTGATGGGTTAAACCAACGTCCATAATTTGATCAAAATACGTTAAATCTACACACTAACTTTGATAAAATAAACACAGATGGTACTTGCAGCAGATGCGTCATATTGAGACGTATTCATATATTCAGTCGAGCTCCATCTCTACTTTCTCAAGCCCTAATGTTCCTAAGTTATAAATCTATAATTGTATGACTACACTACAGAAAAACAAATAACACAAACCACGAAATTGGAAAACATAAAAAACATGCTGAAAACATATAAGATATAAAACATTATTAGGTCTCTAAGTTTGTTCCTGCAGTCGAAAAAGGTGAGTTGTAAGTGCATTCTTAAATGAGACCACTGTGTCTTTATGTCTAATTTCAATGGGCAATTCGTTCCAAATCACTGGGCCCTGATATGCAAAAAAACGTTGTCCATATGTCTTCGTTTTCATAGTGGGAACAATGAGTATACGATTGTCAGAAGAGGAGCGTAATTATCTTGCTGATGTATACACATTGGTGAGGCCTGATAGGTATGTTGGACTGGAGTCTGTTATTAAAACATAGCACAGAGAACAAGTTTTGTGTTTGACTCTGTACAGAGCAGTGGTGAGATGTGCTCTGATCTGTTATCTGTAATGTAATATCTATTTACCTTTGACACTAAACACAACATTCGCGGGACTAGTTTCCCCGCACGTACTTTTTTAGACATGTCCACATTTTTATTTAGTTTGACAAAAAATGGATTTATCTGCGTACACATGCGAGAAAGAGAGTAAGTATTACGTTGTTAGGAAATTAACCAGATTGCAACATGTATATAATATACCCTGAGGCTAATAATTTCGCGCCATAAATGTACTTAGGTCAGTTCTGCGAACAATGAGGTGTCAAGCCAGTTATCTGACATGATCATAGGAATTCATGACTGGTGCCATTCGTTTGTTAACTGGCTTGGCCAAAACAAGGATCAAAGGAACATAAAGTGGGGGTCGTGAATCACCCTTGACAGACTGCCGGGGAGGGGGCAGATTGCACTTATATTAAATACCGTAATATCGTGGGTAAGAATCATATTGATTACAAAATCCATTTATATTGTTATTATAAATCTTGTTCATCCAAAAAATGGTATAAACAATTTACACGCTTCGACAACCACGACCGATACAAGAGTGGTCATTATTTTGTTACTTTTCCAGCCCCTCTCCTGTGAAATTTCATGGAAATTTCTATTTTGTTCTGTTATATTAAAGTCGGCTCATGCTAAAAGAACATCCTTCCAAAATGAATTTTATTTTTATTTTTGATAACCTTGATATTTTCAAATGATTTAATTGAAAAAAGTGTAAAAGGGCAAATTGTATTTATTTAAAACGTTGTCAATTCAGTTTTGAAATTCAAACTGATTAGTCAGCAAACGCTTTACGCAATATATTTGTTTACAGATTTGATAAAATATATTAAATGTTTCATGCACAATCCACCTTCTTCCCTCTTATTAATATGTATTCTTCTACTTATTTTATTAAGACTGTTCTTCCACATAATTTCAAATAAATCGATTTTTTAAAAATAACAATTGCTATTGGATTTTGTAGTATTAAGAATAAATGTGTCAGTTTAGATAGGTCATTAACATTAGAAGAAAAAAAATTTCCCCATGTTAATTTTCTTAGATTCCATCTCCATAATAGTTTTGTACATCTTGACTTTTAGTTTCAAAATTTATTTCCACGTTGCTTTTTGTATTTCCAGATAACTCAGCTCCTAACAGAGAGAAATTTGAAACCCAATCAATTCTAAATTTGTACGCATCTGTGTCTATGAATTCTTTAATACCATATTTGTAAACATTTTTGTTTATCTTCACTTTTAGTTCTGACATTGATCGATATGCTTCTAATCATTCTATAAAGGCATAGTGTTCTCCGAACCATATGACAGAAACGATGTTGTTAGTGGCATATTGTGCCAGCTTTTTTTATATCAGTTCATGAACATGCCTTCAAAGTCATTGTTGTAAACCATAAGTCCTAAAAATTTCTGCTCCTAATAAAAATAAATGAGAGTAAAAATCCCCATGACGACAACCACGTCCAAAACATAACCAAAATCTTATTCAAATCCATTTTGAGTCGCATATGCTTTTGTGCGTAAATGTTACCAAAATCCATTGATATTTATTTGAGTTATCGTGTTCCCAATGATTTGTAAATGGACTGGTTGCGAAACAACAACATGGTTTTCATTTCTTCCTACTCAAATATGGATCAATGTTTATATTACAAGCCTCTTGAGCAGAAACTGAGATTTGACCTTAATTCAATTTAGATACTTATGGCTTATGCACGAAATAAACTATATATTAAAAGAATATATGAAGTATTAAAATTCCTTTCTTTGCTGTAGTTATATACGCTAACAAAAAAGACCGTTCAAGCTATATCTTTAACGATAGGTTCTGTGATTTCCGTAGGGCCTATTGATCAGAATTATTTATGCAGTTCGACAGAAAACAATAGCTGTCTATTCCTTTTTGCTGATAGAAAAATCTTTTATAAATTTGTTCATTTTGCAATCGATCATAGACAAAATTTCGATCATACACAAAACTTCTAGATTCGAAAGTTTCTCTGAGCACTTTGTAAAGACTTCAAACAATCGGACAGCTAAAATTCCTCCCTAGTGTCCTGGGAAAAAGTTAAAATAAAGTATCCGTCTATGATTCTGATTTTATAAGGTAATTTTTTAGTTCTGTCAAATTTTAGGAAGTATTAGCAGTTATTTTTATTAACCTCCATGAATTGCCCACTTATATTCTAAATATAGCATTTTACAATACAGATCAATAACTTCATTATTGTTAGCATGAAGCACACTCCACTGACAAACTGTTTTGTTACTCTAAGCGAATTTTTGTGTACAAAACATACATACATACATACATACATACATACATACATACATACATACATACATACATACATAGACTGCCTTTAAAATACATACATACATACATACATACATACATACATACATACATACATACATACATACATACATACATAGACTGCCTTTAAAATTCATAAACTCAGTTCCTATTTTTTTTAATTCGATGATGTGCAATCAGCGGTTAATAAAGTTGTCTGTAAAATTTAAAAGAACAAAAAATTAAGGTAAAATTATACCTTCTTTGATGCGAAATGGAACCGAATCCTAAAGAGCCGATCTGCAATCCTATTTCTAAACTTGTAGAGGACTGAAGGCATTGTATTTAATACATTCTCACACAGTACTAGTTCACACAGTCTTATGACCGTTTTACCCACTGGCAACGTCGCGATTACGCATGAATTACTCAAAATGACGTCATTTAGTTACGTACAGTCGTCATTTCGTTAAAAACAATTTAGTCTCACGGTTCGCTGCTTGAAGAACGTTTTGAGCTGCAAAGTTAATTTGAGAGTTGACATTCCGTTAATGGTATATAATCGCGGAGACGTTGTGGTGGGATGGTGTCGTATTTACAACCACGTGTAGCTCATGTAGCCTTCTGAAGAGTGAACCAGAGTGTGTATAATTGTCGAGTGTCAACAGACATTCGTGTTGAGTGGATCAACTTCAAACATGTGAGACAGAAGTACGTTTAATGTGGACTCATTTAAGGAATTTGATGATAATGTATCACCCGATAAAATTTTGGATATACTGGGATAATGCGATTTATAAAACCGAATTTGACCCATTATTTGAAAGATTTTAAACTGTTTACATTTTATATGGACATTACAGAATTTTGATCTTGTGGTATTTAATGTTTTCATTTTTTTTTTGAAGAGTTAATCTTCCTAAAGATGTTCGCGCAATTCAAAATTTAAATTTGTGTAGAGCTTTTTCTTTTATTTGATACCATATTGAAATTATTATGTCGTTAAACGCAAACCAAGCGAAAAAAGACAAACGATGAGGCTCACTAAAGAGCCGAAAGGGAGATAATTAACAGGGTTTATCCAGAGTCTGAGCATTATCTGGCAAATAAAGCTCAAACGTTTAGACAATGTGAAGCGCGCGTGTTGTGTGTGATTAGGATTTTTAACGTAGCTTTAACAATTGTTTAGTTATATCGCTACGATGTCTGCAGTGAGGCAGTTTATAGCGATGCCATGCACTGGGGCAACATGCCGCAGACATCACAGACATGTAGCATGATGTCCCAACCAGTCACATTATCCTGACACCAGGCTAACCAGTCCTAACTCTAACCTCATAATGCCGAGAGCTAGGCGAGGCAACCGTTAGCACCATTTGTGTAAGTCTTTGATATGACTCGGCCTGGGATCGAACCCATGACCTCCCGCTTCCGAGGCGGACGCTATAATCACTAGGCCAAAGGAGTGGTTAAACGTTTAGACAAAGATAATAACAAGTTAATTCATTCGGTAATATAAAACCAAGATGTGGGGCACGGTATAATATCTCTTTTTGGATGCAAGGTAACAAAGTCTGCAATTCATTACTGATGCCTTTATTTTTCTAATTTCCTTATATGTTGTCTGTGTGTGGTTTTATTTTAAGACGTTCAATATATTTTGCGTGCTGCTTTCTTGAAAGAGGTTTGAATTACCAATACTCTTTAAAATAGGTAGAAGACCTTAATTATAAAAATCAAAATTATTTTGATCTTAAATATGATTGGAAAAAAATTAATATTTTGTTTACAATAAATGTGAATGACGTAATGCAACATTAAATTGTTGAATGAGGTGACATTCGTTTTATAGTATCGCTTGAAGATTGTTGTAACATTATTGTTATCTTGACAAAAACAATAACATGTTTCAATAGAGTATTTCCCCTATTTCGAATTTTAGGGTAAAAATGTATAATAATTTCATGCGTCGAATCGTTTCGCGTTTTATATTTACTTCTGACAGATACATTACACTTGTGTGTGTGTGTGTGTGTGTGTGTGTGTGTGTCTATATATATGTGTATGTGTATAAGACATGTTTAGCTGACAGGCTGATGATATAATTTGGCGCCATAAATATGTATGAAGGTCAATTCGGCGAACAAAGGTGTCATGCCAGTTAACTGACATGGCTATAAATTCGTAACTCACCGTATTTAGGGCAAGCCAGTTACATAATAACAACAGGTAAGTGACGGAATTCTTTCTTCGGATCAAAAGAACATCAATGGGGGGGGGGGGGGTCGTAAATCCAACCTTGACGGACTGTTGGGAAGGGGCAGTGTCTGATGATTATTTGAATGAACCTCCACTCGGAGTTGAGAAAGGCGTGGCTAACAATAGAATCTCAAGTTTAAATCACTTATCTTGAGAAATAAACGTTAGTAGTCGCAAAACACCAGCTGCGAATATTAAGAGAAAATAAGCTACTCCGACGTCATTCGATATTGGCGGGAAACTTGTATATTCTGGGAAGAACAAGGAGCTTCAGTACAGGAAGAAAGGTTTAGGGACCAGAGGGAATTACCCCAGTACAGTTGGTCCGAGTCTCTGGGAGACAAAGAAGGAAAAGAGAAGGAAGAACGGAGGCATGACTTAGAAGATCTGGAGGGAGTTGGATTACCAGTCCAGAAAGATACAGATGAGAAGGTACGGTCCCCGAGTGGCCGAGTGGTCTAAAGCGCTCACCGTTAGGGATCACTGCCATCTCACCTCTATCTGCGTGGGTTCGAATCTCAGGCTCGGCTAATGTGAGTATGTGAGATAGCTTGCAGGTAGCTTCTCGTGGGTCGGTGGTTCATTCCAAGGTTTTCCTGGGTTCTTCCTCCACCAATAATACTGGCCGGCTTGTATAGCCCATCTTGCGCTGAAAAATGTCGCTAAACCCTATTACAACAACAACAGATGAGTAGGAACACAGGACAGGAGGAAAATCTAGCACACTAATTCAAATAATGAAATAGGCCGTCACTTGTTCGAGTGAAAGACGAGTGATAGGTTTTTTAATTTGAATTTTATTTGAGAGATGACTATTATTGAATTATATTAAATTGTTGTTAAGTTGAATTTCATATTTTGTGTATTCATTAATTTAACTGTCGCCACCGTTCTAACTGGAGGCTCGGTGCTTTGCATCTCTCTATCACTACTTCAATTTCTAACAAAAACGAGCCAATGTGGGTCTTCTGTAATAATTTTGGGAGCACCCCACCCCAACCTAAATAAGGCCAACCGTTAGAAACAACAAGGTCACCATAGCATTATTGGTGTGTGTCAGATCTACACATTAGACTGAGATCTGATTGTAATCAGATTGTAATCAATTTGTGTCCACTATGTACGCTAAATTCAAACTAGAATGTATATAAAATAAATGTGCATTGCCTGCCCAACCATTATTATACAAAGTCCAGAAAATCTATTGTTTGCTTCGGCAAAGAAAAAATGCGAATAGTATCAGCGGGAGTGGGACATCAGTTCAAAAGGATGCAGGTTGTATCACCTGCAGAAACAAATACAAAGGAATGTCAGCACCCCAATACTGCAGAAACAACATAACATTAAAGTAATAACAAAAATAAATACCATTTTTTTTTTTTTAAAAAAAAACGTTTGGCGGGCAATTTGAGTAGTTTGAATACAAGAAAGATTTTTAAATACTCCATGAGAAATATATACATTTTAAAGTCCCATTAACCTTTGCAGAATTCCTTCAACCAGAAGCTAATAACATTAATAAGAAATATCCTGAGTTACCTTTCTGCAATACGAAAAGGAGGACAAAATATATTCCACTAAAAAACAGAAACAGAACTGACAAAAAATACAGATAAATAACTACAAAGCATGTAACTCCTGAAGACCCCCAAAAAACACAACACAACAACAACAGAACATATAACTGTCGTAGAATAGAAGCTGAGTGGGTTTGGACTAAATGAATAACTCAAACACAATGCGTGAAAGATGGAAATTTATGAACTTAATTGGTAAAGAAAAATATATGATGTACAAAAATACAATGATTCTCACACTCTCTAAACATACGATTGCTCCAATCACTCTATACAAAAATTCGCACATTGAAAATAACCAAAAATATTACATCAGTCTGAAATACAGATTCAAGAAACCTCGTTTCAAATAATAGTATGCACTGAAAGATATTCACATAATTTCACGTATGGACCACGATTAAGATTTAAACAATCATAGTATTCAAATATGTTTCAAATGTTCTGCACTGTCAGTGAGATTCACATAAATCACATGGAATACAAACAACCAAGGTTCAAAATAATCTCATGTAAATGAAAATGTACCCAATTGAAACAACAATTGGACCAAACATATGCTTTTTGACTCTTGTACAGTCGTACAATTCAAAAACTGATAAACCACACAGTTTCGCCGAGTCCTTGGGTAGGCCTACAATTGTATCGGCCGCTCGCACCCTTCACGAATGCACCACATGTACAGTCATACACATACATGTACAGACAGCATACATAGATATAGACAGCTCAAGATAACTCTACTCGTCAGCTAAACTTGTCAGCTACAATAAAACCAAACTGGTAATAATAATGAGTTCTGGAAAATACTAATACATTAAACTCTTAATAGAATCTTGTAATTCACAGTTCACAACGTTTCAAATCTGCGTTGTAATAAATGAATCATTACACGATATGACAATACAAAATCAATAAGCTTCAAATGAAATATAAATTTAACACTTACCCCTATGGCTTAAGAACACAATGGAGAACGTGCACTCCGCGACTATATCCAAAGCGACCAGTGTGTCGGTTATAAATTGATCTTGCTTAAATCCATAGGACAGTGAGTAATATTCAGGGTAAAATACCCTGTGCATATCATGATTATAATGTCCCTCGTCGCAAGTAATTTCCGGCGAGATACATGTTAGTTCCGTCGCTTACCTGGAAAAACACTTGTTCACCCTAGATAACGTTGTACTCATGCACAACGAAAAATAGTCAAATATTTCTAAGGCAGAAACAAGTTATTTGTTTGCCTAATTCTGTGGCAATAACCAAATAAAACTACCCAGTCAGGTCTATCCCAGGTGATGAGGAGCTCTATCACGGGGGAGGCGATTGAAAGACCGTTCCATGAGAGAGCCAGGTGGGTTGAATCCGGGCTTATTCAACCGTCGGTGGCAGTAGAACCCCACACCCATCAATAATAATAATAATAATAATAATAATAATAATAATAATAATAATAATAATAATATTAATAATAATAATAATAAATATTATTATTATTATTATTATTATTATTATTATTATTATTATTATTATTACAACAGTGATTACATACCGTACAGTTCGCTTTGACAATGTTGCTGACCATTGTTGTGCTTTAATGTAAGGAGATACGTTGCCCCTTGTGGTGTAGAAGAAAATGATATACATTAACTAGGCGATCTCAGATATCTGGCGCCCCCTTCCGCTCACGGCCTCCCCCACCCACCCATAATAAAATAAACCCTTAGCCCAGCGCCCTAGGCGATTGCCTAGTTCGCAAAGCGGAAGCGCCTGTCCTGATTGATATATATATATATATATATATATATATATATATATATATATATATATATTTGATTTAAGTCATTTATTTCTTATTTTAATTGTTTGTCAGATTCAAATTTGACATTTTGGGTTCGGGATTCGTTCATTGGGAGATTTTTTTTTTTAGAAAGTGGGATGACATGTACTCTAAGAATAAACACCAGGTGTTGACCTCATTTCTGCCATGGCTTCAGAGTTGTAAACAAGCTTTTAAAATGATTGGTTGATTCCAAGGACATTATGGAGCTTTGTTATAAACATCTTTCTATTTTTAGTTGGATCATACGGCGTGTACGAGATTTTTTTAACGTAAATTTGTTCTAAAAGATTCTAGAAGATCATGTGATCCCTTCCTTGTTTACGTAAAAACAGGTATATAAATTATGTTTTGGAGCGAACTATTTAGTAGAAGTTGGGCTGTTAGAATACTAAGTTGTGTGTCGTTTTGAGTTATTTTAAATTACATTGTATTGGAAATTATTTCAATTCGTTTGGATCAAGAGGATTTATTTTGTTATTTATCTGGAAAATAATTGTGCTCATTGAATTTCATTACCATAAACTGACTTCATCACGTGACATCGTCTTCCATCTTGGATGCTTCACTAAGATTCGAACTTGGAATTATTTGGACATTTTATTACCAGGACTTTTGCAATTTCACTAGTGGATTATATTTTTGAATTATTTTTGGATTAATTTTGGAATTGATTCTTAAAATCGTAAGTTTATTTTTCTTTTCTGGAAAATATTTGTGCTCAATAAATTGTTTATTAAGTTTTTACAAGCTTGTTATTTTCACTCTTTCTATGTTACTGTTTATTTGAGCCTAAGCACGTAACATAGAAACTGGAGGCTCGTCCGGGATTGGGATCAATTGGAATTTGGCTAGAACTTTTTCGAGAAAACTTTTGTTTTAAAATTTGAATTTTTTTCAGAAAACTTTTGTTCTAAAATTTGAATTCCCCTAGTTTTTAAAAAATTTTAAAATCTTTAGTGAGATCGACAAGCTTGTATTAAAATGACATCTAAAGTAGAACTATTTCTTTCTAATCCTACTCAGGAGCAATTAGATCATTTCAAAAAAGATGAGTTGATTCAACTTGCTAGAAAATATGATCTTTCTGAAGTCAAGGCTTCTTTAACGAAACAAGATATCAAAAAGATTTTGGTCCAATATTTGGTAGAAAAGAATGTTTTGGAAAAAAGTGCTTTGATTTCGGTCAGTAAGTCTGCATCAGACTATGACATTAAAATAAAGAAATTATAATTAAAATTCAAGATGGAATTAGAGTTGAAGAAGCTTGAATTTTAGGAAAGGGAGAAAGAAAGATAATTACAATATGAAAAAGAGGAGAGAGAGAGAGAGAGAGACAGGAAAGGAAGATAGAAAGACAATTACAATATGACAAAGAGGAGAAAGAAAGACAATTACAATATGACAAAGAGGAGAAAGAAAGACAATTTGAATTACAAAAAGAGCAGATGCACATTCGGTTACAAGAAAAACAAATTGAGAGAGAGAGAGAGAGAGAGAGAGAGAGAGAAAAGGAAAAAAGAAATACCAATGTAAAATGAAAGAAATAGAGCTGGCAAGTGAAAAACACCTTCATACTTCAAATCCAAATTTAAGTTTTGATTTAGCAAGGAATATTAGATTAATGCCTCCTTTCAGAGGAAAAGAAGTAGACAAATACTTCATTCGTTTTGAAAAAGTTGCAGAAAATTTAAAGTGGCCAAGGGAGCATTGGACTCAGTTATTACAATGTGTACTCACTGGTAAGGCTAGTGAGATTTACACTTCACTGTCTGTTCACCAAAGTGGTGACTATGATGTGGTTAAAGAATGCATTCTAAAGGGTTATGAGTTAGTCCCTGAAGCTTATCGGCATAAAAGTCAGAAATTACAGAAAAGAAGCTGGACAAACTCATATCGAATTTGCTAGAGAAAAAAAGCAGTTGTTTGATAGATGGTGCTTAGCCAAGAAAGTTGAACAAGATTATCAAACTCTCAAGCAAATGATATTAATTGAAGAGTTCAAAAACTGTGTCCATAGTGACGTTAAGTCTTATCTTGATGAACATAGGATTGAAAACTTGGAGAATGCTGCTCGAGCTGCTGACGAATATTCTTTGACACATAAAGTTCCTTTTGTTAACAAGACTTCTACTCAACAGTCTTCTGGCAGAAAAGTATTTCCGCATAATACAAGCCCTTCTAAAACTCAAACTAGCACAACTTTCAAAAATCAAACTTCAGAGAAGCTTGATTCTAGATCCTTGTCTCTTCCGACGTGTACCTATTGCAAGAAAAAAGGACACGTTATTTCTGATTGCTATAAATTGAAAAAAAAGGCATCAGAATCAAGTCAGACCTGTTCCAAGTGCTCTTTTATCTAAGAGGCCCAGGTAACGGTCATGTATTGAAAGCAAAATATTTGTTGTGTCTAATAAATCCCAGTCTTTTTATTATGGAGAATTATGAACCATTCATATCGAAGGGTTCTATATCACTCTTGGGCGATTCAGCCAATCCCACCCCTATTAAAATTTTAAGGGACACAGGAGCTACTCAGAGTCTTTTATTGTCAGGTACTTTGCCTTTTTCTGAGAAGTCTTCTTCTAATGAAAGTGTTCTTATTCAGGGAGTAGAGTGCGGCTTTGTTAATGTTCCTCTCCATTGTGTAAATTTGTCATCAGACTTAGTGTCAGGACCTGTGACAGTCGGAACAGTCTCAGTTTTACCCGTTGAGGGCATTCATTTATTGCTAGGCAACAACTTAGCTGGGAACAAGGTTGTGGTTAATACACTTGTAACTGATAAGCCTGATTTGGATCAGAATGTTCATCTAATTGAAAAAGAGTTCCCTGATATATTTCAAGCTTGTGCAGTTACCAGAGCTATGGCAAAGAAACCTCTTGAGAATGATGTTGATGCAGGCAGTATTCTTTTAGTTGACACGTGTATAAGTCAGGATTTCGATGAGGTCACTTTTACTCCTTGTTTGGATCATTCAGAAGGTATTGATCATAGTGATCCTCTTTTAACAACCCATTCTCTTTATTGTAATCAGGGTGATAAACGACAGTCACTTGTCGTCGAACAGGAAAAAGATCCTGAGATCTCCTGTTTGTTTCAAAGGGCCATAAGAGAGACTGGAGCCACTAAAGTTCCTGTCTGTTATTTCATTAAAAATGGAATTCTTATGAGAAAATGGAGACCTCCCGAGGTACCTGCTAGCGATGAGTGGTCGGTAAACTATCAAATAGTAGTTCCAAAACCTTACAGACAGGAAATACTTAACCTGGCCCATGAAACTGCTTTGGCTGATCATTTAAGGATTAATAAAACTTATCACAAGATCTTGACTCACTTCTATTGGCCAAAAATCAAAAGTGATGTTGCCAAATACTGTAGATCTTGTCATACTTGTCAAATGGTAGGAAAACCCAATCAGAAGATACCTAAGGCTCATCTACAACTTAATCCTGCATTTGACTAACCATTTAGTAGAATTATGGTAGATTGTGTAGGTCCCTTACCCAAGACCAAGTCAGGTAACCAATACCATTATGTGTGCGTCAACAAGGTTTCCATAGGCTATTCCGTTGAGGAATATAAAATCTAAAACAATAGTAAAAGCTTTGATAAAGTTTTTACTCAGTATGGCCTTCCCAAATCTGTTCAGTCTGATCAAGGTTCAAATTTCATGTCTGGAATTTTCCAACAAGTTATGCATGAATTGGGCATTCAGCAATTCAAATCTTCTGCCTATCACCCTGAGAGCCAAGGGGCATTAGAAAGATTCCATCAGAATTTGAAAAATATGATCCGATCATATTGTTTTGATACGAATAAAAATTGGGATGAAAACATTCATTTACTATTGTTTGCTGTTAGAGAACCAGTTCAAGAATCTTTAGGCTTCAGTCCCTTTGAACTGGATTTTGGACACACTGTGCGTGGACGATTGAGGTTACTGAAAGAGAAACTTCTCTGTAATGAAGATACTGAGATCAATCTTCTTAATTATGTTTCCGATTTTAGATACAAGTTGTCAAAGGCTTGTGAGGTCGCAAGAGCAAATCTGCACTCTGCTCAATCTAAAATGAAATTAAGATATGATAAAAAATCGAAGGAAAGGAGTTTTCAGCATGGTGATAGAGTCCTGGCTCTCTTACCAATGCCACAAAATCCTCTTCAGGCCAAATATTATGGTCCCTACACAGTTGACAGGAAAATTAATGACTTCAATTACATCATAAATACTCGTGGGAGGCGCAAACATAAACAACTCTGCCATATAAACATGCTAAAAGATTATATTGAAAGAGATAGCCATATTAAACATGTAATTAATTTAGTTGTACCTGTCCCACTCAGTGAAGGAATATCATCAGATTCTACTGATATTGAAATGACGAATCTTTGTAATTCATAAATTATGAAAGATCTAGACCAGAACCTTTCATATTTGCAAGTGCAAGAAAGAAATGAACTGAAATAGTTATTATTTGAATATGAGCACTTCTTTCCAGATGTTCCTACAAGGACAAACAAACTTTATCATGACGTTGAAATTGTATATTCCAAACCTGTTAAACAACATCCATACAGGATGAATCCACTCAAACAGGAATACTTAAAGAAGGAAATTCAATATTTGCTGGAGAATGATTTTATCGAGCCCAGTAAAATTGATTGGAGTTCACCATGCATACTTGTTCCAAAACCAGATAAAACTTTCCGTATGTGCACTGATTATAGGAAGGTGAACAGTGTGACAAAAACAGATTCATTCCCATTACCAAGAATTGACGATTGTATTGATAAAATCGGGAATGCCAAGTATGTCACCAAATTTGACCTTCTGTAAGGATTTTGGCAGATTCCACTAACGGAAAGAGCAAAGGAAATCTCGGCATTTGTGACTCCAGATGGACTTTATCAATATAAAGTAATGCCATTCGGGATGAAAGGGTCACCAAGTACATTTCAACGTCTCATGAATTTGATCACCTCTGGTCTAGAAAATTGTGATGCCTATATAGATGACGTCATCATCTACGACACCTAGATAGAACATCTAGCAACAATTCGAAAATTGTTTGTCAGATTCAAATTTGACATTTTGGGTTTGGGATTCGTTCATTGGGAGATGTTTTTTTTAGAAATTGGTATGACATTTACTCTAAGAATAAACACCAGGTGTTGACCTCATTTATGACCTGGCTTCAGAGTTGTAAACAAGCTTTTAAAATGGTTGGTTGATTCAAAGGACATTATGGAGCATTGTTATAAACATGTCTATTTTTATTTGGGTCATACGGTGTGTACGAGATTTTTTGAACGTAAATTTGCTCTAAAAGATCATGTGACCCCTTCCTTGTTTACGTAAAAACAGGTATATAAATTATGTTTTGGAGCAAACTATTTAGTAGAAGTTGGGCTGTTAGAATATTAAGTTGTGTGTCGTTTTGAGTTATTTTAAATTACCTTGTATTGGAAATTATTTCAATTCGTTTGGATCAAGAGGATTTATTTTGTTATTTATCTGGAAAATAATTGTGCTCATTGAATTTCATTACCATGAACTGACTTCATCATGTGACATCGTTTTCCATCTTGGGTGCTTCACTAAGATTTGAACTTGGAATTATTTGGACATTTTATTACCAGGACTTTTGCAATTTCACTAGTGGATTATATTTTGAATTATTTTTGGATTAATTTTGGAATTGATTCTTAAAACCGTAAGTTTATTTTTCTTTTCTGGAAAATATTTGTGCTCAATAAATTAAGTTTTTACAAGCTTGTTATTTTCACTCTTTCTATGTTACTGTTTATTCGAGCTTAAGCACGTAACAATATATATATATATATATATATATATATATATATATATATATATATATATATATATAGTAGATACCAGCAATGTCGGATAAAAAAGCCGAAATCTACCGATGGTGGTAGTGGATCTAGTAACCACTGGTCCCTGACCGGTTTCGTTACTAATATAATGATGAAATTGGTGTGGTTGATACATTCATCCAATTCATCACTTTATTTTGTCAGTGAGAAGTATATACCAGTTTGTCACCAATGTCGCCAGTATTGCTTCATGTTAGGTCATGTGACCAAAAACCTTAACCCACTGATACTGTCTCTGCCAGAGTAGTCTTGTTTCCGCACTAACATGGGCTAGACATAAATCTGAGTGGCTAAACTTTATTTCATCCAAAGCATGCGGTAATATATTTTTGCTGTCCAAAGCTGGGCATTCACTTGTACAATAATAGGTTCGCATTTGAGCTCTAAAGTATTCATACAGAACTGAATTAGATACCATTAGCATCTGATATATCTTGAATGTTTTCATAAAACTGATTTACGCCAACAAAAGTATTCCTGCCTTTTTTCTTTAAATAACATTAATGCTGTATTGATAAATTGGTGGGACTAACGTTTGTCTTGAAATTTAACCCGGTACAAAAATGTAAAATTGTGGCATAGAACATTAGACTCAATAAAATGGCCATATTTAATGGAGAATTATCTAAATTTCAACAATTCTGAAAAGTCTAAAACCTGGATAGACCATATATTTTTTCCCAACTTCTTATTCTGACAGTTGCTATGACAATCAATATAATAAAATAAATAATTACCAGATAGTATTGGTCTAGAAGCCAAGACGTTCACTGTAAAACTCCATCTATAGTTATGTGGAGCTGCTTTATTTATGTTAAGTATTGTTATTATGTCAGAATTCTTTTAGGTCAGTTATATCCACACAAATTTCAGATGGTTCTTCATGCCAGAACGATATAATCTTAACCAGTCAAGCACTTTTAAGAAGCTGAAAGCACCATGTTGATGGATAATGCATAATGGACTTGCCATTGCACATGATGGATGCAGGATTATGTCAGAAGTTTATTTGACTGTATGGACAGGTGAGCTAAAATGTTTATGTCATATTCTATGTAATGTAATTTAGGTATGATCAACCAAATAAGTTTCAAAATGTTCATTTTAATCTTATATAGGGAAAGTTAAATGCTACAAGAAGCATGACATAGAAACAAACAAAAGAAAACCTTAGTACAATTATATTTTTTTTTTATTAGTATTGAATTTTCATGACAAATTAGTTCATCAAGTCATTGCATTTTAGTTTGAGTAATACTTTTTGAAGTTTACATCTTTTCTGCATCACTATATCTAAAGGGAAAATATTAAAAATATCTGTAAATATTTTTGAGCTTTACACATCTTTTACTACTTACTGTAACTAGGAAACTTGTCTTTGAATAACATTTAAACTCCATGAGTTAAAACTTGTACAATTCAAAACATGCCTCATTACTGAAAATATACTTAAGCTCAAATTTAGTTCAAAGTTCTATCTAAATGGTCAGTGCATTGAAGATTACCAATTAGAAGTCAGGACCAACCTGTGTCCACATATAAACATGAACATGTTTCATTATCATTGATCCAGGTCACACACACCCAATATTGAAATCATGTTCACATTTCCTATTACATATTAGTACAGTCAAATATTACTTGTACCAACTTATCTGATTGTTCAAACTATTTGGTTTACTCAATATAATTAAGCACATTAAACACTATGTTGAATCATGATGTAAAACTGATTTTACACTGCTATTTAGCATTTGCATGCAAGATCGGAATATGAAGCAACTTAAATATATTTTGCCAATCAATTTATGCAAGAGACTTGTGCAATGATATGCAAAAGTAACCAAGAAACCCAACCCTATTATAAGATTTTGCATTTGCATTTTGTTTGTACATTTAGTATGTATTAGTTTCAAAATAGATATCTGACTTTTATGACCAATGTACAAACTCATGATATGTTGCATTAATACATGTATGTGGCAAGGTGATTATGCATGAAAGAATTGATGATCTTAAATAAAATGTTACATCCATAAAAGTTCATTAAAAACAAACCTGATGTAGACTATATATACAACAATAATCAGATTTAAAGAAAATATACAAAACATTTATAAACAAAATAACTTCATAACCAAAGAAGTAATTTAACAATCAGTTCATGTACAATAATGAAACACAAATTATTTTCACATTAAGAAGAATGATTAAGCATTAAAGATAAAATGAAATAACAAGTAATCATGATTAATCATTGACACACTTTCTCCAGAATTATCTAAGAAAAGTTTGCATGAATATAAAAACCCTAATTAAATTTAAGTTGCAAACTCATGTACTTTCCTAATCAAATTTGAATTTGATTGAATTGCAGCCATGCCAATGATAAATGTGCTAACAATGACATTATCACATTTTTAAATGTTAAAATACAGATTCCATTTTTGTTCAGCTTATCTTTAATTTAGGCAGGAAATAAAAAAAACAATGACACTATTTAATCTAAAAACTGAAACAGTGCTCTTAATCTAGTGTCTATGTGCAGATAGATGTACATGCAAATATATTCAGAAGTGATCACTTTGTCAAGCTTCTGCTCAGGCAGTCATGATCCCACCCCCTCCACATAAAAATTGTGGGAACTAATTTTCTGAGTAAAATAATTCTCACATAACCATAAAATCAGAAGTACATAAAAAATGTGCAAATCCAGCCTTTGAAAACAAAAAGATGCTAGCTATGTCTCTTTTGCTTGATTTAGCAAAAGAATAGCTAATAGTTCATTTGCGTGCCAAGGGTTCAAGTCAAGCAACCTGCTTTGTTACAAAGTCCGTTGCATTGCTGAGGTCTGGGTCCTTTTGTTTCCCTTTGCTTTCTGATGTAACTTACAACAGTTGAGTTGTCAGACTGGATATGAACACCTTGTTCAAATAGGGTCTCCTGAGACGAATGAAAAGCGTACATATTATCTCAAGGTGATTAATGTGTAATCAGTGTCCCTAAAAAGGCCAAACCCTACTGACTTCTCCCCACCAGGATATTGGAAAAGTTCTGCAGGAACATGATGTCATTTTCTGCAAGAAGGAGGCTGCCACTGAGAGAAACTGGTTCAAAACCTATCCTTATGGTGGGAAATGGTCTGGAGGATGGCTTCTCTTTCTTGGCATTCACTGGTGGAGGGGTCCTTCAAAATTTTATAACCTCTTCTTGGAAACAAGACTTTAGGTCACCAAGCCCAAGAGGTGATCTCTTCCATATAACCAAAGAAGAAGAAATAAAAAAACCACAAGAAAGTGGTTGTTGTCTGAGAATTTTTTTGTAGCAATCTTTCAGGAAAGTGGATGTTAAGAAAGGCATTAATCCCTATATCCATGGGGAGATCTCTCAATTGACTTCCACCTTGGAGAGCAGACATGACCAGCCTCTTTTTCGAGTTTTGAATTCCATGGATTTCCATGGCAGTGGATGCACTTCTAACTAACATGATCAGAAAATGTATTTAACAAGAATTAAAAATTTGTAAACTACCAGTAAACTCCTTGAAACATATGTACTGTAAACTAAGCTGTTACTAAAAACTGACCATCATAAATTATCACAAAACAAAGATGTGAAAAGTAACTAAGCTCTACAGAATAATACAAGCATTTACTAAATGATAAACAAAACGTTTATACTATGAGAATGTTTGACAACATAATTAAGTAAACGAGTTACAAATCTGGGTAAAAGTGTATTAACAGTTTTAAGAGACAAACATTTCAACATTACTAAAAATGCATTATGGTTTGTTAAAAGGAAAGTAACCATATAAGTAACTTATTGTTTCATTATTCGACCAAGAAATCACCAATCCTTTTTTACTGTTGTTACAATTTTATATTTCCTTTAGAAGTTTTTAAAAAAAAGTTTTCATGAACTGAAGAAACTCAACAACAATTATCAAGTTAGACGGAACTTACTGCAGACACTTTGTTTGAATCATTGGTGCAGAATGATTAAACACCTGTACATGTATGTCTATGACATCTGAAAAAAGTTATCGTTTTCTTTTTTCTGGCTCTGTAAAATGTAAGCAGTGTCTAACTACAAAAACCTGATTAAAATTTTAAAAACTTTATGTTGAAAAGAATTTAATAAAATGTGATAATTTTCAATAGCAAACTTAAAGGTGTTTACAAATCTGCAAACAACTCATTATGTGTGAGAATGCTAAAGAAAACAAACCTGTAATTTCATGTCTTATGCATGCATGTTTAAATGCTAAGTCATTTCTAAATGTCACATGATCACTTTCCATGTGGATACATGTACATCACTTTAACACAAGACAACATATTATTCTGACATCAATCTGACTCCAATGATACATTTTAAGCTGCATAGATACAAAAACACATACATTTAGACTAGACACAAAATAATAATCTCTAATAATATTTGAACACTACCCAAATATAATATCTGACACAGAACAGGTATGAAAAAGTAAAATTAATGTTCAACACAAAAAAAGAAATTCAGAACACTATATCCAATGAACAAAGACATATAAACAGTATTGTTTATGCCTAAACGTTTGTAAAATATTAATCCTTACACCTCACTGAATGTGCCATATATACATGTACTCACTTTTAAGTCGGGTTCAACCACACAAACAAAAATCCAGACCTGACAGTGCATTAGGTGAGGGCAGATCTGTGTGTAGTGTGCAGCTGGATCCACCTTATATGCGAGTATATAAAGTATGTAAAAACATAACATAGAAGGAAAAGAAAGAGAGAAAGAAAATGGAAAACAAACAAGAACACTTATCTTTAATACTTTTTTCCCCGTATTACTGTTGCTGAACATTTTGAGTTTGCAGAGATGAAAATACACAAGCATTAACATCATCACTTGACAAATACTTGAAACTCCAGCTCTGAACAAATAATGTCCTTAAATATTTTTGAATAATTTTATAAGAGGCATGTAATGAATAAGAAAAAAATGATTTATGATATATAACTCATACATCCATCATCAAACAATTAATGTCTACATAAATAATTCTCAAAATGAGATAGACTATTCAGAATTAGATTCTGTTAATTACTAAGTGATACACATCTATGATTCATCAAGCCAAAAAAGGAAACAATTATTCGGCAATGACTAAGTAGTAAATATCAATCCCAACAAAAAAATCAGAATTCTTAACTTGGGGAACTATACTGGGAAAGTGACATTTTGTATCAGTACCCCAAATTTGACTAAGAAGAAAAGAACAAATTCACCTCTCAAGAACATTTTCCTTGTGTCATCCTTGCAGGTGAAGATTGGAATTAGTGCCCAATACAAACATGAATATTTTTCTTTTCACTTTGGTTAGTATCAGCAAATACTACATAGCTATGTTCATAAATACAAAATACAAAAGTCTGCATGCTAAATTAAGATAAATTAATATAACTTTCACTGTACACAAATTACACAGATAAAAACAATAACAAAAAAGAAAATAGCACAAAAAGTAAAACTGCAACAAAGATAGTTTAAAAAGTTTATGAAGGTAGTTAATAAATACATTACTTGCAAATAATACTGTTAAGTGTTAGTAGATAAATGATGACTATAAGTGAGTTTTATTGGTTGAAGAAGTATCAGTAAGGTTTATTAGGCATATCTAACAATGTTTAAGGTTGCTTAACTGGTAATAGACTCAGGTCTACTCCTGCATAATGTGCAAGCATAGCACTGTCTATGTATTTTTGGCATGAAATCATTATTACCATTTAGAGCACAGACCCTTATCTACCTGAGCATCGTGCAATGTCAGAACTTGGTCAAACAATGGATATGAAACGGTCATAAATCAACTCTAATTATACAATGAACTGAACACTCCAATCAAAGATGCATGCTTTGTGTAATAATATAGACAAATGAATGAAAATCTTAAACTACAGTAAAAACCAATAACAACATTAGAATTATTGAAAAATACTGACTGAAAATATAACCTTAGCTAATGCCATATATCAACTGTAAATACAAACTGTTAGCAAATACAAGTTCAACATAATGACAGCCATGGACAAATAGATCCAACATAAATGGTGGTTGCTGCAAAAGGACATTTCACACTTAAAGAACTATTAAAATCACTTGCTGTTACCGCACCAGATACTCTTGAAGGGACTGTTCTATTAGATTATACTCATGTGTAAAACACTTAAAGAGGGACTGAGTATTGATGGAACAATTCCCTTGAGTAGACTGGTGCATTGTTTACTGCACAATCAAACATTAGGTTACTTTTCTGATTTGCTGGGTTTGTCCAATTTTATATCAATGGTAAAATGGAAGACGGCGATTTTCACAAGTGGTATCTTTATAATACGTGTCTCATTTTTAAACTCCAAACAGTTCAGACCCAGATCATAAAACAGACGTCCCTGTGGTATTCTGCATTTAATTATATTGTCTCAAACTCACCAGTTTCCCAGGTGAATCCAGCAAAAATGGCAAATTCATGTCTAAGATTGCATTTCCATAAATGGAGAGACATCACTGGCTGTGCATGTACCACCAATCTAATGAGATTCAGTTATAAGGAGGCAAATTTCACCCAAATGAAAGCTGGAAGAAGCCAGACTTAATGAACCTGGCAGTTTACTCTGCTATGTCCCAAAGTAATAAAGTCACTTATATTTCATAAGCTGAAATCTTCATTAGCTCTCCTTAGCCAAGCAGCCAGAACTTATGTGGTTGTATTTTGTTTCCCTGCCTTTAGTAATAGGAAAAGCTTTTACCACTGATGCATATATTGTCTGTGCATCTCAAATAACACCTGAGGGGATACTGTAGCTTTGCTTCTCTTTACAGATCAATCAAGGGCAGGGAGTGATGGCTGACAAATGATGGCAATCTGTTCTTAGAAAGGAAATCAGATTATGCTATTAGAATGATAGAACCATCAGAAGACAACTGCATGTAGTTGAGATCTATGGATATTGTATGTAACATCTCACTCATTCTGCATTTTAAACTAGCAAAATCATAGGTTGCAAATTTTATACGACAGCTGCCTCAGTGAGGTGGGGCTTGTTCTCCTAGGGTACACCCCGCGTCCAGTGATACAGCCTTGCCTATGGAAAAGATAATGAATTATCATCAGCATGCTTCATTATTATGCCCATGGATGTGTCATCAGCAGTGATGGCATTATAGAATGCCAGTTTTGCTAAGTCAGACAAAGCCAAAAGCAATGACAGTTTGCTATGAATTTCATTGTCAGTCTGGTCATTTGGGATAAGAAACCAGTGCTACCAGAAGATGCAGACATCCGGATGGCTCACCAGTCAGAAATAACTGACTTTTGACTACTGTAATCATATGTAGCTCATTTGTACAGCTGAACTAGTTGGTCAGCAGTTTGAATGGTGTACAAAAGATGATATGCCTGCTAAAGAGAGGTCATGTGATCAACCATATCAGTCAAATTGCAAATCTTCCTGTCCAGCTTTTTTTTAAATATTGTCACGCATAGACAGGGAAATTGATACTTGTATACGCTCGCCTCAAAGGCAGGTTACAAATTTGTAAACCTAATGACTCATAGCCAGTGTGATATCTGATTGCATGCCCTCATACCTCATAGGCAGCATGATATCTGGTTGTATGCCCTCATACCTCATAGGCAGCATGATATCTGGTTGTATGCCCTCATACCTCATAGGCAGCATGATATCTGGTTGTATGCCCTCATACCTCATAGGCAGGGTGGTATCTGATTGCATGCCCTCATGCCTCATCTGCTTTTCCTATTTATAAGTCCTCACAGCTCACTGGCAGGGTAGTTTGTTTATACCTAGAGGGATTGCAATACATAATCATTAATGTTAATTTATAAACTCAATGACGCATGGACAACAAATGCACTGTGACCTACATTTGCTTACAGCAAGTAATGATGTTATATTGATCAAGTTTCATGACTGTACACACAACAGTGTCAGAGAAACTAAATATTTAAAAAACTTAATGTAATCATTAGACCTTGAAATATAGGTTACTATGACCAACTTTTGCATGTAATAAGCAGTATTCTTCAAAGATGAATACACCCTACCAGTAGATCACTACAATCTACACCTATGGTTCACAGTATCCTCCAATATGAATACATCCATTCAGTGTCATGACTTTACATAAAACACTGTCAGAGAAACTGAGTTGGGTGCAAAAACATAATATATTCACTAGAGCATGCAAGCTACACCATTTCATGACTGGACATAAAACGGTGTCCGAGTAAGTAAGTTAATGCATAACTAGAACACTGATGCCCATGCTAACTACAACAATGATGACAATATAAGTGGGAAAGTGATCCTCATCTCATCTATGCTTTGAAGATGAGGCAATCCCCACCCACCCACCCCCTACCCCAAAACACAAGTGTAGTAAAAATAACTTTTCTTCTAATAGACAATATCATTCAATGTTTTAAACAATAACTTCGTCCACATCTGTTCATCCAAATAAATACAGATGACTGTCTCCGGAACTATAAAAAAAAAAACATGATTCCATATATTTCTAGCATTTGGAAACCAATGGATAATTTGGTAAATGGTAGAAATGGTTGCAACAGGCAGTACACAACAAAGTGATCAACAGTAAAATGATTAAGTTAAGGAAGCTAATGGATGATTATTTACCCTGAAAAACTAAAGTAATATTGATACATATTGTATTACGCTTATATGTATTACACTTATTTGATTAATCAGCTAAGTTACAAGCTTTTGACAATATAATAAAATGTTCCCATACAAAAATATCTATAATTACCAACAATACTTACAAATTGCAATTGGCAAGTGCAAGCTGCATTGACGTTTTTAATTCATAAAAATAGCAAAAAAAGGGCTCATAAAAATACTTATCTGTGCAAACACCATTCCAGTCTATATTGTTTGCCTTTCATGAGTGTATAAAAAATAATTCTCACAAGCAGCAAAGGGTTTAAGCTACTTTAGACCAGTAACACTTGTTAATTTTTAAATTTTAATGTTAACATAGTATTTATTTTGATTGCAATTCCTTAAACCTGAACCTTGCTTTTACCTTTATATTTCTACATATTTTTTCTCCAATTACTAAGATGTTATCGTCAAAGTCAACCACAACTGTTAGGTCTTGTCATTTTTCATACCAAGCAAGTTACATGGTTTGATATTATTCTGCCAATAAATCTATGGGATCTTAATCTCCCAAATGCTGTCCCTTTCTGTCATAGAAAAGAAGCAAAAGAAAACTGCTTAAATGCACAAAGATTTTTTTTCCTGGAAAGCTTTAGTCTTTCTTTCAAGACTTGAATGCATACTTGTACAAAAAATGACAATCACAGAATTTCAAAGCATAATGACATTTGTTGCGATTCCAAACTATTTTCAAGTCTAAATTGTTCAGTTACCTTTGATCAGATTACATAATACTGAAATCCAGTTTCTTTTGATCAGATTACAATATACTGGAATCCAGTTTCCTTTGATCAGATTACATAATACTGGAATCCAGTTTACTTTGATCAGATTACAATATACTGAAATCCAGTTTCCTTTGATCAGATTACACTATACTGGAATCTGGTTTCCTTTGATCAGATTACATTATACTGTTATCCAGTTTCCTTTGATCAGATTACAATATACTAATATTCAGTTTTCTTTGATCAGATTACAATATACCAATATACTTAAAAATACTTCTGTGGGTGTCCATTTTCATGGTTCTGAGACAATTAACATGTTCATATATATTTAATGCATGGATCAGAAAAAGAAGTCTCAATTATTTCAATAAATATATTTTTAAAAATTATTGTGTCTCTAAATTTATGGTTTATAGCAACCACAAAATTGATGGAAATTAAGTACCCCATGAAAAATTGGTACCCCAAGACAAATGTTAATCTATGAAAACTTTTAACTTCATAGTATTACTGAATGAAAATGTGAAGATCTTCACATATTATTTTTAAAGAGGGTTTTCATTTCAGAATAGTTATTATATTTTTAATAAATTCAAAACCTGAACTGCAAACAGCATTAAGATCTGCTGAAGTGCAATGTGCTAGCTAATCAGGGTCAACACTATTTTACTTAAAATTTCGTTTAAAAACAGACCTTCTGTAATAAAACTTTACAAAACATTTTGAATACTAATTGTTACAAGACTCATAAACCAATATTTTAAAATGTAAAAAATACCCCATCATTTTGACTGATTAAAATTTTTTGGAGTCATTTTGAAATTATCCATTTTTGTGAGGAGAGGACCAAGACTGGAAAAAAAATCTTGAGCTTGAAATTTTATTTTCACAAATCACAATCATTCTGACTTTTTTTAAATCTCATTTTCGACAAGAAGAATGAAGATTTCAAATTTCAAATCTCCAGGTCTGATATGTTGGTGCATTATGCAAATGTTGATTTAGGTCTATGGTGTCTGCAGATGGGTATGAACTATACAACATTAAATATATAGTGTCTCTCACTATGAAGTGCTTCAATATAATACGGTCCAACTTATAACATGGGTATAGTCATTAAATATTATTTTATATTTGTCCATATAATATACCCAATTATAAGGTGATTTCACCTATTTCACCATCACCTTTGAAAAGCAGCATAGTGATTGTTATTACAAATACACTGAAATAAATACAAATGACTGAGCATGATTTTAAGAATTTATACAATGCCCAATACACAAACACATAATCATGGGAAAAAAAATGATCAAAATGAACACGATGAAATAAAGTTAGATTAACATATACAATATGAGGAAATAAATTCAGGTGAACATAAAAAGTCCAACTGCATGGAACATTGACCATGATCTGCCATCACCTCATATGCAGGCAAATCAGGGTATATGTTGCTCGATTTACTGATTATTTCTAACAAAACTGCACAGCTGCTGGTGCATGATGCAATGGCAGAACTTGGTCCAGGTCTTTGTGCAAACTGCAATCAGACTTGACTTCCAAGCAAGTTCATATTGAATGCAAAGAAGTTGTGAAATGAAGACTGAACAACATGATAGCAACTTGAGTTATGACAATAATTATTATTATCAATCAAAATGCAAATGATGAGAAGCTTTTTCAATCTTGTAAAAAAAATGTATATACCTGTGTAAAAAAGGGCACCCAACTGCAAACAGCTGATATTATTCTGCATTAGTGATATTATACAAAAGAAAATACCGTGAGACAAAACCCTGATAATTGGTAAATGACTAGAAATTTTACATTATTGTATGCAACCTCCATTCGTTATGCAGAATTTTTCTTATCCCTAAAATAAATGGAATGCATAGGGATTGTTGCAGCATGAAGATAAGATTTATGGAACAAAAATCAAATACTATCGTTATTTAATAGGCAGCAATAACACTTGGCATACAATATTCAGCTACTGAGCTTAAAGCTTGCTCATATAAAATGTTAAAGTCATGTGTACTACAATTTCTCTTCAAACTTGAGAACCGTTTTTTATGTCCGAAGTTATAATATCCTCAACACATGTAGACATGACTTTGTGATGAACTGTGAAGGTTTAGCTTAATCAAACATAATCTCAACTCGTGTAATTTTCCCATTGTGTATTTAAATGATGTCAATGTTCTTGTAGCTGAAGTTATAACTTTATTTTATTACTGACATTTTTAATTCATTAAACCCAAACCCTAAAGTATAAACTGCATGGTTTAAGAACTAATGCCATGAAGTGTTATTGTTGCTAAAGTTGGAGCTGGCATTATCTCCCCTGATGTGTGTTTGTGTGTGTCCAAGTGTGACAGTTATATCGCAGGTGAACAGCAAGTGCCTCACATTAAGCTATGGAATGAATAATGATCTTGTACAACTTTTATAATTGGCATGATTAATGCCATACCAACAGCCAACATACATATTATCTATGACAAACAAATTAAATGATGACATTGTTTGGGAGATTTTTTTTAAAAAATAAAGTACATTGTTTAAGAAATACACAAGTTAATAAAGTTCCTTGAAGAGGACTGATGCTCCGCAAGCTGAAAAGAATTTATAGGAATCTAAGATAAGGCCACCTCTTCTTTTTTTAGTACAACCAAGTTCTGAAACTATCTCTGATATTCTTGAGCAATAACAAAAGTTTTAAGACAAATGTCAAATTGGCACCATTTAAACCTATTGGTGAAAAATGCAGAGTGACACCATTTTCATTTAGGAACAACTAGACCTTGAGATGCATGTGCGTGTGAAATTTTCATGGCAATCTTCCAAGTAATTTAGGAGAAGTAGCAAAGACAAACTTGAGCTAATGTACCGATGCATCACGGGCAACAAGTCTTCCTGTCATTGCGAAAAGAGAGTTATTTGCCAATTTGTGTATCCTCAA
Organism: Unio pictorum; assembly: GCA_030141615.1. Lineage (NCBI taxonomy): Eukaryota > Metazoa > Mollusca > Bivalvia > Unionida > Unionidae > Unio > Unio pictorum. Next base: position 10,787,918 of record JARLTB010000101.1, on the reverse strand, counting down.
ATGATGACCTAACATGCATAGTTTTATGGAAAACCTGCTTTTCTGTTTCTGTTTTGCACTGATTTTTTAACACATTACTTGCTATATCATGCTGAGGAAATGAAAGCCAAGCGCCTTTCCCAAGACTATAATGAGGTTGCCAACACAGGCTGTTCTGAATGGGTATGGAACCAACAGCTCTTGGATTACAAATCAAATCAGCTCTACCAAATAAACCCCCAAGAGACTAGTTGTGTTCACAAGATTCTGTCATACACTAAAGAAAGCTCCAAGTCAAAAGATAATTAGCTGTTTTAAAGATTTCAGGAGCACAGTATGTGCATTTGTGGGCATCTTCAGGTGCTGACCACAATATTTACCAAGTTTCATGGGAATACATCAAAAAAGTGCAGGACTAGCTGTGCAAGTAAGATAATATCAGATACTGCCTTTAGCTAAAAGACAAAAAAAAGAGACATAACTCTAAGAAAAACTGAAGGAGATAATCAATTTCTTGACATCTTCTGAAGATAGTCACAATATTTCAAATTTTATGGAATCCATTAAAAGATGTGAGGCTAGTTATGTTTACAAGATTTTGTCAAACACAGCTTTGAGCCACAAGTATAAAAGGATATTAACTCTTACACAAACTCCTGGAGCAAAGTTATTTGTTGATATGTGCATCGGCAGATCAAGGCCATAATATTTACAAAGTTTCATGGCATCTATATAAAAACTGCTGGACTAGTGCTAATGAGGCTGGGTTATACACTGCAATAAACTAAAAGTCAAAATGGGCAATAACTCAAAGAAAAACTGCAGGACCAATGTTATTTGTCAGAAGTTGACTACAATAAGGATCCAGTTTCTGGATCATTAAAAAAATAGGACACTGGTTACATTCACAAAATTCAAACAGTGCATTAGGTTACAAGAATATTTTTAAAAAAATGGTAGTAACCAAAGATAAATATGCATAACCAAACTGATCTGTCAACATACATGCACATATTCAGGTGATGACCATAATGTTTACCATGGAAATTCATCAAGAAATGTGGGACAAGCTGCAATAACTAAATTGTGTGCCTGATTGATAGACATGGTTACTTAGAATATATAACCACATCTTTAGAGCAGAAGTGTAAAAAATATGATGAAAGTATGCAGATAGTTACATGGAAGCATATGACACTGATGATTTACCTTATTTGCTTTAGTACAATAAGAGTCCAACTACAAATAGCATCAACCTAGATCTACTGGCATATAATGTTCTAATTCTACTTAAAATTTCAAGCAAACACCAAGGACCCATATCTGCATATGCAATATATAACAGTTACAAAATTTCTGGGTCTGTGCTGTCTGCAGCTGGATACACTTATACCAGGGTAAACACAACATGGGTCTGCTAATGAAAATGACACAGGTGTGAGAAGAAAGTTTATATCCAAAGAGGCTATCATTATGAGAGACTTGCACTGCAAGTCTTAATAAATATATGTGCACTGAATATGAGAGTGGAATAGTTGCATGGAAATCATCACAGCTGCAGCTGATAGGCAGGGAGACTGTTCATCCCTCAGTCTGTGTGGTCCTGAAATATTAGTTTCATGTAGCCAGGATCTGCATCCAGGGGTGTGGCACAAAATGGACAGACAGCATGAAAGCCTTGACAACCATGTGGCACAGGGACCTGAGCCCAGTACCTACAAAATTAAAAACATAAGAGAATTTGAGTTTAACATTATATAAAGAGTGCTAAACATATATTGATACACATGAGCAGTGTCTGGAAGCAAGAAGTAACACTGACTGATCTGGGATAAACATGTAAAACATTTCATAACAGACAGCTTTGTACTATTCAAATCAAACGTTATACATTTCAAAGTGTACTAATCAGAACATATGTCAACATTTATCAAATTTAAATAAAGGACCATCCAAGACCTGTAACATAAAAATAAAAGCACATCAAGGAGGCATCTTTTTAATACAAGATTATGTCATTATCTTTTATTATTTTTTAATGTATTATTTCAAAAGTCTAAATTAGTCAAGAAAATAATTACACCTGGACTGAGTTTTACCTGCAAGTATGTTCCGAGGCCATATGCCCACAAGGACTAAAGCAATGAGTAGGATGTTCATTATCTACATAAAGACTGAGCTCACATCCCATCTTCAACTTTACAAATGGACCTACCTGAAATGGAGAAACACAAAATAATATGCTATCTATATCCAACCCATTGCCTACAAATCAGCAATGTGTTTATTCTAATAATGTTTTTAGCATTTCAGAAATAGTTTCTTACAGGTTTAGTCTTGAAAATTAATACTTAAAAAATAATATCATATAAAGTATTTTGTGTGCAATTTTTGCAAAAGTGTGTCATTTTTTATGATGGAACAACACCATCTATATATTAACTCATTCAGCCCCATCACTGTTAAAAGCTATATGGCTGCTCTGCCAGTATCAAGAAGCCGTGTCTAGCTGCGTGTGGCCTGTACAGTTTTACCTGTTTAGACAATTTTGTAAATATCATGTACATGTATTCACTCTTACCTTAATTTCTCTTCTTATATCCAATAAAAATCTACAAAGTTTTCACCAATTATTCCAAATGAATTTGTCTACATCATGATGTACTTTTTGTCTATTTGACCAATTCTTTCACAACTTTGTATCCACTATTTACGAAATTAACATGATCGCTAAAATCTGCTAGATCCACAAGAACTCTATTATCATCACTATCAGCATCCTTTTCTTCTGACGATTCAATCTCAGAAATTTTAATGTTCAATTCAAGATCTCGCAAATTATCCAATTGCCGAACATATCTTTCCTCTGCTTCCTCAATATTTTCGAGATCAAACCCGAGAAACTCCTAATTTTTGCTCTCACCATCATTAAGTCTGATATCTGCCATCATTTACGATTTTTACTGAACTGAACATGTGTAGTGAAACTGCTCTCAATTAGTAACCCTTGGTTTCTGGACAATTCATTTTGCACAAGGAAAGTAAAATCATTTCTGAGTAATTAATATTGGCCCGATTCCTGGAAAAGCTCCATTTGTAACCAATCAGAGACATTGTATCCACCACACATTCAAATCGAGCAAAGACAGGATAGACCATTGAATGCAGTCGATAAACTTCAAGCTATGATGGGATCGGCCGCTGAATGCAGAAACCAGATTACAAGCATCGTCGGGATTAGGGTCGAATGAGTTAAGCTTAAAGAACTAAAATACAAACATTTTCTCTAATAATTGGTAAATTTTATCATTCTGGTTTTTTTAAAAAGTTGTTTAATGATTTTACAAAAATTTTAAAAAAGCAATTCAATATTTTTTTTATAAACTTATAAGGCCTAGGATGACAGACATCAGTTAAATTGGTTAAATAATTACTCAAGTGGTTTTAAGAAGTTTAGAACAGCAAATGATGAACACTATATGATGCAACTGTCTTATAAGCTTCTTGCTCCAAAAACTAAAACTTACTGAAAGACACAAAGGACAAGTGCGTTCATCACCTCCCCCTTTGGTTTGTCCCCACTGATGTTGCCCATGGACATGACCACACTTTAGATACACAAATGGCTGCTTATCATTTATTCCAAGGGTTCCTTTCTTTGGAAGGACAAGTGTCATAAGGCCAACAGGACACTGGGGTCTTCCTGCATTCAGCTCTTCTATCAAATGCTCAAACTCGTGTTCACTCTGAAAGTAATGTACCAAAGCTTCTTTTAATTTTCAAGAATCATCATGGAAAGACACTACACATATTTAAATTCCAGTATATATAAATGAAAAGAGTACATTTAAAATTGATTGAAATTGGAGAAGATTTACCCAGTTCAGATGGGTGAGAAAATCCATAAGTAGATGGATAATTGTTTCATCAGAAAAAGAGATGGTTCTTTTCTTCGACTAGAACAGAACTTATCATTGCATTTTTTTGGAGAATGTCATCCAAATATGCAGGTGTGGGGTTGATGCTGTTAGATGGAACAAGGAGAAAATGGAGTTGCATGGTTTTGTAATGGCCCAATGATCTGTCTTATCTTGTCTCTCGAAAGAAGAATGCAAAACTGATAAGTCCCTCGATACATGAACCATAAGAATTTCCATGAGAATGGATGGGTCAGAACATGGAAATATGTGTCTGTAAATCGAGACTGATTGCAAATTCATACAGATGGATGGAGAGATGGACTGATCTGGCAATATCCATCTTGAAATCTGCAGGAAGGATAAATTAATTTACATGACTGAGACTGATGATTGATCAGAGTTTGGCAGTGGTCATCCAAGATTATGTAGTGAAGCCATATCTTCAGAAGCTTTTGATCAACCTGGAAGGGTAACTTAGACAAAGGTTTGATGATGAAAGTTTGGTCATCTGTTCAAGACAGCCTGTTATTTGTGATGAAAGAGGATGAGGTCATGTCAAGACTAACCTGTCTTGTTTTAACTGCATGTAATTTGAGTCTTCTCAACTGGCATGTATTGGCTATTTCTGCATGCCATCACTAATGCCACGAGGAAGCAGGTCTTGAATGAAAGGTGCACCAGAGATACCCTTGAAAGTGGTTCAAAAGGTGTCTTGTTCTACCAGGTTAGTATTCAAGATAGGTTTGACTTCGGACACTGGGCTAACAATTTTGGTCATGCATACTGAAAGTAAGAGAGAAGGCTTGGTAGGTCCTTTTTTTGCCCAATATACTCTCTTCTAAGGTGAAAAAAATTTCAGTGTTCATCAATCAGTAACCTTTTTTCGTACTTGGTGCAAACTTTCTCTCATCAGAGAGCCAGAGGAAGTTAGCTATAGATGTCTGGAGAAGTATGATCAGAGATAGTAGCATTGGTTGATTGTTCTGGGACAAAGACTCGGCTAGTATGTTAGGTGTCATGGGATATGGCAAACTTGTAGGTATACCGTTGATGACACGACTTTAGAAAGCCCCATACCAGGAAGCAACAGTCTGGGGACTTGCTTGTTTGAAATAAGTTATCACTGAAGAGTTGTCAGACATAAGAGAACTCTCTTTTCTGTTTAAATATATCTGCCGTGAGTGAAAGCTTTCACAATGGCTGCCATCTCCAGAACATTGATATTGTAACACCCAGTGTGCTAAATATTGAAAAGACCAGAGTTAGATATTCATACTTTGCCAATCTGACAGCTATCTGCCAGTGCACTGTCTGCACTCGTATTTATTGACTCTTATTCACATCACATGACCTTAGTTGGCCAATCAATGTTTGTCTTTCTCAGGGTTAGCCATGGTGGTAACCAAGTCAACTGTTCAAACTGCATGGAAAAATGTTTTGCAAAGAGCTCATAAAAAGGCAATCTAGGACAATGAGGTATGGTGCCACAATGAGCAAGCCTAGTATGTGAATAAATTCCTGTGCGATAGAATTTTCCCCGAAAATAAAGAAGCCAGCATGGTTCAGATTTTCAATGCCAGATCTGGAGGAGACGAACTATTTGCCAGCATACTGACCTTCATACCTAGGTGCACAAATTGCTGAGAGTATAAGGTCTGATTTTTCCTTGTTGACAAAAAGCCTTGGTTACTAAGCATTGTAACAAGGGTTATTATGTCATGTTAGATATAACTCACATGTTCCACAGGATGTCACCCAGACTTTGATGTTGCTGCCATAGAAATGGTCTGAACATGTGCCATTACTATAAGTGAAGAAAAGGGGCTGATGTTGAGTCCCAATGGAAGTGTCTTGAATTGGTATATGATGTTGAAGATGAATCACAGGAATGTCCTGGAAGCTTTGTCAATAGGGACATAAAGAGAAATGTAAGCATTGCTGGGTGGAGCTTTGATAGGATAATTTTCATTGTGGCCCTTGGGTTCTTTACTTAATTTCCAATACCAACTATCTATTTACGCTGTGTTCATGGAGGGTGGAATAATTACCAATACTATCTCTATATTGATGTTGGGGTCACTGGTGAGTGGGTGGTGGCAGAATATTTTCCCATACTATCCCTATATTGATGCTGTGGTTACCGGGAAGGGAAATTATTCACCTTGGTGGCTTGTTTGATAAACTTCTTCATTATGGGCATTAAAAAGAAAGTCGAGGAAAAAGGTTGTGGTTCTAGCTTAGCATTATTGTGGTCCTTCAGGAAAGTGCAGGCAGAGAGCATTGAGTCATGTTTCACCAATAATAAATTTGTAGCTAAGAGTACTTGCTGTACTGGCCAAAGTGTGCTGATTGGCTCTGTTCAGTACTCTGGCCATTCTTGAAATAAATTCCCATGCATTCCTTGAGGTATTCGGTCTGGGAGAAGATAAGCTGTGTTCTGCCTGTTGAAAGACAGCCACAGAGACAATGTCCAACATCAAAATCATCGCAACAATATTGCACACTAGCTTGAGTGTCATCAAAGGCTATCCGATCCATATGTACGGAGCGTGCCTTTGTTATCCCCAAAGCTGTGATATCACTGTCAACTGCTAGGGTTTCTAAATCAAACACTGGTGTAAGCCAAGGTAGAATTGCAAATGAATTGATGAAATGTCAGAATTTCCAGTACTCTCCCACACTGCGGTAGTAATTTAACTTGGACTCTTCCATTCCATCATAAGATCAGCAGATAACGAAAGCTCTGGTCCAGGTTGCTGATGAGAGTAAAAGGAGGAGGGCTCCAGGTGTCAAAGATGGAAAATGTCCTCAATCGAGGTTTAGGAGGCTGAATCTTACTACGACATCAGATGGTCTAAAAGTGATGACATCGCTTGAGAACAAGCACATCTTCCTGGTCGAGGTAAGGCACTGTATTGCATAAGACTCAGCTGGCTGGTGATGAGGTCTGCTGCTCACCAACTTGAAAGCCCTGAATTAGAAACTGTGACTTCAAGGCAGTCGATGAGTAAAGGGTCTCTTCTCATAGCAAATGAGTGCCTTAAGGTGGTATATGCGTTAGACTAGTTGCTTTACAGGTCTGCAAAAGTTGGGTTCAATGTACTGGAAGTCTGGCTGTTAGTGAGTGAGCCTTTAATATTCCTGTTTTGGGTCTTCATGATCCATAGTATCTGGCCTTGGCCAGTTTCAACTGAAATAGGTCATCTATGTGGGAAGGTTATCATCAGGCTGGGATGGATTATGGGATTTTTGATCCACATAAATGGTAGGAATGTTTGCTGAGTGAGAGGGAACTTGGTTGCTTGTCAAGCTCTGTCCTTCGTTGCTCCAAAATAGGACTCAAGTCAATCTCCGAGGAGGCAAAGTAGCGGGAGTTGCCAGTAATACCAAGTCCTATGGTGGTGACTTGGTACTGGAGCTGTTTCGGAGCATGTCAATATCTGATGCTGAAGGGTAAGAGCTCACTTATCTCCATTGCCAGCCAGAAACTCCTACAATGAGGAACGGTCAGCATGAAAATTGGTGATGTCTTTATCCTTAGCTGTATCTTTTTGCACTTTGCCTATAGTTGTCAGTGCATGCCTAGATCTTAACAAGTTGACCAAGAAATTGATAAAAGACAGTCTAATAAATCAACGAAGTGTAGAAGTAAAATATAATGACAATACCACCTGTAGGGAAGTGTAGGGAAGAGAAGTATAAAGCAGTGGACCTGCACAGAGCTATACCAAATGATGGTCACCTGAAGAAAAAAAAGTGATAGCAGATGCTCTCAATTATATTTATACTACTAGTGCGGATGATTAAGGACAGCATGTGCAGGTAGAATCATTGAAGAATGGTGTTTGATGGTAAAGAATTCTGTGGTAAAGGAAATTCACCTGTATGTACTGGAAATGACAGAACTAAATAAGTGTCACCTGTGGAAACATGTATGAGCAACATGTGACTGAGTAAACTTTGTATAGAAAGCTAATCTGTACTTGTCCAACTAGAGTGTAAGCAATAAAGAAATGTACAAAAGTGTCTATATTACAATAAAAAAAAAACTTAACATAAAAGTGAACTAAGTCATCGTTATAGATACATACAAAGTAGGTGCAACAATGTCCATTATGAGGCGAATTTACTAGCAAAAACATTGAAGTTGGCTCCATGACTGCTATGAATGCCATGGAATAGAAACTTGCCAATATGTATCCATTCGTAAGGGATTTTAAAAAAAAATAAGCAATAAAGGCTTTAAACTTTTCAGGATAGCTCAATCTGGTTCACAGCCTTGCACATATAAAATGTTTGATTAAAGAGCTGAAAAGGAAATTTTATTTTCCAGTCTCGACTCCTGATGTATTTTCAACCCTACCTACTTTGGAATCAAGTAGTGACCATAGAAGCAGATGCAAATTTAGAAAGAGTATGAGTACTGCTAACTTGGAAAAATGTAACTTTTTATGAAATAAGTCTGCTCATATTATACCTTGTTCTTTCCAGTCCAATAAGAAACAAGTACAAAAAATGAAATTCCTTTAAAAAATATTAAAAATAGATAAAAAACCCAGTTTGTAAATATTATCGCAGTTTTAAAAAACATTAAAAACCAGGAAAATAGAAAGCCATAAGTACTAAAAGAGTGATGCTTCATATTTTTCTTGGAATATTCTCCTTGATATTGAAAAAAAGTTATATGTATGCACATACTGAATTTTTCTGTTCAGCTCTAAATATATTGCTGCAAAATGTAGCAACATACAATATGACTGGACGACACCTGTGTTAGAATTGGTGAAAAAAAACTGGGATTTTCAAGACTAATGTGGATAATGCAACTATTCTCATATCTTCTACTGTATATGCCTAAGCATGATAAAAATCAAACCCTGTTCATTTTTATTTTTAATTGATATTACTGTCTGCAAAATTCATTTTGTATTTGCATATTTTACTTACCGGTGAAGTAATCAGACCAAGTGCCGATCTCCATAACAATGTGGCCCCACATAGGTCAATCAGGGTACCATCATGAAGAATGTTATCTTCATCAAGAACCTGTGTGGAGAAATGCATGTTTAATTTTAAAAAATCCTTGTCTATTTCAAGTAGCTATGCTTGACAGAAATTACATGGCAAGAAATGGAAAGCATCTGCATTATCATTCAATCCCTAAGACACAGGTGAAACAGATTTGACAAATATTGCCATTTTGATTTTTCTGAAAACACATTACCAAACTCTGAAACTGCAGCTTCAGATATTAAAGTGATAATGCGGGAAATGCAGTGTCGGGTTGAAAATTCTCACACCAAATGATAAGTGAAAATATCCCAGTCACTTAACCAATCAACCACCCAATTAGGTAAATGATGTTTACTGATTCAGAGCTGATACATGATTCACTTTAATGAAAGGGATGTTGTTCAAAATATTGCTGACTTTGTCCATTGACAGTGAAAACATTCTACAGGAATTTTTTTTTAAAATTTGTCTTGCTCTCCCTGGTGAGCAAGTTGCTGAAATAAATCCACCTATAACCCATGATGAAGATGGGTCTACAGTCAAGCAAGAGTTCAATGAACAGTACCTAATATGTCTACCCCATATTTACTAGTCCTATATGTAGATAACAAATATTTTTTGTGCAGAAAGCAATTCTGTTTAGTAAATTATGTTTCTCAACTTGCTCAGCTACCAAAGAAAATACAAATGTTATCTTTTTCATCTGAACATAACATAGACCAAAAGTCACCCCTCTTCCCCTTACCACTGCTATGTGGCTTCAGGTTTAAGTTGAGAAATACATCACCATGGATGCCTGCATTTTTGCATGTAGGTGTGAAAGGAATTTATAGTAATGTCAATGAGTAATTATTCTTTATCTTGGAGAAACATCATTTATTAAAATAGTAATTTTGCTTTTGGATATGTTTCTAATCACAACAGAAGGATGTAATGATGAGCATTCAACCTCTTTGAGGGAAGAATGGCTAGTTCCAAATGAAGGATACCCTGCTCTTCTAACATGATAGCTGCAAAGTTCATATAACCCATGGCAACCATATACATCTAAGTAGAAAATAATTCATTGTTCCTACTGATAAATGTTCTGCATGAAACCAGCAAAACCACAAAATCTTAGCCCATGAGGAAGTTATATGACATCACCTGCACCTGGTGGTCATCAGGGCTGCAACCAGTGGAACTAACTGACTGAATTCTTGTCTCTGTCAAAGCCTGATAACAAAGACAAAACCTTGTGAAGGTTGACTTTGAATAGCAGCAAACCCCTTATTATGCCTAAGATCAAAACAATATGTCTGAATGCAAGGTATGCAAAGATCGTTTGAATATTGTCAGCCCAAATCTTCACTAAGACAAATCATATTTTTGAGGCTTCAGAGTATTCAAGTGTATTACTTCAGCCACAATACTATTGTTTGTGGGATTATATTCTTTTTCCCTGCCTTAAATGGGAATTAGATGTGTTCCATAACTTTTCATTATGTATTTCATGTGTCACTTGAGAACATGGACAAGTCTTCCATTGTTGCCTCTCTCTCTCAATGTATTTAACAATGGGAGGGTGTATAGCTACTATCTGATTGGTTGCTGATGGTAACCTATTATTAAACTACAGAGCATGGTTGAATCACTATGGTATTGTAAACATTAGATCTAAACTGGAGACAGTTTTGGTCCATTGAAAGGTCATGTAAACTCACTCACCCTGCACGCCAAAGATAAAACTATCAAATAATGTTTTGCATAATTAGCAGCTTCATCAAATTTCTGGCTAAAGGCTAGAATGGATCTGAGTAATTTCAAAACCCATGAAAAAGATTCCACTCAGAAAACTTGTAGAGGGATTTTGGCCAGTTCAAGTCAAGATGCCTGAAAGCCTTACTGATAGTAATTGGAGCAATAATTCTTGCCTATTACCTCCCATTGTCACTGACTAGTGCTGCTAGTTTTTAGCTGAGAAATATACTAATGAGGATGCTCGCATAGCAGGGTAATAGGGAAGGTTTTTAGGTAATGTGATTGGTTAAGTATTCTTGGATAAATATAATTTACATAAAAATTTGCTTTCTCCTTCAAATACGTTTCCCTATGTTAGGAGACAGTAAGAGGGAATGCCAGGATCCTAACATGACTGGATTCACCATGTGAACACATTCTCCTAATTATGTAAGCAACACTGCACAGGGTGTCCTGACATGTGACCTGTAAGGCAAATACTGAATACAAAATTTCACTGTCACATCCAGCAAAACTGTGTTGACTGTTTTAACTGGGTCTGGTTGCCATCTGTGCTGCCACCACTGGACCTATCAGATTCAAGATTTGCCTCTTTGAAGCTAAATCTCTTGAGATAAAAATAGCGAAGGTTGACTCAGCATATCAGTGAACAGCTTCCATTATATCATAGGTCAAAAGGTTATGTTTTAAATGTGAGGTTCAGAGATTGTTTGAATCTCATGAGTGGTAACCTTCATCAGGCTATTCTACTTTGTGAGACCTCCGAGTACACGAAGCATTTCACCCATTTCAGCCACAACTAAGGGCTTGATAGGTGATATCCTGTTTCCTGGCTTTCACCAGAAGGAAAAGGCATTTTTTTTTTATGCCATGGCCTGTCCCTGTGCATTTCAAGTAGTGCTTGAGCGTGCTAACAGGATCTTGCATGGCTGCTGCTCCTATCAATGGATGGGTGTGAGTAAATGATAACACTTTGATTACCAATGGATGGTAACCTACATTTGGCTAGAAAGCCTGGATGGGGGCCCTTGAGTGGCTGAGTGGTCTAAAGCACTCTCCTTTATGGATTACTGCCATCTCACCTCCGCGTGGGTTCGAGTCTCGGATTTGGCCAATGTGGATATGTGAGAAAGCTTGCCAGTAGCTTCTCGTGGGTCGGTGGTTCTTTCCGAGGGTTTTCATTGGTTCTTCCTCCACCAATAATACTGGCCACCATGTATAACCTATTGTGTGCTGAAAAATGGCGTTAAACCCTACAACAACAACAACAAATTTACCTTTGCTAATTTGGAGGTATGTCAATTCATCAGTCTCTGATTTGGCAAATTCTAGTGGCACATTAAACATATAAACTGATCACATAATCATGTGTGTGGACAAACTTAAATTGCATGATCATATTGTAGCCAGAAATTGCATAATGTCTAAACATGATTTACACAGAAAATGTCTAAACCTGATTTACACAGAAAATGTATGAACATGATTTAGAGAAAAGGAGTTAAATTTCATGGACTGGGTTTTGGTGATCTGCAAACTGTGCCATTAAGTTGGCAAATCTTATAAACATATATGCCAAAATTGTGTGAAACTAAACCAAGATATGCTTATAAAAGATGTATTTTTTTCATCAGAAAAACTATCTGGAAAACAACCATGTATAAGAACCATGGCCCACAATGCCTCCCAATTGACCAAGTATAAATAATATGTTACGACTAACCTGGTTCTGCATCTGGTAAAAACTCGTCACAATGGGCAAAATCAATATGGATTTGAATCAGAATATAAACACAAAATATACTGAAAAATGATTTACATTCAGCACTCACTTGAACTAGTCTACATGAAAACAAAGTCATATGGACAATGTTCATTTGCACACCAGGGCCCAGCGACGTGGAACGAATTGCCCATTTAAATTAGACACATAGACACAGTGGTCTTTTTTAGGAGTGCTCTTAAGACTCACCTGTTTCGACTGCAGGGACAAACTTAGCGACCTAATCATGTTTTGTATCTTATATGTTTTCAGCATGTTTTTATGTTTTCCAATTTCATTGTTTTTGTCATTTGTTGTTCTGTAGTGTAGTCATATCATTATTGATGGTGTAAAGTGCTTAGAACTTCGAAAGATTAGGCGCTATACAAAGTCCTCATCATTATTATTATTATTATTATTATTATTATTATTATGTGTACATTTCGCTGAATGAACATGATCTGGAATACTGTAATGATCATAGGTGCTCAGTAGTACATTATTCTCATAGTCATCTTTTAAAATTTTCTGATCTGACATGTTTTGAAGTTTAAAATGATCCATTGGCTCAAACATTTTCTGTCTAAGTCCATTGCTACATGAATAATAAACTCTCTCTGAAATCCAAGTCATGCTTGAAACAAGCTTGATGAGTTCAACAACCCTGATTAGGTGAACAAGAGGAAATCGAAGCATATTCAGGTTGGTGATAAACTCCATACCCAGATAGCCCAAAGTATACATATACGACTTCTCCAGAAAACTTTTTGGGTTTTTGCTTCTGGGCAATGCAGAAGTTCCCATGGAGTTCCAACTACTTTCATGGCTGATGCTGCCTATAACAATATTTATTCAAGTAATGAAAACTCACAGTAATCTTCAAGCTGTCTCATATTATCAACAAGAAACTGTACCCACCTGGTTACTCTTGTGTGGTGTTGATCTGGACTCCCTCAGTGCATAGACTGCCCCTCCCACTGATATCTCCCTCCAAACACCTGTCTTGCTGGAAGCATTAAATCCTCCCTGTGGCTGCATTATGAAAACTCCATTGGTTGTTAACCCATCTATCTCCTCCCCTTTATACCACTTTACTGCTTTCTCCTGAAATACATGCATAATATTGTTAATAAAATATAACTGACCATCCTTGTCTACAATCTGTTTACTTAAGTACCATCTCTATCTTAGTTTGCTATTTTAATTTCTAGATAATGATGAACACTTTATCAAAGTTAAGAATATGACAAAAAGCAACGACTGAAAAAGATATGAGCAGTTTAAAAGGCAAAAATTTCACAAATGATTACATGTTAACGTGTCTTCAAATTATAAAATCACTGCTAACAGTACCTCCTATTTGGACTCCTGGGGTCTCTGGTTTAAAAGCTGATCAACATTTTTTATATTTTGATTTCAAGTTTTCATTATTAGTTTATATAAATATTACCAAATCCTTTAATTTTCAAAATACTACAGACAAATACAAGAAACTTACCCCAAGGAATATATTTTTCCCTGAATCAAACCCTGCAGCATATATCCTGGCAGTATATGGCGGATTTCTGTCAACCAGTATCCGACATGCAAATCGGGATATTGTACTCTGAGATATTGTATCACTATCTGTCCTCATGTGACCTGGAATGGTGTCCATTACAACAAAATCTATTGGATCCTCAGATGACCTTCCAATCTATAAAAAAATAATGACAAAATGAAGTCATATTTATCATTTAAAAAAAAAAAACAACAGACTCATTGCCTGTATCATATTTCTAAATGTAAGAACTCAACATTTGTTACTTTCATGAATAAATGTCATGAGCTTCTAGGTATGAGAGAATGTGTTGGCTAAAAGAAAAATGAGAAGAAAAGCCCACATCAAACAAGCAACCTGTTTAATTTGGCACTGCGACAACTTTGGAATTACTCTGACCAAATCACTGATATGTCCAGATAAGAACGATTATCAAACCTGGATTTTCTTGGTTACGCTTTTTTCAAGATCTCTGATACTTATTAACAAAAACGAACATAAAAAGTTTCAACAAATTACTGACTGCTTGATGCACAATATGCCATGTCATATGCTCCTTTATTCTTTAGACATATTAGAAAGCAAAATTTTCTAGCAAATTATGTTTTTTTCTAGAATCATTACCCAGTCAAACTGACATTAATTAACATAAACCCTGCTAGTTAACAAACCCAGCACTCCCAAAAGATGTTTGTCTGTCTTTCCTGTCAATAATATATAGGCAAAGATCAGCAACTCTTGCCCATTACATCCCCATGCCCACACTATGTGGTACAAATTTAAAACTGACAGAAACATCATAAACATTATGTTCACATTGCTGGAAGAATAACATAATGTGACTGGTAAGTATTCTAGAAGCAATTATAATTTATTGAAAAATTTGCTTTCCCCATATAATACATTCCCTGACCATAAGACTAGGTAACAGGAGGAGTTACCGTATTTTCGCGCATATATCCCGCACACGCAGATAATCCGCACCCTCATATAGCCCGCGGGTTTTGGGGTTTTGTGTAAAAAATCGTTGGCATAACCCGCACCTTAGATATATTTATACAGCTACAATCGGAAATGAAATCAATTACAGGATCACGGGGCTTCGCTGATGTAGCAAACTGCGATTCTGTTTTCCGTTTTGGTGACAAAATATACCATCTGGTGATATTTGTGGCGACACCAATTTTGGCTGATAAAAACCGTATATACAGTCTTGCGTTTGGAGTAGAGAAAATCAAAGGCACCATGACAGGAAACAATGTACTGGAATATATTGTTAAAATAACAAGTCCTTGTCTCATACTGGCAAACCACACTAACAGTGCACTGTTATATCATAATCCGCTAATGATGATATCTGGCCTTATTACTTTATGCAACTGACTAGTCAAAATCCGAATCCGCAGAAGGCGGAAACGTAAAATGAGTACAGTCAAGCAGATGACACTAATTTAAAAACAAATACCAGATGGAAAAAGAAAAAATACGTTTGCGGACACTTCAAAGAGAAATGATTACCTTTGAAGCACTGATATATACTAAACAAATAAAACAAATCTGTTTCAATGTTCTACAATTATCTGAAGTTGCCGCAGCAATAACAAACAGGTATTTGTTTCACCCTTCAACTGGAGCCTTTAGCGGCGCCATCATCAAAGTAAGCAGACGACCTTTGCTCAATAAAAGTCAGGAAAAACACGGTACACAGTGCTTGTGTGCGTAGGAGCTGTGCCTCAACTACAGGATACATAAACACGGACATTTTTAAATAATCTTGTATTCTTGTGAAGTGTAGATTCGAGTTTAAATAATTTCTTTCTGTTTAATTTAAAAAATGCCGAAACGAAAGTCTTACACAGCCGACTTCAAGCTAACTGCCATTGCGTATGCTGAAGTGCATGGCAATAGAGCCACAGGCACAAAATTTGATATTGATGAGAGTGTAATCCGAGGTTGGAGAAAAGAAAAAGGAACGTTGGAGAAGATGAATCCACGAAAACGTGCTCGTCGCGGACCTAAAGCAAAGTGGCCTCACCTTGAAGCTGACCTGAAGCAGTGGATCGTGGCCCAGCGGTAAAATTAGGTACCGTAGTTATTTCGATTGAAAACAGAAAATATTGATTATGAAAACGTGACGGATACGAAATTTTAAGATTTTATCCCGAAATGTTGATTTGGTCCCGATACCGTAAGTTGTTGTAAGTCACCGTAGTAGCCATAATATCCAACCCTAGCAAAACAAAACTAGAACAATATATGTTATGTAGTTACGTTTTTCAAACAATATGTTGAAATATCATTATGTGTAAAAAAATTGTGATATAGCCCGCACCCTTATATAACCCGCACCCCCCCCTGCGGGGTTTGTAAAATCTGGTATAACCCGCGGGATATATGCGCAAAAATACGGTAATATAACCTTGGAGGGGAGATGGTTGGCTTCACCATATGAAGGATAAACTTTTCCTAACTTGCAAGCATCACAACTAGACACAACATAGGTTATGTCTAGAAAGAAGAAATCTTACCAAATAGAAATTACAGGTGAATCCGATGAAAGTTGTGTTGGGTAAATGTCAAGAGATTGTGCTGGGTCTGGTAGCAGCACAAGCTGAGTCTATAGTACAACTCACACAGGTCATGCATGCATGCCGAGTTTTTCAGCTATAGGTGTCATTTTGGAGAATTTGATTAGTTATACCTTTAAATGTCATTTATGCTCTTTATTTTGTACCTTGTCAATGAAAATTCAAATGAAAATTATTGTACAAATTCAACCAAAAATGCTTAATAGCAAATTCAGTGATAATGGACTTCAACCATTTTAGGCACAGTCGAGCAAGCAGGATGATCTCATTGAAACTGGATTTTGTCGCAAATTATGATGCAAGAGGAAAGAAGTTGTAAAACAAATAAAAACAGATGCAATAATCTCATTTATAAACAAAGCCTGAGAAAACACAGGTACGAAAAAAGGGTACACAAGACTAATAAATTGGAGGTAATTATGTAACTTCATATACATCTTCTCTATGGTATGGTATGTCCTTTTTTTTCAATTCGCACATAATACCTAGTATTCCCATACAAATATGTTCTTCCATACAGTTAAAAGACTGGAAACACAGCTGTCAATTTAGATTTAGTTTAGTTAAATTTTACTAAAGAAATGTCATATAAGTACAAGTTAAAAATAAAATTAATTGTATGTTGCTTCCCTTATCTCATTCATAGTTGAAAACATATATAAAAGATGAATGAAATTGCACAAAACTTCTTGTTCAAGTGATCATACTTGATTCTTCCTGCACCAGTAATAATTCAATCCAATATCAACTTTCTTGACCCAATGCAATAATGAACTACAATTGTTAAAGTCAAAAGTGATCAATATTTTTTGTCTCGATATTTTGTTATGACAATTAATGTGTAGATCATTAAAAAATGAAGACTGAACAAACTTAGTTTTAACTATATTACAATTACATTTTATAAATAAAATACTTTTTACACTTATATCAGTGAATGTGCTTACATGACCCATGTGACTTTTACTATAGGCTTAACATATCCAGGTGTGTCACTGTGCAGCTATATCTTGTACATACAAGCCAGCTTATATCTCAGACAAATACACTGCAGTCAATAGCAATGCTCAGTGAGACTGTTCTCATCTTATGAGCAGGATTTTCATGAGATGACTATGTTCTGGTGAGATGATAAGATTTCCAGTACATATTATACACATAAAAAATGATGAGATGGGCTTGAAGGGTTACATTGTCTTTCTCAGGCTTAACTTGAAGAGATGCTTTCAAGTTCACTTTAGATAAAGTGTATAAGCACAGGCTAGATCTTATCTGATTTCTCAATATAGGAGGAGAGAGGGCATATAAGGACTTTCCTTTACCTACTGATGGCAACTAATTCCTGGTGATTAAAGTGGGTTGCATCATGCTCTGCCAAGATAAAGAAGTCGATCCAGACAAGATAAAATGCTTTGATCAAAAGCCATCTGAGAAGATGAGACTTGGCTGGACCTTCCTGGGTAGAAATATCGTTAGATCAAGGAGACTGCTGATCCAGGATTTTTCACAGTTGAGTGGTGAAATCAAAATCATTTTGCATTTCTGGCCCTTCAATTTCAGTATAATTTTGGCACCAAGACAATTGGAAGGATGGTAGGCTAAATGATTACAAACCCTTCAACCTGCTACCAGGTGGAATCAAAAACTGTTGACCTTCGTCTATACAGAACCAGATCCTGTGACTTGGGGCAGTGATGCCCTTTCTATCAGTTTGATCATTGTACACTGCATAGCAGGCAATGAAAGATCAATAGATAGCAGGACTATGTGTATGGAGAATATGACTCTTTCTGGACAGAGAATCTGCAAAGATATTAAGTTGGATGGGAACATATTTGATCTGGATGGCAATGTGCAGACCAATGATACAATGTCCAGACCATAAATCAGATTAAGGGTGATTTGGTAAAATCCTGTTTGATGAGATACTTCACTACCACCAAAGTTGTCAGACTTTACCCTGAAGATGTTCTCTCCAGAATGAAACTTTTTGATGATAGCTTTTATCTCTATGAGACTGATGTGTAGACACATGTCCTCCAGATTACAGTGGCCAATTATAATGATGATACCTTTAAACAGATGGACTCCCCAACAAGGGTACATGCATTCATACACATGGTCACATCTGGTTGGGGTTGTTCCAGAGGTATTACTGTTATGAGTCAACCTTGCCTGTACCACTGATCCAGGATTTATATAATTCCACATATTATGCTGATCATGTAGATTCATGTTATGTTAAAACAGCTGACAGGGTTGGTATAGTCCTCCTTTCCAGGTAATGGTAGTGCTACACATTGTGCTGTGTAAAACTAGATGCCAGGGTTGGTTGCCATATACCAGGCCAGGTATAGTCTTTTTCAGAGAAGGTTGTTGCTAATCACTGTACTGTGTAAAAATAGATACCAGGGAGGTATAGACCTTTCCAGGTTTGGGTACTGCTAAACAATGTTGCTTCTTTCCTCAATGACAAGAAGTCACTAGTTTCCCAAACTTTATAAAAAATGTTTTTGAGATCTGTATCTGAAAAGCGTTTCAGAAATTTAGAGGAACACAGCATTAGTTTTCTGAGTAGTTTCTGGTAAAAACGTTTGGAAAGAGGTTTCACCCAATGTGCTTACAAATGTATCAGAAGGTAGTGACCAACATATTAATTTATCAACTTATTAATTAATTTATCAAATTTCTTAAATGCTTGATAAAGCTGTTTTTATATTTGCCAATGATTTTCCATACCATATTCCAATATGATTTCAAAGAGGTGTGAAAGATCAACAAAGATACATAGGACTGCCATATTCTACTTGCTCTCTCTAATGGTATGACTTGCTTCACTCAGCATATAATGTATTGTTTTTTCTTATTTTCAGCTAATTAATTAGCATACAAATCTAAAAGACCCTCTTCTATTCACACTTATTTCCTCTTGCTGCTATCTTTTTGGTGAACATATTTCTGGCAGTTCAGGAAGAGCATGGGATCAGAAATTATAGGGTCCTTGGAATGTTTAAGAAGCTTTGATTGTTGGACTGGTGCATGCAAAAGTGGCATAGTCAAATATCAATATGAAAGTGATGGTGGGAATCAAATTCTTGAAAGTGTTGACACAATCAACACCCACAGGGCTATCAATGACCCTAACTTCATGGGTCTAACTTTAAGGGTATACAATAGGCATGTTCAACTTATGCCCCAGTCTTTCATAGCACGTGGCCGCTGCCATATACATAGTCTTTTTGCAAATATGCATTTCAATTAATCTATACAATTAGTGATAAAGAAATATTCTTGCTCATGCAGACCCCAACTTAAAGCAGTTCATCTGTCTTGGCCCCCAGCCCAAAAAGACAGGATGTACCAGGTGCAGAAAGCAGAATTTCAAGAATATTTCACATGTACTTCAACTGTATATATATTTTCTGGACTGGATCACGATATCTCTGCACATCTTTTGAAGTACAGTGATACTACAACACCAAAAATTAATATTTTGGCACAAAAATAGTTGTCTCTTACATAACCTATTTTAATTTATGAACCACAGCAATACTTACCTGAAACATATCTGTATCTGGATCTTGTTTATACTCCACTATCACAGCCTGGTTTCGGGATAAAGTGTATGTTACAGAATGTTGACTAGAATCTTGTATTGCCTGTAAAAAAAATGTGTCAGATTTTTAATTTCATCTGTATGTCATTTATTTTCACTGAGCCTAGATAGGAACAATATGTGGTGCATCCTGTAAATGCCTTACAAAAACATAATACATGTATTTAATGTAAAATATTAATACATGTATTTAATGTAAAATATTAATACATGTATTTAATGTAAAATATTAATACATGTATTTAATGTAAAATATTAATACATGTATTTAATGTAAAATATCATCTGAATGAAATTACATTTAATGAAGTAGCAATAAATTGTTGACTGTCTCACAATAAACAAATTTACAAGTTTATCAATAAAATCAAAATACATACAATTACTATGTGCAACACATAGTTTATTACAGACATATGTTTATTATTTTTGGTATACATGTCCAAACATCTCTGCAAATTGGGTATGAAACAATCTGATTAGAATCATGCTTATGTGGCAGATCTGAAAGACTCTGATTTTGAGGTCATGTCTTCTTGACCTTCAATTAACAGTTAAAAAACAGCATTATAATTTCTGAAAGTTAGCAACATCAATTGGTGCTTATCAATCATGACCATAAATATCAATTATTAAACAACTATGAAGTTTGATGTTTTCTACTTGGATTGATAACGTCTTTGCTGAAAGTCTCATTACATGTAAATGTGAGGGTACTGTAAGATTCCAAGAGCATACCTGATGTTTATCTCACCAATGGAGCGAGAATATGTAATTATGCTTCAATGCACATCATGCATTACCCCAATCACTGACATAATCTATATGTTTTTCTGTCTATCTGTCCATCAATCAACCTCTTCCCTGTCCACTTTGTTTATCTGTATATGCACTTTATTAAGTTGGAAAGTCAAAATATTGTATTACCAAATGTTTACTGTTCACTTCTATGACATTAATCTCTTGTTATATATGCATATAAACTAATGAGCTAAAAAGCATATCTTTTGTTAATTATAACAAAAACAATTTTAAACTCCTATAATTAAAAATGAATGACTTAATTTAGGTTGCTACAGTGAATAATACATCACACTAAAATGTGGCCTGATAATTAGTTTTTCTAGGGTTGATATTTGATATAGCTTTACACATGTAGCAACCTTATCAAGACAAAATAACTGTATACTAATGATTTACTAACACGACAGGAAATGCTGAATCTGATTGGCTTGTATGAATAAATGGCAAGAGAATTTCTGATTAGCCGAACATGACCTTATATATGTACATTAGATTTTAATCATAATTGGCATTGACAATTTGATCCTAACCTTTGATGAGTGAGGGTTTTTCACAATGTGTTTCCTAAATGGTTTAACACCATTGGCTTGAGGTCGTTTGTAGAGAACATACTTGCTTCTCCTGCGCCCCTTGTTACCTTGGGGTAGATGACCATTGTACCTGCAATATGGAAATTACTAAAATTTAAATACATGCAAATGTACAAATGTTCATTACTAATGCAAGTTGTCCATGGAACCTGCTGTCTGACCTGAATCTGGGCAATAATGTATATCCTCCCTCAATCCTTCCCAGTTTAGGAACATTGTGATGTTGATGAAACCCTTAGATTACAAGTCAGACTCATTACCAATTAAGCTGCCCTGAGTCCAAGTATAAATATACAGCTTCAATAAGTATATTTGAATGTGCTTCTCCAGAAAAATGTACTAATGCTGAATTTCAAAAATGTAAAGCTAAAATTAATGTAAAGGTAGATTATCTATAATCACCAACTGTAATAACATCTATGATTTAGGCTTAGATTACTGTTATTTGTGTGATGTCATTTTAGAATGATCTGACCATCCATCAAGTTGAAGTGTATTGATTGATAAGTATTTGAAGTAAACATAACAGGGTTTCAGGTGCAATGTGTATGGTCAAAGCTTGTGATTAAAAAACAAACAAACAAAATGAGTACAGTGAATGGCACACAATATGCTAACCCCATACTTAATGGTCCTCTGTGTAGGGATCAGATGGGTATATTATATCTCAATGACCTGGACCTTTGACAAAGATATGCAGTCTGAAACTAATATTATTGTGCAGAAACGATTACATCTCAAATCCATGCAGACAGAGGTCATATGGCAATGATCCATAACGGTGAGCATTCAGACCACTCAGCCATTCTGGGCCCCCTGAAAGCCGGTGAATCTATACTAGGCTACAAAATTTGAGCAAGACTATAACATTTGTTGGGTGAAATGATAAAAGAGCACTGATATCTAAGCACAATAAAGCATAGTTTCATTTTCAAAGTTTTGAGTAGAAGTTAATTATTGAACTAAGAATCAATGATGTCTTTTTGCAAATATAGTGAAAAGTGTAGTACAAACTTTTTATGTAAAAAGTTTATTAATAAAAAACATGGATAGGATCAAATCACAGAAAGGAAAGATTATGTTTTTGGTTGACAGCTGCAGATATCACAAAGATAAAGAAAATACTGATGGAAGTATATCATGGAGATGATACAGGAAAGATGTTGCAGTGGAAGGATGAAAGTGTTAAATGACAACATTCTGTCATCATTGGGACACAATCATGCTCTGGAGTCTGGATCCAGCTAGAAATGAAGCTGTGAAGGTTGTGTCTTCTATATGTAGACAAGCGGTGGAAGGGATGGAAAATCCCAGGCAGATTATACAACTAGGGTAGGAATTTTGAGGGAAGTTGCACCTCATTAACCATCATATACTGGAGCGTAATGTACAATAGAATGACAAAAGAAGCGCAAACAGTTGACAAGGATCTAATTTTATCTTGTGGGATTCAGGAATGAATGATAAAGACAGAAACCTGATGTTTGGAACAATGGAAAATATAAATCGTCTCCAATCAAAACTGCACTAGCACTTTTCTATCAGGTTTTTGCAATGCATATTCTAATTGATATTAAGGCAGTTTTATTTATTTCCTCATCCAGGATAAAAAAGCAGAAGCATCATAAAGACAAGTTTTGGAAAGAATCAAGGAACTTCGACCGGCTTTGAATCCAGCAAGCATTATGTGCGATTTTGAAAAACTGATAGATAATGCTATTCTGCCCATTTTTTCCAATGTGCATCTCGTCGGTTGTCCGTTTCATTTAAGGCAATGTATCTGGAGAAAAGTGCAAGAATCAGGTCTCTCCCAACTTTATCACGACATTGAGGAATTCTGTATGGCAGTGAAGATGATACTGGCCTTGAGTTTTGTGCCTGCAAATGATGTTGTTGCTTCATTTGACAATTTTATGAAGGCTAGGAAGGCGAAGAAGAAACCATAGAGCTAATACTCGCTTTGCTGTGGATATGTGAAATGTGCATGATCACATTAATGAAAATCTTCCACGTACAAATATCTCTACTGAAGCTTTGCACCAGACATTCAAACAACTGTTGAGTGCAATCATCCATCGATTTTCAAACTGATCAACTATTTCCGGTTGGAGCAAGATCATGTCGAAATAGAAATGGAACATCATCTATCTGGAGTGATTCAGCCACAAGCTTCTAAGAACAAACACACCACTCCCTCGATAAATCGCTAACATCGGGGTCCAAAAACATCAATTGCACTATAAGTGAGGCACGAGTTATCGGGGGACCTATGATAATAATTTTTAAAAAAACACAGCAATAAATGGATCAATACAAAGGTAAAAGGGTGGGTGGGTGGGTGGCAGATTTTATAGTTTTAAATACTCACTTTATAATCGTGCTGTGATTAACTGTGAATAAATATCTCTTCATAATGGTGTAGTTTATTTTTTCCTCATAGAGTAACATTAATTTCAGGATAAATTGAGGAGTTAATCGAAAACATTATTCCACATGGTTTCCGTTCGCTTAACATGTGTACCGCTTCACACATTGTGTACTACATCACTAATTTTTGTGCTGAATTGGATACATTCTTGTTTTATTGTTTGATCCAAATTAGACTTATTTGTTTAATGCAAAAGATTGACTATCTTTTTGAGAAACAATGTCGATTGATCAATTGATATTTGATATATATGTGATTGCAGTAGAAGTAAAATGAAAAACAAAAAACAGGTTAATCATTACCAACATGAATTTTGTGGGTCTACAGATTTAAAACAACGTAAATTAGAACAAGATAATAATAATGCCAGTTGTGATAGGCTTGACAAATGACAATAGACCTTTTTGTTTGATAAAATCAGTTAATTTTTTGTATTACTCGGCGGCAGCAAAATCGTCCCTTGTTTGATTTGATGCATAAGACATAAATGATAAAACAACACAGGTCTCTTTTAATGGATTATGTTAGTGCAACAAACACTTCACCAAGTTGCTGATCAAAACAAAGCTGGCAGGTAATTAGGTTCTCACAGAAGTACTCATGGGGTTTCGATATGACGGTTGATTGATTCTTTTCATGTTTTCGTAGAAAAGAATATGTTGCAATTATGTTTACATTGAAACAGAAATAAAGGATTAGAATGTGGTTTTCACACAGCAAGATATTTAACTGCTGTTTATTTCCTTATCTGTTGCCACCTGTTAGCATTTACCGGATGTTTTCATTGATTGCTATTTCCAGACTGTTTATTTAAGGCGTACTGATGACTACTTATCAACAAATAAACCCTAACATAATATGTGATATCTATTTTGAATTTACAAATTTCACACTATGGAATCTAGCTTTGTGGGTATTAATCACCACTTTTGATGATTAAACGACAAATGTATAAATGTTTGATTTACCAATTCTTAATGTAATTTTTTCACGTTGAGCATTTTTTGAAAGATTTTTACAATATATTTTTTCTTTGGGGAAAAATCGGATCCACGCCAGACACGACATTTTAAGAGGGTTCGCAAGTTATCAGGACGTGAGTTATCACGGGAGCAGTGTATGTCCAGCTCAACAGAAGGTTACAAGTTCTTCTTCCAACATATGCTAACGTTAACATGATGGACTATCTATGAGGCATCGTCCACAATTTAGAAATTTAACTATAATCAAAGTACATAAACGTTATTTAAGTGATTTCTAATCTTCAAACTTTTTATACTTCATCTAAGTTATTTATAATGTTTTAATATTAAATTATGTGCATAACCTGCAATATTGTGTCTGGCGCTATTTTGTTGGGTAATTTGGAGCTCTTTTGATGGCAATTAAAGAATGCTCTTTTTTCCTCATCCTTATGACGGAGCTCTTTTGTCTTGCACTATTTTGTTGGGGTGCCCATTTGTTAGTTATCAGTAACACAAAATATATTTAGTAAAATAGAATGGACAATGTGAAATCCATCCAAGCCCATCTCGATCTCCCCAATGGATCGTCCAATCTCTCTCTCTCTCTCTCTCTCTGTCTCTCTCTCTCTCTCAAATTGCATTACATTTCAAATCTGACATGCAGAAAATGTTTTTATTTTCCAGACATACATACCCAAGCACAACCAGCTCCCCATATTTGATACCCTGATAATTACTGGCACTACTAGCTCGATCACCAGGTCCATGTTGTGGACTTGCAGGCTGGCGGCTGTCTATGTCGTCAGAAGGTCTGTAAATGATTTTATGATAGTGAAAATCCTGAACATGATTAAAACTAATCCACTGCAAAATTCCAATTCCAATTTCTATAACAAATTAGTAAATCTGAATGAGAAAACATAGTTTATATTTCCTTACAAAGGAGGCACAAGATTGAAAATCCACCATTGGTAATGATCTTCCATATCTTCTGAATAATTCGGCATAAAAAACTTAATCTGAATTCATCCAGAAGTTATATATTAATGTCAGTATGCAAACCTCTGTAACTGAGGAAAATCTGAATATACATGTGTGGATAAAGCGTATCAATATTTTTCTGGTGATTCACATCAAACTACACTGGAATATCCTAGTCTTAAAGGTGTAAAAATTAATTATAAATCTTTCTATTTACTTCTTTGTCCTTATCTAACAAAGTTCAAGATAAGTGTCTCTTTATTCTTATTAAAGTATATGTTCTTTCCTTAATGTATACATTGTAAAATTGGTGAATATTCAGCAAAGTAATATTAAAATGCAAGCACCTTATATCAGCTGTCCTTTTCTACTATGGCCCATTATTATTTCAAATATTTCATCCCATGGAATATTAAGCAAAAAAATTTTTAACAAAGTATAGTCTCCATATCACTCTCTTACAGTTTTGGGACAGTAAATTTTAATGTGGCATAAACTAGGCAGTGGTATGTGACTCACATGGATCAAGAACACCAGTATTTGATACAAATTTGGGGTCTGAAACCAATAGTACATATATCGAAGTCACAGAATATTCACCGGAATATTCTATTCAGAATGATATTAATTTTGTACAATGGGATACCACCCTATGTTTTTACAACTCCATATATGGCAGAATATTCTGTGCACGGTCTTGAAAAGATGTTCATGCATCAGACTATGGAAATGAAATACATAACTTTAAAATCTTTCTGCTGACATTTCAGAAAAAAATTGAATTTTCAACCAAAACAGCATGTGATCCATTGTATACAGATATGACAAATTGTTGTCCAGTATTACCAGATGTGCAGAAAAGGCTGACACTGTTGTACATGTCAGTGTTATAAAGAATGCAGAAATAAAACTCAATGGCAACCAAAAGTTCTTCTAATCTGCAAAGTTCAACATTTTCTCAGAGCGAACTGCAACTTTTACTGGTGAGACTCCCACTGTTACCAAAATGGGAGTCTTGGATTCATAGTTTTAATATACTAGCGAGACTTTTGAATAATGATATAAATAACAACAAAACTAAATTTATAAGTCGACTTTGGAATACAGTCAGTAAATCTGCCTTTTTTTTTTTTTACTGTACATGCTAAAGATCCACCCTGTATGCACAATGAAATTAGAAACCTCATTACATAAAGAACATGGCTTTACACACAAAAAACCCACAAAAATGGCTCTTACATTGTCAAAAAAGAAATAAAGTTATTAGTGCAACGGGTGAATCTAAACAGTTCCATAATCAGCATTTGGCTGACAAAATTAAAAATTGTTCAGGTATTTCTATGGAGTGGTACAAACTTTAAAGACATTTAGGGAAAGTCCACAAACAAATTTTGTGCCTCATTGATTATACTTGGGACTAATGTGACAGCTGATGGTCAGACATCTAAAATACAGTGGAACCCCGCTATAACGCGCCCCGCCATAACACGAATTCGGATATAACGCGGTCGTAGCATGGCTCCCGAAATTTCGTATATTCATTCACACATGGAGAAAAAAAATTTGGAAAAAAGTAAAAAAAAAAAAAAAAAAAAACCGAAATTAACTTCATTTTTGGCATGAGATTAGTTGTGACTTTTAAAATAATATGATTGTGGCATGGTTCCTGAAATTTGAAATTCATTTACGTGTATTTTTATCGGACCGTGAAAATATTTGTTTAACGTACGAGAAATAGTGTGTAAAACGTTTATTATAATTTGGTGGAAGAATTCGCGTATGACTTTTAATAATAAACGATCGGAACTTAACAATTTATTCAGGTTCTTTAAGTGATTTTGGAGAAGTGATCGTGTATGAATTCTAAAATAATACGATATATATAACGTACGAGAAATAGTGTGTACAACGCTTGGCTTCTGAAATTTATCAATTTGAACAGGTTGTGGTGAAGCTCCGTATTCTACTCTAGAAGAGGAAACTGGTTTCATTAGGTTTTTGAATTGTTAAGCCGAAGTAAACATTATCGGAAGTGTTACTTATTACGGACCCATGAGTAAAGCCAGTAAATCGTCTTTGTGATTGTCTTCCATGAATTCTGTATACAGTCGTTGCTCAAACAATAGCCGACATGGGCTTCTTATTTAACTGCAACCACAGCCAAGCAGCAGACAAAGCTGTGGTTGATACAAGAGTCACACAATTTAATAAACATCAAAGGACGAAAGCCGCCAACATGTATGCTGTGCTTGGCGGTGTGATCAAACAACAAACAGTTGAAAGTAAATAATATCCACTTCATTATCTGTAAATTAAAAGGGTATGAAATTGTACATCCGTTTAGCTTAATTTTGTTTTATATAAAAAGTGATTCGTAACCATTGCAGGCCTTCATTACTTTGTTATCGAGCTTTATCTGTTTACGTTGTTTGCTTATATAAAAATATATTTTACTATTATGGAAAAGCAAGTTCAAAAACGCAAGTCGTTTTCTGCTAAAGAGAAACTGTATGCCCTAGAGCAAAGAAGCAAACGTAATTAGATATATTTTTCAAGAAATGATGAAATTTAAATTTGGAACCACACTGACTTTGACTTTGCGCAACGATTAATTTAGCAGTTTTCACATGTTTCTTTTGATGTTCACAAAATCTGAAATAAAAGTTATTTGCACGCTGAAATCATGCGTTGATTGTTAATTATTCTTGCAGTTGTCGCATATGATAAAATTTTAGCGGTATGAAATTAGTACAGACACCGTATGTAGACCCGGGCATAGCTGCATGCAATGACCGTACGATATCAGACGGCAAGTAAATGGTTTCAATATTTTGTTCATCCTATATTTTACACGACGAATTCAGACTATTACAAAATTATTGAATATTTTAAATCTGTACGATTTTCAATGAAATTACATCCATTATGGATGAACTGCATGCCTCGACGGCACGGTAGCATACGATGTTGATACACTTTTCATGATATAGTGATAGTCTGGTATTATCGGTCAATCTGTATTATCGTTCAAACAAATAAAAATTAGTAAATGTTTTTAATGCACAGTAATAACCTATAACTATATTAGCCATCGATTATTTTGAAGATATCTTAATTAATGCATTCCAGTTAATATTCATCTGATGATAAGCCGACTTTTGATCATTGTAGATGTATACACGTATATGTTCTCGGAAAAAAGTTAAATATTGTAAAACCCCGCATTAACGCGACCCCGCTTTTAACGCGATCCGATTTTATGGACCCCGATCATCGCGTTATAGCGGGGTTCCACTGTATTTGATATTTTCTTCTGAGAACAGTATTGAATACCAACTGATGAGGCAACACAATGTAAACTTGCTGCACTAGACAAACATAAAAAAGATAACCATACTGCAAATTAAATCACAAAATAATCCTAGAATTACAAACAAGTCTTAAAATTGTTATAGTCTAAATAAACTTTACAATAAATCTAAATTAACTTCTGAAAGTGTTGATGTGATTATAATTAGGACATAAACGATATGCATTTTTCTACCGATTTCCGATTCCGGATTTTGGGCATGAAATTTTTCCGATTCCGGATACGATTCAATTAATCGGAAATGCTAAATCCATATTTTTTTTCTAAAAAAATTCATTTTCCGTTTCCGGGTTTCTGGTATCTGGTTTTGCAGTGTCTAGCATGTTACTTAGTACTTTACCATATCCGGCTTCATTTCCGGTTTTTACCCGCCAGTTCAAATAGATTGCCTCACAGCATGGTTGTGTTGACCATATTGGACTTTTCTGACTTCTTATTTAACTTTATTAACGCACTATCGAATGACACACAGTGGTAGACACGGTGCTATAGAAATTCAACTTTATTATTTTTATTATCTGAATCGGTCGTTCCTGCCTTGTCTGACTCCGATTAATCGGAAGTTCATACTATCCGGTGGAATCCGATTTCCGGATCAAAAGTCGGTTATGCCCTAATTATAATCATTCCAGTGTGTACTATGTCTGTCAAAATAGGAACAGCATCTGTACGTAACATATTTGACATGCTGAATTACTATTGACCTTTGCTTTTCAGAATGATTTTATCCATGAAATAGATTAATTGAAAGACAATAATAAGCACATGCATGTTTGCACTGATGATTTGAGCTGAAAAAGCATTACCATCTACACTGGACAGAGGTGTTTAAATGTAGTTCAGAATTGTGGAAATTTAGTCCAGGTTTGTAATTTTTTTTTAATAGTCACCAATCAGGGGCATGTGTCTAAAAAAAATCTTGAGCACTGAGCACATGGGTTGCCTTGTTAGAATGGTAGCTTAATCATGCTCATAAAAAATAAAAGAAACAATCACTGAAATGTCATGCACCTTCAAAAAGGAAAAGAAGTTGTTGTTATGTGGACATCTGTTTTAAGTCGGAACAAGATCCACCTTTTTTTTTCTTTTTAAAAAAAAACATTTTCATCTGATAGCTTCATTTTCGGTTACTAGAAATACCAAACTACACTGAAAGAACCGAAAATTGCGAAATACACATATTTACATGTTCTCTCTTTATATCAGTTTCCAATCACACATTAGTTTTGTTTTTGTTTGAATAATAATATAAAGTACCAAAAAAATGATTTATTATATTTTTATATGAATTATATACTTTTTTCCTATTTATATCAGAATTCATGTAATGATGTCACTTGGTCGTACTTGATTAGAAAGACCTGATACATGGTGAAGTTGACGACATTATTTGGCATATATATATATATATATATATATATATATATATATATATATATATATATATATATATATATATACACACACACACAGAGGTCTCACTAGGATTTTAAAACTAGGAGTCCAGGACTCACTATTTGTAAAAATAGGAGTCCAACCAGTAAAAATTGCAGTCCCATCTTTGACAATGTTGAACTTTGCAGATTAGAAGAACTGTTGGTTGCCATAGAGTTTAATTTCCACATTCTTTATAACACTGACATGTATAACAGTGTCAGCCTATTCGGCGCGTCTGGTAATTCTGCACAACGATACATCATTTCTGTAAACACTGGATCATGTGTTGGTTTGGTTGAAAATTCAATTTTTGGCTGAAATGCCAGAAAGAGTCCAAATTAATGTATTTCATTTCCATAGCCTGATGTATAAGCATTACATATTTTCAAAGCCATACGCAGAATTAGGCTGCCATATCTTGAGTCATGGAAACAATGGGGTGATATCCATCTGTCCAAACTTTATATTGTTTTGAATATAATATTCTGGTGATAGCTGCCGCTTTTCAATAGTAAGCATTGCAGATTTTTTTTTATCATTTGAATTTGGTATGGGTTTTGCGCCAATATTGGTAACCTTAGATACCCAGAATAACCTGACAGCGATGTAACTCTTGATAGTCCTTCAGGGTGAGACTGAATTTTGTCAATCCAAGGAATAGTTGTATTCCAAACACTAAGCCAGGCATCATTCACTTCTTACACTTGGCTACTATTTCCATCCAAACTGTCAGTTCTAGAAACTTCAGCAATTTTCTTAATCTCATTAAAACCTTTGTCAGTTTGCCATTTAACCCCAAACTACTTCCAAATTTGCAAATGACGTTTTGTCCTGATGTGTCTTGATTTTGAGGTCGCATGCACTATTTATTTGGCTACTATCAGAAATGAACACAATAATGAAAGCTAAAGTTCTGGTGTACTCTTATAATAACCACATGTACATCTCAGGATCTTTCTGTCTCTGAATTCAGTCATTGTAAATTTCAGCACATTTTGCCACTGCTAGCCAAAGTCTTTGAACTTGCCGCCCAGCTATTGCTACATGTTCTTTTGATGTACTCTTATAAATACAGCAGGCACAACTGGGGGGTATTATAACCACTGAATTATGTCGCTGTAAATATCAGCACAGCTAAAATGATAAAGTAATCAACACTGACTTTGTCTCCCAGCTATTTGCATGCGTACGAGGATTCCTGCATGGAGTGACTTCTGCATCCAAGATAAAATATTTACATTCAAATACGCATAATTAAGCATTTCCGAGATCTCTGATATATATTGGTTATGATGATATGAGAGTTGATTGTAAGGGTGTTAAAAAAGTCCATTTTTGGAAATATGTTCGAATTAAGCAACTTACAAAGAAAAGATTGTTTCTTAACTTTAATACGAAATGAGATCAAAGGGAGAACAATAAATGTATGTGCAGTGCAGTCAATTAGAACGTTAATTAAGCCACTTGAAACAAAATGAATTAAGCCGGCTTACACCGTCCGTTCATGAGATTACATTCGTTTTGGAACGATCAGTCATTATCATACCATCACCCTTCCGGTACGATCAACCTATCCAATAGAGTATGACCAATTGATGCATGCTATAACTAGGAAAAAGTAAATAATTTATATAAAATTATAACAAATCATATTTTATTTTGCTTTATATTATTATACAAATTAAAACAAGAATAATGTGTGTGGAAACCGATATATACAGAGAGAACATGTAAATACATGTTTATTTCGGTGTGTATTTCAGTGTATTTTGGTGTTTCTAGTAACCCCTTCGTTTTTTATTTACTCTAATCGGACCATTCATAGTGAATGGAATTCGTCTCCTACACCATAATGACTACTTTCTGACATTCCAGTTGCCGATCAAATCACTAATTATTTGAGATATTTCGTTTCATCTATTTTGGGAAGAGAAAGTCAAGTAGAAATACACAGTCATTCGAGCAAAAAGATGTCAGAATGGAATGTTTCTGTAGGCAAAATATCATGATATGTTATAAATCGTTCATGCATGGTGGGTGTGCTTTCATGTCTGCTTTGCATTCAGTTTGAGAGTAACATTATTGTTAACGAGAAATCGAGAGAGACTCAATCAAATTTGTCATAGGTACCATGCCATGATCAATCAGCTGCTTATATGGTTCCCGTCAAACCTTACGTCACAAAAGCTGGTAAGGTAAGAAAATAATAACTAAGCAAATTAACATACCTATCCTTGGATTTTGGCATTGCCGCTCCTAAAACTTATTCAAACATTTCTGTAAACGTACATTCTTACTAAGGCATCGCTTTGCTGTATTTGAAGCACATACTTTTGTTGTCGTTGTTTGCATTAAGTCACAAAGAACAAGGACAGTTGCTTACAGATGGCGTTGCTTTAATCTATGTTAACTAGAAGCTTTATTGCATCCTTTCGTCTACATTGTAAAATATTATGTACACGTTTTGATGATAAGGAAGAAAGACGGAAGTGCAAAGGGCTGAGTGCAAATTGTCAACACGTACGTAGTGAAATCGGTGCAAATACCATCTCAAATTCCACTGGCATTCAGATCAAATATTCCAATCATTTTAACAATGCGGCTGGTGGTTGGCTGATAACAATACAAGAAAGCAATCAACATGGATCTAGAGTCATTCTCGTTATCTAATGTGGATTTACTGCAGCAGTTGGCAACATTGGCATGGATCCATAATGGAGACCCTGCAATGTTAGAGAAAATAACTGCGGCAAGAGTTGGGTACGAGTTATATGAAAGAGTTAGCGGACACAGAGAAATTGAGTCACTAAAGACACAGACTATCCTTGCTATTGCTAAATACATAAAGGAGCATCCAAAGGCTTCTAAAGAAGAACTTAGTATGGAGATAGCCAATCACATCAGGAATTTTGCTCAAAAGGTGGAGAAAATGTAGGCAGTGAATAAATCAAACTTTATGAAAATCACACATTGTACATTACGAAAGAACATATTTCACGAGCAAATTGTACAGAAACTAACATTCTTCATTTACATATACTATAATAATTGGAAATACGTAATTAACCAAGCCATAAACAGTGAAAGCAGGAGAGAGCTAACTTGAAGAAAGAAAAATAAAATGCTACAGTTTCAAAAGCGGATATTGGTACCATGGTAGATTACTCAACAAATATTTTTGGTTTGGGGAATTGTTTCAAATTAATTGGAAGTTTCAACCAAGTGGAAGTTTTTTTTTTTAAATGAAGTTCAAAAACGCAGGAAAGACAGGTCAAGAAATTAAGCATGGAAACATTCATTAATATGGTTGATTGTTTATAAGTTCAATGATTTGTTATTGAATGTGCAATGCAATTAGTTTACTTTTTGTTTATGTTGTATTAATCTCTGTTATGGTACACTTGTGTGTTCATTAGTACTTTCAAGACGACTATTGTAACTCAATTCTGTCGGGTTGAACTCAATACCTACTCCAGAAACTTCAATTAGTTCAAAACACAGCTGCTCGGACCAACATAACTATCTGGCATCACCCATGTGTACACACCAGCAAGATACTTGTGCGCCTCTTCTGACAATCATTTACTCATTATTCCCACTATGGAAATGAAATCATATGGACGTTCTTTTTGCATACCAGGGCCCAGCGATGTGGAAATAATTGCCTATTGAAATCAGATACAGACACAGATCCCTTTCAAGAGTGCTCTTAAAACTCAACTTTTCTGACTGCAAGAACAAACTTAAAGACCTAATAGTGTTTCCTACCATAAATATTTTCAGCATTTTTTTTTATGTTTTCTAATTTCATGGTGTTTTGTTTTTACTTTTTGTAGTCATATCATTATATATGTTGTAAAGCACTTAGAGCTTCTCAAGATTAGGCACTATACAAAGTCATTATTATTAGGAGTAGTATATTGCACCTTGAGGTGTCAATATTCTGTAAACAACAGTGCATTTGCCGGTTTTATCCCAGTGTATCCCCTTTTGGTGCAAGACAGAGTCAAAAATGGGGGTCAGACTGAGTTAAAAACAAACTTTGATATTAAAACTGGGGGTCAAATTAAAAATCTGGGGGTCTCTGAAGCACAAATGAGGGTAAACAGAAACACTGTTTATTGCCAATAAATTTAGAATGATGTTAGACATATTTTGTTTCTTTCAGAGATATTATAATACTTTGTGATTTTAAAATGACACTGTTTAGCTTAAAAAATAGTGGATGTGGCAAGTGCATAAATAATTCAACCAAATATTGTGACAAAACTAAACATCAGGATTTTGTTGAAATCTTTTTGTGAATTAAACATTTCTGAAAAAATTGAATACTTTATAAATTCGTTCCCAAACATTTTTTGCTGACCACCTGAACATTGTTGAGGGTCTAAGCAACATATCAATGGTCTTTTTTTCTACTGTGATAGATGAACCTGTTTTTTAAAGACCTTTTTCAGGCAGTCAAATCTTGAGTTTTTCCACTCCAATATTTAATGTATGCGCATTAGGCAACTTTTAAGTGATTGTCATTAACATAATGTATGTTCGTGAAGAAAGTTTCAAACAAATATGTAAAACTTTGACTCGGTACACCCTTCGCAGAAATAGTGTTAAAAAATCACGAGTAAATAGTTCGGTAACCTTCCTAAAATGGAAAAGTAGATATTAGTACAAAAAGCACCAGAGAGGACATGGGCAGAGGCCAATTTTTTTGGGCCATGTGAAAAATTATCCATTAGGCCCCTATGAAACATACATTGAAAAAATGGTGGATCCCCTGACCATATTGTTCCCCCCAGAACTTGTCCTACCCTGTCCACAGTCCTAAATAGAACTTTAAAAAGTTGGATGATCCATTCTGAAAGTAAAGTGGGTGGGGTGGACGATTTTCCTATGTGACCAGAATTATAATTTGTACAAATATACATGTATTTAGATGACTCTTCAAAACTATATACTCGTGTAAACACGAAGACTTAAAATCTCTTTGCTGCATATAATTAATTTTAATTTTATAGTGGATGAATGCATACAGGTGAACACAGCAAAATCAATGCCAATGTAATCAGACTCCAAGCCTAATCCGAGAAGCCACAGGAGTTACACATAGCTGTAAGTACTGGAGCAACTGGCCATTGCAAATGTATCATAGGACGAGACCATTGTTATTGATATTTGTTTATTGAGTTAGCAAATTGAGAGAGAGAGAGAGAGTAAATTCCTTTGCCATCCAATGTAATTGGTGTTCATTGTTTGTTGCTAATGAGATAAGTTGACTTGATTATTATTGGATTATTCATTTCCATTTCCTAAGGGAGGCGGGGCATAGTTAAGACGAGTCATGATGCAGTAACATAAAGCAATAGATTCTTATTTATTGTTAAACATACTGGATGAAAACGTAGTTCAACTCTAATATTTGCGAGCTGGCTTATTATTGTTTACTAATATCTGTGGCAATCTGTAATGACAAATGTTATATTCATTTAAGAAGTGTAGATCACTCTAGTTGCCCTACGACAGATGCGCATGACCAATACTGGACAGTTATGGGATAGGATTGGCAAGCTAAAAATAGTAATGGGAAAAAGGTCAATAGCAAAGTTAAGGTTCTTGTTTCGCGGCCTTTATGCAGACCAAATGAAGTTTGATAACTTCAGCTTTAGATCAAATATGAACTTACTTTAGATTTGGAGATTTAATATGTACTTTTAATTACATCAAGAATTGTTTTTCTCAGTCATAAAAAAAATAATACCAGAAAGGTGTAGATCACAGAATATAATGCTTTCCTCTCTCTCTCTCTCTCTCTCTCTCTCTCTATATATATATATATATATACACACACATACAAACACACACAGGACTCCCGTTTTTGGTACAACTGGAGTTCCACCAGCAAGTTCAACTCCGCTCTAAGAACACTTTGCAGATTAGAAGAGCTGTTGGTTGCCATCGAGTTTAATTCTGCATTCTTTATAACACTGACATAGTTCTTGTTTGTCCATCAGTCAAGGAAAAGTCTTTTTCAAAAAATTAAGCCAGACATTTGGTTACAGTTCAAATATAGACCGTTCAATAGAATTATGTGTGTGCGACAAGTGTACAAACGCAGGTGGGAGGTGGGGTGTAAAAATGTGTACATGGAGGGGTCAAGCTTTGCCAGAATTTTGCAGTGGCAGATGCTTTATCTGTTCGGGAAATGGATGCACTTGCCCATACACATCTCCTGCTGCCTTGCAGGTCGGTTTTGGTTAGCTAAAGGCTAAGGGAGTAAACCATATAAGAAAATCCAGAGTAGAGACCCTAAGGCAGCTGGACAGTGTACTACATCCCCTTCTGGCAAACTCCTTGGTCTGGAGAGGAATGTGATCCGCCAGACAACTTTTGCCCAAGACACATTGATAATACTGGACAAATCTGAAGTTGCCATACTGGATCTGTCATTGCCCGGGTCAACCAGGACCGCACCTGCCGTTCTTCACCAGGATGGAGGTGACAAGTGTGCTACTGATACTTTGCATAAAATCAGAGCAAGAGACAGCATTGCCATTGCCACCTGGAACATTATAAATTGGAAGAATCCAAGAGTTGACACATTGAACACTACATATGGCATATTCTGGGACTCTGAAGTCAGATGGAAAGCCATAGGAGAAGTCCATAAATGAAATAGGCTTCCTTGTAAACAAAGCCTTTAAGGGATATGTGCTGAATGTCGCCCCATATCTAGCAGAATTATCTCCATTCGTCTGAAAACATCTCTAACATCACAATTATCCAAGTCTGTGCTCCAACTACTGATAATGATGATGACGAAAAAGAGGAGTTTTACAGCAATCATCCAAGGGGACATACCAATTTGAAACAAGCCATGATAATTATATTTGTTTTGTTTCTAGGATATAAGCACCAACAAAATTAAAAAAATCTGCAAAACAAGTCGCAACAGTAAGTAGCATGACGAGTAAAAAGCAGCCTACCAAGTCATCTCTAGCAATTTCTGCTTCCAAGACTAGCTTAAACATTGTTTGCACTAAATCTTCAGTACTCTGGGCCAAAGTTCTCTGGATAATGAAATGTATTCACAGCCAATACAGTCCAACTCGTGCAATTTTTGGAAATTCATTTTAGTTTTAATTTCATCAGTAAAACACTATGGTAATATTTTGCATTTGTTTTTTCTCATATAGCCTGTATACAAATTGTTAGTGGAAATAGGTCTTGTTTGTGGTCTTTTAAAGTTTGGTAAAAGCCTTTGAATTTATCATTCAGAGTTCAGTATGAAACCTGCAAGAGTCTTGTATTTCAGACTGCATTGTATCAATCTCTTTTTGCCAGGTAAGTGGGCAATCCAGGTTGTCTCAGAGAGGCTTTGGTTCTCGTTTTGCAAACCCTTCATCTTCTCAATTCCTGATGGAAGCAAAGTTGGACACAGTATATAACACACTTTTACAGCAAGAGATCGGGGCACTTATTGGGAAGTGGACAATGGAGATGTTCTGAATCAAAATTCTCTTTTCTGGTCAAGACAGTCAATGACGAACTCTGACCTCAGTCATTTAAATTCATACTATCACTAAGATTCAAGATGGACATGGCAAGATCAGTCAGCCTCTCCATCTATCCAAATGAATATGCCATCTGCCTCACGTTCCCATCTGGTTTACATACCTACAAAATTGTTATTAGTTTTGCACTGTCTCATAACTCCATGGGCCATTACAAATCTACTCCACTGTCATCTTGTTTTGGTATGACTTACCTACTTCCATGGCTGCATATTTGGACACAATCCTCCAGAAACATATCGTTAGTTTCATTCTAGTCCCTTCTGCCACATTTAAGTTTTCTGGGAATTAGGAAGTCCGATCTTTTTCCATCCCATCAGTTCATCCATATGTATATGGATTTCTTCACCAACCTTAGCCAGATATAGATGTAAGCATATGTACAGATAGACAAGTACTACTGGTTGAGCAAGCCAACTGTTACCAGACTGACGCTGAGATAGCCAATTTTTCAGTAAATTGTGTTTCTTTTAGACTACTTACCCATTCACATTTCTTTAATGCCCTCCCATTGACGTAATGAAGCATCCTATTTCACAGTGTTCTGCTTAGCTTCAAACTAGTGCCACTTGTCAGCAGCAGGGGAGGATATAAGCAAGAATTATTGTCAATATATTATAGGTGGAAAAGATGAATTTTTGTCTTTGGGAGGGTAGTAGGGCTTATATTTCTAAAGTTAACGTGATTCTAGGAGAAACAATTTACTTAAAAATTAGCTTTTCTGAACACTGCAGTAGTCTCCATGTTTCTTGATCAAGCTGAAAATTGATATTAAGTCATTGATATTTTTGTATATCAGTCAGTAACAACAGTCACTTCAAGTTTATCATTTGTTAATAGTACTTTGGATCTGTTACAATTGCAGGGGAAAAAACCTGTGTCAATAAAATTAGCTTTTTCATACTGTTTGAACTAATTTGATTTAGGTATAATGTAATAATCTCTGATTCTAAAGGAACAAAAGACATTATATTGAGGGAATTTATGTCATTAATGTCCAAGCTTAGCTTAAATGTCAAGGAATTGCATTGTAGTGTAATATTTAACCAGTAATGCATTAAGTCAGTGTGAGCAATGGGCAACTTATTATTCACAATGAACAAGCAAATCCTAAATTTGGGTAACTAATATGTATTTCACAAAAAAGTAACACAATTAGACTAGTATGCTTTGCTTTGTTTATGCTGAGTTTATAACTATTGATACAATTAAGTAGACATGCTTTCAAGAGTCTTTCAATAACTTAAAAATAAAATTGCAGCCTTTATGTCAGGCAAATTATATAATATTTTTTGGGGCCAGGTCTCACTGGTAACTCATAACACAAGAAGGGCCTGTTTATCAGATTTTTAGGCTACAAAATATTTTATCGTCAGAACTCAAATTGAATGCAATTATACATATTACTTTTAAAAAAAAATATTCAGGTGATCCAGTCTACCTAATATTAATCCATGTACATGTTCTTTGTTGCTCTGATATAATATATATACTAGGTAATATATATACTAAGTATGCAATGAATATTGATTCTTTTACAATCAACTATATATTGTTGTTAGTGTCAATATTCTTGAATAAACTCTTTTCAGTGTTTAATTCATGTGATGCAGGAACATTTTCATATTAGGTAAGTAGTCGCTCATGATTTATGATGGGACATGATCAATAGTGTAATTTTTAATTTTAAATAAAATTTAAGTTGTAAAACTTGTGTAAATGTAATGGACTTAGATTTAAAACAGTGTTTTAAGGGAAACAGATTACCCAGACTTATGCAGTCCAATCCATGCTTTGAGGAATCTTGTATACAGGTAATACCCAATTTATGCCAATTCGAAATAATTAAAAAATTTAAAAAATAAATATTTTTTTGTATATAACAATTTTTCCAAGAGTTTTTTAAATTCTAGATTAATTTTACAAAACATTGCTCCATTGTATGGTCACTTTGGTATTATCAGAGTAAAGATGTTTGTGTTGAAGTATAAGAGAAACTTTAGCTTGAAAGAAGTTTTAATACATGTACATGTAGCTTTTACTACAGAAATGCCACTGTTGCTTAAGCATCCATCCCATTTAGAGACCAAACAAAAGAAATTTGATAACAAAATCAGTTGCAACACATTCTACTGAAACCTCTAATTAAATACATTACAAAAATCTACTCCACTGGCCCAGTATAGTGCATCAAAGTCCTAAACACATTACCACACTTTATAAGCCTGAATTTTACTCGATATATATGAACACTATTTCTTTGTAATATGTCCTGAAAAAAATGCAATGTTACACACTATAACAATTATCACACTATACATAATTACAATAATATTATGTACCGGTACTGATATATTTCATACTTTAAAACATTACTGTCCTTTTCCATATATTGCAAAATGAGATAAACATATTTCAGAAAAAATGTGACCATTACTAATTTTGAAATGTTGATTTGGTGTTTTGAAGATTCAGCAGTTGTGATGAATAGTTATGGTAGAGAATTACAAAATTTGCATTGTTTTTAGGGTAAAAGTATATTTGTAACTCGTGCATAAAGTAAATACATGGAAATAGGGGAACCAAACCGTACATGCACATTCTAGAACGTGTCTAACCAAACCCATACAACCCATTCTGTGTGGAAGGTGAGACAAGTTTTGTCTTAGAAAGCCTAATTATTGTTATGAATGGCTAGTAACTGAGACTTCCTGATATTGTATCTGGATGTATATTTCCCAGCAATGCGTTTAAAGGGAATGACCATTAATGATGGAAGGGGGCCAGGATTTGTACAAAATTTCATAGGAAAAGGAGACTATTCTTGGTTATGAAATTGCTTGTGTGCACTTAATCAATAAAAAAAAGCTCATTATGAATCTTCAATTTGTTTTAAGCTGAGGACATTATAATGTTGTAAAAGTTCTGTCAGTGAATGAAAATTTGCTTTTGAGAACTCCAAATGTGCAGTCATGAATGTATGTAGGTCAGCAGATGGTTAGTGATTTACAGCACTTCAGCACAAAAGTGGTTATGTAGTGCCAACTTGAAGTCACTAAAATATGCTGTTGTAAAACGTGGTAGATTTGTACTGGTAAGTATTAATGATAAGTTTTACATCTTGACAGACAGGGTCATCATAAGAACCAGGTGATATGGGTGACAGAGTTTGCTGTATTACTTTTTAAGTGGGTAGTACAATTTATTCCATTCACACTTGCATTGGCCCTGTAGAAAAGTCTGTGCAAAATAAACAGAAAGAATAGAAACTTTAGGACCGTTTTATATATGTCCTTCTGTGTTTGTGTAGTGATTAATTTCTTATACACCACTTAAAGTACAAATTTAAAATTTTGCAATGTGATACATGGTTGAATGTGCACACAAAGAACTCATAAACTGAGATTTAAAATTTTGCAAAGTGATTGATGGTTTTATTTTTACACAAAGATCTCATAAACTGGATCCTATCCTTGGGGGTGAAGGGTAAAGGTCATGCTGGTATTGGATCAACAACTGGGAGGTGTTGTTATATGCAGATTTCCAAAACTAAATGTTGACATGATCATGTGTATCTTTTTTAAAGTGTTAAAAAAAAGGGCAGATATCTTAATCTATCGATCTTCATAGGTATGTTATATCAATATTGTAAAGATTATCATTACTTTAAAAATCAAATGACAAATCAAAATACAAAATAGGTTCTTAGAAGAAATTATATGAAAGCATTTCCCAAATAGTCAATTGCTCTGACACTCCAATAATTTCTCAGCATATTTACATATTTTGTAAAATATATATATAAAATAATCCACCTGCATTTTTCCTTCTGTTTTGTTTTAAAAGTCTAGAGTATGGATGGATTTTAGATACACATGGTGACACTAAAGTGATCATTACCGGTATGTTTAGCTTTCACCATGGCAAACTCAACACAAAAGGCTAAATTTCATTTGACAGAAATTATCTTTCAGTTTTATCTAAATTATATCAATCTACTGTCACTAAAATTGGAAAAACTTTTAATGGACTTCTATAACAAATTGAAAAAATGGTACAAATTTAACAGAAAACATCCAGGAATAAAGGCATTTCTCGATTGTACAAATAATGCCAATTGACCATCACATATGGCTGCTGTTGATAAAAATAGAAACCTTACAACACCGGTTTAAAATATTAATAGAATGTGCTTTATAAACAACTGACAGAAAGCATCATGTTATAAAGGTCTTTCAATTACAGTCAAATATGGTCATTAATTCTTAAACAGAAAAATCTCAAACCCTTTACTTTACTGAGCATCAGTTTGTAGGTTGAACTGCTTAATTTGCACAGGATTTATCGACTAATTGAATAATTTGGCATCACTCGAGTTTATAACTTGTACAATATTATTTTTTAAAGTGCAAAGTGGATGAATATTGGTCATATTTTAGTTTAGCATGAAAGGAAGGAAATGATCGCTACAGCAACCATATCCAGCCTTGAGTATGTAAAAAACATGATACAGTAGAACCTGCCTTGAGATACCACTGGTCTTAGGAGACCAGGTTCTCTGTGTACAGATTATATATTGATTATATAGTGTTATGACCTGTTTTGAGAAACCACCTGTCATGAGATACCATTATGTTTGGCAGAAGGGGTGTTTTTTCAAGACAGGTTCCACTGTAAAATTATATACTTTTCAGGATTTATTTATAGTAAGTTTCCTTCTTTCGTGTTGTATCAGTCATGCTTTGAATATTTTCAATTTATGGTTGAGAACAGCATGATTTTCAATTATTAATCCTGGATTGTCCGAGTTACACCAAATATAGGCACAACAGGTGTTATCTTTCCAGTGAAATGTTAAGATTGAATGTTTATTGATATAGGCAGTGGAAAATATCTCCTTAACGCTGTTTTATTAAAACAAAATTTAAATTGTATTTTTTTAAAAATTGTATCAAATTCAAATTTCAGGTGAATGATAGAGAGGCATCTAAGGTGTAATATTTCACACATAACAAAAAAGGCATCCTGGTATAAGTATTTTGCAACCCAAAATCGATATTGTCCAAATGTTTATTATATCCTTTTCGAAAAAATGAAACATGTCTTCTGAACATAAAAGTATTTTATATTAAATAAACATATTAATATATGAAATTATTAGACCAGTTTTTCAGTATCCAGACATCAAAGGGGGTGGGGAGAGACAAAGAAGGGTAGAGACGAAGGCATCAGAACAAATATGGCAGGAGCCTCCCTTTATTTAAATCATGTTTCAGTAACAAGTGCCAGAGATATAAAATCTTATAGGATTATAAAAAAAAACATGAACTGTATACAAATTTAATAATAGAAAATGTCTTCATAAGTCATGAAATCCCAAAGATCAATGTCAGAATCATGCTACTTGGAAGCAATGAATGGAATAAAGATACATTCATGTTTCATTTCACGATTTCATTTTTGGGGTAAAGAAGAAAAATAGGACATGTAGTTATCATACAATTAATCTGGCATATTAGATATTTCGTTTATTAGGAATCACTAGACATTTTATTATCAAGCATAGAATAAACATCATTAAGTTGTTGTTCTAGGGTTTAACGTCATTTTTCAGCACACGATAGGCTATACATGGCAGTCAGTATTATTGGTAGAGGAAAATCTGGGAAAACCCCAGAAAGA
Source organism: Unio pictorum (assembly GCA_030141615.1). Lineage (NCBI taxonomy): Eukaryota > Metazoa > Mollusca > Bivalvia > Unionida > Unionidae > Unio > Unio pictorum. Next base: position 10,743,932 of record JARLTB010000101.1, on the reverse strand, counting down.
ACCACCAACCCACGAGAAGCCACTGGAAAGCTTTGTCACATAATTACATTAGCCGAATCTTAGACTCGAACCCACACGGACAGAGTTGAAATGGCAGTGATCCATAATGGAGAGCGCTTTAGGCCACTCGGGGCCCACATCATTAAGTAATCAAGATGAATACTAAGAAGGTGAGTATCTTAATTGGAGGCAGCAAGTAGTAGTAGGAATATATGTCTCTCAAATCATGGCAGCCAAAGATGTGTGAAACATAGTTGTCTAACATAATACCATATGAAATGCATTTGGTTTGTAACTATATAACTATTTTTGTTAACTTGTCGTATAAAAATATAAAAGACAAAAATGCATAATCGGATGTCTTGAAACAATTATTTAATAAAATCTTAATACTATGTACAAAAAAATTATCAGTCAAGAGGCTTGCATACAGTAGGTAAAAATTGTTGAATATTCTGTGAAATAACACTTAAATAAATAAAAAATAATATTGATTAATGCAAATTGAAATAATTACTAACAATAACTTATGAAATGAAGCCAAATATGAGTGGATAAATTCCTGTATTTGTCTCAAACTGTTCAAAAAGTTACCTTGTTATTATCTGCCCATTATCATCTGTGACGGATAGAAAATCGTTACTTCAATTTTTCCCCTTAAGATGTAGATTTACTGACCAAACTATGTTATGCCTGCTGCTGAAATGATCTCTGTTGACTGCACAAACAAGTCTAGTGGGCTTTTTTCAATTTTCAAGCCATTCTAATTGGATTGTCTAAATTTATTTTTATGTATTCTGTATTATATCTTTTATCATATTGTATGTAATAATATTCTGTAAATCTGAAACTTAAATGATGTGTCATATATTTTTTAAATATACATGTACATACTATAATCAGAGTTACTGCTGAGAAAGCTGTTCATAGACCAATATTAAATTAATGTATATCTTCTCTACACCCCTTGTTACTGAAAGAAAATAATGTTTTAGCTTAGTTTTTGTGTGAATTTTGGATGCCAAAAAAAGAATTTTTAAATCATACAACCCACCATCCTGCCCTCATTATCAAATGCAGAAGCAACCTGAAATGTGATCCTGGGAGTAGTAATTAAATTACTGATTAAAAGCAAAGGTTCTAGCAGATCTCTGAAAACCCAGACATGTTGGTTGGTGGCAATCAAGCATGAAGCATGTATTGATGTGCAATATTTAGTATAATTAATGATTTTATTGGTTTTCAAATACGAAATGTTCCATTCCTTTTTTGGGGGGTAACTTACTGTCAGGCATCAACATTCCTGTGAAATTCAACAAATTATAAAATATACACAGTGATTAAAAAATGAAACATTTCTCTAAGGCAAATCCCAAAACTGAGTTCTTCTTTATGCAAGACATCTATAGAGTTTAGTAAAATGATGGACAACTCGGATTATTTTGAACAACTTTGGTAAAATACAACATCCTGCCAGATAGATTAAGAAACATTCATGACTTTTTCTTCCTGAACATTACAGAATGTATGGGAATATGGTTTTTGAATTTCAGAGGTAACAAGAATGGCTTATACTACCTAAATGTGAAACTTTCAAATTCAGTATAAATATTAACACACAGTTCAGTTTCACCGATGCACAAACTAAAAACATTACATCCACTCCAATTATCAGTAGGAGCCAGAAAAGAACATATTAGAGAGCATAACAGGAAGAGTTGACATGTTACATTAATTTTACAAATACTGAAATATTTTACAGGGATGATAATGAAGCTGTCGGAGCAAAGTAGCTATAATCAGTTATCATAATTTGGATTGTTATCACTGTCGTATCCATCTTGATCATCTTTACAGCAGTCCTCTTTATTTTTCATTTTACTCTTTAGTATGGCAGTAATATCACATGTACTACTAACTAGTTGAAACATTTTGATAGCTTAAGGTTTTAAATAGATGCTTTCCTTTAACAAGATTTAGCTACAAGAAATGTGAAATGAAGAAGGAAATGTATAAAATCCAGTAAAAGATGACATTAGAGACCTGTAGTTTATGCTGACAGTCATACATCACAAACATTATAAAATCATTATGGATGTGTAACATATGGAGTTATAAAGTGTACTGTATGACTGAAAATATTGTTATAGGGTTGTAAAGGTCAGACTGTTTTTTGTACATGAAGCAAGTTCTTATAAACAAGCTACTCGAAGATAATTCTAAAAAATGCAGCAAGATTTTCAGTATTATTTTTTCATTTACTACTATATTAATCTCCATTAGCCAACACCAGAATGAGTAAATCCTCTGAGTGTCTGCTTAAGCAGGTTTAAATTGTATCGTGATTTGGTTTGGTGCTCAGCACTGCAAAGAGGAATGGATTACTTAGTGCCTAGACAAATGGAATAAAGTGTCTTACCCAGGGACACGCCACCGTACCTGATCTGAGTTGAGAGGATTGCAGCATACTAACCACAACTAACCCTGTCGAAGATATTCACCTATTCTTATACTGTGGAAGGTATAAGTGTGTCGGGTAGAAATGCTATTACAGTAGAACATGTCTCTTTTGTCAAAAAAATAATGTAATCTGAAGACAAGTGGTTTAATGGCAATGATCACTCCAGCTATATATGAGTATTATCAATTAAAAAGAATCGATATCATGATTTTATTCTTGTTACTCAAAAAGCATTTGAATTCTGACACTGTATTCACACCTAAATATTAACTAGAAATAGCCACTCATTGAAAGACAAGTTATTAAATTTATTTTAAATTCAAATTGAATTCTAATATAAACTTAGCCAGCTAGCTTTAACACGTACCATACTGAAAAAGCAGCACTCAGTACAATTAGCAACTTTGATACAAAGATACAGATTTTAAATTATATCCTGACATCAAATGATGCACATTGAAACAATTATCTTGAAATAGAACGCTGTATTTCATCGGCTTGATTTTTCTTGTATGTTGCCAAATGTTCTCGAAATTCACACACAAAATTGTATTGCTGAAAGAAAAAAACAAAATAGTGTAAATATTATTGTACTTACTAGAAAATGTTGCAAAGGACACTTGGATTAGAGAAAAACTTGAGCAACTAAACACGTTTTACCACAGAAGTTAAAGAGAAAAATATTCCATATTTAGCATATTCATACAAATGAGTTTTGAACTTTTTTCTAATAGTAATTACATGTACCACATATAACTAATTTTTTGCAGATCTTGTTGGATGATGTCATCAGTGGCCATACTGGAAGATTGATTTTACAACTGATTATATAGTATATTGACAATTAAAAATCTTATTACAATCACAAGAAAATGTTTTAAACATACATCAAATGCATGTATGTATTGGACTTGCACAGCACAATCGTAGATATAATAATACAGGGCTAATTAATGTAAACTGCACAAAACTTAAGGAAGATAACCCTTCTAAAAGAACATGCAGTTCTGCAACAACAACAAAATGGTAAAAATGTTAAAACTGTTTAAATGATATATTAAATACAATCTAATGTTTTAAAAAAGCCTTAAAGCTTTGTCAAACTCTGTTTAATAAAGAGAACATTCATCGAGAAAAAGCATCTCATATTAGTTCATATAATTAGGAAAATCTTTTGTAGGTTGGAAGTCAATACAGAATATGTTCCACTGTCTGTAGATGCTTCAAGTATGCACTGAGGCTCACACATCAGGAGGTATGCTTGAGTTGGTTATATATATGCTGTGGTGGAGACTCGCACATCAGGAGGTATGCTTGAGCTGGTTATATATATGCTGTGGTGGAGGCTCACACATCAGGAGGTATGCTTGAGTTGGTTATATATATGCTGTGGTGGAGGCTCACACATCAGGAGGTATGCTTGAGTTTGGTATATATGTGCTGTGGTGGAGGCTCACACAGGAGGTATGCTTGAGTTGGTTATATATATGCTGTGGTGGAGGCTCACACATCAGGAGGTATGCTTGAGTTTGGTATATATGTGCTGTGGTGGAGGCTCACACAGGAGGTATGTTTTAGTTGGGCATATATGTGCTGTGGTGGAGGCTCACACAGGAGGTATGTTTTAGTTGGGTATATATGTGCTGTGGTGGAGGCTCACATAGGAGGTATGTTTTAGTTGGGTATATATGTGCTGTGGTGGATGCTCACACAGGAGGTATGTTTTAGTTGGGTATATATGTGCTGTGGTGGAGGCTCACATAGGAGGTATGTTTTAGTTGGGTATATATGTGCTGTGGTGGAGGCTCACATAGAAGGTATGTTTTAGTTGGGTATTATGTGCTATACATAAGTGACATAATACCATCTCATCTCTTGCATTTGTTCTACAAAAAGGAATGCCACTTTTCAAGGATGGGTCTTATATTATAAAGTATGTGGCATTTTAATTACACATCTTTTGTTTAAAGTATATAAAATATGCAAGTTTATATAACATACGAAGATGTTACTACATGTATATGCCATCATCCAATCAGAAAAGGTCACTGCACAGAAGCTTTGTCTGCTTTATCTATCCATTCATTGTCCTTAAAAAAATGTGACTTGACAGTCGACATCACACAATACTTTTACAAGACTGTTATAAGCAAATCATGTTGTATAACGTGTGGAATTAATAGGTTCTGAAAATTCGATTTTGCAATGCTTTTAGCATGGAAAAGACCATAAAATTGGTCTTTGAACAGTTTCTATGTTTTGGGTTTGAATATGGCTCTAGTTTTCTGCAGTAATAAACAGTAGGTTTTATTTTATAATTAGCTCAAGATTTTATTGTGCAATATGGCAATGACAGCTGCAACCTCGTCCCTATCTTTTGAGCTGTCTTTATAAAGGCAAGTTTGACGACAAGAGGCTCTAATTTCATTGGATGTACCCTAAAAGAAACAATAGAATTGGTTACAGACATTCTGTAAAGATCAAGTGTTATGGGGAGAAGGGGATAATAACCAAAAGTGGTGATATGGGAATAGAGAATTTATACTGGCAATCTGTTACAGGATGAGGGCAAATCCAATGTTGTTGGGTTTAGTGCCACTTTTCAGCACGCGAATGGCAGATACCAAGACTTGAACCGACACAAACAGATGTGAGATGGCAGTGATCCATAATGGAGAGCGCTTTAGACTACTCGGGGTCCCTCTCAACTGGCTGGACGATCATAGACAGCTATATTTATGATACTGGAAATGCAAAAACATGGGGTACACTCTCCCACTGTATTCTAATTACTTGTAGGAATTTTAAATTTGCATTGGCATCACACTCTTGCTTTGCCTAATTTTACCTTAGCAAAACAGTAGTTTATACAGAAACACACTGCATGGTACTGGAAAAATACATTTTGTACATGCAAGGCATGCTTCGTGTGTGTCTTCCTTGCCTTGAATGCTTGAATTTGCAGCATTTATTAAACGTTGACAGGTTTCACTTAAATGGCAAGATAAAACAAAACAACAAAAATATATACAGTGACAATTCAGGGTGTCATTATGTCACTAAAACAACACCTGTTACTAACTGAGCAAACAATAGGCAAGTAAAGAATCATGAACAGCAACAGGTATGAATTATAGCGGGTTGTACCATGTGGTCTAAAAAGTGCCAGGTTTGAAAAAGTATGAAAATCTAAAAAAATATTAGCAAATTAAATATAAAAAAATATTTACCACCTGTTTAGGAACAAATATTAATCTAAATAAATTGAAAATCTTGTATGGATGGTTCAAATGTAACACAAATTTAGGTTTGGATTCACAGGAGGTGTTTCATACAATGTTGTTGGGAGGTAAAGCTTAACAAGTATGAACACCTTGTGGTGGCATGGGGAGGAAATTGGCAAAAGTGATTGTCCTTTGTCTCTATGAGATAGAAAAAATTAATTTTGGTCTCTTTAGAACGGCTGGATTTGGGAGATAGCAGGCTTATATCCCCATAATATCATATTGATCAGGGAAAATATTTGAAGGAGAAACATAGTTTACTTCAAATACTTGTTTCTTCTTCAAATATATTACCTATTATAATACATAAAGACAGTTGTTCCAAACCTGTGGGCCACAGGGTTATTCCAAAAGAGGATAAAAGTACAACTATTAGTCCGGGGGGGGGGGGGATGCAAAATATTTTGAAGTTAAGAAACGGTCCATTTACTCATTAGTGTGGGAACCACTGCATAAAAGAATAGTCCAAACGCTGAGCTAGTTGCTATCACACCAAAGAGTTGACAATATCTCCAGTTTCTTAAATGTTTTATATGCGAGACAGACTAGGGTTAGTTTATGGTCTTATGAAGGGACAAGGTTTAGAGAAAATTGTTTTGCTCTTTCAGATCCAGCAGAAGTTATATAATCAGCATCTTCACAAAGCTGCTGTACAAACTGGGAAGGTAGCATGGCTTGCTGCTACAGATTTTACCTGGTCAGAGATTAATATAATCTAATGTAGAAATTGCATTGAAACAAGAAAACCCCAGTTGTGTGATTATATTATTTGTCTCCCAACAAAACACTGCCTCTGAAAACTTACAAAAGTATTCTAACCCGTGCTTTTTACCTGAAAGGTCTCCATCCCAAAGAGTACTGGGAACCAATAAAAGCTGATTTTGGGTTGAACTACACAATGGAGGATCTAGCTCAACTGAGAGCAAAAGGTTTTCCAAGGAGAATTTCTCCCATTGATGGTGAAGTGTTAAAGGCTGTTCTATTAAAATGTATGTGGAACCCAGGGCAACTTTAAAGTGGGTACTCACCCATAGCAATTTAGAATTTTCTTATCATTTTAATATGAACTCTGTGAAATTAAAGTACAGTACCTTGGCACATATTTTTTTAAAAACTGCCTTCCCTAGGTACCATATTTGTTTAAATGGAACAGCCCTGCAGACTTCTCCCCAATGCCATATTAGAAAATGGTCATTTTCTGCAACAAGGTGGCTAGGAAGAAAAGCTGGGTAAAAACCATACATTCTCTACTCATACACTGTATTATGTCCTGTCTTGTGGGCCTGTGAAAGGTCTGCCTTTTTGGCAGCCTGTTTTTTTACCTCCATAGGAAATAAGATACTGTGAAATAGAGGTTGCAATCTGAAAATGGACTTGTGATAACCTGTAAGCAGCATAGATGTTGATGGGATCACAGTTCTTTTTGACAGATAGCCACCCCTCACCCTACACCGTGAGAGGTATAGGTGTAATTATTGCTGTTATAAGTGGCCAAAAACCCGGTAATTTTGGCATAAAAAGTGTAATCTATATATTACATGCCAAAATTACAGCAGGTATGAAAAAGATGCATTTAATTTTGCTTCTTACCAGATTCTGCTACTAGTCAAAATACTTGTCACAAAGGGTACAACCCATATGGATCAGAACCAGAATACAAGCACAAAATACATTGAAAAACTTATTTATATTCAGCACTCACTTTTTAATTGTCTACATATGTAACTTTTGATGAATGATTGTGAACTGGAATTTGTCAATGAGCATGATCATGTGCTCAAAGTGCTGTATTACTTTATTCTCACATTCTTCTTTAAAGTTTATAAAGCGGTGTTGATTTGTCCATTTTTTATCTGATATGTTTCGAAGTTTAAAAAGATTCACTGATTAAAAACCTGTCCTTTAAAGCATTTTGCTTAAAATCTGATCCACTAACTACAGTGGGACCCCGCTATAACACGCCCTGTTATAACACGAATTCGGATATAACACGGTTGTGGCATGGCTCCCGAAATTTCAGGTAATTTATTACAGGTATTTTTCTCAAAGACCCAAAAAAAAAAAAATCTTTTAAGTATGAAAAATAAAATACGTCAAGAGTTTAATTATTATTCTCATACTCGTCTAAAAAGTGTGAAGAAAAAAAAACGTGTAGAAAATGTATTATCATTTTGGGGAGGAAATCACACAAAATCGAATATAAAATAATCATTGTATGGCTCCTAAAATTTCAAAAATTAACAAATTTCTTCTAGTTTTGTGCCAGAATAAACATCGGAAATACGAACCAATTGCTGGACCTACTGAGAACTTTGATCTTTGTTTATTGTTGAAAAATGACAGCTCATAAGTGTCAATATTATTATTACTGATCCCTGAATAATGAAGCCATCAGGTCTACTTTGTGTTTGTCTTGAATGCATTCCGAATACAATCGTTGCTCTAATAATCTCCGATATATGTTCTCTTAATTTCATACACAACTAATTAACATCCAATGCAGGAGTTGATAAAAGATTCTCACCAGAATGTATAAATCAATTAATTTAAGTACATTGTTTATCATCAAAGTGAACTGCCAAGCTAAACTTGTTCAAATCAGGGGGAAACGATTTATACATCATCAAAGCAACAAAAACCGCCAACATGTGTGCATGGCTTGGCGGTGTTGTTTTATGCAATCTGTTGACTAGTAAATTCGAATTCTGCAACTAAGAACTATAATTGACTTTGCCAAGAGCAAACGTGACATTAGCAGAAAGCAGCTAAAAATAATAACTATTGACAAATGAGAAATGTAATGGTATAAAATGTATACGACACAGAGGTCTCGGAAACGCTTAATTACGCGTATTTTGAATGCAAATATTTGATCTGGGACACATAAATCACTCCATGCAGGAGTCCTCCGTACACATGCAAATAGCTGGGAGTTAAGTTAGTGTTGATTACTTTATCATTTTAGCTGTGCTGATATTTACAGTGACATAATTCAGTGGTAAAAATACAGCCAGTTCTGCCTGCTGTATTTATTAGAGTACATCAAAAGAACATGACGCAATAGCTGGGCGGCAAGTTCAAAGGACTTTGACTAGCAGCTTGGGTGGGAAAATGTGCTGAAATTTACAATGACTGAATTCAGAGACAGAAATATCCTGAGATGTACATGTAGTTATTATAAGAATACACTTTAGCTTCCATTATTTAATCTACGGACATGTACTATTTCATCATTCATTACGTACACCCGTTACGTAATTTTTGTTATTTTCTTTTCATTGAATTTCAGTCACATAATGATCTGTGACAAAATTATTGAATATTTTACATCCATGTGTGGACATTTTCGATGGAAATATTTGTATTATGGATTCAATGTATGTTACAAGATTCGCTGGTGAGTACACGGTGTTGATACTCTTTTCATGCAATAGATTATACATGTATATATAAATTAGACACGTGTATGTACCAATGCATGGTTCTCTGAAGAAATTAATATATTATATCTGCAATTTCTGTTACCACAGCAAATGTTTTTCTCATTTAATATATATTAATCAAAAATGGTAATTGTGCCATGCATTTTCGCACCCGTCTTTATGTAAACCCCCCCCCCCTCAATTAAATCCAAAAATGTGTTGGTATTATACATGGTTGCTTATAACACAGTTCGGTTCATAACACGGTCAGATTCTATGGCTCCTAACTACCATGTTATAGGGGGGTCCCACTGTACCTTGTCAATATAATGAATCTGTGAGGCAAAGTTCATATTTGAAGAAACCTGTCTGTTTTCTTGGAAACAGATCATATACAACTGCCTTAAATAGCAAATAAATAAGAAAGTACTCTTACAATATTCTTACACTGCATTCATCTTGCTAGAATATTCAAAAATTTATGAGTGGAATTAAAGAGATGATAATAAAAATGACAAAAGCAACTTTTAATTTATCTTTTAATTTTGTTTAAATAAAACAAACAAGCATAAGCCATATACATGTGGGTGTATAATGTAATTTGGTGAAAAAAGTGTAATCGTTGTATGCTAGAGATTAACAGACACAGCTAACATATGGAGAGTTGTCTTTTTGTGTACATGAACCATATTTGGGACTGACTCCTGGACTTGTCTGTCAGTGATGTTCTCAATGTAGGAATCTATACTAGATTTAAACTGCTACAATACAGCAATTGATATCAGGTCAAACATATGGGGCCAATCACTACAATATTACAAATCAGTTGCCATGTCAAACAAACTGTCTGTGTAGAAAGCAAAGTTTTCAACATTCACAACAAATGATATATTGTGTCCACAGCTGGAACTTCTGCATAAAGGACCAACATTTGTGTCCTGTAAACAGTTGAGTTCAAGTTTGATGGGAATCACTGCAGAAAGGAAGGTCAAGTTAACTTGGGTCTTGATGCTGCTTTTGAAAGCAATGAAAGGTGTAAGCAAGTCATCCACACAGCAGAAGCTGTTAAAAAAAGTATACTTCAGATTCATCAAAACTGGTGCTGTTTATACGTAGCTTCTGTCAAACAGCCAGGGCTGGACCTGTCAGAACCAGTTGCTGGACACTGTGCATACTGTTAAGACAGATCACGATATCCAGTCACACTGGCAATGATGACCACAGTCTGTATCACAATACTGAAGTATCTATACTGGCCCAGAAGCCTATGCTGATTGTGGCTATGTGGATTGTTATATTAGGAAAAATATTAGTTACTATAAACAGCCCTGGAAGACAAAGGCATATGTCAAAGCTGTGTTTGAGTTGAGGTGGGCAGGGTCTAGAGCTGGCTAGTGTCTGGTACCCGAGTACAGTACTGGGTATTCTAGGAAACATCATAGCAGGATTAGTAAATCTTATGATCTAGGCAGGATAAGTAAATTTAGACACTGCTCCTCTCTGGCAAAGTTGAAATAAGAAGAACAATATGATCATAGTGGGAGACCCTTAATACAAAAGTAACAATTTTTAAAACTGGTTAAAATACAAAATTAAATAAACATCCATATTCTCTTTCTTTAGCTCATGTTTTAATGTTGTTTTTTTTAAAAAAAACAAGCCAGTAAAAACTATATCCATCATAAAGTCAATCACTCATATATCCCCATCTAATCATGTATGTATATGTGATTATCCTCAGCTAGCATGTGATACTTAACCCTGCTGATTGTTGTTGACATCTCTAATTAATGAAAGCAAGAAAAGGGGTATATATATATATATATATATATATATATATATATATATATATATATATATATATATATATATATATATATATATATATATATATATACAGGTGAAATCAATTAAAGATTATGCTAAATGTACTGTAAAGTAGACACTATGAATTAAGATCGATACCAAAGTAAAGTGTAGAAACAATCTTATTACAAGGAATATATGATCATTTACTTGACATTTAAGAACATCACTTACAAAAGGATTGAGTACTGACTTGAACTGTAAATGCTCCAGTCCATTTAGGCAGTCAATTAAAATGGGGTATACTTTCCTAAGATGAGAAAAATCCAAGAAAAAAAGTAGATTTGAAAGACCTCATAAAAAGCGCGCTGACCAAACATGACCAGGTATGAACTAATAATGATTTATGGGATTAGGCACCAATTACTCTTGCCATGGGGAGATCACTCTAGTCTAACTTCTGCCAAGTCATGATGAAGACCAACTTAACACCTATGTTGGTACTCTGTGTGAATTGTAATGTATCTGTTTTTATTTTAATATTAAAAACATGTACTTTTATAAATGATTTACATGATTAACAATTGAAAAGAAACGAGCTAAAATATTCAACTTGCATGACCGAAAATAAACCTGCATTACTCAAGCAAGTATTTAACTCTCAAGGTCTGAAAATTGAATACATTTTTAAAAAGTATCATCCCCACATCTCCATAGCAATTTATAAAAATAAATTAATTATGCAAACAAGATTAATGGTACTTGGCTGTCTTTAACTTCAAAAAGGTAAGGAAAAATGGTCTAAAGCATTCTCCGCTACAGATCACTGCCATCTAACCTCTGCGTCAGTTCGAGTCTTAGATTGGGCCAATGTTAGTATGTGAGAAAGATTGCCAGTAGCTTCTCGTGGGTTGGTGGTTCTTTCCGGGGATTTTCCAGGGTTCTTCCTCAATCATTAATACTGGCTGCCATGTATAGCCTATCGTGTGCTGAAAAATGGCATTCAATCCTACAACAACAACAATTATCTTGCATGGTTAACAAATCTACAAGTCACTGAAGTATGAAAATCAAGTCACCATCAACACTTTTTGTAGATGTGACTAGTAGATCACAAACTCAATGCACTTTTCAAGTTTATTTATTCCACATGCAATGTTGTCAGAGAAACTGAACTAAATGTAAAACTTAAATAATGACAGGAGAGCAAAGAGCTGAAGTGCCGATCCTAATGAAAATAGCAAATAAATTTCATTACAAGATATGAAAGTAACTGCAAACATGTACAGGAATAATGACAACAGTGCTGTTGAAAAAGTGAATACCTACATTGGCTGGTGAGACAAAAAGAAGGAAAGCAAATTAACCTTGACAGACTGAATGGCCCCTGGTCCACGCAGATCCCTCAGTTTTGAAATAGCTGCTTCTGCACTGAGACCTTCATCTGTCACCATCAATAGGCAGACTGCAACTGAAATATTAATGAACCAGATACAGTAACTAAAATTTTAATAATACACTTTTACCGTAACTGTCTTAATACCATTTTAAGTGAACAAAAGTTTACCATTTATATTGTTTCAGTGAAAAATGAGTCAAAGTGAGAAATATTTTTATTATTTAAAAAGTGCTGGGGGGGGGGGCCAAAAATGTAGATATGTTTTAATTTTTCATTAACTTTGGTTATATACCAGTATATATGTAGGTACATGTACATAGAAATATAAATGATACATGTTGTCATAAAAACTGTATATGGTATTAATTAAATAGCACTTTACAAGCATTTTATTTTGAATTTCCAATATACATTTAAGACCTTTTTTTTATTATACTATTCAAATTCTACAAAACTTGAAATTAATCATTTTAAATGGAAAAGATTGTGCAGTTATTATGTGGTATGGCATGACTCGTATGAAATAGAATCATCTTACATGAGGGAATATTATTTCTCATATGGCTGAAAGTGGGATGATTTCAACAATGTACAATCAACAAGTCTGACAAAAACATTAAGATAATAAGAGTAGGACAAGGCTTCCATGATTCTAATGTACCCCCTGTAGCACTCTGGGGCAGTTACAAATAACCTATAATGTGTTGATGAGCTTTACAACAATAATTGGGCTAAACATTGGGATAAACATCTAAATTATTTGCCACCAAAACACTTCAAACTAAATAAATCTGGCATGATTAATTAGCAGTGTTTTAAACAACCTTATATTTACTTAATCAAATTACTTATGAGCACACCCTTTGACTTCAATCACCAGAATTAATGCAATGAAATTATGTAATGGTCTTTTACTGACGTGAGTGTCCATTTCCTTTAGGAATTGATTAAATAACAGAAATTAGTCCCAAATTGTTTTAACTGATTATAGAGAGGATCAACTTCAATATGTGATATTCCATTTTAAGCGAATTGATTAAGTTCATTATGGAGCAGTTGCTGTTTGCATTTAAGAAACAAAATGGATATAATGATCACTGTAGTAGAAGTATTTGTGAAATGAAGTGATCTTATCAATTTTGGATAAAATGAGTTTAAAAGGTTTTAGCAAGGATGATCATAAAAAAGATTCAGAGAAAGAAAATTCATTTAAAAATAGATTGATAAAACATAAGGCTGTCAATCAGTCTGAGGTAAAATATTCATCAATTATGACATCACTAAGAGGCAAAAAAAAAAAAAAAAAAAAAAAAAAAAGATTTTACCTACATTGGTCTGATAATTATTCATGGCTTGAATTACCTAACTTTGAATGAAATATTTTTGTACAGCTATTGAAAACACTAAACCGCCAACCAGTATCACCAGGCAGGCGCTGAGGTGGAACCCACAAGGCAAGCGGAAGAGAGGCCGTCCAAGAAACACCTGGCGACGCAACCTCCAGGCTGACACCACCAAGATGGGCTACACCTGGAACCAGCTAGAAAAAATGGCCCAGGACAGAGGACTCTGGAGATCTGTAGTTGGCGGCCCATACCCTGATAGGAGTGACGGGCAGTGAATGAGTGAATGAATTGAAAACACTATACCAAACAGCATGGGATGGATATTCAACCAGTGTCTTTTTGTCAATGGAACTGACAAATTCAGGATTTCTCATTATTGTTTTGGACTCCATAACGACAGTTTTGGACCTCATAACGACAGTTTGGGACCTCATAATGACAGTTTGGGACCTCATTATGCCTGTGTTTAGACCACATAATGCTTGTGTTTTGGACATCATAACGACAGTTTGGGACCTCATTATTCCTGTGTTTAGACCACATAATGCTTGTGTTTTGGACATCATAACGACAGTTTGGGACCTCATTATGCCTGTGTTTAGACCACATAATGCTTGTGCTTCGACCACATAATGCTTGTGTTTTGGACCTGATTATGCCAGTGTTTTGGACCTGATTATGCCTGTTTTTGGACCTCATAATGCCTGTGTTTTGGGCCTGATTATGCCTGTGTTTGGACCTCATAATGCTTTTGTTTTGGACCTGATTATGCCAGTGTTTGGACCTCATTATGCCTGTATTAATGCTTGTGTTCTTGACTTCAATATGCCTGTTTTTAACCTCATTATGCCTGTGTTTGGACCTCATAATGCTTGTGTTCTGGACCTCAATATGCCTGTTTTTAACCTCATTATGCCTGTGTTTGGAACTCATAATGCTTGTGTTTTGGACCTCATAATGCCTATGCAGAAAAGTATACGTTTGACACTAGCCAGCATGTAAAGAAAATACCTGTAGTTGGAGTTCCTAACACTTGACTAGGAAATGCCATTTTGAAATTAAATGAGAATGAAATGAAATATAAAACAAAACAAGAGCTCTCTTTAGCATAGTTTTCACCATAGCCCAATATGGAAAACCATTTTAAATGTTGAAAGGTTGTGTGCACTCCAGGAGAAGAAGAGTCTTAAACTCAGTGCTAATTATAAGAACAAACTCAGGGCAAGTGACTTTGCTGTGTCATTTAATAAATTTTGGGGAGAAGAAGCTATGGAAAGTCTGAATTCCAGTATATTAATTTCCTTTCAGGCTGATGGAAATACAGATTCTACCATATCAGAGCAAAAAATAGTGTATATAAGATACCATGATAATAAAACATTAAACCCTTTAAAGAAATGAATCTGTTGTACAGTATTTCTTTTCTTTCTATGGATTAAAAATGCATACATCTCATCTCATTACATCTAGACAAGAGAGTGACATTTTGGGACAAGTGGAAATATAGGTAAAACAAGTGCATTTTCTGAAACCAATTGTCTTGGACAAGTCGGTGAAATAGATTTTTATCAGCCCCACTCTTTATATTTATATCAGTAAATTAATCTTTTTCCAAGAAGTATGTCTTGAAATTCAAGCACTTTTCAGGAACTACTGAACATTTCCAAACACTGCTCCAGTACTTTTGGAGTCAACATCAAATGCAAGTACATAAATTAACATTACCACCAAAATCCATGCACTTTTCAAAATTGTACAAACCCTGGAACTAGACCTTTTTCAGCAATCTGACAAATTTCCCATATGAAAGCATTTGCCATTTGAATGTTCATTAAAAGAAATGAAAACCCATCAATAGTCTGGAGGATGCAATGAAAAGAATGCAAGCCATGGGCAAAATGGCACTTTATATATATATATATATATATATATATATATATATATATATATATATATATATATATATATATATATATATATATATATATATATATATATATATATATATATCTGCAGTGCATTACAGCCCTGGAAAATGAGAGAAAACGTTTAGTCTTTTTGAAAGGGTTAGCACATCAAAAGATGGTAACCTATCCAATCTGGAAGCTAGTTCATCTGTCATGGTCAAATCAGGACCATTAACTTCCAAAATCAAATGTAATATGTATTCTAGCTTGCCAAACCAAACCCCTAAAATTTCAGAATTATATATTCCCATAAACCCAGAAAATATAGAAATGGATCTAGCCATTTTCCCCGAACTAAAGGTTGACTGGGCCAAACATTTTTAGTGGACAAGTAAAAAAAATCCTTAATGCCACCCTGGTTTATCGGTGCAATGTTACTTTCCTCCCAAGATGCACATATAGCAAGTTTGGTCTCAACAGTGTTTCCAGATAATAATTACAACCCAGAAAAAGAGGGTGGAAGCGCAGATCAATGGACCAAGCAAGTCCTACATATTGCCTAATTAATGAAGGAATATGATCACAAAAACATCAAATGATCTAGTTCAATATTGAAATTCTTTGACTGCACATCTGACTAAATATGTGATATTGCAAAGGAAGTGCCTAGTACCTTAAGTAGAGAAAATATCTTGTCCACTAATGAATCATAAAAATAACCAGTGCTGTTAGAATATGATTATCTCAATGAACATATTATCACAAGAAAAAATTATGTATCAGGAAAGATGAGCAAGCAATAATATTACTGACATTATTTCAAATGAATACACTAAATAATACTCATATTTAGTGTAAAAACTAACCAGACAAGAAAGAAAAAAATGAAAAACAACTTACCAAGACATGATCTTCCAAGGCCACCAAAACAACTGAAATGGATTGGATTGTAATCTTCAGTATTAAACATAATGATATAACTAAATGATTAAAAACCATTACAATTGCAAAAATACCTAGCCTGAAGCATTATTGTCCAGTGTGACCATTGTACCAAGATAAAAAGACTGAACAAGAAATATTGCAGAATTATTTGTGTTAACTTAATAATGATTCCAACAAAGTATGACTAAAATCCATCATGGGGTTAATGGACAAGTGAGCAGGATGCAGAATTAGTTGTCTGATCTTGATAATGATTAGTCTCAAGTACGAATAAAATCCATAAAAGAGCCTATGAGACATAAACCTTAGTGCAAACTTTCTGTCCGTGATCATACTTTCAGTGATTGTAGCCTTGATGACATGAACAATGTTGCAACCCAATATGCTACAGATTCAGTTGTTTTAGTTATATAATTATGCCAATAATAATTATAATTATGCCAATAATAATTATAATTATGCCAATAATAATTATAATTATGCCAATAATAATTATAATTATGCCAATATAGCAAGCAATTTAGGAAATATATGTTAATGACAAGGTGTTTACATAAAAATTGCAATTTTCTCACCAAATGAATCCTGTTACTCAATCCTGAAAATTAGGTCTGAGAGAGGAAGTTTTGGCATGAATGAATTACTCCCATTGAGATGCATCCATAAACTAATTGTGATAAGCGTATGTAAAATAGGGTAGGAGATTAAACCTTATGTAATGAACAAATACCCCAAAATGCATGCTATTCAAGTATGAAAATGAGCTTATAGTGACCTAGTTTTTTGCACAGTTTAGTTATCTTCTTTGAGATGGCTTCACATGCCAAGTTTTATGAGTGTTAGTGAAATGAGCTGTAACAATGTCTGTAACTGTTTCTCCTCCTAGCTACTGGGTAGAAATTCATCAAGCTTAGCACAGATCTTGTCCTTGGAATAACCATCTGTAAGAGGCATGTAACATTTGGGATACCTCCCATAGGTCCCTAGAGAAGGGATCAAAGGCTGAAAATGTGAAATGTGCGATTAGAATCAAATTTTTCATTTTTTTTGACAAACTGTATACAGGCAATTATTGCTAGAGGTATGGAGTGTGGTATTGAATATTAAAAAACAATGTCAGGGACTGCATGTCAATCTCATGATCAAAACATTTCTGTACAATGTTGCCTTGATAACATAGCAGAGTGAGCAGGGCACAAAATGAATACTGAAATATATAGGAATCCTCAATTCCAAAAATAAACGTAATACATTTTTTTTGTTGCAATAACTGACATAAATAAAATATAATTTTATATATGTTTATTTTAAATAATACGAACTGTGCAAAGTAGTGGCTATACAGATTTATGGAACCCAGACTTTTTTTTTTTTTTAACAATTTCCACCTAATCAAATCTGGCGCAGACCAGGTTAGCTATCAATTGTACATTGTCGAGATACATAATCCTCTTTGAACAAGCGTACAATTACGTAATTTATTTTATTACATATAGGTTTCAATTCCTACGCCGCATTGATCTGTATAAACAAAATAAACCTCTTCCACATCCATCATGTTTGCTAGCAAGGCTCAAACATGATAACCTTACCGTATATATACACCTTGGCAGATCAAAATGATACTTCAGGTGGCGCTCTACAGTTTCGTATTTTGCATAGGGTTAGAATTTTAAAGAAAAATAATTTCCCAGGATTTCTTCACTGGTTATACTGGCTATATAATAAAGACTTTGTGTATCTAAGGTGTTCATTTTCACTTCCTGGATTTCATTAGTAAATTGTAGAAATTCAGATGTCATGTAATTCGTTCATTGCACTTTCAGAAGCTAATAGTGCCTACTTCTGCAAAAATCTTTTCCCCTATTTTAATAACTGCTAAAGTTAGTGCACTTTTGATTAATTCTGGTTAATTTGTCAAGCACATGGGAGCATCCATTTTGTTATACCATGTGCTTAGATCATGTACAATTTCCATGAGTACAGTATCCAAAGAAATGTCAACCATATTACATCAAAGTAGCATAGAGATATGCCAATGTTATCTCCACTGTGCATGTTACAAATGCAAACAACTTCACCTTACATATGTCACTCTCTGAAAAGCACATAAATACTGGTGAGCATAAAGAGCATTCGGGTGTATACCCATGGAGTTATATTTAATGCTGTTTTTATTAATATTTGCTCATTTAGTTTATATTCACTGCATTTTAGAACTTAAATGTCTTGTCATTCTAAAATCTGCTTTGGTTAAGAGGCTGATGGTAGGCTTGAGAAGAATTATGTCCGTTGTTATTTTACACAATACGGCATAGACTAGTGGCAATTAGAAATCTCTGTAATTGTTTTTAAAATTGTTACATTAATTTCACCTTTCTCAAGGAAGATGCTATCAGTTCTTCTTTGAACTGGTAAGAATTTGGATTTTTTTTTTCATTTTTAAATGAAACTATTAACAGAACAAAATTCACTGTCATGGTGTTTACTGGTGAAATGTCAGCCACATTACATCAAAGTAACATAGAGATATGCCAACATTATCTCCACTGCGCATGTTACAAATGCAAACAACTTCACCTTACATACATCACTCTCTGAAAAGCACATAATAACTGGTAAGCACCCTCTTATTGCTTTGTCTTAGAAATATCAATTTCATTAGTTGCCTCTCTTAGTATGTAATGCCAACTACCTAATAGCGTGTAACAGCGGTGCATTGTATACTGGCAGAAAATGATGAAGGCAATTGACTTAAAAAGGATACTATGAAAGTTTAAGATCGAAAGTATGACTACGTACTAGAGGGAAGCCATTACAGGTGGATGTGAATGAAAGGTATGTGTACAAACAGAAACTGACTGAAGAAAATTGCTTATTTATTAGTCCATGTAAGATGTGTGCTCCTCTTGTCTCGATTATGTAAGAACAGTGTTCAGATTTGAACAACTTGTTTAAATTCACAGACCCAAAGCACAAGAAATATCTGCTCGATATGCCAATGTGTAGATAGGGTTATCATATCGGAACCATAGCTAGCAAAGATGCCACATCCATTAGTTCTTAACTTTTACAAGAGAATTATATTTCTATTACACACATCACTGTATGTATTTTATGTTTCCTAATATGATACAGTCTAGCTTCTTCTCTTTTTCTCATGATGTGATGCCATAGGACAGTGATTTTATGAACAATGTATTGTGCAATACAAATATTTCAGTTTCTTTCTAAGGATATTTCTGATCTGAACACACACACACACACACACACACACGCACACACACACAGAGGAGTTTTATTAAGAAGTAAAGCAGGAGGTAAGAAATAAAAAATTTGTTGATTTGTGGTCTAGGTAAATTATGAAGAAAACAAAACTAAAATGTACCCAGAACAATAGAGTCATGTAGAATGTTGGATTCTGCTGGCAGCTAGAGATTTATGTAACACTAACAAGGTTTCTACTGGGTTATGGTTAGCAGAATTGTTAAAGGCGCTTGCCTTTGCAGATCACTCACATCGCACCTCTGTCCACATGGGCTCTAGTCCCTGGCTCAGCCAATGTGGGTATGTCAGAAATCTTGCCAGTAACTTCATGTGGGTCCTTAGTTGTTACAGAAATGTATAAACCCTATTTATTTATTTATTAAATATGTGTACCGGAGTTTCATTTTTGATCTACAATGATACCTGAGGGTGAATAATGTATATTGTGTTGTATATCAAAATAGTGAGTTCAGTTAATCCTTTGCCGCATGTGCAAAGTGCTTTTAATGAGATGAACCAAATGCCTTTGATGCACAGACAATATCGGTGTATAAATAAATCACTGCATGTAAAGCTCTTTACAATACGGATAGTCTTGTCAGTTGGCGGTCTACTATAAGGACTCGCATATCTCCAGCTGTAAAGCTGTGCAGTATCTGGAGTGTCTTAGCAGTAGAGTTGTCCAGTGTCTGCAATGTCCAGCATCCAGAGTGTCCAGTGTTATCCGGTGATGTCCAGTATTTGGAGTGTCCAGTGGTGTTTAGACTGACATGAGCCTTCCAAGTATCTGAGGAATCATGGTCTACATGGCGCAAGCTGTAAAGCCAACCACAGGAATTATTTGTACCAGATGTGAAGCTGATCTTTAGCAGCTGTGGAACTGAAATAAAGTGTTCTGACAACAAAGTGTATTTCCTTGCATGTAATCTAGTAGCTGTGAGCTAAATTTTGGGGTTTGTAAAACCCATTGTAACTTTCGGGACTGTAAAAATAAGTTACATCTGTCCTTTTTTTTCATTTGCATAATTTCACTATGAGGCGAATTTATTTTTACTACATCAGCAAAAATCTACATTGTTTGCTAGCTGAGTAAACTATATCCATCTTAACATTGTTTAGTCACTGTGAATCATTTACGTCTTGTGTTTGTCTTTTGTAGAGTAATTTGTTTTTGTCTTTATTACATTTGTGTGTTATTATGTTAATAATCCAATATTTGGATTAAATGTATATGCATGTATTCATAATTTAATTGCTCATTCAAGTCATTCATTCTTAAACATTGTATTTATAGCGTTGTCAAAAGTGTTCTGTTGTGAATCTGAAAAATCCCACCTGCTTATCTTGTTACAGTAGTCTTCCCAATGTTTTTCCAGGTTCTCCCTCCACTGGCTGCCATGTATAGACTATCATATGCTGACAAATGGCATTAAGCTAACAAAAACAATAAGGGTTCTACAGAATGTGAACACTTTCATGAGACCTGTTTTAATGCATCACATTTACCTATATTAAAAAAAAGACATAACTGACCTGAAACATTTTTCACATAAAAGTGTAACATACTTTGAATACTTTCAGGATGACTAAGATTGCTGACTGAAAAAGACACCTATATCTTACTATGCCAGTGAGATTTCAAATTAGTCTAAGTTAATTAACACTCACTGTATTACAGTCTTTTTGCCATTCACTAGTCCAGCATATATCTCGTCAATCATTTTCATCAGATTCTGCATGCAGGGAATCTGCCCATCAGGAAATGGGTAATGATGAACTGCAATGTTAACACTGGTAATCTCCTGTAGTAACCATGGCACTCTGTACTTGTTCAGTTCACCCTTGGTGCACAGAGAAAACACCTCCTGTACCTCTTCATTTACCAGGTACCCTGAATTAAAGAGAATATTTTAATATATTTCAAATCTTTTTCATTTCTTCAAGTTTGAAATTTATCTTTAGACAAGACTACTTATTGTAACCATGCATGTATAATGTAATCATTAATTGCATTCATTTTATATAATTCTCAGGCTGATTGTTTGTACCCTTGTGACTTTAATCAAACAGTATAGACAACTAACATGTTTGTAAAAATATATCTTAATGTCCAGTTCTGCCTCACACTCAATTATTATGTCACTGATGCATATCAGACCTTTGTGCAGAATTCATTTACATATTTTGAATTATCTTTCTTGAAAAGTATTTATTAGGTTATAATTGGAAACTAATACAAAACCCTATCATACTAATGCTGTCATGGAAGCCATAGAGCATATTACTTTATAGCAAAATCACCTTATAATGAAGATAATAATAATAGTGCAATTTCACAAACAATTAATAAAAAAGGATCCAGTATCAGAAACAGGAGCTATGTTTTAATGAAGGTTCTTATAGTGAGAGAGAGAGAGAGAGTGCCATGGTTTCTAACATATAACCTACAAACAACAGCTGTATAACCACTGGGAATGACCCATATATAACCAATGAGTGATACAAGCATGACAACATTTTTCTTCTTCTTCAGTTTTTAAAAGCTAAATTTCATTTAATTATCTTAGCAGAATATTTTTAAAATCTGTAAAAATCCTGACATTCAAAATCTAGAAAGGGTTAAAAAAAACACATAATATATGATTTGAATCAAGCAGCTATTTCGTTTTATGGAAATAAGAAATGTGTTCAAGGAATTTTTAATTCTAAAATCTTATGAATGGTGTTTGTGCTCTTAAAATGAGTACTATTTCCAATCTTATGAATGGTATTTGTGCTCTTAAAATGAGTACTATTTCATTCATAATTCTAAAATCTAATGAATGGTATTTGTGCTCTTAAAATGAGTACTATTTCATTCATAATTCTAAAAATCTTATGAATGGTATTTGTGCTCTTAAAATGAGTACTATTTCATTCATAATTCCAAGGTCAATGTACCTAATTCAAATACAAACCATTTCTGTTTGTAAATTATTTTACTAGTCATGACAAGTATCTTTGTTTAGTAAACTATATTTCTATCGATCAATAATTTAACACTTTTCAATTTAATATGCACAAATACAAAGATATTTTGACAATAAAACAGTTACCAAACTGTGAGAAGATAAATCCCAAATAAAATTTTAATTCTCAAATAGCTGTCCTGTCAAACACCTTAAAAGTTTGGTAACACTGGCCATAACAGTCAGTCATACTTTCAGTTTTCAGTCAGGTTTATTTCAAAAACTGATTTTTATATGTACTTTCTTATAATTATTTTGCTCCAACAAAAAAAAACTTTTTTTCTCAATATCTATTAGCTGTCAACAATTATACTTTATATTAACAAGTACAATTAAAAAAAAACTCCAGGTGTCACACCACACATCACTGCTGTATGCAACTTGTATTTAAATCTACAACCTCTGATATAAAGAATAAATGTATGCTTCATGCAACATACATGTGATCCTACCAGAAGTAGACTAAAATTACTGTTTTAAGGGCCATTTACAACACATACAATTTTAAGTTGAAATCTACTTCCTCCGAAATGTAAAAGAATGTTGTTTTTTTTAAAAGTTAATAAAAAAGCCACACTGTATTTGTGTTCTATCAACACATTTGAGAAACCAGCCTGAACCAACTAACTTAGGGCCAAAACTGTTTCACCAGAAAAACAATCATCGCAATGTGTGGCAGAATGGGATTTAAACTGTCCATTGCTGGAATTTGGGGGTGTTTAAGGCCAAACACAGGATGTCTTTTGAGGTAGTAAGGAATAAAAAAGTGATGCCTTTTGAGGCTTAGATGAAAATTAGTTTATTGTTCAAGCTGTTTTAAGGAGAAATATTCCAGCACATATCTTACATGTGTTTTGCTCAGTTCATGGCAAAATGTTGAAACATGTTTTAACCGAATGCTAGGAAACCATATTTTAAGAAATATTACAAGTTCAACAATGCACAGATATCAGAATTTAAGTGTAGGAAAGGTCCCTAGTTTAAGTTGTGCCTCTTTTGCCTTTCATAAACTAGTTCAATCCCAAGATTAAGTTAAATCCCATGATAAAATATATCATTAACAATATATTACAAGATAATTAATTTTAAAGATGAGATAAATTATTCAGAAAAGCATAAATACACAATGCATTTTTTTCACTGTTTACTTTAAAGTCTAAATCAATCTTAATTGTATTTCTTTTGTTTACAGTAGTGAAACCTGGCAACAGATTTTTGGATCTGAGACTTGAAGAGAAAGAACCCCATGAGGCTGAGACTAATGAATACATCATACGTCCAGGTCAGGAACTTCCATCATGGAGAAAACATAACTTGGATAACTATTAAAAAGACGTCAGCAACTTTACAAACCTTATTAGATCAACTATTTCCTATCAACTAAGGCATGTAAACCCTATTAGATCTGCTATTTGCTATCACCAAGTTGTGTATTCAAGCAAAAGTAAAAAAAATTATATAATCTTTAGACACATACTGATATCATGTTCCAAACTCCTCCATGTATCCTTGAAGCGACAACCTGAAATAAATCAAAATCAGATGTTGGTTGCATTTTAATCACAGTCAGCACACCAATCCTTTAAGTCACATGATCTCATAAAGTCTGTCGTTTCAATACTGTAGCCAATGTCATGGTTAGTCTTGCATTTTTTCACAGACATGATACTGTAAATATTTACTGTTTTAGGGAAGTTGTGACAGAAAATAAAAATTTACATTTTAACTTATCAGTTGTATTTTAATTGCAATATTTGTGTAAATAATATATATGTATACACACACAAGATTTATGGACAGCTAGTTTGTGAGCTACATATGGACAAGATTGCCAACTCCAAATAATTTGCTCGTCAAAGATTGTTTTGATGCATGTCACAGATTTCAGGGTTATTTGCTTATAATACAACATAAAGGGATTTCTTTGACATGCATATTTGGAAATACAAGGCATGCATCCCTATCAATTAACCACCAATCTAACTGGAAATACAAGGCACGCATCCCTATCAGTTAACCACCAATCTAACATCCACAAGCAGTGTCCATCATCTATTGTTGACATGAACATCACTAGAGACCCATCCATACTTACTGTTAGGCTGTCACAGAATTAGGCGAAAATTGAACTGATTTTTGTTCTTCTTGAATTGCAAACGAAACTCACCATTTTCTTGATTTCGTCGTACACGCATTACCTGGGGTGATTAAGTGGTTTTCTCCAAGGTAAGTGGCGTGTAACGATTTGCATGCGCCAGTTTGTTATTTACATGAAATCCGAAATACTCGTTTCACGTGGTGCACGGCAAGCTCGATGTGATTTATGTTCACCTATAGAGAGTATATAAGGCGAGATATTTCTCATAATAATTACGGGAACCAAAATATCTAATCGAAGGATAGATGAGCTCGTCTTGCAATCTCCAGCCAAAGGGGTGAGTGTTAAATTTACATTTTCGTTTTATTGTGAATTTTATTCAGATTATCATTTCGTATAATGATGCTTTTATTGCAATTAAACGTGGAATATTTGGAATTACTAGTCACTATTAGACTTTAAATGCAATATCGTAATCTACGGCTTAGATTATTTTTGAGACAACTATTATTAGTCTGGTTTTGTTTATTGTAGCTGTTACCGTGTTTCTGATACTGTAGCTGACAATCGCTGTTACCATAGATCTGATAATCGCTGATACCGTAGATGTCAATGTTTCTGATACCGTAGATCTGATACCGTAGATCTGATACCGTAGATGTCAATGTTTCTGATACCGTAGCTGCTAACGTAGTTGATACCATTTCTGATACCGTAGCTGTTAACACATCTGATACCATCTTTTGATAAACGTCTTTGATATCGTCTGATTTGTTGTGGGACATCTATTATTTGTTCCGGAACATCTCTGTATAAATATCTGAATGTGATTGTGCCGTTAATTTGTGCAAACGGAATTGAAGTATCTGTCTGTGTGTCGAACTGTCTGTTCGTCAACATCTGTGTAACGTGTAAATATCCGGAAAGCTAGAAGTCCGAGTGTCGGAGCTGTCTGAGTTGTAAAACATCCGGGTTGACATCTAGGGTAGTGAGGAACCGTTGGTTCTGGTAGATGTTGTATGTTGTCTGAACGTATAACTGTGGTGGATCCGTGAAGGGAAACGTCCGATAATAGTATTGGTCAACCCTAGGTTTTCAGGGAAACTGGGAGACGATTCAACTGTTGCTGAATCGTGCGGTTATACGGGGTCGAGACACATATGTGTATTGAAATTGTAATACAATTTAATACATTGTTGTATTTGCATGCTTATGTCAGATCACAATAATATTTCAAGTGATCGCATAGATATCAATAAAAGCTAGCAACTTGATTGAATACAAGTATATCGTCGTGCTAGTTATCGCAATCCATCGTGCGATAGTATAGTTTGTCGTTTGTGTTCATTTTTCGTAATTTATACTTGCATTAATTTAACTTTCGTAAAGGATCCTTGGATCTGTGTATAGTCCAAGAGATCCCTTTACATCTGAGATTCCTTTTGTATTAATATTTAATTTGTTCATGTATTGTGAATGGTTGTGAGTGTAATTGTGGGTTGAGTGCATGAATTATTGTGTTGTTACATCTGTATTTTTTTCATTTATAATTTATTACATAAATTTATATTTTCTTTCACAAATTGTGTTTGTATTGTTCATTTAATCCACCCTCCTCTCGGTAACAATTCTGTTACATAGGCAAATAATTAAATTATAAAAATAAGTATGTTCTCAAAACAAATTCAAAAGTCAGCTTTTCAGACTGTTATATCCATGTAACCAATTTCAAGGTGAAATTGAATGACAAGGAAACAGAAGCAGACAAGTGAGTGGACACAACTCACCAGAAAAAAAGCAAAGTGTGATTTCATTTATATTATAGAATATTTCAGTGAGGGACTCAGTTTTACCTTGTTTTCTTATTGGATGGATACTTAAATCTGCAGTATCATTCAAACTTTTAGTGGATATATATATATATATATATATATATATATATATATATATATATATATATATATATATATATATAGATTAATATTTTTTCTATTTGCTGGTTATAAAATTAGGGCAGGTAAGATGTTTTTGTTTTCATATTATGTATTTTATGTGAGTTTCTAAACTATGGGTGAAAAATAACTATAGTCTGTGTCTACATCCCTGTTTTTTTGTACCCCCTGCAGATTTCAGTAACGAAAAGCATAAGCAAGATAAAAAGTCAATAAATCTTACTCAATTCATTCATTGATTTATAATTTCTTACCCAATTGTGACCAGGGTGTACATAACACCTTTATCGTCTGCGCATCTGATACTTAACGGAAGTTTTCATACTAACACGACACCATATTGCACACAATTTGGGCAGGTCTTTTTTTCGCAAATAGACTGACGTCATTGCTCCTATTTGGCTACTCCCGGATACTTCCATCAATTACGGTAAGGTTAAGAGTTACACATATATCCCTTTGCCACCTATAAAATATACCTTGCATGTACATACATGCGTATTTATGCATCCGCCCCTTTGCTGAAAATCGACTTGTCCAGAAACTGGAAATTGATCTTGAGGATGGCCATGGTTGTAATGAAAACTTCGTCAAGCATCAGAATTCTCAATTGCGACCAGGGTGTACATAACACCTTTATCATCTGCGCGTCTGATGCTTAACGGAAGTTTTCATACTAACACGACACCATATTGCACACAATTTGGGCGTCTTTTTTCCGTGAATAGAGTGACATCATTGCTCCTATTTGGTTACTCCTGGATACTTCCATCAATTACGGTAAGGTTAAGAGTTATATCCCTTTGCCACCTATAAAATATACCTTGCATGTACATACATACGTATTTATGCATCCACCCCTTTGCTGAAAATGGACTTGTCCAGAAACTGGAAATTGATCTCGAGGATGGCCATGGTTGTAATGAAAACTTCCGTCCAGCATCAGGCGCGCAGGCGATAAAGGTATTATGGACACTCTGGTCGCAATCGGGTTAGAAATTATAAATCAATGAATCAATTGAGTAGGATTTATTGACTTTTTATCTTGTTTATGCTTTTTGTAACTGAAATCGGCAGGGGGTGTACAAACAAATGGGAATGTAGACACAGACTATATGGTCGGCAATGAAATCCAGGGATGGTCAGCCAACCAGTAAAACATGGTTTTGGTTTGGCCTAATAGAAAAATGGTATGATATATTAAAGCATGATTAAAATTAAATTAATACAGTTCTATTCTTGGTTGTTGAACTTTCACGTTTAATATCTTTTACCTGAATAACATTCAATCTTAAATCTAGCCATTTCCAAAACCCTTATTTACCTCATTATGACATTTGCAAAAAAAGATTTTGATGAGATTCAGAAAAGTGCTGAAATTTCTAGAACAGACAGTTTGGATGGGACAGTAGCCAAGTGAAGTGTATGATGTCTGGCTTAGTGTTTGGAATAATACCATTCCTTGGATTGACCAAATTCATACTCACCCTGAAGGACTAACAAGAGTTACACCACTGTCAGGCTATTCTGCACATCTAAGGTCACCAATATTGGCGCAAAACCCAAACCAAATTCAACTGATGAAGATAAAATTCTGCAATGCTTACCAATTAAAAAGCGGCAATTGTCATCAGATATTATATTCAAATTAATACTAAGTTTGGACAAACTGGATTCCACCCCCATGTTTTCAACCAAAACATCATGTGATCCAATGTTTACAGAAATGACGTATCGTTGTGCAGAATTACCAGATGCATTAAATGGGGTGACACAATTGTACATATCAGTGTTATAATGAATGTGGAAATTAAACTCAATGGCAACCATTAGTTCTTCTAATCTGCAAAGTTCAACACTGTCTGGGATGGGACTGCAACTTTTGCTGGTGGGACTTTTACTTTTACCAAAAATGAGAGTCCTTCACTCTTAGTTTTAAAATCCTAGCATACACATATAAGATCGTGGGAATAGCTATAATTTATTTTTATCCTTCATAAATGGATGATTTACAATCATAATTATGCTAACCTGGCAGGCCACATATCCCCAACTTTTCACTGCATTCTAGGACATCCAACCTAAAAATGAAAGAGTGAGAAACCTTCAGTTTGATTATAATATTAATGACTGCCTTTAAAATTGTGTCTAGGACAGGCTGGTATAGTTATCCAATAGCAAATGAGCATACTGTGTTTTCTGTGATATTTTATCCATTTTCTGTTTACACAATTAACCTATCAAGTGAAAAAGAAATTTTTTTTGTTAATTTTTTTACAAAGATAATTTGTGTTACTAAGTACATGAATGTGTTTTTAATTTGTTTGTTTGATTGGGATTTTTAATGTAGCTTTAAAAAAATTTCAGTCATATCGCTACAATGTCTGCAGTGATGTCTGGCACTGGGGCATCATGCCGCAGACATGTAGCATGATGTCCCACCCAGTCGCATTATCCTGACACCAGGCCAACCAGTCCTAACACAAACCTGCAAATGCTCAGCGTCAAGCAAGGCAGCTGTTAGTACCATTTTTGTAAGTATTGGTATGACTCGGCTGGGGATCTAACCCATGACCTCCCGCTTCCACGGCAGATGCTCTAATCACTAGGTTACCGGAGCGGTTTGAATGTGTTTTTAGGACTATGCTGAAAGTTATAATAAATACTTTCACGTAGAATTACTTTTCAAATAATGCATCAAATAATTTACACAGAAAGCACATGAAATAATGCAGTAAATAAATAAATATTTTGCATTTGTTTTTGGTTACTGTAAAAATAATCACAAAGTGATAAAGGGATAAATTTATTTGTGAATTTATAAGTGATACTTCATCTATAATGAGATTAATATTCCAGAATTAAAACTTTTAATAATGAACTATCTGGGATCAGTAAAATTTGTATATAACGAAATATTTGTCAGACTTAGAGTTGGTCTAAATCCATTAAACAAACTTTTGCAACAGAATGCAACATAAAAATATGTAAACCATCACTATCAATGGAATTGCCCACAATGTTGATGCTCATATAGCAAAAGTGGTTACAGAGAACTTGGGAAACTCTAAACAGGTTACAGTCTGTCCAAGTGTGATCACAAGGGATCATATTCCAAGATTCAAGTTAAACTTTGCAATATGTCTGCTAAATGTGTGACAATAAGACCTAAATATGTCTTATAAGTGAAGTCAAAGATGTTGACAACTTAGCATCTGATTTTACCCCTAGCAGGAATATTTGAAATTTAAGATCGATATTCAAAATCTGACCCAAGAGCAACTGGATAGACTCAAACAAGTATTAGGAAAGTGGGACTGCATATTTTTAAAGGGGCCCACAGACTTGGGAAAGACTGATCTCATCAAGCATAAAATAGTGTATTAGGGTCATGTTATATCCGAAAAAGGTAAAGAGACCAACCCTGAGAAAATCACAGTGATCAGGACTTGGCAAAAACCTAAAAACATTAAGGAGTTATGTCAGTTTTGGGGGTTTGCAGGGTATTATTGCTGCTTTGTTGAGAGCTTTTTGCAGTTAGCGCAACCATTAACCACTGCCCAAGAAACTGCCTTTACAGGAACAGTTGATTGATAAGACTTGAGTGAAAATTATTGACCTCAAGAGTAAGGGTTTTTGACCCAGGGAGGAGGATATCAAGTAGAAAATTTGTCTCTGCAGAGATTTCTCCATGAATGGAACCACCTTGTAGTTGAAAACGGCGTTCTCTACAGAACCACTTCTCTTGATGGTCAATTAATCAGACAACTCGTGATCTCTGAGTCATACCAGAGCCTAGCCTGGAAAGGTATCCACAACGATATGGGCCATCAAGTCAAGGAAAACACATTAGCCAGGCAAAGGTTTTATTGGCCGATTCTACAGAAAGGACGTGAAGAGCAAAGTGGAGTCTTGTGAAGCATGCATACGGAGAAAGACCCAGGCTAGGGCAATGGTTACGTTAACCTCCAATTCACACTATCCATCCAATGGAGCTCG
Organism: Unio pictorum; assembly: GCA_030141615.1. Lineage (NCBI taxonomy): Eukaryota > Metazoa > Mollusca > Bivalvia > Unionida > Unionidae > Unio > Unio pictorum. Next base: position 10,713,038 of record JARLTB010000101.1, on the reverse strand, counting down.
TCTGCATAGACTTTTTGTCCCTTGTGCGATTTAAGGGAGGGTTTGAGAATATCTTGGTGATAACTGATCATTTCACCAGGTATGCTCTGGCCGTTCCATGTCGCAATCAGACTGCTCAGACTATAGCTAAAGAACTTTTTGACCACTTCTTTCAATACTACGGTTTCCCAGAAAAGTCACACAGAAATCAGGGATGAAGTTTCGAGGGTAAAGTTATAAGGAATTATGCAAATTAGCAAACGTATAGAAATCTTGCTCCTCCCCTTTCACCTACAGGGGAATGGTGCCAGCGAACGCTGAATTGGAACTCTCTTAAAAATGCTAGGGACATTGGAGGAAGAGCAAAAGCAAGACTGGAAATCTTACATTGCTCCAATTGTACACCCATATAATGCTACTAAGAATGATTCCATCGTATTCTTGCCCAAGTTTCTTATGTTTGGGTGGCACACCCGGCTTTCTGTCAACACCTATCTGGGCACTACACCAGATGGTGAGGCTGCTGCAAAGCCCCACACGTATGTGGAGAAACTGAAAGTCAGACTACAATTTGCTTACACAGCCGCGGCGAGGGAGTCGAGCAATAGCCATGCAAAGAACAAGATCCATTAGGATAAAAAGGTCCAAGAGTCCAAGCTTGAAGCAGGGGACCAAGTCTTAGTGCACAAGGTTTGATTGAAAGGGAAACAAAATTAGCCAATAAGTGATCTAAGGATGTATACCAGGTAATATAAACCCCAAATTTAGATATACTTGTGTACAAGGTAAAGAGTTTGTGGGTTTGAAATCTACACGCACATTGCATTGCCATTGTAATATTCTTTTGCCTTTTGACTACCTAACTTGTGATCCCGTCCCCATGAAACAGTTTTGGAAGAAACCGGGTGTACCTAAGGCTACCTCATCGGAGTCCAGTTCAGAATCTTTGAGTTCGAACTCAGACTCCGACCGGTATGTTATATTACAATGACTTGGACAGATGATGATCAATTCCGTGAACACTCTGCACGAACTGCCCTTGATAGTAGATCACCATATGTTACCAATCCCCATATTAGCCAGCCTCTTGCAAGTATAAACTTTCAAAACAGTAGTGCTAGGCAATATGGCAGTAACTAAAGTGAACAACCAAGACATTTTATTGATCCATCTCACGTCTCATGTGAGAGTACTCAGTTCAATCTCCTAGAAATATCAGCTGATAAGTCAGTTCAAAGCCAGACCATATTAGAGGAGATCCAGACCACCAGTCTGTGAGGTTAATCCACAGCCCACCAGCACCGCAGGTGTCAGAACAGAATGACTCAGGTCAGTAACTGCTGAGGCATTCAACCAGAGAAGAGAAAAAAAACACCCACCTGGCTAGGTCAGTGGGCGTATTCGCAGACTGTTTACTACGTTTGAATTACTGAGATCTATTCTTTTCATGCCTGTTTTGTTGCAGTAGAAAGCTGGAGCTATGCAGAAAAGCCCTTTTGTGTAAATTAATAAATAAATCAATTTCCCATCATACTAAAAAAAAGCTTTTGACATTCCTACTCTAGTTCTTGAGATAGACAACGCCTTGAGCAGTACGAATTGTGAAGATGAAGTGCACTTGTCTTCACACAAGTGAAAGACCAGGGATTGAATATAATTTGGAAAGATTATACCCTTTGAGTCTGGTTTTATTTGCATCATTTCATCTTGCAATAAATCCCACAACCAACAACTGAGTGTTATCATTTCAATACAAAATGAGACTCAACTCACACATAAATAAACAAACAAGAAAACCTGAGACAAATCTTTTCATTGTTAATAATTAAACATAAAAGACTAAAATGGAAAAGTACATGCTCTATAGTTACTAGGTATTACTGGCTTAGCTTTTTAATGAGCTATTTTATTCTAGAGATATACGTTTTATGAACAATATTGAAAGTATATCATCATTTTTCACAACATAATACTTCCAAAAATTATAACATTCTTATGGAAATAGTTGCCTAGGTCACAACATTTTCCACTATAAAAAAATTGCTGTGTACAGAAATACATTTACCATGGTTCTGGTTCTGAACATTATACCTGTTCTATTTCTAAGCATGGGTGTAATGGATGATAAATTGTTCAAGGTTTCTGAAATTCAAAAACAATCTTGCTGAATACTGTTAACCACAATTTATAAATGACCTTCTTGTTTTAAAAGGCTATTTACACATGAACTGGTTTCCCAATGGCAAAAGTCAAATTAAAAAAACTTATTTAAAGTTGGTATTTAGCTAACATAACCTACTACAAAAACAATCAGATTTCACATGACATCAACAGTTGCAATTAGATATTGCCTTTTTTTATTTCATTCATTTCTAACTTTTAACATTAGATCCTGATTACAATATTGGATATCTGACTATATTTCACACAACAAAATTAAAAAGCGGTAACTGAATGTCTGCTTGAAAAAGCTATAAACCATGAAATCTCGAATGGTGACAAGTCAACTTCTCCATTGTTTTCATCATCTGAGGAGTCAAACTCTGACATGGCTGCAACACTTCTTAGGCCCTGTGAAGAAAGGAAAAATAATACAGATTTGTGAGCTGAGACTGAGAACAGAAAGCATGAGAAGGAATCATTGAGCATTGAGGAATCTGAAAAACAGATTCGTGAGATAAAACTGAGAACAGAAAGCATGATAATATTGAAAATACAGAGAAGGAATCATTGAGCACAGAAACTCCAAGAATGGAAACCAGGTATATACATTGCTGGAAAGAAGCCCAGGGTACGCATCTCAGTTCTTGTACATATGGAGGGTTGACAAATTTGAAGGTCAGCTGCGTTACAAAGTTCATTAGCATAGAGATTGTAAACAATACATGTCTGTCAGTTAACCAGACATTTGTTTTCTGTACTTCTCAATCTTAAACTTATTAATTTTTCATAACTATTTTTGGTGGCCAGAATATTTATCTTCATAAAGAATGCAGGCCCTTTTCACTTAATCTTAAATGAACAGTCCCAAATTATATGCCCAATAACTACAAGTCAATTAAACCAACTTTTTTATATTAAATCGGTCAGATGAATTTGAACATATTTAAATGCATATACATGTATTAGTATCTCTACTTTATAATTAATTCATTGCTATAAACATTAGATTTCTCTTGTTTGTTTGCCAGCATTCAAAAGCTCTTCGCAAGCTAGAGATGTGTTGTAGGTTGAACTATAATGTAGCCACAGTCACACAAACATAGTAATGCAGGTATTTAAGCAACTCTACTGCCGGGCTCTTGAAAGAGTATGGCATGGGGCATTGTGGGCCACAATGACAAGTACAACATGGATCAAAAGTTGACCAATACCATCAAGCAGCTGTACACAAAGGATACCAGTGCAGTAATTGCTCAAGGTTCTGTGGGGGACTGGTTATTGACAAGTATGTTAAGGCTGTCTCCTGTCACCCACGCTTTTCAACATCTACTTAGAGTGCATCATGAGCAAAGCCCTAGAAAACCACTGTGGGACAGTCAGCATTGGAAGGCGTAACATCACCAACCAACGCTTTGCAGAGGATATTGATGGGCTGGCAGGCAGTGAAGATGAGCTTGCCAGCTTAGTGAAGAAAATGTATGAAACATCTTCCAGATTTGACATGGAGATAAGCGCAGAGAAGACAAAGCTGATGACAAATATTGGGAAACAAATATCAACCAAGATTAAAGTCAGAGAACAGGAACTGGAAACAGTGGGTCAGTTCAAATATCTTAGTTCCATAACCAATGAAGAGGGATCAAGAGCTGAAATGTTGTCACGAGCAGCACAAACAACGGCAGCTACGTCAATGCTATGACCCATCTGGAGAGACAAGAAAACTGTCTGAAAACTAAAATCAGACTATTGAGAGCACTAGTCATCTCAATCATTCTGTATTCATGTGAGGGCCTGGACCTTGAAAGCAGAATTACAATGAAGCATCCAGGCACTTGAAATGAGATGCTTCAGAACCATCCTTGACATCTCTTGCAAGGACTGCATCACAAATGAAGAAGTGTGTAACACCATCAGGTACAAAGTAGGCCATTTTGATGACCTCATCACCACTGTCAAAAAGAGAAAGCTGAGATGGTTTGGCTATGTCACTCGAGCCAACAGTCTATCCATAACAGTACTGCAGGGTAGTGTCCAGGGTGGCAAAAGGAGAAGTAGACATAGAAAAAAGTGGACTGACAACATCACAGAATGGACCAGGAAATGTTTTTCTGGAGACACAGACATTGTCACATGATCAAGATAAGTGGCAGAAACTGGTAGATATAGGAATGTCAGGGGCATAATCGTTTCAGGCTTCCCATTTTCTGTGGCCTCTTTGTTTCCAGAACAGTGATTTGTTTTTACAGCATATTTTGAGATAAATGTTTAATATTTTAATGTAAAAGCATCGGAAACCAACAGAATATATATATATATATATATATATATATATATATATATATATATATATATATATATATATATGACCGAACCTAAGCTATGCATATAAATGGAGTATGCATTTAAACAGAATTCATGCATATTCATGAAGGAGAAATGGGACCATACTTTTACTATGCACTTAAGCAATCTATACAATTAAGCGATATGCATTTATGTGGAGCATAATGTGTGTGTGTATATATATATATATATATATATATATATATATATATATATATATATATATATATATATATATATATATATATCTGTGTGTGTGTGTATTTCATTCAGATAAGGAAAATAGTGTTTTTTTGTGTTTCTTCTCTTGAAATGTATGTATTTAGTTTATTTGAATGAACAGTGTCATGGCAAGATTATACCTTTATGAATTTAGTCCTAGAAAGCTATTCAAAATGGATATACATCAGTCATCACATTAATTCTACTATGTTTTCTACATATTTTTCTCAGTTCTGACCTTTCCACTGTGTGACATCAATACAAATCATATGTTAATCTAAAATACCTCCAAAGATGACTTCACAGTGAAATTTTTGTATAAGGTTCACCAACATTTTTTTTTTTACAAGCTGCACTGTAAACAGAGCAGCATGTAAACAGAACATAGATTTCATTTCGGGATCATCACAAAGACCTTATTATTCAATGTGCACTGTTGCCGAAATGCACACAGTCAACCACTCTGTGAGCTCATATTGGGTCCTACTAAATACTGCTAAGCCCGACAAAGCCCGACAAAGCCAGACAAAGCCTGACAAAGCCCAACAAAGCCTGACAAAGCCTAACAAAGCCAAGCAAAGCCTAACAAAGCCATGTCAGATCAAATAAAAAATGCGTATTTATATTTTTAATTATATTGATGAATAAATTAACAAAGCCGAATAACTAGTTTTCAACATATTTATGCAAAATTATATGACCGAAAATTGGAAGACAGAGTACAAATTCAAACTTGAATATTGGCAAAGTATGACAAAATCTTACATAAACTGTTTATTACCGTATCCATTGTTCATTGAACTTATCGAAAGAAAGTGCAATTTTTTCAATATGTACTAATCACACAAAGCCAGATAAAATCCTACAAAGCGTAACAAATCCTTACAAAGCCTGAGAGTCATAAAAGTCATTTTAGACAAGTGTATTTATATTGTAAATTATATTGACGAATAAATTAACAAAACTGAAGGACTAGTTTTCAACATAATTATGCCAAATTAAATAGCCAATAAAATTTGGCGACAAAGCTCGAATTAGAATAATACGAAAATCGTATGTAAAATGTTTATTGTAAGTTTAAAAACGTTTCTTTCCTTGTAATGAGTTAAATATACAATAAAAAAAACAATGATCATAGACAAAGCAAACGCTTTCTAGTTCTATTATATTTATTGATATAAAGTATGTATCAACACTATATATTATCAAATATTTTTAGAATGTTACAATATTGTACAAATAATAAAAAGAATATAATGAACAATATATACACTCTTTTTTAATCTGACTTTGCGTGGCTTTGTTAGGCTTTGTTAGGCTATGTCTGGCTTTGTCTGGCTTTGTTAGGCTTTGTCGGGCTTTGTCATAATAATAAAAAGAAAATATTTGAGAAAATGCAAGATTTAATATTTAACTTAATTCACAATAGTTATATATGTATTTGCGCGTCTTTGCTGTGTTTAGTAGGACCGATACGTCTTGGAGACGAATGTTTTTGGGCGCGGTCAAAGAAACAACTCGATGATAATTACAGCTGGTAACAGCGAAAACTTATGTAAATGGGTATAACAAAACAAAATATTATATCCTTGCTATTATTTGTAGAAAATTATAATTATCTTGAGAAAGAAAACAGAAAATATTTAAAATCGCCAAATGTCTGTCTCTCCCAGTGCGCACGTCGAGATGGCACTAAACTCTTAAGGGGAAGCTGAGAAAATAATAGTATAAGAAGTGGCACAGGAAGAGATGAGGATGGAAGGAGAAGGAAGTAAAGAAGAAATCGTATATTAGAATAAAGATGACATTTATAACAAGCCAAATTAACATATATTTCCGTATTTATGTCATATTTAAATTGTTTTAAATTATGAAATACCATTTTTATAATGTCTTCTTATTTAGTACAAAAGGCTGAACATGGATTTGGCAACGGCCAATCAAATCTACAATGAATAATCACAGATTCTAAACTGGTTACATATTTTAAACTGTTCCTTTGCGCTGAGTTAAATCGATAATAAATAAGAAATAACGACAACAGACAGAGCAAACATTTTCTAATTCTTTCTCTGAGTCCTTGTCGCCCGGCACCGTGTTTTTTTATTTGGCTTTTTTGCCAATTTTGGGGCTTTCAACACAGTGTACATGCCATCAGAGGACGTGACCGCTGTTGTTAATTTAAGGTGTGGTTTCTTAAAAAATGTCATGAATATATCGTCTTTTTCTTCCTCAGATTTGGAATTCCATGATAATTTAATTATTTTACATCTGGAGAATTTTGTGTTGAGGATATAGTTCCCGGTGCCGTAAAGAGATCGGCGGAGGTCGACGAGCTGGACCTTGATCAGTTCATATATTTTTTCTATGAGTTCGTTTGTGGTGTGCTACTTATCCGTTTAAGTCTATTTATTATACTTTTAGTTTTAATTAGGAGGTGATTAGGTATGGCTAATCCGCCCCTTTTTTTTTAACTCTATATAATTTCTGCTTGTTTATGTAATGTGTTTTGTAATTCCATATGTAATCTACTATTTCATTATCTATGTCTTTTTTTTTTTGGGGGGCAGGTTGCTCTTTCCGCTGATCTTCACAGTCCATTAATGGAAAGGCCCTGCTGTTTTTAGTAAAGTTGTGTGCTATAGTATCATTTTATATAGTTAATTTTATTTCGTAAAAAATGTAAAATATATTGTTTGTTTTTGCTTTTTTTTCTATTCCAGACATTCATCATTATACAGTGCATATTCCCGTGATTCTCTTTCTTCTTCTCTTTCTCTTCTCCTTTTCTCCTTCCTTGTCTCGATTCTCTCTTTTATAAATTGTTCTTCTGCTGTCATTTGTTTCTTTGTATGTTCTTCTGGTATACATTCCTCGTCATTATACAGTGCATATTCCCGTGATTCTCTTTCTTCTTCTCTTTCTCTTTTCTTTTTTTTTCTTTCCTTGTCTCGATCCTCTCTTTTAAGGGTAGTTTTTCTGCTGTCATTTGTTTCTTTGTATGTTCTTCTTGTATTTTTGTTGTCTTCCTGACTTCCTGACTTTTTGTTGTTCAGACTGTTGTGGTATTTCTCTATCCTTATTTGTATTTTCTTGATTTGGATTGCTGATCGTATTATCCGCTTTAGGTTTCAATTGTTCAAGTGTTTTGTGTTGTTGTTCCTTGTTGTGGGTTTCTCGTCCTTGACTGTTTATCGAGATTTTCTCTTTGGATGCTTTTTTCGGTTGCTCAGTTGCTTCCTTTGAGGTTTGCTATGGACTAGTTGTTCGTTTTTGTGGGATTGGTGTTTGTTTTATTGCGTCAGTCTTCCCTCCTGATGTCGTTTGTTTTGTTTCCGGATTAGTTTGTCTTTCATGGATTTGTCTCTCGTTTGTGTCGTCTCTCATGCATTTGTTTGGTTTATGTCCTATTTCTCCACATTTGTTGCATTTTCTGTGGTAAATACATCCTTTATACCACGTTGTTATTAAAAACCCATGAAATCATGCTCTTTTAATTGTTCGGAGTTTCGTTTTTTCTACTTCTAAAATTCTGGTTTCGTTAAAGATGTTGAGACTAGGTGCTAACCCCAATCTTGATTTTCCTACTTTTATTCCAAACTTCTCTTCGATCCATACAACAACAAGTTCTATTAGTATTTCCATGGGTATTCCTGTTATGTGTAATTCTCCCGCTTGTTTTCTTATTTTCCTCATGATTGGTACCGGGCTTCTTATTACTGCTCTATGTCCACATAACGTAGTTTCTCCAAATGGTAGGGCAGGTGTATTCCCTCTATATCTTATGTAGTAACCCTCTTTTGTATAGTTGATTGAATACACCTTTGATAGTAATTCTTCATCCTTGATCTTCAGTTCTATCAAGATAGATTCCGTTCTCGGTATTTCTCTGCCATTTAAGTCTGGAAAAACTAATTGCTGTGTTCCCTTTCTGAAACTGCATTCTATATAATCTCCGTCGTCTTGTACAACACGCCTTGTCCTGAAGTACTTTTGCAAGTCCAGCATTATTTGTCTTGATTCCGCCATTATTTCTCGTGCTCTCCGTGTGGTTTAAACTTCTGAGTTTCGCTCTGTATCTTCCTTTCCTGTTTATCTTTCCTCCTTTTACTTTTAGTTTCTTGTCATATTTGTTTTTTCCTTTCTTTTATTATTTTCTCTATCATCTTGTCTCTTTTTTGTAGTCCAAAACATGCTGCATTCACATTCCCGTGGATTTAAGCGCTGTCTGCTTGGTGCGGGCCATATTATATTTTAAACTGTGATAGACACTTCCTTTCGAGCAGAAGCACTAGGCATGGTGTATGTTAAATATAAACAAGAAATATATTTCAGAGAGATGTAAATGATATCTAATGACGCTAACACTTAGTAAATTGTTGAATGATAAACCAATATGTACGTGTCCCCTAGTATAAACAGGTATCATTTGAAATGCAAACTTTGTCGACCAATTTTCGGTCATTTAAATCTGCAAGAATAAGTTGATAATTAGTCTTTCGGCTAAGTTAATTTTTCCATCAATATAATGAACAATATATACACTCTTTTTTTAATCTGACTGCGTGGCTTTGTTAGGCTTTGTCTGGCTTTGTCGGGCTTTGTCGGGCTTTGTCAGGCTTTGTTGGGCTTTGTCAGGCTTAGCAGTAATTAGTAGGACCGCTCATATTCTCAAGAATAAACAATTACCTGTAAATCCCTACCAAAAATGCATAAATATAACTCTTCAATCACCACCAAAATGAGAGTAAAAAAATGTTCCAAAAATAGACTAGAACTACATTTATTGGTACTGAACTGGAAATACTAATTGTGATGCTATTCCAAATGTTGACTATAGGAGAATACCCAATGAGTTATCTCCCCATATTATGGCCCCGTTATAAATATTTTTCATTTTTGAAGTTTAGTATTTATCAAGCATGGCTATATTCTGTTTAACTAATTTATACAAACATGAAAGTTTTAATGAAGATCCAATAGTTGTGCTAGATTTTATATAAAAAAAAATATGGGGTAGGTAAAAGGGTACACATTCCTCAGCAGACTGAGGTTACATGTGACTATTCATTGTTGGTCCTAATTAAAACTGAAGCTATAAATATGTTTTCAGGCACTATCAAGAGCTATTGATTTTGTTCATTTTCATGAAATTAAGTGGGATCATGTTTTTTTTCCCCTGAAAATTGACAAAAATACATTTTGAGCTTTGCCAACCCCACCCCCTAATTTCATGTCCTGAAATCACGCAAAGTTGCATCACAGAGACAGTTGAGACTCAATTTTTATCATTCTTGGATGCACCTCCATTTAAAAAAAAAATAGCTTGATTTACTTGCAAAAACAGGTATTTAAATTTGTATGATCTGTATCTAGAACTAGTCATATGTTCAGCAACACAGGGCCTCAACGACCACACTATGTAACGTATGTTACGAGACTGATGATGATGATGACTGCAGGGGGAAAATGGACTTGTATAAAGAAATAATCATAAATTATTAAAAGCTGACAATACTATAAACACGCATGGAAAAGACAAATATGTCAATGTTCATTTTCATCCTTTAAATCTCCCGCTGTTACTTAAGGTTTTTGAAATGCTTACCGATATGCATAAAACTGAAAATGCGGCTACATACATGTGATTAGCTCTGTACCTAAATATCGCAACGGGCCCAAAACGGTATCTTAGCATCACGGAAAAAGAATTGGAATGAAGAAAACCGAGGGTGAATTACTTCCCTAACAAAATAAGCATAATGTACATAGTTAATAAAATAACATTTAAAAAATTTGTTTTAAAGAAAACATCGTTACATATGATTCAAATTAAGGTACTGTCTAGTCATTCAGTAATGATTCATAAAAATAAGGAAGATTATTCTCCTTCTGGTCATACAAAATGTAAACATAATAAACTGTACAGTTAACGATTCATTACTATGAGATTTAGAAAGAAATGGTGAAAAGAATTATACTATCTAGATTTATAACATTCAAGATTGTTTCCAATTTCATACTTTCTACAATTTGACTAAAAACTCGTTATTTACTAAGATATTTTCCACGTGATTTACATCAAAATCTAAATGCAATTCCTCACAGTTTAAAAAAAATATCTCTCTTTATTTCCATAATTTAATTATTAACACTATATTTCTATCTTTTGAATTGGGATTACCTAATGGTTTGGATAGAGCCACTGACAACCAAATCCAGCTCCAAGTCTTCAGGAGTGGCTTAACTAAGCCCGCGGAACCTGTTTAAACGGGGTGGAAAAGGGATGACAGATGAATTTCTGGCGGTGAAAACCAGACGCTTTGGGCAGATTGGTCTCGTTAACATTGGGTGGTCGCCCATCTAGGAGAAATGAATCTCTGACTTCAAGCCTTCGCTGCCTGGTGACTAATCCCTCTCGTGGGAAAGGCTAAGGGAGTAAACTCAAACAGAAAATCTAGAGACTGAGTCCCTAAGGAAGGCGACTTGACATTGTTTTCTGAGTCATCTCGGCAACTCCTGCGACACCGCTGGTTAAGTATCGGCTTGTCCTTTCCCTTGGATCGATCGGCTGTGTGGAGAGGAGGAATCAGCTGCATGAGCAACAACTGATTCTTCATATCACTCAGCTTCGCTTCACAGTGCCGACACAACACGTTAATCAGCAGTTTACCGGTTATAAGTCATCGCTCGATTGATCTCAACGACGAACTTGCAAGACTCCGGGTCGAAATCATCGCACTACAAGAGACACGGCTACCAGATTCCAGGTCCTTGAGAGAGGCGAATTACGCGTTCTTTTGGCATGGAAAGAGCGCTGATGAAGCCAGAGAGTTTCGTTTTGGATTTGCCGTCAGGAACTCTCTGCTGAAGATGTTAGAACCCTGTCAACAAGAAAACTGAAGAATGTTATCCCTATTCTACCACACTAAAACCGCACCCGTCAACCTGATCAGCGTTTACTCTCCCACACTAAACACCACCGCAGATACCAAGGATGAGTTCTACGACGAATTAAACTCGCTCATTGGCAAAATTCTGCTTGAACGCTAGGTTTGGTGCTGACCATGAATTTTCGACTACCCGTCTTGGCAAGTTTGGCAATGGAAAGATGAATGAGAACAGGCAGCGACACCTAGAGATGTGCTCGTACCACGACTTCAGCATCAGCAGTTTATTCGTTTACACAGAGCCATAGCATAAAGTGTCTTGTAGGCATTCCCGGTCCAATCACTGGCATCATCAGTATGAGAAGGTCTGCCACGAAGGGTGTGCTTCTTAGTCGTACCTTCCACAGCGCTGACTACGACACTGACACTGGTGTGCTGAAAAATTGAAGCTTCAGCCAAAGAAAGTACAGCGCAAAGACAAGAGTGAAAACCAAGCATTGACGTGACTTCGTATCCAGACAAATCTGAATAATTCACTTATGTCCTCTCCAAGACGTTTGATTCAGAACCTTGTAGCGGCAATGCTAACGAGAGATGGGATCACATCAGAGAGACTGTATACAGCACAGCCACACTGATCGTAGGTAAGGAGCAGTCAAGGAACAACGACTGGTTTGCGGTTAACTCCATAACACTCACGCCAGTCTTAGAAGAGCGTCTCAGTGCTCATCTGGAAAACAAACGACCCCCCTGCCAGATTACTGTAGAGGAATACATGTCTACCAAAAGCAGAGTGCAGAGGTTAGCACGAATACTGGCTTCAGTTCTGTAAGGGCATCCAATCAGTAGCATATATCGAAAACAACAAATGCATCTACTCTGACGTAAAAAAGCAATGGGTTCATCGAATAAAGTGATAACACCGCTGAAGCCATCCGCAGGTAGTAATACCATACATGGCAAGGACAAGCAGATGTAGCGTTGAGTGGAGTACTACTCTGAACTGTTCTCCAGAGAGAATCACGTGACCAACGATACCCTCAACGCCTCAAAACCTTTCGCTCATGGCCAAATTGGACGAGAAATCTACTGTGGTAGACCGAAGAAGGCCTTATATAAACTGTCCTTACGTTAGGCCCCGGGGAAGGATGGCATCCCATCAAAAATCATCAAGTAAAGCTTCGGCATGCTGCTAACAAACCTGCACAACCTCTTCTGCCAGTGCTGAGATGAGGGTGTAGTGTCCCAGGACATGAGAGACCCAACATTGTAGCCCTGAACAATAACAGAAGCGACAGAAGTAACTTCAACGACTATAGGGGCATGTCCCTTCTCAGCATCGTGGAGAAAGTCTTCATCCTGAACAAACTGGAGACTCTTGCTGACAGAGTGTAACCAGAGTCGCATAGCGAATTCTGCGTAGCGAGGTCTACAATCGAAATGATCTCAGTCAAGCAACTGCAGGAGAAATGCAGAGAACAACCCAAGCCCCTCTTCCTGGCCTTTATAGACCTCACTAAGGCGTTCGATCTGGTCAGCAGAGACGGCATCTTTACAATCGTGGCGAAGATTGGATGGCCTCCAGAGTTACTTAGCACGATCCAGTCCTTCCACGATGACATGAAAGGCTCAGTGCAGTGCGATAAATTAACGTCCGACCCCTTCAAAATCCGCAGCAGAGTGAACCATGGTTGCGTCCTAGCCCCAAAGATTTTCTACATCTTCGTCTCTGTTCTGCCAAACATGCCTTAGGAACATGCCCATATGGGATCTACCTGCACACGCGAACAGACATCAAACTGTTCAACTGGCACGACTAAAGGCAAAGAGCAGAGTGCGTGAAGCAGCCATCAGTGACATGCTCTTCGCAGACGATGCAGCCCTAGCCACTCACACAAAAGCTGCGTTGCAACACCTTATGTACCGCTTTGCTTAAGCAAGCGGTGAATTTGTGCTGACCACCAGCCTAAAGAAAAAAAAAACATGACGGCTCAGAACTCGGACCCCCATGCATTATCAAAAACAACTACGAACTTCAGATAGTCAGTCAGTTCACGTACCTTGGCTCTACCATCACCAACAACCTATCGTTCTCGATGCTGAGCTTAACATGCGGATTTGAAAGGCATCAACAACTCTCTCCAGGTTGTTGCAGAGAGTGTGGTGGAACAACAGCATGCTGACCCTGAACACTAAGATCTACGTGCACCGTGCCTGCGTGCTAATCACTCTCCTGTATGCCACTTAAACCTGAACTATGTTTGTCTCAAAAGAGAAAAGACTGAGCGCCTTTCACATGCGATATCTCTGACGCATACTCGGGATCACTTTGATTGATTGATTAACAAACAACGAAGTGCTTGAACTTGCCAATATTCCCAGCATTATCACACTACTCCGCCAAAGTCGCATCAGATGGTTGAGCCATGTACGTAGGATGGATGACGGACGCATCCCCAAAGACTTTCTTTATTCGGAAATTGCCTCTGGCAAAAAGTCGAGCGGACGCCCACATCTCTGCTTCAAGGGTGGCACGATAGGAAAGCCAGTGACATCGATAGCAACACATGCGAAGAGCTTGCTTTAGACATGCGCAGCTGGATACACGTTCTGATCAGTGGTTTGAAAGCCGGCGAGGACAAGCTACGCTTGCTAGCTGCTGAAAAGCGATCCTGGAGGAAGAAGAAGCAGCTCCAACACACACCTAACTCAACTTTCAAGCGTTGCAAGGACTGCCACTCTCGTGTTGGGCTACATAGCCACTACAGACGCTGCCTGCACAACCACCAATCGGGACATCTCTCATAGTCGCAGTTCCACCCTCTCTCTCTCTCTCTCTCTCTCTCTCTCTCTCTCTCTCTCTATATATATATATATATATATATATATATATATATATATATATATATATATATATATATATATATATATATATATATATATATATATATATATAATATTTTATGTGAATCAACAAGAGACTTTTGGCACTGCAGCATTTCGCATGTTGCAACAGACTTCATCGTCTTCCAGTTTGTATTTCATCGGGATTTGAACTTTTTAAAAACAATTACTATTACTTCTATCATTTAATTCTTTTATTTTGTTTTAGATTTGATGCGTAAAACCTTAAGTTCTTTATTATTATTTGTTAAATTTTACAAAGCTTGTTGTCTTCATTTTTATCCTGTTTTTATTTTTTTGATAAAAGCGTAGATAAGCGTAGATGAAGTAGAGAAAGAGTAGTATTAGGATAGACAGTCATAAGTGAAAGTGTTATTCTACGACTTTCGTCCCTTGGTACTCAGATCAATAATGTTGTCATGACTGACTGCAAAGATATATAAGTACATCAACTGACGGTAAAGACAAAACCCACTCAAGACCAAAAATCTCTGACAGGGTAAAATCTCCTCCCCCAGGGCGAAATGATAGATCAGACATAATCCCCTCGCCCTCAATGATTTGAAACTTTTAAAACGTAACAAATACACTGGCCTATTTTAAAACGAATAGAGATAGAATAGAAGACGTGACATATCATCAATATACTTTGAATTTAATTAAATTATTGAATTTCAGGTTTATCCAGTTAAATTATGACAGCTTGCAAGCATTTCCACCCAAGGGACACATTTTTTTAAAAATGTGACATGTCATCAATATTCCCTATATTTAATTTAATAATAGAATCTTCATGTTTATCCAATAAAATGATGACTTAGCTTTTAAGTTCTTCCCAAAAGATAACAAAAATTGTCAAATACAATAGCAATGGTCAATCATTGTGAAAGCGACGTGACCAAGAAGATAGAATTACAATTAGTCTTTCAGAACAAAAGATGCCATGTCAGCGGTTTCAGCAGCTGTTGCCGCTAATTTGTTTCAAATTTGAAAGGCTTTTGTTTGAACGTATTGGTGTTAGTTACCCTGGTGTCATATATTTGCAATTAACAAATTTGGGTGTTAAAGGTTTTCAGTTAACAGTGATCTTTGCCCCAAGGGTCCTTTGAGTTTTGTTGATATGGCGCGTTTTGTGTTTGCATTTGTTTATATATTTTAATCCTGGCTTGGAGACTGGTATGTATGTATGTATGTATGTATGTATGTATGTATGTATGTATGTATGTATGTATGTGTGTGTGTGTGTGTGTGTGTGTGTGTGTGTGTGTGTGTGTGTGTGTGTGTGTGTGTGTGTGTGTGTGTGTGTGTATATATATATATATATATATATATATATATATATATATATATATCGCTTTAGTTTAGTGCATGTGTTTTTACATGTCTTTCGCTTCTTTGCATCTTTTTGCGCTTCTTGCAAGTGTTTAGTTACACCCAACAACTCCCAGCATGCACTGCAACATAGAAACAAAATATGGAGGATGAAAACAAAGTTAGTAGTGATGACATGTGTATTCAATGCAGAGCCATTTGACTCACATTTTAAATGAGAAACTTGCATAAAGAAGGTAATTTATAAAGGTGCAATCAGTGACAGGCAGAGAACTCTCTTGCTAGGATTCCTTGGTTTTGACGCACTTAAGCATTTTCTCCTTTTTCAGATACAACTTATTTCTCAGTGATAACTAATATATCTGATTACTTTGGAAACATTATTTTTGTTAGTAAAGCGTGGATAACAAATGACAATAATATATTTCCTCATACTTTGGTTTTAACGAGGTTTGATCCAAACAACCACTTGTCGTAAAGATATTGTATATTACGTCACCCATTTTGACGCACCTCGCTGGAGTCTATTTTTCCTTGTAACACAATATACTATATTGCACAGCAACATCAGTAGCACATTGAAAACTCAAGTGTTTAGGAAAATGACATTAAGAAAATTAATTGCATTCTGGCAGATCATTGGTGAATAAAGGAAGATTAAGGGACAAAGAATGCTTCTAAGAATATTGCAGTATTTCTCACTGTAGCAGTGTCTTTGAGAACTTTGGCTTAAAAATTCACTTGCCCAGCTCAAAGTAGCAAATGAAAATATTGTTGAGTTTATAGTATTTTGTTATATATTTTAAGATTTTGACAGGTTTTACATTTATCTTTTATTTTCCTTTACATTTTAACAGAATTCGAATCTTTACCCTTTATATTTTTTTCTGTACTTAATGTTTAATTTATTTGCAACAGTTTATCTTCCTGGAGATTTTACCTTTAATTTTCACTATATAGCCATTACTGTACTGAGGTGACATTAAATGCTAATACATACATATGTAAATCCAGTCGTCTGCAATCCAGCTGACTGCTTCGGTAACATAAGTAGCGTCCACCTTAGATGTCCCTTGTTTGAACCCTGGCCAAGACATACCAAAGACTTTTAAAAATGGTACTTGCAGCTGTCACGCTTTGTTCTTAGCATTAAGAGGTTAGTATCAGGACTAGTCGGCCTAGTTTCAGAATAAATATGACTGGGTGGGACATGATACTACATGTCTGCAGCATGATGCCCCAGTGCTAAACATATAAACTGCCACACTGCAGAGATCATAGCGATATGACTAAAATTGTTAAAGCTACATTAAAACTCCAAAATCACTAAATTCCAGCCACCAATTCATGAATGATAATTCTACTCTTTAACAAAAAGATTGTCAAGAATTTTGCAGACTTTATTTATTATAATTCATATTTTGCAACCTGTAGTTTGTTTCTAATTGTTTTGATTGAAGTCTTTTAACAAATTCAGCAAAATAACATTAATCTGATATCAGTTTTCTGTTACGTTTGCAAGGTCTTGATTAGTATGAGTTAGATGGGTTTTATTATGGCCCCATTTTTATTAACCATGCAGTGCCATAATTCTGGATTTTTGAGATGAGACATGACATTGCAGCAGATGATATGCTTCCAGCATCTCGCCAGTTACTGATATCAAAGATTCTGTTCTGTTTTCACCAATCTATTTTTTGTGTTCAACTTTTTGAAAACTGAAACCACCTGTACATGATTTATCGTACAGCTCTTATAGAATGTTCCCTGATTGTTTGATGTTTTTAAACTTTAGGACAGAAGTGAGTTTGGTCAATATCTTTCTCAGTAGTCTTGTGGGTATCTCTTCTAATCCTGTGACTTTATGGACAGTCAAGCCAGTCAGTAGCTTGTACACTCCATCTGGCAACATAATTAATTATATTGTATCATATGGGTTCTGTTGTCTTTGATGAATGATACATCTTCACTTTTGCTGAAAAGGGAAGAGAGCTGTTAATTCAGTATGTTGTCAAACAGACATCAAACTATCAATTACTAGCCTTCAATAGGACAACCCTGTGCCATAACTTAAAAAAAATGTAACATATGGAATTAGTAGCAGATTTTTGACTGTTTATATTAGTCATTAGTGAAATGAAAAATAGTAGTGGAAACCTTCACTCATATTTTTGACATTTTTTTTAAAATTCATGACCACCATCATCCCACTAGAACCTTATATGGATTCAAAACCTTCATTTTCATTTACTCATCCATATGAAGCACATATACAATATTTTCAGATGACAAGAAACAGTTCATATTGCCTATGAAAATGCAACCTTTGACCTTGTCCTCTACTTATCATCTTAAAACACCATGTCAATTATAATCACCCTTCCTTAGTCAATGTAGATTAATTCAGACTACAAGGATGCACAGACATATGGGCTGATAGATGGGCAGACTGACATGGTCACAGTGTATGCACAAATGTAAAAAAATAATGATAAATTCTCAAATAATGGTCTTTATCATTCCTCATATTATTTGCTGTAGGCAGGTGACTTGTATTAGTTAAAATATCCCCCAGTCTCTTTTATTGAATATCCAATAGTTCTAATATATCTGTAATAAGTCAAAACTAATACAACTGTATGTGATAAAACTTGTGTAAAAAATATTTTTTTGAATTATTTTTTGTCATGAAGTATGAAAATCACTAGAAGGCAACTCAGGAATAGCAATATATTCCTTACTAATTGGAATTACTAACCTACCAGTACTGAACAAACTACTGTGATATATAGCACTGGAAAATTGCCCAATATGCTGATAAGACAGTGTAATTCTACTAAAGACACTTCCATTTCAAGGACACCTATGCACAAAAGACCAAACTTGTACTGTAAACCTCTCTGCTTCATTTTATTTATTGATATTTGAGGACCAACTGTCTAAAGGAAAATGTTTTGTAGTCAGATGAGAATTCTATGTAGACTGCAGATACAAAGGTCTCTCATTCTTGTTAATTTGTTCTCTTACAGGAATTGTTTATGTGACCAAGAATTGTAAAGATGCCAGCATACATAAGGCCTATACAACACACAAGAGATTTTTCCTTAAAACCTCCTGATGGATTGCGTTACGGAAACTTTGACAGCATTGTTCATCTACCTCCTATCAACAGTGGCAGTCAGAAAATTGGACCACATAGCCTCTCTGTCCTAAACAACCAGCAAATCTGTAGAACGGTTTCTGAGTGGTTTGAAATTTGGCGGCCATGGCAGCAAAGAACTCTATTGTGTGGAATTGTGGACAGGTGTGTTATCATTTCTCTTTATAATTAATAACTGTGTTTCTTGATAATTTATCCCTGTGCAATTTTCACATTGGTCCATTTCATCTCCAGAATATTTCACTCAGAGACAATTGTTCCCTTTACTGATTTTGACAAACTTACATAACCAGGGCATCTGTTATGAGACAGGTGGATGTATTTTCAATTTTTGGTCTGGGGTGACCAGTTAAATGTGCTAGTAAGCTGAGAATCATATGTATGGCCATCTTAAATAGTATCAACATCTGATTTTATTTATACCATGAGGTGTTAGCTCAAAGGCAGATGGTCAAACACCCTACATTAGCTATCTCTAGTCCCTTTCACTGTTTCAGGTGCAAAATGTACAAGCAATGCTGTGTTTTTTATTTCTTGGTTAAAGTTTTGGATTTTCAAAGAGGTTCAATCTGTGACATGCCTGATAAACCTTTTGAAATAGTCTTTAGGTTGCATGTTGTACTACATGTGGGCATATATGCGGGTTCTAGCTTTCTTATTCGCTGTACTTGTCATAGAACAAAATAGATTATTGGATGATCTTTTGTCTGTCACTATCTGTTTGTTATCGTCAATCCTAAACAAGTTGGAAGATTGCTGTTAACCTTTAGACACACTGTCATTCCATGGTCTAGCTGGTCCTGATAAATCAAAATGGTGCCACTTGTACATCTAATAGGGCCACCACAGTGGCCATCTTGAAAATTTTGGTTTTGCTATAGAATGGATGGTCATATCTACATGGTATTTTCACTAAATACTTCTTATAATATCTAGTTGGTTCAAATGAAGATGGGGCCAGCCTGATGTCATATCCTATTTACTCTAAAAAATAAAGTCATAATGACATTGCAGGGTTCAAAACTAACACATGTCCATTAGTCTGCGACTAATAGTTTTCCTCACGGACTAGTAAATAGGTTCCAATACAAGTCTGCCTAATAAAAAAATGAAGGCAAGTAATTATTTTAAAGTTTGCTTTCCTGGTATTTTTTAATGAATTTTAGAACAGAAATGTGGTCAAATAACTTGCTATTTTTAGTTATTGAATTTGTTCTAACTCCTGCATTTAAATCCAGATCATCAAGGTGCTTTATATTAAGCATTACAAATGGTGTGCAAAGCGTTATTGGTGTACTGACCAGGATCATAGTTAAACAAAGAAAGCAAAGAGAACATTGTGGCGATTTGCTCAAGGTGTGGAAAATCCGGCCAAAAGACAGAAGACTGACAATAATGAGGACAAAAGGGAATTCAACAAACAGTATGATAAAGAAAGTAGGAACCAAACTTTTCTAGAGAAGTGGAAATGAGGTCGTACATGGCTTAACTTTAACCCCGAAGTAAATACCATGTTTTGCAGTGACTGCAGAGAGCATTAAAAAAACAGAGGATGAAAAAAAAGCTCATTTGTAGTTGGATGTTCCAGTTTATGGACTAATGGATTTTGCTGCAGACTAATTTGTCTTTTGTCCTGTTAGTCTGCTTTACTAGTTTTTTTACCAGAAGATTTCTTATGATGGCCTGTTGGTCCTGAAAAAATTTGCCAATCTGAGATCCAGTATGGCTGCCAAAGTGTCCATCTTGAAAATCTTATCACTACTTCTCCTGAATGGATAGTAACATCCACATGGCGTTTTCACTAAAAAGTGTGTGTATGTTGGATTTTTAATGTAGATTTAAAACATTTCATTCATATCGTTATGATTTTTTTAGTGTGGCAGTTTATAATGATGTCTAGCAATGGGGCATTATGCCACAAACATGTAGAAATTCATCTGCAGCAACCAGATCTTCCTTAGCATATTCTCATGTCATTTTGATATTATGAAACTCTTTAAGCTTCCTAAAGCAATCAAACCAGCAATTGCTAACAGCAAATGAACCACATTAGCCTAATTTTGCATCAACTCTTGTTACAAACTTATTGGATTTTCTTGAAAAATTGCCATTTCCAAAATGGCAGTTGTGCTATATTTGGTATTTTATCCATGTGGCAAATGGACATTTCATTTTCTCTAAAGCATCCAAGAGAGCTTTAATGATTTTCATGGTACTGACATCTGTTGATCTTTGGCCATGTTAGTTTTTCTTTTGTCATTGGCACGCATTGTTCTTATTGTAGAGTCACTAATTCCTAATGCTTTATGAATGTCAGTATTTCTCTCACCACATTCAAATCATTTCATCCTTTCATTTTAATATCAAAGACAAGAGACTTAGCATTTTTCACATGTGAGCACCTTTCAAAATTTAATAAATAAAACACAGAATGATAATGATTAAAATGTTTTTAAAAGCACTAAAATAATTAGGGTGGTGTGAGTTATATTAGTACAGTAATGACCAAGATGGCACTGTGCTCACACTGTGAGTGATGAGATGCGTGCATGCACATACATGTATAAGAAAAATTAAAGTGAAATCTCTTGAGTTATTTATATGTAAATAATGTATGTATACATAATTAATAAGCTAGAAAGAGATAGAAACGTAATTACAGAGATATATTGGTAGGCTTAATTTGTGTTATTGCTAACTAAGTTTTTATGTGAATTTGAATGTGTTATCTGGCTTTAATGGTCTGGACAAATTCTAAAAGAAAGATATTTATTGTCTAGTATTTGACTTAACATTTTTCAATTTTTTTTAAGGTGTTCCATGAGGCAACTGGATATGTTATCTACAACATTCGAACCAATTAGTCACCGTGATTATGTAACAGCTCTGCATCAAACATACCCCACAGCTGCTTTTAAAAAGTTGAAGGAGGGAGTAAAAAAACAGACCAGAAAATTGAGGGGGAAGAAGAAAGCTCCACCAAGAATTAGAAATGATTCAGAATTTGTAGAGACTCTTAGCAACCAAGGTGATGGAAGCCATATTGATGCCATGACTATATACACTGCGGACATGACAAGCAGAGATGTAAGCCCTGAGACAGTCATATACAAAGTACCCACATTCATTCCAGAGGACTCGAAAGAAAATCTAGATGAAGTTCAGCCTAAAATCAAATTAAGAAAGAAATCAAAGGCAGACAAAGCAGAAGCAGAGACTAAGACAGAAATATTGAAGGGAAGTAATAAAGATATAGCCAGCCATTTGCCAAAAATAGGTGAAGGAGGAGAAAGTTTATTGAAATATAATGCCAATTCAGTGAAAAAAAAGAAAGAAAAATCAAAGCGAGTAAATAAAGAAGATGAAGATCAAGAGAGTTCAGAAAGGAATTTAAAAACTGGCACTGAGACTCAAAATGTCACTGGTAATTCCCATAATGTTCTAAAGAATAGTTTAATAGAGGACAGTGTGGAAACATTTGCCGACTCTCTTGCTGAAGACATTTTGGACTCTGCATTAGACTATTTAGCAGATCAAAAGGCACAGAATAAAGCCAATGAAAAGCATCATCACCATGAACATGGCAGTGAAGAAACAAAAATTTCACCAGATATTGAAATGGAGGAGCAATTAATTGATGGTCATAATCAGAAAGTACCCTTTGTTGAAGCAGCTGAGGAGGAGAATGCTGAAAGTGCAGTAGAAATACACAAAGATAAAACAAACCAAGAGCCTAACCTTTTCCATGAGTCAGATTTGCAACAAACCAATCTCTTACTGCATGAAGTCAAACTTAAAAAGACTCTCCCAGCTGCTGTGTTGAGTCAGCTTAGTCGACCATCTGGGGAGCCAGTTCAGAAGGGACAACTTATAATGACAGCCCCAAACTGGGAGCGTATATCTCCTGTACAACAGGGAATGGGAGAGGAGACATTGAAAAGTCCAAACCATGACAGAAATGGGTCTGAGTTGTCTAAAACCTTGACTGAAGTGAATCGTGTTCGATACAGTTTGTTTGGAGCAAACGCAATCAGTACACCTGATTTCTTTGTCAAAGGTCATTTATATGGATTTGGTGAGTGTAATATATTACAGAATATTAACGTTATTTCAATAAAACTCTATCATGTATGCTTTACAAAATGTTTTGCAATCACTTTTTCAAAAATTTAAATATTATTAACATTATTACAAAGGAGGTATCATTGAGTGGTCTCAGAGTTCTAGAAAGCAGTGGTACTATCTACACTTCTCAGAAAATAATAGGACTAGCAAATAATTCTTCATTAGAAGACAATTTTTTGGAATCATTTGCCTGGGTAAAATAAAATTATGTACAGTCTAGAAACCCCCATCTAGAACAACTAAAAAGCTCATCATTGCAAACTCCTATATTTTTCACTCCATATTCTTACTCCTATTGCCACATCCAAGACAGTGACTTTGTGGTCATAATTCAACATCAAACACATATTTCATAAATATTTAAAGGTTGGTAGAACATATTTGTACATGTGATCCCCCTTTTGATTGATATGAATGGAATCAAGGATGATACCCATTCTAACAATTGGCATCACAGGTGCAATATATATGCTAGTTAAGTTTTGTACATATCATTTTTAGTTCTGCTGGTCATAGACAAGAAGAATTTATGGGATGGCTTCTTATCTTTTGTATGTTATCCATCCATATGTTATCACAAGTTTGATATTGCTGCTCATAAAGTATTTCAAACCACATGCATACACATGTGTTATACTAGAAAACGTGATGTCTGGTTGCCAGTCTGACCTCTAATATGGCTTCCTTCAAGGCGAGATTGAAATTTGATCTTGTTATTGATACTCTAGATGTTCTTTTCACCATATGGTTTTACATGAAGAGACTTATTAAAATATCTTATTGGTATATAAAAATACAAATTTGGCATCCAATATAGCCACTATGGCAGCCAATTTGGAAACTTTGTTACTGTTACTTCTCCTGTACAGAAAGTCATATTGGCATGAGATTTTTACCAAAGGATTTTTTTATGATGTTTGATGTGAAAATGGTGCTGATTACAATAGTAGCCAGCTTGAAAACTACTGTGAATTAATTTGTTCAATTGTTATTTTTGATAGTTTTGTGAAAAGAACATTTTTGTCTTGAATTTTACATTTGTCAATTGGGGAAAGGAGGACCTAACATTTCCATAGAAGATATTGCTTATGGGCCTTTAAACTCATTGTTTGTAGCAACCACAAAATCTGTGATAGTTTATATCCCACCTAAGATGGTAATTTTACTTTATATTTACATTGAGTTGAAATTTCACTGAACCCATGGTTATCATTGGGTAAATGATTGAGGCAAATGTCTTTTGGTTACAGTTTTAAAGGTCACTACATCTTTGATTGTCTTTTCATACATAAATGGAGCAGTTTTTGAATTCATTGAACCCTTGGTTATTATTTGGTAAGTCAATGGCCATTTTACTTTATATTTACGAAGTGAAATTTTGCTGAAGTCTTGCTTATCATTGGGTAAATTTTTGAGGCAAATGTCTTTTTATAAATTTATAAAGTGGTTTTAAAGGTCACTGCATAAATGAATGAAGCAGTTTCAGAATTCATTGAACCCTTGGTTGTTATTTAGTAAATGAATGGAGCAGTTTCAGAATTCATTGAACCCTTGGTTGTTATTTAGTTCATGAATGGAGCAGTTTCAGAATTCATTGAACCCTTGGTTGTTATTTAGTACATGAATGGAGCAGTTTTAGAGTTCACTAAACACTTGGTTGTCATTTTGTAAATGAATGGAGCAGTTTCAGATTTCATTGAATGCTTAATTATCATTTTGTAAATGAATGGAGCAGTTTCAGATTTCATTGAATGCTTAATTATCATTTTGTAAATGAATGGAGCAGTTTCAGATTTCATTGAATGCTTAATTAGTAAATGAATGATCATTAGAAAGGTAGTGATAGTCTGAGCATTATGAGTTTAAATTGCATCCTAAAGTTGATAATTACTTTCATGATTTCTTATTAGATGTGTAACACTTATATTTATTGTGAAATTAATTAATGTTGACCAGTTACATATGGGAATGCTGTGTTTCTGCAGTATAACTTTCATTTGACCTGTTATGAATGTCCCAAAGGACAATATATTATTATACAAAACACCATTCATATTATGGCATTTTAAAGACAACTGTCAACTTATAATTACATGTAGCTTTGCTTTGATTGACTCTCTCTTCCAATTTTTCTTGATTGAAAAAAATTTGAATATCTCAAGAAGAAATAAATTGCAGGAAATTAAATGGGAGATTAAAATGAAAGATAAACCACCACCACACAAATGAGGGGTCCCGAGTGGCTGAGTGGTCAAAAGCGCTCTCTGTTATGGATCACTGCCATCTCACCTGTCTGCATGGGTTCAAGTCACAGATTCGGCCAATGTGGATATGTGAGAAAGCTTGCCAGTAACGTCTCATGGGATAGTGGTTCTTTCCAGGGGATTCTCCGGGTTCTTCCTTCATCATTAATACTGACCGCCAATTGTGTGCTGAATAATGGCGTTAAACCCTACAACATCAACTACCACACAAATGCAGCCATGCCAATCTTGTTTTTAGCAACAAAAGTGATAGAAATAATCAACCTTCCTAGGTGGCAGACAAGAGTGATCTCCCCTTGGATAGAGTCGAATCTCATCCATACTCCTCTACTTCTACCACTTGCTCTAGGAAGCAGACTCATTTTGGAGACCTTGATAAGCCAGTTTCTACTTTTTGCCTTTTCATAATTTGGGTGATTATAAAGAGTTTTCTTATACAGTGAAATACAATTTTGTCTTACAATATACAGTACATATCAGCTGCATTTTTATTACTTGACCTAAAGTCACTAGTACTTTGTACTATCTCAGTACGCTACTTTGTTTATGAATTCTGCCAAGTAAGTGTCATGTATAATTACATGTAGCTTTGCTTTGATTGACTCTCACTTCCAATTTTTCTTGATTTAAAAAATTTGATTATCTTGACCTAATATCAGGCTACCTTATAGTTCAGCAGCTTAACAATAATTTTTCCTCTTAGTTGCCACTAGATTTGCATATGGCTGATTCTCCCTACAAGATGGATCCAGTTATATCTGTATGTTGACTCTAGCCTATATCTCTCACAAGATATGATTCTGCTTCACATTGGTGGCTGGGGATTGTGTCACCTCTGGGGAGATATAACTCCCACCAACTGTTACATATTCTGCAAATGTGTTATGATCAGTTGGATGTATTTAAAGAAGAAACCAATTCTTGGAGCAAATATTTCTTTGATAATGCACATTTTACGGCCTGGAATGACTGAAGTATGGAAGAGTTTGGTGCCAATTCCTCACTCTTGTTTAACTGCAACCTAGTCAGGCTGATTATCCTTAGTTCAACATGCTTGGCAAGGCTGAATTTCAGGGTAGGGTTAGTACTTTTCATGTATTGTCAAAGAAATTTTATTCTAAAACCGGCTTCTCATTGTGGTAAATATTTAGCTTTCAGATCAACTATGAAGAAATGATAAGTTGAAAAATTGAGGTGTAGTATACATATATACATGTATATGAAAAATTAAATGAATTTCAGGTCCAGTACGAAGAGAGGTGAGACGGAAAGGTCCTCTGAGTCGATCCTTGGTGCCACAGAATGTTCCAGTGGCTGTAAGTAGGTTCTACAAGAGTGTCAAATGGTGGCCAGAGGAACCCCATGCTGGAATGATCTTCCTCAAACCCACAAAAACAGAACTTATGGATAACTTCAGGGATCAAATTCTTCAGATTTGGAATGTAAGTTGTCATGGTTAATATATATTAGTATAGATATACTAGGGACCCTGAAATCACTTTTTGATGTTAAGTTGATCAAAGGTTTTGATTGGCACATACTGTGTGTAACTGAACATTGGTCATAGTACTCCAATATGTTAGTTTTGATTTGAGATGCCCTCTCCACAGATGCAGAAACAGAACTATAATATGCCGTGTCCATGAACATTGTAGATATAACTTTGTTGTAAACATATTAGAGTACAAAGGGCATTTATATATATTTTAATCCCACTTGTTACTCACCTAAGGTGCCAAACTACTCCCTTTTCATCAGGTTTGTACATACCATTCTCAGAAAATAATGGGTAATTCAAACAGGGGTTGATAATCAGTGTAGAGAATTTGGATCAAATTCCTTCTCAGTATTTTGTCTGTCTAGTATTGGAAATAATAACACATATTAAACTGTTTCCCAAACAAATAAAAGTATAGCTCATGCACTGGAGAAAACATAAAACAAGACATTGTTTAGGCGAGGTAGTTTCTAAAAGGTCTTTGACCATACTTAGTTCAGAGGTGGACCTGTTGACCAGTTGACCAAATTGAAGAGCACATTTAGTACTTAAATCTCATGATGGTCAGTGGCATGTGGACACTTCAAAAGTAGGCTCTTCATATCAACCTCATGGAAATGAAAGCCATTCAGAATGTCTTTTACACTTAGGTGGAGACACTGCCCTGATAATGTCGGACAGATTGGTTGTGGTGATGTACCTCTGTAGAGGGTGAACAATCACGAAACCTTTACCTCAGGGAAGGGAATACCTTCAAGGGTTCTCCCAGTATCAGATAATAATATTCAATTCTGATACATTCTTGACTAGCTCAGTGTCCTGGCCATCACATTATAGAGGGAGGACTGCTTCATCCAGAGTTCTTCCTCCAGAAACATTCCTTGGGGCTGTGCCCTAGACAAATCTCTTTTTCATTTTTCAATGACCACCAGAAGCATGTGTCACACATTCTCTTTTAATTAGGTGTGAGGTAATGCAGACATACACTGTACCTCTGTCAGTTTTGACTGTGAAGATAGTTAAGACATGACTACTGAATACAGTAGCTCTGCTTACCCTACTATCATGAAATGTCCCAAATTCAATGATCTGCTGAATCAAGTAACAGATGTATCCAGACAAGTAATAGCGACCTTCACTCTCATGCTTAAAATGTCAAGAGTGCCACCCTCCTGTCAATGTCCAGATAAACTCCTCTTTGTCTTCTCTCACCTGTCAGGGATGTCTTGATCACAAGGGTGTTTTGTAACATGAGTTGTGGAGTCTATCACAACAGTAGAATGTCCTCTTTTTGAGGACAAACAAGTAGAAATTATATGTTGTATGTGATTGATGTCACATCAATGACATCACACTTTTTTCAGACCCCATTCATGAAAGGCAAATTTATTTTTCTCTTTATCTTCAAAGACAAGAACTTTGTCCCTATCACAAACATGATATCAGGTTTCATGGAAGAGACATTGTTGGCCATAATAAGGTAATCTCTGACTTGTGATCAAATTTTGAATTATCCATAGAACATTCACTCTCTTTATGCTCAAATGTAATCTCTCTTGGATTTTGGGATGGCCAAGCTCATCAAAGTTTGATTCACTGTCTTCTCTTTTTCACAAAGCAGATTTCATACATGATTTGAAATTTATATCAATGCTAACTTCACCATGCAGAGTGAGTAAGATACATAAAATATCCATAGAACTAGACACAGTTCTGTTTGGATGGTTCAGTCGTCCTAATGATACAACCCTCAACTTGATTTATCTGTTGAGAGAAGCAAATCAGCAGGACCCTGTACTATACACTCAGATGTTACCCAAGATGCACAGACAATAACCACATCAACTGGTAATGACAATTCCTACCAGTGAAGACAGGAATGAAAGACATGATCTCACAAACACTGGCTGCTTGGATTAAGGGAGTTGTTAAATCAGTTTATTCTGAACTCTGATAGGATCATGTACACTAATGAACATTTCATCTCACAATACATGAGCTACTGCCATGAGCATTGCCTTCAACATAATGTCTCAATTCAGGACATAGTAGAGTCAGCTGACTGGCATGCCCAGTCTGCTTTCTTTGGCTTCCATTTGTATGACATAGACTCGCAAAGGAGAGACATAAATCTTATTGGGTTACTTGCAGCTGCATTCATGAAAACACCACCTTAGATAGACATGAATTTGTCTTTTTCACTGGATTCATCTGGAAACTTTTGGTGAGACAGTGTTGAATTCCACAGGAATCTCCCACATATCCTCCTGCACTTACCTAAATTAATGTGATCAGGTATTGTATTTGATGGACAAAGTTCAGCATTTCTTCTACCACTTACCTAAATGTGATCAGGTATTGTATTTGATGGACAAAGTTCAGCATTTCTTCTACCACTTACCTAAATTAATGTGATCAGGTATTGTATTTGATGGACAAAGTTCAGCATTTCCTCCTGCACATACCTAAATTAATGTGATCAAGTATTGTATTTGATGGACAAAGTTCAGCATTTCTTCTACCACTTACCTAAATTAATGTGATCAGGTATTGTATTTGATGGACAAAGTTCAGCATTTCCTCCTGCACATACCTAAATTAATGTGATCAGGTATTGTATTTGATGGACAAAGTTCAGCATTTCCTCCTTCACATACCTAAATTAATGTGATCAGGTATTGTAATTGATGGACAAAGTTCAGCATTTCCTCCTGCACTTACCTAAATTAATGTGATCAGGTATTGTATTTGATGGACAAAGTTCAGCATTTCCTCCTCCACTTACCTTATAATATTAATGTGATCAGGTATTGTATTTGATGGACAAAGTTCAGCATTTCTTCTACCACTTACCTAAATTAATGTGATCATGTACTGTAATTGATGGACAAAGCAAAATTTCTTATAAATAGTGTTTCTCACATTACAAATAATCTTTGCTGCAGTCTGAGCATCCTTTAAGGTTTCAAAGATTTAAGTAACAAACTGGTACATTGAGGTACAATGTTTAACTACCGGTGGATAGAAGGGTAGAAGGGGAATAAGAGTTGCTTCCCCTTATCCACAAAAATACATATATACATGTGTGTGTGTATATATATATATATATATATATATATATAGAGAGAGAGAGAGAGAGAGAGAGAGAGAGAGAGAGAGAGAGAGAGAGAGAGAGAGAGAGAGAGAGAGAGAAATGGTTGGGGTCTAGAATGTATAGTAATATAGTGTGATTAGGTAGTATTGTGGGAGAAAAATGCTTTTATCTATCTTAAATGGTGCATATATCCTGGGTTATAGGCAAAGACTTTCAGCAGTATAAATGGAATATTCTTTCTTATGTTTTATCACTGTCTGTAATTTGTTAAAATTCACCTAAATATGATAGTGTTTGAAGTTTTCCTCAGAGACATTGCCTAATCATAAGCCACATCCTCACAAATCCAATCTTCCAAAGTGGAGAGAATCACACCATAATCCACTACCTCATTAATCCAGCCCTTCCAAGCCAGAATAGAGAGATTTGGCATCAAATCCCATCATAATGCAAATTTCTGCTTGTGCAAAGAAGTTTTTTTTATGACATCGCAAAACCAAATTTTTTATATGTCTTTACATTGTTTGAATGAGCCTGTGCAGTGTTTCACACAAGGAAATATACTATAACTATATAAATTTCCATTTCTCATTCTATTTCTATCATAGACAAATAATTTACCTGTCTAACTTCACCTTATGATGTACATGTCAGTACTCTCTTTTTCATAGGGTCTATAATACCTCAAATACAAGTCAGTACATGACCAGATACTTGTCAATTATTATATGTCATAAGCAAAACTTATTGATGTAATTGACATGGTGTAAGTTCTGTGTGATGTTTGACTAGTTTCACATATACATGTATATTCCACTGTTCTGCTTTCTGTAATTACATGTGTCAACACAATAGGTGGGGCTAAGTGCATGGGATGCAAATATTTTATGCTAGCAGATGCTTACCATCTTTTCTAATTGTACTAGCTGCAGTTCAGACCATACTTGTTACATATGGACATGCTGGTTGAAATTGAAAACTTCCTATAAGCATAGGCTTTGAAGGTAGAAGTTGATCAGTCCAAGAGCAATTTAGGCCATCCAGATCATTATAGACTTATCATGCAACATCAGCCCCACTCCTGCTTTTATAGCTGTACTTCTAGAGCCGGTACAAAGTTGGTATGGTAGCCCATGTGGACCAGCAAAGGATATACCAGCACACCCAGGTTCTGCCTATGATGATTATACCAAAATTTCCAGTACCTGAATAGTTTCAATACATTCTCAATTTACACCTTCATCATTTGTGACCAGTTGATCTGTTTTCCTGGTAAACCCTGTCCTGGCTTTATGATACAGTAGAACCTCACATCTAGACTTGCTAGCACCATCAGAAAACTATTTTTTTCTACCCAGTACCAAACTCATGAAAGTCTTGTGGACTGGCACCTTACAACTCCAGCACTGGCCATGGATGGCATGACCATGCATTGACCATAGTTGCACCTCTCTCCATGATGCTTGGTTCCATTCCTGGACCATCTGGAGATAACTATATACATGTACCACCATGACCAGATTTTGAGCCTTATTCACTGTTCATCTAGACTAACTTTGCCAACTTTGTCAGAATTTTGCTTGCCATCACTAGGTACATCATTGGTAACTTTCAAAGTTTTCGCATTCAAGCAACAACCTCAGTCTGGTGAAGTCACATTGTATTGGGAGGAATCTTCAGGCCTAAAACATCTTCAGACCTTTCTTTTCATATCAACATATGACTATCTTTTAGCTGTCTGAATAACAGCCTAGACTCTTCCATTGAGAACCCATCTGGTCATTCCTAGGAGGCAGTTTTTTTTAGATGAAGGGTGTTGAACAGAGGCACATAACATACTTGCCAGTTACATATCAGTGTCAGTCAGTCAGCATCTCACAGAATAAGACAACTTTCTTTTGGTGAGTCACCCTCTAATCACAGTTGTTCTTCACACCTGTTCTTGTATGGTTAGATAGAGAAAGTCTGTCAACAATTTGCTAAAGAGGCAAACCTTATACAAGCCGTACAATTCATCCTTCATTCCACTTCCTCAGATGAGAATTCATTTTCCAGAGGCCACATATGGTATGATGTACAAAGATAAATATCTATTGCATAGAAAATGTGAAACTATGCATATACTGCCTTTTTTAGATATCCAATTTTGGGAAAGATACCTACACATTGCCATAGAATTGGAGTGACTAAACTCTTTTGACCTGCTGGTCTTGCAAATCATTGTAAAGGGTCTCCAGATCATTTTATTACTCCCCATTGTCAGTGGCTTTATTTCCTTCAGCTGTCCCAAAGACCCATTCAAAGCTGACATCTTACAGCAAGAGATTGACAGTCTCTTAAAAATGTAAACTCAATGGGAATTTACTCATAATTGTTATTAGTTGCAAAATTCAATAGCAAGTTACAGCTGGTAACAGATCTAAGTATTCAATCTTTTTTTTCAGAATGGAGACTTTGAGAGTGGTTCTTAATGCTATTCAGGACGGAGATTCGTAATTTGTATCTTCTGCTTCATTCTTCGTGTTCCAGGAAATTCCTGAAGTTCATATTCAGGGATACAGTCTATCAATTTAGAGCACTCCCTTTTGCTCTGAACATCAGTCTCTAGATCTGAATTCAAATTTTGTGTCACACTTACAAAGCCACCTTCATGTCCATGACTTCCAAATCGCTTGGATGATTTTTTCTGCAAAAGCTCCAAGTCAATTAGATTATACATCAGGACATGTAATCCCTTCTTTCATTTCAGCTCTGTCTTAGATTTTATTGATTTTGGTTTCTTCAGCAACTTCACATTGATGTACTTACTCTACATTAGCTGGGAAAGAAATTTGTTTTCAAACCATTTCCATGTGTATCACCCATATCTCACATAAGATTCAAAGATACCTTACATACATTAGGGGACCAGAGATGAGAGGTACACTTCTCCTAATGTCTTATGATGATGACTGTGTTATGTATTTAAAGAAGAGGAAAAAAATGTGTTGGGCTGAAATATGTTTCTTTGATAATACCTGATCATAATATGGACACATCCTGCCAAGGCTCCAGTTACATCCCTCGATATAGCATGCATGTCTACTGTAGCATTAATTGACATATGGAAGGGATCTGACACAGTCCTTACCCAAGACTTCAGTTACATCCCTTGATATAGCCAGCATATCTGCTGTAGCATTAATTAACATATGGAAGGGATCTGACACAGACCTTACCCATGGCTTCAGTTACATCCCTTGATATAGCATGCATATCTGCTGTAGTAGTAATTAACGTATGGAAGGGATCTGACACAGTCCTTACCCAAGACTTCAGTTACATCCCTTGATATAGCATGCATATCTGCTGTAGTAGTAATTAATGTATGGAAGGGATCTGACACAGACCTTACTCAAGGGAAGACTGCTCTTGTCTGAATTTCACCTGTGTAAACAAATGACTTTAGCACTGTTGTTGCAAAAAATTGGGAGGGTAGGACTTTCAAGGTAGTGGATGTATTTTTAATGCATTATGATTGAAAAAGTATTACACACCTCCCTCAATAACTCACATTCTGATAGGTTGCGAACCCACTTATAACACTGGGTCAGGTATGGGTCCCATTTTTTAAAGCTGAAAATGCCCCCCAAATTGAACCCTTTTGTTGAACGTAAAGAAAATCTTGATCAAAATTGGTAACAGAAACTTTGATATATTGCTCATTTTAGCATCAAAAATAGTAGATAGGACCTGGAAATTTTAGTAAACATTATGAAATATCAAATTTAAAAATAGGTCAAAGAATATTTTACATTTTCTTTCCAAACAATATTCCTAGCACACCACAATTTACGATATGTAAGGAAATTTCAATTAATGAAATTGTCACTTATGCAGAGTGGAAGCAGTACTTTAATAAATAAATACAAATTAAATAAAAAAAAATTATCAATTGAAATTTTTTATCGCTTACTATCTTTTTGTTTCTTTTAAGTGTAATTGTGACAAATGCAATGTGTCTTCTTGTAATTAAGCATAAAATGCACCAATCTACAGTAACAGCTACATCCACGAGCATTTCTCTGAGAACCTAATTAAGTGCCACCATGTTTTGATAATTGACTTGCAGAAGTATTTGTTGCATTCTTGCACAGAATTAAAAGTTGGCCTCCATGTATTATCATGTTAATTATGTCTTTTGAATCAAATTAAGGAGGTGGAATAAAAGAAAAGTTAAAAGGCATAAAAATCCTACAAACTTAAAATCTAGTGGCCCCAATCATATGTCTGCTGAACTCACATCATCTGATCAGTCAAACACTGTTATAACTCACATCATCTGATCAGTCATACACTGTTATAAATATTATTGTGTATGTAACATAAACTACCGTAATTTAACCAAATCACTCATATCTGTGATCAAAGATAGCAAGGAAGCCAAGCGAAATGAATACTTTATAAAATAAAGAGATTAATTTCACATATACGGACCATTGTGGGCAAGTGAGTTTTAGAACATTCTTGAACTGTCATTTAGAGATATAATCAAGGATGATAGAAGTTTCATTACTACTTCCAATGAAATCATGACATCAAAATTGTTCTTATTGAAAAAATTAATACAAAAATTGAATTTTGACGTAAACAATTGTCTCATGAAATAAATGTCGCTTGTTTTTTAATAAAAGGAATCTTGTTTGGTGGTGTATCAATAGTTAGTCTAGTTCCCCACTTTGTGGACTCCCAGTTTGGCAGGATACTATTAAACATCAGTATTGGAACCAGACTCATCAAGAAAACAAAAAGCAGTTATGTAATACACAGATGTTTTCATGTACATGTGATCGTTGTTGAAACCAGTTGGTATGATCTTTCACATGTTGGACATTTTGAAAATAAATGTTATTTAAACAGAATAATGAACAACTTCATTAGAAAAAGCGTGTTATTAAAAATTAGGTGAGGATTGTCATTAAACAGCCCAGTTCCATAACGATGATGTCCCACATCCCCCCCACGGTTTTCTCAATGCCAAATTGATTTTTTTTTAATTTTGGAGGTCTATTGGTAACTTGCGACTTTGTTTATATAGTGTGGTCTGTGTTTGTGGAGAGGGAGAGGTATATCAAGGTGGCAAATTTTACTTGAAACATTGGCTTCAGTATTAATGTTGGAAGACACAATTTTTTTTCTATCCATTACAAGTTTAGGTCTGGCTCAATCACTCTAATCTGTGTCATTTGCAATGAACCAGCATAGAGGATACATAATTTTTTTATCAAAAAGCCAATATGACATCTAAAATTACCGGTATAGTTCTACCAGTACAGAATTATATGATGACAGTGCTAGATCATTACTATCTGTAGTTTTTTTTAAATGTATTCATAACTAATTCTGTATTTTTCAGTGGATGACCCAGTGGGAGGACTACGAAAAGATTGGGTTGCTAAAGGAGGTGGTCAAGGTGTGTGGGCCTGACCAGCTGGGATATTTGAATAATTACATCAGGAACAGGTATTGTCCACAGTCTGTTGTCATCTAAATAGATGAGGTGCATTGTGCCTCTCATGTATAGGACACACATACAAAGCACATGCATAGCTTGTGAAGGGTGAATCTAATCCAGAGTGCATATCTTGTCATTGATGACTAATATATCATTTGTATTGTAAGGTGGCTGGATATCATGCTGACTGGAGCTGAACACTGCCGTGCTTCTCAGTTGTTAGGTTTTGTTATCTTGATAATTATTGGTGGTAATTACCACTTGTAATTATCAAGTGACAAAACAGTTAAGGAACAAGCATCAATAAGAATAATTGAATTACTTGACTTTATGTATGGTTAAAGTTGTGTACTTTATCAGCAGATTGGAAGACATGTCAGTATGTTATTTAGAAATATTTCTGAGATTCCATCTTTAAACTCCAATGACTGTACACTATTGAGGGGTAACTTAACATCTTGCACTTATATGCTGGCTTCTGACCATGTTATAGTGACCATCCTAGAGGGCTACTTTGATTAGAAACCCATCACTTCCAAGGAATTCTGGCCATCAATGCAGGGGACCACTATTATTCTTTAAGGAGGCATATATTAGTAGGATATTTACTGTCTAGTGATCCACAAACAATCATTTACAGTTATGAAGCATAAACTTAGCATTAATGCAGTTTGTTATATTTAGAACCTTTCTTTAGCTGACAGAAAAAATAATAGAAACCATCATATGCCTTAAATGTTCAATATGGAAGTCCTACTTGATGGTCCCAAGAGTAGGATTTCCCTATCATACACAAAAGCAATACATAATGGATTATTATTTTATCTTTTATAAGTGGAAACACTGGTGAAAAAACAAGATGACACATATATTAGTATGCCATATAATTCATTTGATTTTGCCAAATTTGAATTCCTCAGAAAGAGTATGATAGGTTTCATTTTCAACATAATTTTGTTGCAAAACTTGCTTATGTAATTTATTGAAAGTCAACAAATTGAAAGATTGTTTGCCCTTGAGTTTCAAGCTGCATTGTAAATATTACTTCTTTACTCCATGCTGTTTTTGTACATTACAGACTTGAGGACACTAGGGACATAAATCGTATGTCAGACAAGTTGTTGCTGTACATCTTTTCATACCTGCCAGCTGAGAGCATAATCAGGGCATCACAGGTACATGTAATCATATCCTCTCAGGTATATTTAACTATGAATATAAATTTCATGTTGAACAACAATAGAAAGAAGATGTTGCACATGTAACATTCATTGAATATGTGCATTATAGCTGTTATCATCTTGGTTGTATGAGAAATTCAAATTTATGCAGTACTAACCTCATGATTTAAAACATGAGATGTTCAGGTCTATCATTGGATAAGGACATCACATTTGTCATGTTGTATGTTATTGGTTATGAGTGATACTTACATTGAAGCTAACAAAATGTATATGATCTTAAAACTATGTCAACCTTATTTTTTTC
Source organism: Unio pictorum (assembly GCA_030141615.1). Classification (NCBI taxonomy): domain Eukaryota; kingdom Metazoa; phylum Mollusca; class Bivalvia; order Unionida; family Unionidae; genus Unio; species Unio pictorum. The sequence continues at coordinate 10,676,082 of JARLTB010000101.1, read as the reverse complement.
CTATTTGTTATGAGATTTTTACGGCCATTCAGCAGAAATTAGATGGTATAATGCTATTATAGTCAATATTCATCTTGGAGGTTTTCCATTCATACATATAAATTGTTCTGTGTAGAAGTAGTGCCTTAGTTATCAAATTGAAAAGAAAGTTCACCATGTTCAGTAATGCATAAATTATTTACTTGAGCATTATTTATTTATTACTTTGTGATAATATGGTCATTAATAAGAAACCATACCTTAACAAGGGAGAAGAAATATAGAATCTTCCACTATAAACATATTCTTCTGTTGTAACACTGATCTACAGCCAAAATGCTTCAGAAATAAATGTCAAACTTTACTAATTCTGTGTCACTGAAAACGAAAATGTTGCTCAAAATTGATGCTTTGCTCTAGATTTTGATACTGGGTACTCAGTATATACGACCCTTGATTTGGGAATGGTGGAGGATAATTGAGTAATAAAGGAAAAGGACCTCAATTTAAACCAGAAATGACTGGATCTAAAAATAAATCTATGACTGGGTTTGGACAGTACTTGGGTTTTAGGCAAAACAATGAATGATGCAATCTTAAGCTGGTATTGCATCATACATGACATGACTAAGCTTATATCACTCTGCTAAACAAATTGCCTTATATTAGCTCAAGAAATCACACTGTATCATGCTCTCTTATTTATCAGTGTTTGATTTTACAAAGGGACACATATTTGTTTAGCCAGATTTAGTAGAGATGCCTCATACTTCTTTGAACTATGCAGACAACTTCTGCTGTGTTGATGGCATCACAAAAAGCACAGTATAACCACAATGGTTAAGAAAGCCTATCACCTTTATTTTGGCTGCAAATTTGGAGATCAGAACAAGCGGTGGGCCCCACACATATACTGCAACAAATCTTCCCCAGTGGTTGAACAGGAAAAGGAAATTTGTGCCTTTTGCAGAGCCATCAGATCATATCAGCAATTGTTACTTCTTCATGGTGCCTCCAGCTGGAAAAGGTGTGCCAAACAAAAAAAAAAAGTGGACTGTGCATTATCCAAACATTCCATCAGCTATATACCCAGTACCCCACGAGGAAGGAATGCCAGTTCCTGATGCACCAGAATCATTCTCATTTGAGTCAGACGAGGAAGAGGATGAAACTTCTAGCCCTTAACTCATTCAGGCCCAGCACTGTTATCAGTATCACTGCTGCTATGCCCCAGCAGCACTAAGCTGTGTCTAGCTGCTTCTGCCCCAGAGTTTTCACCTGTTTAGACCATTTATAAATATCATGTGGATGCATTCACTCTTACCTTAATTTCTGTTATTATATCCAATAAAACTCCACACAATTTTCATCAATTATTCTAGATGAATTTGTCAACATAGTGATGTATTTTTTTTCTGTTTGTCTAAGTCTTTCACAACTTATTTATACACTATTTACAAAACTAAGATGATCACTACAATCTGCTAGATCCGAAGAACATTATCATCATTGCTATCAGCATTGTCTTATTCTGACAATTCAATCTCAGAAGCTTCTATGTCTGCATCTAAATATCACAAAATATCTAACTGCCAAACATATCTTTCATCTGCTTGCTCAATATTTTTTAGATCAAACCCGAGAAACTCCTCATCTTTGCTCTCATCGTCATCAAAAAATCTTATGTCCACCATCATTTACCATTTTCATGAACAAGAACATGTGTAGTGAAACTGCCCTCCATTAGTAACTCTTGGTTTTGAACAATTCAATTTGGTCTGATTCTTGGGGAAAAAAAACATTTGTAACCAATCAGAGATGCTGTATCTAACACACATTCAGAATGACTAAAGATGGGATTGGCCATTGAATGCAGTCAACAAACTTTGATTACTGCTGAGATCGGCCGTTGAATGCAGAAACTAGATCATATCTACAGACAGGATCAGGGCCAAATGAGTTAACCATCAATGTCACAAGACCCATATTTTCTCCCATCCTCCTCCTCCTCTAAACCACACCTCATAACACAAGGTAAACTGAATGACCTTGTCAGGGATTTGGAACTATCCAAGAGTAAGGCAGAGCAGTTGGGTGCCAGACTAATCTCTGCAGTGTAATCTCCTAGCATAAGATGTTAAGGTTTCCATGTTTTGGAACTGTTAAAATGATCTTGTCCTATTCTTTTTCATAGAAGGTGATCTTGTAGCCTGCAACAACAGTGGTGTGATGACAGCCATCAACATTGTTCATGATCTAGATGAGTGAAGACTGTTCATAGATTCATTGAAGACGAGTCTTAAATCTGTTTTGCTGGATAATGGCAATGTTTTGCCATCAATTCCAGTTGGTCATATGATGGATGAAAACATGAAACAACTTTTGAGGTGCATAAACTATGACCAACATCAGTGGTAGCTTTGTGGTGATTTGAATGTTCTTACTCTCTTGCTTGGTCTGTAGACTAGATACAAAAAGTACTGCTGTTTTCTTAGTGAATGGGATAGTCATGTGAGAGATTCCCACAACATCATGAGAGATTGGCTACTCCAACAGTCATTGGAGCCATGGAGGAAAAGTGTTCAGCATTCACCACTTGTTGAATTAAGGAAGATCTTGTTACCACTCTTGCACATCAGGCTGGGTCTGATGAAGAACTTGTCAAGGCCATGGACAAAACACAAGCAGCTTTCAAGTACCTCTTTGGAAAATTTCCAAGGTTAAATGAAAGTAAGATAAAGGAAGGAGTCTTTACTTGTCATCAGATTCGTGAACTTTTTTGAGATGATGTGTTTGACCATGCATTGCATGACAAGAAAAAGATGGCATGGAAAGCTTTGCAGATTGTGCCAAACAAATATTTATCAGAAACAAGGCAGACAACTACAGGGAGTTGGTGCAAAACCTCAAGGCATACAAAAGCATTGGTTGCAACATTTCACTAAAGATACATTTTTTGCACTCTCATCTTGATTTTTTCCCACTGAACTGTAGTGTGCAAAGAGCACAGCTAGTGAATTTGCCAGGATATTGCAACAATGGAGAAACCCTATACGGGCAAATGCAGCCAATCAATGCTTGCAGACTATTGCTGGACAGTGACAAGAAATGTGCCATTTAAGGAATACAAGAGACAAGCCAAGAAGCGCAGAGTAGATTCTGAATAATGACTAAAATATATACTGATATATACATAATAATTTTATGCCTTTGTTTCATAATAAATTTTGTTTATATAACCTGTTTGCTGTCTTTTAAAGTGTTACATAAACAGGACAAGTGAAATATTATAATGTAAATTAACCATGAACATATAAAAAGATCTATGTTTACAATTTGTGATTAAAATGCTACTATTAACACAATATACAGACATAAAATTTAAAAATATTTCTTGGAAATAGTAGCCAATCACTTGTTTTAATTGTCATAATTGAATTTAGCACATCAAAATCCATAATAAATAGCACATTTTATATCTGAAGCAGACACACTTCTAAAAAAGTTTAGACCACTGTACTGCAGTGTACTCTTTTCACTGTTTCACTAATTATATCCTACAGTGTACTATTTCACTAATCATATTCTGCAGTGTACTGTTTCACTAATCATATCCAGCAGTGTACTATTTCACTAATCATATCCTGCAGTGTACTATTTCACTAATCATATCCTGCAGTGTACTATTTCACTAATACCCTACAGTGTATTATTTCACTAATCATATCCAGCAGTGTACTATTTCACTAATCATATCCAGCAGTGTACTATTTCACTAATCATATCCTGCAGTGTACTATTTCACTAATACCCTACAGTGTATTATTTCACTAATCATATCCAGCAGTGTACTATATCACTAATCATATCCTGCAGTGTACTATTTCACTAATCATATCCTGCAGTATATAGAGTTTCACTACAAAATAATGGAATACACAATTAAAAGGTTTTGTCTCTCTAAATTATCTTTTTTTCATTGTAATTTACATAATGTTAGCATAGAACATTTTACTTGCAGGTTTGCCGACGCTGGAGATTTCTGTGTGCTTCAGATGATCTATGGATGGTCAAATGTCATGAACTAGGTAGATGTTTAGAACTTTCCACATTTTGCCTATTATTAAGGCTGTTCAGAATCAATCAGATTATAGCCAGACCTCCACAGACCTACCTGAGATCTGTTGAGATTTGATAGACACTCATCAAGGGTAATGTTCTGAAAACCTTATTATTGGCCAATCAAGTTTCAACTTTTGGGATTTTGAAAGTCAAATTAGCCATTTGGCAGGTAAATACCATGTAAACATGGCCTATGACTGTTTGAAAGGGATTATAGGATTGGTCAGTATATTTATATTTTATGAATATTGGTGAGGTCTTCAGTACACTGCTCCTTAAAAATGCCTGTCTGCATGCTGGAGATAAGATTTTGATCCAGTTTTATTTCAGGATTTTGCCTGTTTTTTTAGAGTCAGGAGAACTTTTAATGGAGATAGTTTGTGATGCTTGTGGTCAGTTTTTGGATGCTATTTGATTTTTAAATATTTTGCCAAAATATTTTAAAGCTAATTATATTGCATGTTCTGATGACTACGTGTCATGTAGTTATGAAAGCTTGTTTAGAAAAGAAATATCTCTGATTTTTACTTTCTACACAACTGTTTCAAAAATAGGTCTCTATGACATTTATTTGTTGTTGACATGAATTCCCATATTTGTTTAGCTGGCATTGCTACAGGCAGAGACATTCACATTTCTTTGGACATTTTGCTAATATTATGTAAATATTCTTTACAAAAGGAACTGTTACATAAGATGGGAAGGCAATTTTAGCCTTAATGGTCAGTCATTGTGCTAAAAATCAATACAGTTTTTAAAATTTTATAAAATCTGAGCATCTTTACCTTGGAGCTTTTTGAATCATTGTCAATACACACATTATGTGACTGCTACTAGTTCATGTGAATATTTTTGAACTCTGATTTTCTTAAAAAATTTGCAAAATATAGATGCCTATGAGAATTGTGATATACAATATTTAGTATGTGTAATGTAACATAAAAGGTAGGCAAAAAACTGCCCTTGAAGATATAATTTAGGCATTGGAAGCTGTATTTGTTAATTAGGACAAGTTACTCAGCGTCTGATATCATTCCACCAGGTGCCTTGGAGGGGATTCAAAACCTTGAGGGCATGATTCTGAAGGCAAGTCGTCACAAGCTGGGCATTGATTGGAGGCTGGCCTTTGAGGAACTACGCAGGATCACCATGATGATGAAGATTGAACTTGATAAAGCCAAGAAGATAAAGAGTTAGTATACTCCGTACTGTGACTATTTTAGACTTTTTATCCCATTAGTATGTAGTAAGAGTGAGATAAAGCTATCCCTATTACCATATCAACCTCTTCACTGGAAAACTGGCCTTATGACATTTTCTGATGGAGTATTGTTTTGAAACTATAATAATATACATTCTAACACTATAATTTTTTGTATCCATGGTCCGGCGGGGGGGGGGGGGGGGTATGCACAATGCAACATCATGATGTTAATGCTTTTTTATATTTTTTCAGTGGTTAAAATACTGGAGAAAAAGGAAGGAAAAAATGAAACACAAGGTGAGTCAGGACTAGCAGCTGAATATCTATTACAGATTTGGTTTCTCTGAGGTTTTCTGTCAGTAGTGTATGCCTTTTTCTAAAACTTCAGGTACACTAAATTTTAGAGCTGTTACACAACCAAAACAAATCAAGTTAACTATTTATAAACATGTATGGTTTTGTCTAGTGGGATGTATGCTGCTCCTGCTGAATTTGGTTCTTTCGGTCAGTGTGTGATTTAGTAGTTACTGAATAGTCATAACAGGGTTGTACAAAAGTTCACAGCTGGTCTGTGAAATACCTTGACAGTGTTATGGATAAGTCTGAGCAGAGTTTATTCAAGTGAAACAAAAAGGAGCTAATTGGAGTCTGACTGTCACCATAAAAGTTGGAGATGTCAGCTGCATCCATGTGGACATCACTCAGTGGATTTAGTTGAATATGCAATATAGTACGGACAGTAGATTCTTGGGTGAATCAAATGGAATGGAATGATGTGAATATCCATTATTTGGAAAAGCTACATGTTTCAAAAGAGACAATCATAAGTCCATTGAACACTATGGGTTGCCTAATGGAATGGCAGCAATCATTAGAAATGTAAAGAGTTATTGCTCTCACTACTCTGCATTAAAAATTGTTGAATAAATATGCTGTACCTTACTGTTAGAAATGTTTCAAGTAGTTGATGAGTGATTTATCAATATTAGCCAATTCATATTTGAACTATTTTAGACATGGGATAGTATTGAGCTGGTCAGGTATTGCTGTGTTTAACTTCACATAAGCAGTCACAATTTATACACAACAAAAAGCAGATTCTGCTAAGTTTTTCATTATAAACATAATAGGAAAACAGTCTGCTAACTTAGAAAGATTTGGAATGCTCACATCTGAGAGGAATACATCCATTGGATCTAAATGATAATATGTAGGAGGAAAACACTGACACACAGGACTCTTAAACAATCCAATTAGTGTGGTTTTGCAGATTTAATGCCAGTGTTTAGGATATAACAGGATATATATGGTGGCCAGTATATTTGGTGAAGGATGAACCCAGGAAGATCCAAGGAAGAACCACTGACCCACAGGGAGCTAATTGCAAGTTTTCTCACATACCCAGATTGGTTGATCAGAGACTGGACAATTTAGATCTGTAATTAAATGTGTCTTAGACCTCTCAGTCACCTTTACTTAATGTGAATGATGACATCTGAGAGGAATTTGCTGACAGGCACTTTGCATTAACCCCAAACACTTCCACATAATGAAACTCCAGGGATCTGTATAAGCTAATTTGTACATGGCGTATCACTTGATTTCATGTTTTCCATCTTTATTTGAAAATTACATTTGGAGGACAGGCACTTTGCATTAACCCCAAACACTTCCACATAATGAAACTCCAGGGATCTGCATAAGCTAATTTGTACATGGCACATCACTTGATTTCATGTTTTCCATCTTTATTTGAAAATTACATTTGGAGGACATGTTTTACTAATATAAGGCAGTATTTATATGCTTCTTTCATTTTCACCTTGACATATGCTACCTGTTATTGTGCTGACTATTTATAAAATAAACTATTTGTGACAATAAAGAATATTTGTATGGAAAAATAATTTTCCAAATTTTGCATGTAACTAAAAAATGTAAGCATTTTTACCATTTCAGCAAAAGAAGGTGAGTATGTAATGTCCACGAAAATAATTTTTTAGTATTTTTTTTAATGCTAAAATTTAAAGGTATTAATCTAAATTTGGTTCTTTTGTAATGTATAAAACTGATCTAATTAACAATAATAGTATTTCTATTTATATAGCACTTTATACCAATAAGACCATAACTGTTGATCTGTAAAGTTTTATAGCTAAGAATGAGGCCAGTGTGTCTTGTCTCCAGTGTTTTCAGTTGAATATGAAATAATTCTTAATTAATTTATTAAAGAAATGGCCATGATTAAGTGTCTGATCATGGATTTATCACAGTAGCTGAGAAACTTCATGAACATGTGTTAACTTGACAAATTGATATATTCTACTATAACTGGGGCATGTCAAAATAATTTCAACTGGATTAAAATAACATAAACTTCAAAATGGTCTTTCTGTTCCCTGAATATTTTCTATTTATAAACCTATTGTACACAAATAAATTTAATTATTTGTGGCTTTTCCAGAAGAAGATTTATGTGTTGGGTAGAAATTATCCTAATTATTACATATGTTTAGTATTAATTTTTGACAAGGAAAATTATAATGGGATTAGTACAGAGATTACTTTACAACACTGATATTAATTCATTTGAATAAAAGGGAATTAATATTAGCATAGACTATCAACATTTATCTTAATAAAAAATCTAATAGTTTTCAATGTTTTATTGTTATTTTTACTTCCAAATTTTGTTTTTGTACTTTCGTTGTATTAATGTATTTTTCTGGTTATCAATTTCCATATTTTTGCAGCAACAGAAATTATTCATAATTTTGCCAGTACTTAAATTTTAGAAAATAGCTTTTATGAGGAAGTGAGATGAGTGGGATCCATTGTCTTCCTATGAATGGATCATTGTTTGTTATATCTTTAAATTTATGGTTGGTAGTAACTCACAAAATCCATGAAAAGTGATACTCTAAGAAATAGAAGTTAATTCAGAGTATAATTTGGTAGAATATGCAAAAGTAAAACTGATTTTTCAGATCATACATTTTGTGCCATGTTTTTTTCTAAACTTACAGTTAAGGAACTTATCCTAACTTTGTTTGAAAAAAGTCAACAAAATGCATGAAAGTTGTGCATCATAATTTCAAGCCTTTCCTTTATTTCTTTATTAAATCTCTCCTATAATTAGAGTATTCTTACCTCCCCCCATCTGATGTGGAGTGGGAGATTTCTACCCTTAATTTTCATTTCTTTAACTGACTCTCTTAATATTAGTAGTAATAATAATAATTATAATAGACCATAACAATTAGCTGAAGAACTAATCTACGTTGAAGCTGTCATACAAAGGAACCTATTTATATACAAATGTGTACATACATGCACACCTATACATAGTAGTATTTACATTGTAGGCACAATATATTTACTTTCTTTCCTTTCTTTTATGTATTCAGTAATTTAAAACAAAATTGTACTGTATATGCTTGCTTTTAAGTCTGGTACAGATGCAAACAACATTGACCCAGATTTTCTTTTGCTGAATGTACCAGAAAATCATTGTCCATATTGTTTGTTTTACTCTTAACAATCAACATGGACCATCATAACCTGCCACTATATAAATCAAATCACTCCAAACAAACTACATGGACACATATATGCCAGCTCTTTATGTCATGGCAGATCTGTGTCTGCATTTCTCAGTTGGATTTGACTGTAATATAAACAAGTATATAGTATACTGTTCTTCAAAATTTGAATAGATTAAATTTGACATAGTTGTATTTTATTAAATGGACTCAGCATAGTTGAATTGTTGTTACAGAATATTATAGTATGTAGTATGCACAAGTTCAGTGGGAGTACTACTAGTACAGTATGATAGATGCCACATACATGTAAATATCACATGTAATATAATGGTGTATGTTGTGTAGTCATTCTCTTATACATTATTACTCAGAATCACTTAGTCTTGCTTTTTTGAAGTGAAACATACAAATTGCTTTTCTCTTAAAATCATCACATGTAAATAGGTTATGATTTTTTTTTTGTGTGAATCCAACATATTTCTTCATCACACTGAAATATAGATCAGTCTCTTCAACCTAATAAGTTTTTACATTTTTCATTATTGCACAAGACCTTATGAAATGAATATTGAAAAAGAAGAGATGAATCTGTGAGCAATAAGTCCACTTGGAATCAGTACTGTGAATAAGTTTTTGTGTTTATCAAATTTCATAGTTTTGTAGTAAATTAAATTTTTGTTGCTACTTACATGTAAATTTGTTAATTTGGTAAAGAGTCATTTATTTTTGTACAGAATGATCATTGTTAATTTGAGTCTTTGATTATTGTTCATTGGACTTCATGGTTCTACCAACTATGAAATCCACAAAAAATCAGTAACACCGCATCCCCAAATGATGATTTTCTTGTATGCTTCTTTAACCATATGTATTTAGACTATATAGTTCAAAAGGACCAAATTTTGTCACGTACATTTCATTTTAATATTGAAAGGAGGTGAGACATAAAATTATACTGAATTTAAAAATTAAACAGTTTTTTAACAGAATGGTTTGGATACTAACTACAACAACATAAAATCTGCATCTCATCTAACCATTCATACACATCTATGATTTATCCCTTAAAGTTTCACTTATCTCTATATGCATCTTATATACTCACACTGTTGTATTAAGACACCTTTATTGCTTCTTAAAAACCCGATATATTTTTAGCCCTTTTGCCAAGTGCCATATATGTGGTTATTCATTGGCCACAAGATTGAATACCATGGTCTGCTTATATCTGTGGGATTTTGAAATGTAAATTAAGGGACACATTTCTTCAAAAACTGGGGGTCCTTTTGATAGAAAATCTGTATGGTATACATGTATTTTAAAGCCCTAACTTAAAGATCCTTAAAATACTAATATATATATATATATATATATATATATATATATATATATATATATATATATATATATATATATTGTAAATCTTTGTCTTCTTTAAAAAAAGGTTTTCCGTTATCATCAGTCAGATGTAAATATTAGAAAAGTGATTATAAATGGTTTTTGCAAGATTTAAAGGCAAGGGTGAAATTTAATATTTTATGTTAACAAGTACCTTTAAGTTCACATAAGATATAGTTATGCTATTTCCTAGAGACTTTAAGTTCACAGAAGATACGTTACCATATTTCCTAGTGACTTTAAGTTCATGGAAGATACGTTACCATATTTCATAATGACTTCACAAAAGATATGTTACCATATTTCTTAGTGACTAATAAGTCTCGTTTAATCTTGGTAAAAACCCATTTCCAAGTTATACAAAATTCATGCAGATTTTTTTCTAAGAAAGTCTCATCCAGTGATATCCCCAATTTTTCATCGTGTTTAGAAGGCAGACACTTGGAGTTATATAAGTGGAGAAATATTGTTATCAGATCAAACTTGTTATGTGTATGAATGGTACTTGCCTGCTCTAACCTTTTTGCCTCTGTTACCTTTTCAGATCCTTGGTGTGCTCCTTTTGTTGCCTAATTTTGTGCTTTAGTTTGAACTAGACATCTCCAGCCTTCCACTCTCCATGCACAGAAACCTGGGTATATATCTATATCCCTAAGAATTTATTGGTCTTCTGCTTATGGGTTGAGTTTGAAATTTGAAATACTAGCATCTTACAATTACAGTCAGCATTCTTTCCTGGCAGTGCTCTTAAAACCCTTTGCTTTTATAAATTATAACATTTTTGGTTACATTACTGCCTAGTCTTTGAATTGTGTCATCTGTATAAAATGGTAATGAAAAGACTGTACAATACGTATTGCAATTCTGATAATTTCAGAATTATTACATGTAAAAAATGAATACTTCAGATGCAGATTCAGTCAGTGACATGGTTAATATGTAATCTTTTGTATTTTTGTCTTTATTTTGTATGCTGTAATATTATTTAATTATATACTTTTAAAATTATTTCAAAACAAGTTCCTAAATTTTGAATTTGGTTAAAAGAAAAGAAACTATATATTAGTTTTTAAAATTGGTAACTATTAAATTTTTAGTGCATTTATTCAGATTAAAACTTGTATAATGCTCATGCAAGCTTTTTGTAACATGCTGGTATTTTTTGTGGCACTTTGCTTCCTCTTTAAAACACTTTACAGGAGCCATAATATTTTCCCTTATTATTTTTGTAAAACTCTGATGAGATTTTATTTAATCTGTGATTCAGAAGTATATATATCAGATCAAATAGGAACTTTAGTTTCCTTTTTTCCCTAGAAAATCTTTACAGTTATATCCACAACAATTTGAATTACATTTTCTGTGTACCTGCTTCTCCCATTTGTCTTTATCTTTCTTTATATCTTGAGGAAGTGTTTAGAATAAACTGAACATGAAATAAAAAGACATTTTTCAATTATTCAACAATGTTATTTTGGAGCATCTTCTTTTTTCTCAAAATAAACAAAACAATTGCAGGAATAATTTTGTGGAAGGAAAGAGTGAAAATCTGTCGTATACATTTTTATTTTCATTTGCTAATAGAATCAATAAACAAGACACAGTCTATTTAAATGTATAATTAATGTTGTAATATTTTAGAATATTTCACAAATTCCATAAATTAATTGTTAACATTTGCAACATCATATTTTCATGATTTATAAATTGCAACATGTATATTGTTTATCAGGTTTTTGTTTACAGTTAGCTTTCTCACTTAATCGGTGTTGTACCTTAATGGCTGGATTATGTGTTACTTCTTTTTTTTCCCATAAATTTTGATTTGTGCATGCCTGTTGGTTGACATTTTTTATAATGTGTGTTTTATCCAATTTAGGGACAAAGGGAACAATTCACAAACAATAATGTGTGTGTGTATTTCTTTGGTGGACATCTGTCTTAGTGCAAGCAAACACCAAAATTATCAAAGGCAACCAAATTGTTCAGATGACAATTTATTTTAATTTTTTTAATTAAAACAACACATTTGGCAAATTAAATATTTGTTCTGTTGATTGTTGAATTTCATTGCAAAGTCACCAATTGCTATTAGGACAACATGTTTTCAAGTTTGAATTAATGACAAATGGGAATCCCTTACTGAAAGAATAAAATTTGCAGAAATATATTATTTGGCATCAGAGCGGTTATAGTTTGAAAAGAAAAATAAATAAGTGAAAAGGGAAATTATTATATAAAACACTGGTAGATAATGGGTAAAGATAAATTTAAAAGACAGCAAGATCAGAAAGAAATTGTGTTTAGTGCAGCTGTTTTCATCTATGTCAGACATTTAGACATTTCAGTATACATAACAAATCTTACATTACAGTCTTTACAATGTTCATACGGTAGTGGAGTGCTAACAGAGTTGAGATTATTGCAAAACTTCAAAATCAGATGAAGTTTTTTTGGGGGGTGGGTGTTTTTACAACTTTTAAACATTTTGTCATACAATTTAAGGTTGTGTATGTCAGCCAGATTTTGAGATAGAGAGATATGATGTCCTCTGCTCATGGGATCCTAGGTGCAGCACTGCTAAATGAGCAATCTTTGCTTGTGAAATTATGTGACTTACATTACATTCTTACAGTTAGCAATATATAAATAATAAATTTGCAAGTTAATATATTTATATAGTTGGTCAGATAAATTGTTTGAAATACATTATATAGTCATCTGATGTAATGTTTCTTCATGACTTTATAGGACAACCATCTTTGCCAGGATAATACAGCAGTCTTAAAGATTTTACTTCTTCATTTTCCAAATTATCTGCAAAAATTGAAATTAATGATTCTTCATTGGCTGCATTCTTGACACTTTGTTTTCAGCTTTTCATTGCAGATGGAACAAGTTATATATTCCTCTTAACATCAAGAAGAATAAACTTGATGATTGTAGTAGAAAATAATCATTTATACATGTTATATACATGTGCATAGTTTTTTGTGAACATAATTATGCCTTATCATGAATTCTTGAGAAGAAAATTGATCCAGCAGGCAATCTTCAGAATATTCCTGCTAGTACTGCAATGACAATTTTAGTATGCCATACATTCCAGACACAGAAGTTGAGCAGCCTGTCAGAAAGTTTGCATTTGCTAATGAGGTAGAATACCAATCTCCTGATTTCTCAATGACCAGTGACAATATTGATAGGCTGCTAAGACAAATTCTCTTTTCTCCAGAAGGTATTTCTCTCATTTAAAAAGAACACAATCTCCCCTGGCACTGATAGAGCTTGGCTTTGCCTCCACATAGATCAAAATCCAGTATGTAGTATAAACATTTAATTCACAGATGCCCATGGATATAATCATTTATATGCATATGTAAATGAGGGTTGATTGAAAAGTTCTAGAATGAATGCAGCATCTTCTGACAAGCAACTGAAAATAAAACATTGTTCATCTATTGAAAACATCCCAATTTAGGATGTGACATTTTGTTTAAGTTTATGACATCATAGGCTTTGTGTCAATTTTTTTTTTTACATCTTATAAGTAAGTGGAAAAATGGCAGATGAGTCTATTTTAAAATGGAGAGTGAATATACAAGTTCATACAAAATTAAGAAAACTCTTTTTATAATAAAAGGTCACAAGACTGTCAAAGTGCATCAAACCAAAGAAATTCGAAAAGAATTACTTACTGTAAACAGTTTAGTAATTTTCCTTTCATAGCATTTGTTCTGGAACTATTTGATAAACCTTTATATATATATATATATATATATATATATATATATATATATATATATATATATATATATTCACACACAAACACACCTCAGGTAATTCTTGCACTTAAGGATTATATCAGTCAGTTATTTGTCTTTGGAGTAAATTCAGATTATTTTGTTTATTGCATTAAAAACATTTATCTTCACTTTAAGTAAATCAGTTCTGGCATTTTTAACTGAAAATTTACCAGAAACTTTATGCAGAAACAAGCATAATCCGCATTTAATAGTAGGAAATTCAGCTTTGCAGTCTGATTCTGCACAGATATGGTTTACATTCATCATCTTTTTCAGTAATGAATTAAAGCTTTCTTTACTCATTCACTCATGTATAGTTCATTATGTTTTCAAATTTCAAGAGTCCTGATGCATAATCTGAATTGACATTTGTACTCAAGCAAAAAATTTTATTAAATCAAATCAAAGAATCAGCAGCTGATCATGACCTTGCATTTTTAAATGGAAATGTTGCATTTGTGTAAGTGTTGTTACCAAATGGTAAAAAGGCTGCCACAAATGGTTTTCATTTTGTTTAGGTTAAAGCAGTAAAAGCATGAAAAATACACATTGCTTAATGCACAGGATTATCTGGCATGCTGAATTGGACAAATGACTACATGTACATGCGTGGGTATTTGTGTGTTTGTGTGTGTATATATATATATATATATATATATATATATATATATATATATACAGCTGTTTGCGTACAGAAAGAAAAGAAATGTGCAGAGTTTGATCACCAAAACTTGTTATTTAAAACTTCATCATTCATGAATTTTTTAGTGCTCATATTGAAAAGTTGTCCTAAAAGAAAGTGCATAGTATGATAGACATAGAAGAAATTTTAGTTTTAAATTTAGAAGTGTGAACAAGCCTGCTTATCTAATTCAGAAAACGTGTACGTAGAAAACTAGAATATTTGTTTGTCTTTTTTTATTAGAAAGATATTGTACTTTTCAGTGTTTGATCTTTTTTTTACTTGTTTTAGTATTTCTACTTTGTTTTTACTTGCTTGAGGAATTTGTAAAAAAAATTGTTTTTAGTGTAGCTCATGGAGGAGATTGCATTGATAGAGAATCTTACACAAGTGCTCATTTCAGATGAAATTTGTGAAGTGTGTTGAATAAATTTCACCATATTTTATTGCCCTAAACCAGAAGAAGATTCAACTCAATTTAATTGAGTTGCATATATTTCATTTTTCAAATGAGCACAACTGTAAGCTTTTTTTTATCACATGACAAACAATACAGATACTATAAAAAATGCACTACAGTACATTGAAATGACTTTCATATACATTCGGATGCCTAGGTTAAGCTGTAACGCCTTAACCTAGTTTTTGACTTTTAACTGCACTTTGAGCAGTCTTTTCGGATATATCAAGCCAAAGTGTAATTCCAAAGGATCCACCAAGTCATGTGATCAAAATGAATGTTTCAGCTAACCTTGAATGATGCAAGAAAATTGTAATCAGCCTTGATGTATGTAGAAAAAGACAGTGTTTACTTGCATATTGTTTATCACATACTGCATGTAATTGCTTATGTATTGCTAATCTGACTGCAGAATGCATTGACCCATATCTGCCATTGCATCCTGCCTGTAGATAAGGGTGTATGCAGTTTTTTTTTGATTAATCAGTAGAACAAACAAAACATACCTTGAAATTATGGCAGATCAAGGTCAGTATTGCTTGTAGTATGACTTTAATAATATATGGTAACAATTAGATCTTTAATGTCATAATGTCACATTTCAATATTGTGTTTCCCATTGTGCAATAATACTCACATTTATATTTAAAAAAATACATTGAGTGATACAGAGGACTTGTCAGTGACAATTGGTATTCAATGGAATCTAAAATTCTTGCATAAAATGTTTTAAATTGTATGAAAATTACAAGTCTAACTGCAAGCAACTTTTAGCATACCTAATTATTTCACATCATGTCTAAAATTCTTGTAAAGTCCTCTTTGTAATGTAACAACCCAGTTTATAGCATTGATTTCAGCCTGTATTATCCAAGAAAGATAGTACTTATAGTCATTCATTTAGATAAATTTTACTATCTCATGGATATATATACATGTTTATATATATATCACTGCTTCCATAAATGTATTTAAATGTATTTTCACCTGTAAGCTGACCTTTCATTGTTTATTTGGAACCTTTTTTTACCTTCTTTAATACAACATGATGGTTACTGTAGGAAGGGTCACGGTATCTCACACTCTCGTATGAAAATTGAGATGCTTTTTGAGAAAAAAATAAAAGAAAAAGAAATTGGGTGAAATAGTTGTTACTTGTATATTAGTCATTTTTGGGGGTGGGGGAGTCAACATTTGCATAACCAAGTATATAAAATGGTGATTAAAATTACAGTATACCGGTACTTAAAATTGAAAATTTTCATTTTTTATAAACATGATCTGACAATAAATTGATGGTAAGGTCAATGGATATCTACTGTGTACATTTCTATTTCTATAAACGTGATATTACAATAAATTGATGGTGAGGTCAGTGGATATTTACTGTGTACATATTTCTATTTCTATAAACGTGATCTGGCAATAAATTGATGGTGAGGTCAGTGGATATCTACTGTGTACATTTCTATTTCTATAAACGTGATCTGGCAATAAATTGATGGTGAGGTCAGTGGATATCTACTGTGTACATATTTCTATTTCTATAAACGTGATCTGGCAATAAATTGATGGTGAGGTCAGTGGATATCTACTGTGTACATTTCTATTTCTATAAACATAATCTGGCAACAACTTGATGGTGCAGTTAATGAATATCTACTGTGTACATTTAAGTATGCAATGTTCATTGATCCCAGTTCTGAATTTGTTTTATTTTCCACTTTACTATCACTGGAGTGTACAACCAGGTAAACATAATAAAAACAGGTAAACATAAAACAAATATGAAACCAAGTAAAATCTGGATATGTCTAAATGTACAAATTAAATTAGACTTCTTTATGACTTTTAACCTCATCATTGACTTGTTTGAATCTTACACTCTGTGGACACAGCTGTATACCTCGGAATACAGTTTTATTTGGATTTATTGAATGTTAACTCTAACAGGTCATCATATAGTTGCATCAGTTCAGTTTAGATGTAGTGGTGCCAGTTGCCTTACTAAATTTTTCGTGTTTTACAACCTTTTTTCTTTTGTTATCACAATGAATAAGTTTTATTCAGTTTTATATTGAACATCATATTTTTTCTGTACACAAGAAATACTAATATGGATTTTGTTTTAGACAAACCTGCTCTGATATTTGTTTGTGTAAAGCAATGACCAATATAGTTGTAAATATCAGACATCATAACAAAGAAGCTGATTAGGATGGTGTCTTTATTGATACCACTTAGATTTTAAGCTTTGGAGTTGAAAATCTTAAAATTATCAGTAAGCTGTGTGTCCACTGCATTCATGAGCCCTTTCCTCCACCCCCACCTCACCCCTTTTTCTGTCACATTGCACAGTGTCGCAGTTTTCAAGTCTGTATACATGTATGCACTCAGTGCATTATTATGATGTATATGTGTTTTTTTTAAACCTATTCTGCACATGCACATCCTATTTATAGAATTTGTATGAAAAATGTAGCAGCATACTGAATCTATAACATTGTCATATGATTTAATACTGAATAATATTACTATTACTGTACAAGGTAAAACTTCATTTTATATTTCATTCTTAAATGTATTGCAGAGTTGGCTTTTTAAAATAGATGTAACTTTTAGTAGCTTAAAGAAATTTTTTACTGTTATCAGCCTGTGACAATAACCTATGTACAATTAACAGTAAAAAACTTGATTTGGTGATTGAATGTAGTTTAAAGTTCATCATTTAATACTTGAACTGAATTTTCTTGAGCAATTCATTTGTGTAAAGTTCCAAATATTTATGATGGTAACAATTAGATCTTTTATTTGTCAGGTATTCAGTTAATAAATATTCAGTTTGAGCAATTCTATTAATTTTGTCAAAATATTCTCAAGAAAATTCAATACTGTCAAGTTAATTAAGTTGGAGTTTTTTGCATGGCAAAACTTCATTGTAGTTACAATTACTAATAATTATTCAAATCAGTTTTCAAGATTAGGAATTAGTTTGACTTAAAATTGTAGCAAGGCATGCTTTATCTTTTATAACTTTGAAATAGCTTGATTAATTTTAATAGAAAATTAGATAACTGCAATATAAGGCATGAAATAAGAGGCATATCAGGGTTTGATCTATTCTTTTAAAAGTATACAGACATATAAGCTATTATTATCTACTGAAGTGTGAAATATAGAAACTTGTTGAAATAATTTTCATATTTTATTCATTTTTATTTTTTTCTCATGTGAAAAACATTATTGTATATTTTCACATTTGAAAAAATTTTAATTTCCCATTATACCAAATGATGCTTGATTGTGTGTGCTTACTAAAGTTGTACTAGCAACAAAAAAACAAGTATTTTTTGAGCTAGAACAAATAATTAGAAACTGCCTTACATTTCTGACATGGAAATTGATCTTTGATAAAGAAATTTGACCAGATGCCATTCGTGTATCTATCGAGTTATTTCCCTTTTTCCATGACAACAATGATAAACCCACTGTGATATATTGCTGAATTGGACCAATTTTCAAATAGGGGTAAATATATCTGGTATTAACCCTTTGAACCCGACAGGCCGGTTTACCGGCCTATTCTAACAGTGTATATACCTGAAAGGCCGGTATACTGGCCTCGCTATCTACCGTCATATGTGTTATGGTATTTGCTAGATTCGCTATAGTATTGTCAAAATTTGCCGGGGAGGCTCGGGTTAGGATGCCGAAATATGGGATAGATTAGGGTTCAAAGGGTTAACATAGGAGAAGAAAATATCCTATGTATATTGACGTTACATGACTTTAGTAATATGTTCAGAAGGAGGATAGCAATTCAGTGTACTATTTATACACACTTATAAATTGGGTCCAGCTGCAAAATGCATAGATCCAAATCTGTAAATGCATTGTGTGCTGGCAGATCTGGGTCTATGTAGTCTGTAAGGACTATTCAGTGGATATATGACAGCAGATGAGGGTCTGTATTGTTTGTGGTTGTTCTTGACTTTTAAATGAGTAGATATGGTACCGCCTGTGCCTTCATTCTTTTTTTTCTTAATGCTTTGCATAAAAAAGTACTGTTAGTTTATTTCAAGTACAGTGATCAATAAATTTTTTTTCATTTTTCAAAATTTTATATCAGCTATATCCATCTGCCAAGGAACTAAAAAGTCTGAATGTAAGAAATTTAGAAAATGTCATAATAGTGGCTCGTCCAAGGCAGACTCCATTGAATCCTATGTAGAGTCCAATTGAGATTTTTATATTGCAATGATTTGAAAGGAAAAGAAAACTTGTGCAGTGATCTCCCCTTTTTTTCATACTGCGATCTTCTTTAGTTTATTTTCAATATAAACAATCTCCGGAAGTCATCCTTCTACCTTAAACCTAAGTAACAAAACATTATTTTTTCCTGATTTTGTATGAAGATTGGAAAAATCCTGATATGCTTGATTGTATTGCATGATATTTTGCTTGTTTATAATTGCATGTAATATTTGTTACAATACTTTACCATATCAAATCTAGGCCTACATCATGAACCAAGTGAAACCCTTAGTGACAAAGAGCCTCGCATGGGTAATGTGACAGTCATGTGACTAATGTGTGTTGCACTAAAATCAGATAGCATGCATGATGCTTACCAATAGTAGATTAATAGACTGCTGTTACTGCTTTATAGTTAATTGATGTCCTAGAAATACTGATTTGAACAGGATCTTTAGACTTATAATGCAGAAGAGCCTTTACATGGGATTCTGTCATTTTGATGAATGGAAAAATGGTTTATGACAATAAACATTATATTAAAGTGTAAATGGATTATTTACGATAAAAAATTTTGAAGAATTGACACCATTTGTACTGAACTCTATTAGGAATTCTCAGTGGACGAAGACTCCCTTATTGACAAGTGGCCTTAATGTAACAGGGATAAAAAAAAAATTAAAATTAAAAAGAAAATTTGCTCCATTTAGAGCTGATGTTCTTATATGGATGAGTGTGATAAGGAATGTTTGATTGTACAGTAGAACCTGTCTTGAAAGACCACCTCTTTAGCCAACAATTTATGGCCTCTCAAGACAGGTGGTCTCTCATAACAGGTCACAATGCTCTACAATCAATAAATTTGTGCATTGAGAATTTGGTCCCTCAATACAGATGGTCTCACATAACAGTGGTCTTCCAAGACAGGTTTTACTGTATTATGTCTTTATCACATTGATCCTGTTAGTAAATCCACCAAAACACTAGCTGTCCTTTTGGTATAGGTATTGATCAATCCTTTCTTTAAGCAATGTAATAAAAACTTATTTTCAACAAAATTTGTGACAAATCTTAAAATTAAATTATTCATATTATTTTATTATGTTCATATAAAAGTGCATTAAATATTCATAATATTTTGTTAAAAATATCAAAATTTTTCCTTATTAGAATTTGGGATAAACATCATTAATATAAAAGTAAAATCTCTTTGACCAAACTTAGTGAGTGGCAATAAACTGATAAAATTTAAAATTTATGCAATCACTAATTTCTTTTGCCATTCATCTGTGCTGTCTCTCAATTCTTTGTTCCTTGATATTTAAACATATTTCCAGGACATCAGATAGAACTCTCCTGCAAATGATGAGAAAAGGAATGTAAAGAAAAATAAATGTTATTGTTGCAACAAAGTTTCCATTAAATAAGACAATACATTTAAGTTATTTTTAAAAATAAAACAAATTTAGAAAGGTGTTTTCTTTAGGTAATGAACCTTTGATTGTAATTTGTTCAAAGGAACCTGAGATGCAAACAGATCCATGTATGAATAAGGGAAATGGAGTATAAGCTGATTTTACCACTTTTTCACATTTGTGTCTGTCAGCATTAACACAATTGTATGTTGATGTGGAGAAGGGTGTGTGTGTCTTTGGTTGCTAAATATAATGGAGAACATCATTTTGTCCTTATTATTACTTATATGACTTTTATGTACAGAAAAAACAAAAACTTAAATTATGGTATATAATATTACAGGCAGTTTGGGAGAGTATTTGTTAGAGCTAGTTAATACAGAAGTCATTGATTTTATAGAATAATTGGAATTGAAACAACCTTTTGGAGAGATGTTATATACCTGTGTATTGGAGTTAAACATATTG
The DNA here is from genome assembly GCA_030141615.1 of Unio pictorum. Classification (NCBI taxonomy): domain Eukaryota; kingdom Metazoa; phylum Mollusca; class Bivalvia; order Unionida; family Unionidae; genus Unio; species Unio pictorum. Next base: position 10,654,749 of record JARLTB010000101.1, on the reverse strand, counting down.
ATAAGCTTCTTCAAATTGGGAATTCTACATGATTTTTATATATTTTATGTTTACATTGGGACCCTATTAAACTTTGAAATTTGATGCCTAATTTAGTCCTACCTAGGGATACCTGAAAAGAACAATATTTGCAGTTGTCTGAAAAAATCTTTTGAAATACACAAATTGAGTATGAGAATGAGTAGATGAATTAATCCTAAATTTGTATCAAAGAATTGTTGACTTGAAAATGTTGGGTGGAAAACAATTAAATCAGAGAAAGAGAGAGAGTGATTTATCCTGTTATTTATTCGTTCTGACTGATGTCCTATAAAACTGTAATTGTGTGAAGATAGGTAAAATATTGTAGACGTATGGGGTAAAGAACACAGTGCTTGCTTTGTGATTTAGCTAATCTGCCTAACAACTGAGTGCTATGCTGTTGACCTGACTGAAGGAAATTTGTAATGGCTATCTCCAAGTGAAGTTGCCTACTAATTCTAATCCGTCTTTAAATATTTAACTTCCTTTGTACATACTAGTTTTAATCACGAATGATATTTATATGATGCACTGAAATGTTTGGGATTGAAATGCACTTTATAATCACCATAATGCAAACATCTCTGATTGATTTCTAATGCTAATTAGAACAGAGTGTGTTGTAAATATGCACTGTGGTATGTATTCTTATGCATTGTACTTCTGTGAGTAGTATTTTTTACATGATTCAAGGTATTTAGTTACATGTAAACAACATTATTGCAGTATAATTTAAAAATGACATTTTATTTCTACATTAAGTTGAGTTAGTTTCTATCATGTATGTTCAGTATTTCTATTAATATCTACATAGCATATTGCATCAACAAGGCTTTAGGTAACATGTCTGTTTTATTAAAAAAATAATAAAGAACATCTCAGTTTTTGGCATTTTACTGAAAACAAATGCCAGGTACACTTTATGGGAATATTGATCAGTTATAAACTAAAGTCAAAATAAAGATGCATTTTCTATCTTTTTGACCTCACAGAACTTAAAAATAACTGCTTGACATGATACAGCAAATTAAAGCATAATTGTTTTTTTTGTCTTATATTATACCACAGATGGTATATCATTATATGATACAAAAAAATTAAAGCATAATTGATTTTATTGGCCTGTATTATACCACAGATGATATGTCATTATATGATACAACAAGTTAAAGCATTATTGATTTTATTGGCTTGTATTATACCACAGATGGTATATCATTATATGATACAAAAAATTAAAGTATAATTGTTTTTATTAGCCTGTATTATACCACAGATGGTATATCATTATATGATACAACAAGTTAAAGCATAATTGTTTTTATTGGCCTGTATTATACCACAGATGGTATGTCATTATATGATGCAACAAGTTAAAGCATAATTGATTTTATTGGCCTGTATTATACCACAGATGGTATATCATTATATGATGCAACAAGTTAAAGCATAATTGATTTTATTGGCCTGTATTATACCACAGATGGTATATCATTATATGATGCAACAAGTTAAAGCATAATTGTTTTTATTAGCCTGTATTATACCACAGATGGTATGTCATTATATGATACAACAAGTTAAAGCATAATTGTTTTTATTGGCCTGTATTATACCACAGATGGTATATCATTATATGATGCAACAAGTTAAAGCATAATTGATTTTATTGGCCTGTATTATACCACAGATGGTATATCATTATATGATACAAAAAAATTAAAGCATAATTGTTTTTATTGGCCTGTATTATACCACAGATGGTATATCATTATATGATAAAAATAATTAAAGCATAATTGTTTTTATTGGCCTGTATTATATCACAGATGGTATGTCATTATATGATGCAACAAGTTAAAGCATAATTGATTTTATTGGCCTGTATTATACCACAGATGGTATATCATTATATGATACAAAAAAAATAAAGCATAATTGTTTTTATTGGCCTGTATTATACCACAGATGGTATATCATTATATGATAAAAACAATTAAAGCATAATTGTTTTTATTGGCCTGTATTATACCACAGATGGTATATCATTATATGATAAAAACAATTAAAGCATAATTGTTTTTATTGGCCTGTATTATACCACAGATGGTATATCATTATCTAATGGAAGTTATTGATCAACAGCTGTTGCAGATATGTACAGTACAATGTATTTAGATTTTAGCTATGATCGCCACGTTAATAACTTCCATCCCTATTGATGTATTTATTTAAATTGCCTCAGTCAAATTAATTAGCTAAATTGCTACTATTGTGTGAATATTTGTTTTCTGATTGTGTATTTTATAAATTCAAAAAAACAGAGCTGTTCTAACTAAATGATTGCTATCTGTGACTGCTTTATTGTTGTAAGTTGCCAAATTTTAGTGGTTGCAAGTAGACAAAACTGCACCCCAGTGACCAGATACATTTGCATGTATGTAACTAACAAATTAAAACCTGTATTTTTTAAGTAGAAACATAATGGTTCAGGTGTTAGTCAAGATTTGTAGGCTGTAGGATACATCTTTCAGCTGTAATGTTTAAATATTGGATTTTTTCAAACTTACTTTAGACCTATGCGGTTCTTAAAAATACATTTAGGCAGGAAGCTATTTGAGTTTTAAAACACATAATTATTATTTTTGGACAATATGCTGTCCTTCCAATTTCAGATTTGTTCCATCATTTGAATACCAATCTTGAAAGAGAAAATTGGAAATGGGTCTCATAAATCATGTTCTGTCTTACAGATTGATATTCTATCATTTAATTTTTCTGAACAGCAACATTTGTGTCATAAATTTGCAAATATTTGAAAGAGATGTTGTTTTTATTTCTCTTCTTCTGAACTGTGACATTGTTGCCATCAGTGCAGGTACTGTTTGCTCTTTGTCAATAAGTTGAAAGCTGAAAGCCAAATTTACATTTCTTGTCAAGAACATCTATTATCTAAAATTATACATGAACTAAAAAGCTTTCTAATGTAAAATTTATGCCACCCTTCCAAACTATTTCTTCTGAAATGTAAAAAAATACCTTGGTTGAAAAGTCATCTATTGCAAAGCAGTTGATTCTTTGTTTACAAAACAAGCATGAAATTTCTACATCTTCATGAAGATTACTTTGTTATATTTGGTTTCAACAGTTGTATATTATCCAGTGATAGAGAAAGAAGCAGCAAAATTAAAAATATATTTGCCCTTTAATAACTAATCATCTTGTCACTGTAGTGGAGCTTGAAGTGAAAGTGAAGACAGTGGGTGAACTGGGTCAACAGTCAAGCAAGACAAAACTGGAGACACTTAAAACAGATATAGATTCAAAGAGTGAATTGTCTGATGATTTGGCAGGGTTAGATGATGAGTACAAACTACTCCCAGCTTTAGTCATCCCAGGTAAATATATTTTTGGTGAATATTTAGTGAAATCTCAGGATTGTCAGATAATTTTATTTATTCCCTCATTTGTGTAAAATGGAGGGATAAAGCCATTGCTGTATCTCTCTGTCTCTCAGTCCATACACATGCTAATTTCTGGAGCATAACTCTCAAATCTTCTAAGCTATCTTTTTCAAGCAGACTTGACAATTGTGTTGAGCAATTGGCATATAAATGACTTTTGATATTGGAGTTTTCTGCATTCAGTATTTTTCATATAGCATAAGTTTTATAAAACTTGAGTAGTGGATTGACATATTACCCATTACAAAAACACCATCTAATCATGGCTGGCTTCTTATACTAGCAAATTTAATGGGCATAGATGATTTAATAGGTTTACTTTCTGTCACATTTCTTATGACTCCTGATACTTATTACAGTATAAGTCATGTGGGTCATGTAGGCGTTCAGTACCGACTATTGTAATGATGAATATCATCATTTTTGATTACACATACTTTTAATTAGCAATTCACTATATTTTGAACCTCATACATCTTTATTCCTTGGAAGACCATTATATACTTGCCCCAAGAAATACACTCAGCAAAATCAATGTAAAAGTGTGTAGACATTTTTAGATGAGGTCATACTAAAATTGTGATCCAGTACAAACCAGATTTTTGGGCACTCTGATGTCACAATGAGTTGTGCCTGTGTTGAACTTTGGTTTGGTACTACATTATTATACCAGATGTCCTCATTTTTGGATCCAGTTTAGTACTTTGCCATCACTGTAAAAGTTCATCGTGATCAATAATTGTTAGAGTGTCTGCCTTGAGTGTCGCCAAGTCATACCAAAGACTTATAACAAATGATACCAGCAGCTGCCTCACTTGGCACTCAGCATTGAGGGGTTAGTGTTAGGACTGGTCAACCTGGTTTCAGGGTAATGTGCCTGGGTGGGACATGATGCTACAAGTCTGTAACATGATGCCCCAGTGATGGACATCACTGTCAACTGCCACACTGCAGACATAGTGAAATGACTGAAAAATTGTTAAAGCTACTATAAAAATCTAAATGACCACACAACCTCAAAATTTTCTCTTAAAAAATATATTACCTAATATACAAATCCGGCCCTCCCAGATAATACCTTTAGCCAAAAGGAGCTACAAGTTGTCTGCTGAGCTAGGTGGCATTCAGGCAGATTGATATCCCTTGGTATAAGGATTGGTGGCAAAACCTGTGAACCAGTCAACTTATGCTCATGCCAAGAAGCATGCTTTCATTATGAGAGACCTTGCAAAAGAATGAATCTACTTGAAAGATATACTATTTCAAGCTGGATGAGTTTAAGAAAAGTATACTTGATTTTTAATTTTTTTCCTTTGCCAGCAAAGTTCGGCCAAAGCAGTTTTCTAACAATTCATCTTTGCACATTTAGATACTTACATAGGGAATCTAAGCAACTTTAAATTCAGTTCAGACTATAATTATTTTATGTACATGCAAGTCTCTAGCACATACAGAAAACCCTTACTATATGTGTAATTCCTTTATGAATGGGTATATAAAGGTGAGTTTCTATATCAAGAATGCACAACCCCTGGCCTGCGGGCCACATCTGTCACACATGTGTTCTGTCTGGCCCTCAGGACAAATTAAAACAACATAAAAATCTGGCCCTCAAGTGATCTTAAAAAATGCAATCTGGCTCTTGACCCCAAAAGGTTGTGTACCTCTGTTCAGTACCAATGCATTCTTAGTGTCCATGCACCAAGCTTCATTGACTTGTACAGGTTGCCCTTAAGCATTCCTACAGGTAATATTATAAATATATTATACCTGGACATTGCTTGTATAATTTTATCATTACTAGTACATACAGGTGAGTTTTTTTTACTTGGCATCCAAATGCTTATGCCCGATTTAATGATTTTATCTGCACATGCTGTACTTGACTTTTCTTGCAAGTAGTATTTGAATTAAAATCATGTGCAAGACTCCTTGATTAGTGACCACATCTAAGTGAGAGTTTCAGGTGCTCTACACATTTAGTGAGTGCCAGATCCCATCACTTTTTGCCAGCTAAGTTCCAGGCATCACAGGCTACTTCTGCCTCACCTCTTGCCATCTTGGAAGATGATGTGTGTTCTTAAATGATGTTATTGATTCTTGCCTTTACAATATCACGGGAAGCCTCCAATCAGGATATTTTCCTCCTTTCACCCCCCTCCCCCAAAGTCCTACACTCCTCTTCCCACTCCATCAGCTACCTGGTTCGGAACTCCAACATCTGTTGATCTTATGAAGGAAAAGGAACAATCCAGTTTCAAACTGTTTCAGCGGTCTGGAAGAGTTACAGACATTTCTGAACTGCCTTCATCAAGATTCAGGCATCAACCGACTTTTCTTCTCACAAAAGTGACTCCATTCAATTTTTCATTGGCAGTTCTACCTTTGTTATACACCAGTATTTCATTTGGAAACCCCAGCAGTCAACTGTGATATCACCACTTTGGGAATGACAGTGCTGTTTTCAATACGTATGCATCTGATGGCCTTTGATGACACTTAGCAGCTAATGTGCAATTAAATAACTGTATTTTTATATTGGACTTTGTCTCTACAAGTATCTTCCAACAGGCAGAGGATAACAGGATAACAGGCAAAGGATAACAGTATAACAGGCAGAGGATAGCTTGTCTTCTCTCTTTCCCAGTACCTCAGGACATGCATGGGAGTCCATCTCAAGAATGGGAGAGTCTTGAAAACAGCTGTTCAACATACTTTGGCCAATTCCCTAACCGAACTTACAAATTAACATTTGGCAGAATGTAACTGAGTACTTTCTTCCTCCACTTTTCGGATGGATTACGATAATGCCAAGCTCAGAGCACATTCTATATTCTGTAATAAACCACAAAGGAGACCAATTTCCCTCCCTGGCAACCAAAGCATCAATACAGGGAAATTATGCAAAATCAACAAAAGGCCTCCAAGGCCACAAGTAGTATACAAACCTCTGAAAAACCATCCTGTTGAAGCTCCACTCAGTGAAAGCCACAGTTATCAGAAACCAAAGAGGATATAACATAGAGAGGGTTCTATAGTTCACTCCAGCTTCTCTCCTCCTGACAGCCTCATAATATAAAACATGACATCAACTACTCTGCCATTTCACACATACCAATATCAGGAAGGTTCCAAATCTTTGCTGTCAAATGGAGTATGATATGCCATGTAGATCGATGGATTTGATGTAGTGGTTTCTGAGGGACTGTGTATCTACTCCTCTGTCCAGAGACTGAACAGTCGCAAACATCTCTGCGAACCATTCAAAGCCACCACCTTGCAGCAAAAATAATTTTTCTTCAGCAAAGGGTGATATAACTTGTTTGAATAACAAATTCTCAGGGGTTTTATTCCAGACTTTTCTTGGTCCCAAAGGCAAATGGAACCCTGCATCCAATCATTGATCTCAGTGCCTTCAATCAGGTGGTTCTTGCTCCTTAGTTTTCAATGGAAACACCATAGCCCATTTTGAATGCTGTCCAAGAGGGACACTTCCAATCAGTGTGGACTTCAAAGACACATATCTTCATGTCCCTATGCACAAGGCTTCCAGGAAGTTCTAGAGATTTGCCTGCAGTGACATTGTATACCAATTCAGAGCACTCCCACATTGACCCAACATCAGCCCCTGTGTCTTTGCTCATCTGATGACCCGAGTAATGGCACATGTCCAGACTGTTTATATGGCAGCAGCATCAAGTTTCCTGGATGACATTGTAGAAGCATCAGAGGAATTTTATCTGAGAACATAATCCAATAACCCTTTTTACTCTGCTTTCCAATCTGGGTTTTCTTGTCAACAAGGAAAAATCTGACCTAGTACCAACTCAACAATTTGCTCAACCCGGTATAGAGTTCCATACATTGGCAAAAATAGTTTTTCTAAGAACCTCAAGAATGGTCATTGAAAATCCAAACCATGGTGGCTTCTTTACTTTTGAGGAAAACTATCTGCATGTGAATTCCTTTGCCTACTATACTTGCTCAATGTGGCAGTGGACCTCATTGTCCTAGGTCACTTTTATATGCGCACATTGCAAATGATTCTTCTGTCCCAATGGAGACCAAAAGTTTGCCTACTGGATCAACTCCTCACCATCTGCACACAACTGAGTCATCATAGATAGAATTGTGGCAATCTAACTTGGCTCATGGTGCAATTGCAACCACCAGAGATAACATCATTTACTGATGCAAGTATAGAAGGCTGGGGAGCCACAAGCTGCTATTATTTTGCGATGCCAGTGGTGCATGGTCTCTCCAGGAGCAGCATCTGCATGTCAATATTCTAGTAATGAAAACCATTGTGATAACCTTTCACTGGTGGCAGGAATATTTTAATGGAAAAGGAGTCTTCATTTTGACATATCTCAAACAACGAGGAGGAACCAAGTCATCAGACATTGGTGTCATGGTGTGCAACATTCTAAAGTGGTGTTGTCAGCAACAAATCCATGTACAAGTTCATCATATTCCTGGATGCTTAAACATTCTAGACAAATCTTTGTCCCAGAAAAATCAACTAATACAGATGGAATTATGGTTTCTCAATCCCTCAGTTTTCACTTAGATATGTAACCAATGGGACCAACTGTTGGTGGACCTGTTTGTGACAAGGTGAATACCAAACTCCCAACCTTTTGTCTCCCCAGTCCTGGACCCAAAAGCATGGGCAGTAGAGGCTCTATCAATAGGATTGATCTATCTTTATGCATACACCTACCCTCCAACACCTCTAATTCCAATGGGATACAGAAAGCAAGAGAATTGGTGTCCTGCCTCATACGCATTGCACCACTCAGATGGGAGAAGTCATGTATCATCAATCTTGCAATGGAATTCCTCATAAAATTTGAATTTTCCCACATCTACTTAAACAACCAAGATGGCAGTTGTTTAGTCCATACCCAGAGCTACTGAACCTGCAAATCTTGATCAAAGTAAACAGGCTCTCAGAAATAATTCTCAGAACCAGTCTTGGGGAGACTTGCTTTAATGAACACATCTTAACTCTCCAGGCATCTATACAGTAATTGCTAATTTCCTCTTCTGGCTCTTCAAAGATAAAAAGTTAGCAATGATTACGATAAAAGGTTACCACTCATTGATTTCTGATAGCTTTCGTGATCACAGAAGAGAGGATATCGGACAAAACAAAGGACTTATCTGACCTTCTCTCCAACTTTGTGTATAAATGGTCAAAAAGATTAGCCCTGTGTCTAAAGTGGAACCTATCATCAGACATAAATTACATGCAGTTCCAACAGTATAGGTCAATTTTACTCATGATTGTATCTTTCATTGCCAGAAACAGGATTTCTTCCCTGGGTAACCAAATTTTCATTATGAAACCTCTGTCTAGTCTGGAAACATCAGCTCCAGGCCACATACAAGACCCAGTTTTGGCTTTGATGGTTTTTCTGAATACCATGGAGCCACTTGCATTGAGGGAGATCACACCTATTTTTACCTCAAGAAAGAATAAGAGGATATATCAACACAGCCTCTATCATCCTCAATTAAGCAGTTAATTTGCTCCGTATATCAAGAAGTAACCTCAGCTCAAATGAACTTATTTCATAGTTCAGATCATAGCATTCAGCTGAACTGCTCTCTAGCCAATGATATTCAGGCTGGAGATCAGAATTGACATTCTCTAGTTTTTATCTCCAATATATGTTATCCCCAAGGGCCCAATTCGATCTGGTAGGACCTATATCTGCAGCTCATTGGGTCACCAGTCCAGGTTAAACTTCTTAAGATGTGGCTTCACAATTTACACTGGATTTGTGTGTATGTGAATTTTCCCCTATTTGTAGCCACTCCCCTTTATTTGTATTACCTAGAAGATGCCTCCCATATCTTACTTCTTACTGGACTTTATATGGTAGTTCCGGAGTAAGGGGATGTACCTCCCTCCACCTTTTATCTATTCTTCTGAGGTATTACGATTGGGTAACATATACAAAGAAGACACCATTTTATTTTAGTAAAATATATTTCTTTGAGAATATTTACTTTTAAATTATAATACACATACATCCTACCAGCCTCCATGCAGTGAAATCCATAGAGAGTGTGCCTTATGCTCCAGTAGTAATTGACAGGTTCATGGATTTTGCAGCCAATCCTTATACCAAGGTGAGATAACTCTGCCCAACCACCACCTTGGTTGGCAGACAACTTTTAGCTCAATATGTAGTAATTCTCCTAAGGTAATATTACTTGGTAAGTAATCTCAAAGAAACATTTTACTAGAAAAAATTGGTTTTCATGTGGAAGTTTTTGGTTGAAAGGTAATGTGCAGAGCATTTATCAGTTAAGATTGAATTGAATTTGGTTGAAGAATATTACAGTCTGACCCACTTATCTCAGCCTTGATTTATCTTGAGAACCCATGTATGTCAGGTGTTTTGGTCTAGTCTTGATAAAAATCCTTCTTTATAATGATAATTTTTCCCCGTTTATCTCAACCCCTCTTAAGTTGATAACCCCATTATGTCAGAAGTAAGATGTGGACCAACTTAATTTCGAGGAAATGCAACTTTTGTTGTCCTTCTTGGAAAAAATGTACAAGAAATGATCTATAATATCTGCTGCTATCAGTGCCTTGTACTGGCAATAATGGAAAGTCAATACAAAATCAATTTTAATGCTACAAATGCTAATCAACCATTCTTATCAATGCATGGTTCATCACTTGCTTATAAGGGAGAAAATTATGTTGCAAACAATATTTAGAGTTATAAAATTGAATTAATGCATTTCTGATCTTTACAGGAGCTGCATTCATAATGGATAGTGTCAAAAGTTAACACCACAGCAATATATTTCATTCCACACAGCATAATTCTTTTTATCTTATCTGTAAATGTATCTGAAGACTCACAGTCCACTCTCCTGGTGGTTCTGTGTTATTTCCAACAGTAACTGGTCAAAGTCAGGCAGAATTTGGGACTGTAACTATGAATAGAATAAGTCAGCTTCTTATAGAATTTGATGTTAAATTACTGACATACACTTAAAGTAATTTTATATTTCAGAACCTCAAGAGACAAAGAAACAGAAACGAAAGAAATCCCTGAAAACTGTATCCATACATGGGTCTACAAAAGTCAAACCAGCGACAGATGGGGTGGAAGGGAAACATAAGAGAACAGATACAGGAGTGATGTATGATGGTTATCCATAATTAAATTTACATAATTTTTAAGATATTTTGTGTGTGTGTGTATGTTATTTGGATTTTTAACATAGCTTTAATAATTTGTCAGTCATATTGCTATGATGTCTGCAGTGTGGCAGTTTATAGTGATGTCGAGCACTGTGGCATGGTGTTGCAGCCTTTTAGCATCATGTCCCACACAGTCACATTATCCTGACATCAGGCCAACCTGTCCTAACACTAACATCTTAATCTTGAGTGCCAAGCGAGGCAGCTGTTAAAGTCTTTGGTATGACTCAGCCTAGGTCCAACCCTGCGACCTCCTGTATCCAGGGAAGACGCTCTATCCACTTATTTTAAATATATATATTGGGGGTGTCAAAATATCATTGACATATTTGAGTTCTGAGATATCATGGTTCATGACTTTTACCTTATTTCTGTCTCTTGCTCTTAAGTTCATTGGAACCGTTGCTGACATTGCTGATAAATTATTGCTTTATTTGTGTACATTCTTACTTTAATATCAAGTGTTGTGATTTTGTAACTTATTAGACAGAATGCAGACTCCAGCTATAGATTGCAGACAATACAAAAAAAAATCAGTGTTGATAAAACATTACGAGTATGTACATGTATGTATGCTCTCAGAAATAAGGGTACTCTATTTTCTCTTTAATTCCAGTCAGTGTTTATTTTGCAGTAAACATAGTTTTAATATTTCTCAGTAAAAGAAAATAACCTTAACTCCAGAAGGAAAAAAAATGCCAACTTTCTAAACCTGACCACCCCTATGTAAGTGAAATAGATTTGCTTGTGTCTCTACAGACGGTAGAGAAATATGATATACATGTACCTATAGCTGACTATTTTCAAACACTGAATAAATTCATAATACTGTCTTTTAAACAATGGTAGTTTTTTATGTACTGTATAGTCCATTGTCAACCAACAGGTGTAACCAAACAATTAACTTGATATGCATTGTCCAACAGCACATGGCTGTTTAGTTGTTACAGCATTTACATGCTACATGTACTTAAATTGGCCTATATATTTGAAAATCCTCAACAACAAAGGCAAACTTCTTAATGATGCTACCAAGGAAAAGAGGCTACTCAAAAGTAAATGAAAACCTGCTGCCTACTTTGTTTTTTTTAAAATTAATTACGAAAAAGTAAAACTTGTACCATTTATTATTTGCATGAATTCCAGAATAGAGTAATGCATATAATTATGATTAATCTGCAGAGAATGGAACTTGTATGACAAAATAAATTGTTCAAAAAACCAATAACTATTGAAAATGTAACACTCACTAGATTTCATTGCCTCAGTCAGAAATGTTTTGAATCAATGGCTGATGAGTTGCAGAAGAATCTTCTAATTATGGATGATGAAGCTACAGTGAGTAAAGCTGAATGTATTAAAACAATGAAATGGTTTGTTGAAAGTGTCACTGGTGATAAGCATACATATGAAAACATAAGTGCTTTGGAATATTTTGCCTTAATAAGCAGGTCCACATGCTAACTTGGACTGGAACTTATACCTGACATAATAAGGTTATTGACTTAACAGGGATAATTGGTGAAAATTTGCATAACTAAAAAGATTTGTTTTTGGACCAGACTGAAACACGAGACATAAACTGGTTCTTTAGATAGCTGAGGTTGAGTTAAGTGGATTTGCATGTATTAAAATTAGTTTTACACCCCACACCATCCCTCCATAAAAAACTTAATTTCTAGATGTTCTCTTTCTTAAATCTTTTGAAATATCTCTTTCATTGATAGAGCCCTGCAGCCACTTCACAGTCAGAGGGAGGAAACAAAAGATGACCAAGATAATGTAGCCTTGGACATAAGACCACAGCTACAGCAGGCACAAGACATACTGGTTAATTATTATTATTATTATTATTATTATTATTATTATTATTATTATTATTATTATTATTATTATTTGTATTATTATTGTTGTTGTCATTATTATTATTATTATTATTATTATTATTATTATTATTATCATCATCATCTTCGTCATCATTATTATTATGATTATTATTATTATTATTATTATTATTATTATTATTATTATTATTATTATTATTATTATTATCATCTCACCTGGCCATAAGTCTTAGTGACCTTATGGCTTGGCCATGTGTCTGTTGATCATTAATCAGTTGACATTTAATTGTTACCACTTTGGATTTGATCCCATTTTGATCAAAACATGGGATTTGAGTTTATATTATCAAACTCTTGGACAAATTTACTGTAATTTGAATATTAATCGGGTGATCTTGCTACAGATTTGCTGAGTGAATTCTGATCTAATTTTGATTAAACTTGTAATGTATGCTTGTGTTATCAAGATCTCAGACAAGTTCGATGAGTAAGATACATGCACACTAAGGAGTTGATCTTGCATCTGATTGGTTGAGCCACATTTTTGATCTAATTCTGATCAGTTGTTCAATATGGGCTTATGTTATTAAGATCTTGGATGAATTTGATGAGGTGATCATGAGTCAGATTGGCTGAATTTTTTGCCACACTTTAGACTTTTTTTTTATCCAGTTGAGTAAGTTGGCAAATCGACTTAAATCATTAATATGTCTGGTGAATTTTATAATTTGCAAGATATGGTCATATTAATAAATTTAGCACAGGTAGAAATAGTTCTTAAACTATATGTAATTTAAACAATTATTCTTTCTTCTAAAATACCTGCTTACTCTAGATTAAAGCAAGTGAAAGAAGTAATCTATAATATTGACTCTAGGGTTATACAGAGTTCTTCCCCTTGCCAAATTTATGAAAAGTAGCAACAAAAAGTTTTGGAGGTAAATTGAATAATTTGTAATTTATAACTGAAGAAAGCATTTGCAGTAGAAATATAGTTAGAATGTATAATTGTTGACTAGCATAAGCTATATGAGTTGTACAATTAAGAGGCAGTTTTCTTTATACAGTTTCATATATTCATTGCCATTACATGCACTTTATTTACTTTTTTAAAAATCATTTTTGCAGCTTTTAGTAAAAGAATACTCAACTTGCTTTTCTTCTGAACATGTCTTAGAGTTATTTACTAATTGTAAAAAAAACTCTTGGCCTAAAAAAATCCCTATGAATTTTCTTGATGGCAAGATTATGGTTCAATATTTTACCTTCCACTTTATAATTTTAATAAGTTTAGAGCTTTTTCAGATTAAATGAAAGTACTTTACAAAATGTTTTGTGAACCACCATGTTATGTCAGTGGTCAAGGTCATATGAAAGCAACTTTGGCTTCAGGCACATTTGCCTTTGTGCTTTCTTACTTATGAGCTCTTTTAAGATAACCAGAGGAAACTTGGTATATTTGTATTTATTGCATGTTTGGAGGGCTTTTCCTCAGGTCTAGGTCCCAAGTTAATATTTAATCATAATATTTAATCATGGAGGTTGTTGGAGTTACAGGCACACATATGTCTCTCATTTTGGTGGCATCTCATGTATCATAGTCAAAGGTTTTGTCTTTATGGTCAAGGTCACATAACCTTTTTACAAACCCATTTCTGCCTTTTTCCTTTAATGTATTTTGTGATGGGATCGTACAACTTGGTCACTTTCCATGTTTGTTTAGTAACTTTATATTACACAAGAGTTACCTCAACATGATAGTTGTGGAATACAGATTTACAGAAATTGCCTGTTATTATTTGAATTCAACCAGATTTTGTCAGTTACTTTATACTGATGAGATTGCCATGTTCAAGTTGTCAGCATTCTGCCATATCAGAGTTATAGCCCTTGACTCTCAGACCTACCCACTTTCATATCTGCTCAACAACTCCCTTAATTATTTTTGTATTTTAGCCAAATTTTATTGGCATCTTCATAATAATGAAGCATACAAAAATAGGGGATTTTAATTCCTGGAATGTCTCACAAACCCTGCCCCCAATATTTTGGGGAATAGCTCTTTTTGTCCATTAGTAATTCATTTTCTTTGCATCACTGAAATTGCAGGTCCAGTGATTGCTTTGACAAATGCAAGATGTGGTAACTGCCCATCTAAGTGTTTTTCTTTTGATTCCTTTCAACTTAAGAGCTAATATATGACACAGCCTGGGTCATTGAGGTTACATAGTACTTGTTGTTTTTGTATAGTTCGTTAAATGAATATAGTTTCTTGAAATAATTAAATTAAATTTGTTTCATTCCAGGGAAAATTAGTACCCACAATAAGCCTAGAATGGAAGGAAGAATCAGTTCAGAAACAATACAATTATGCAACAACAGTCGTTGGTTATGTCAGAAATATCAAAAGAGCCAGAAAACTTCAGGTCATTATTTTCTTATATTAAACAGCAATTTACGTTGAGATTTATATAAAAAGTCAAAAATCCTAAATGTTGCATGAGCTTTGATGTTTTTGTTAAACTTTAGTTATTTTATTAAGATATTTAACAATAAAGCATAATAATAGTAATGATAGCATCTTCTCATGAAAACAAACTATACAGGGAACTATTTTTTTTATTAAACAGTCTTCTGTTTAAGAAATATCAAAATGCTTAAATTTTCAATCATTTTGACAAAATATAATACTTCGTCAGGTAAAAATAAATTGTTCATTTTAGCATTAACATATTCAGCTATGGTTTGTTGACTGATGCAAGTAATCATATGTATAGTGCATGTTCCAGATATATATCATGTACATAAAACTTGAAGTTGAGGTAAAATTGATGCATTGTATCATTGAGATTATTAATTATCAAAATTCTTTTATGATGCGTTTATGAATGTACCAGGGATCCACCTCATTAAGAATGAAGTGTGTTTTGAAATTAACTGATAAAATACATACAATTATTTCTGGCTTTGTTTTGGTTCATGATACATACCAAAATAAGATTTTTGATCATGATAGAAATTATTAACAGTGCTTGATAAAATTCTAATTAATTTCTCTCAGACCTATTCTTAAGCTTAAAATCAGGATATTTATTATGTTTCTTTAGACAGCATAGTGGCAACTTTCTAGTTTTTTTCTTAGTGATCCAAGGTTCAATCCCTAATTCAAGCAGAGTCAGAGATAATGGTTGCCTGTCGAGCATAATTGGTTTAATCCATTGCATGCCAGCATGCATGCTATCAATATTTAAATCAATGAGTCATTTTGGAAACTGAAAAGAGAGTATTATAAATCAATGAGTCAAGCCATGTTGTACAATCAAATGAAAATAAAGCAAGTTTAAACGTTATTTGTGTTATCTGTTTTAGGGTCATATGAGTGGCATAATGTGTATCCAGTTTGACAAGCGAAGACTGATTTCAGCTGGGTTAGACAGAGTTATCAGAATTTGGGACATTAGGAGTGGTAGAAGTATACACAAATTTCATGGACACAAGGTACATAAGTTTATACATAAATCAGATCCAAAGAGCATGAAAATCAAACTATAGTACTGTTGTATTCTATAAAGAATAACTTTTATATAGCAGACACTGCATCAGGGAAAAGAGATATTGGCCCATATCAAACAAATTCAGTGAATACAGAGGGATAGGAGTAATTTCAAATTTCAGGTCATTTAATGGTTACAAAATAAGCCAAGAAGTATATACAGGGTGAAATTAAATAGCAACTCTGTGCTTCCAATAACACATTTTATGACAGAAAGTTTTGTCAACGTACGCAAGATAATTTAATATTCATATACAGGAAAAAATGAAATATAAAACCTTTGCTGCCAATAACACATTTTAAAACAAAAAGCTTTATTACTGGAACGAAGATAATTTAGCAAGAAATTAAATATGAATCATGTGCAGTCGATAATACAGTTTCAAACAGAAAGCTTTATTTATGGACCCAAGATATTCTAACATATATATGCAGAGAGAAAAGGAAATATGAACACTGCTGCAGATAATATTGTAAAACTGGAAATGATGTTATTAAAAATGTAACTGCTGATGAAATCTCTCATTATAATGAAGTGAAGCATTATTTTGTTCTCAGTTTATCCAGAATAACAGGAAATACCATGCATAAGGAAATTAGCTGCATGTATTTTAAGAAGAATGAATTTGCATATAATGATAACTAATGTAAGCACTTACACATTATTGATGTATATGGTAAAATATTTATAGATGATCACTTATGGGCTTTAATTTTCCATGAATAATTGAAGGAGTTAAATGCTTGCTTGTGAAAATTCTTTGTGGAAATTTCAACAAACTTTAAATGAGTTTAGAATGTGTTTGAAATCTGTAGTAGTTTACATAAGGATCAGAAGGAATACTATATATAATATTTGTGAAATTTAAAAATGTTCTCAAATGTTTTTTGTTTTTTATTATTAATTACATGTATCAAAATATTTGGAGGAAACACATCAACCATTGAGAAATAACACTTGGTTTTTATTTTACAGGGAGGCATTCGCTGCATGTTTCTGTATGATAATACTCTCTACACTGGCTCCTGGGATACAACTGTAATGGTTTGTAGAATTACATATCTTTGTTTTCTCCCGTGTATAAGGATGAGAGATTTTGAGACTTCTGCATGTCCAACATGACATACTGTTGATAATATATGAGCCTAATTGTTTTATCATCAGGGGACTTTGAGATAGACATCATATAAATAGAAATTTCCAGTGTCAAACAACACAGTTATATTAAGAGTTATTCATGCAATCTGTCATGGCTTTATTCGTACAGTATACATGTATGTGCTCTTTAAAATCATGGATAGTACAAGTTAAAATATATACCAAATAATTGCCCTATGTATGGCTGAGTCCATGTTTTGTTGACAAATACATACATGCCAGCCATTATGCTTTCAGCATAATTGTTACTCTTTATACCAATTTGTTTTCCACATGACTGCTTATGGATTATGCCTTTTTGCTACATCAAAAAAAAAAATGAAGCAATGAAAAATTTTTATTTAATTTTATTATTAGTTTATCAGTTCCACTCAGCATATAAATTTGATATTATTCATAAAATTGTGACTGATTTATTATATGCTATTTATAGTAACTGTATATGGGCCTTATCCAAGAAAGCAGACAGGTTTCTTCTAAAGTGAACTTTGCCTAACAAATTGATTTTATTTAGAGGCTTGTTAGTGAACCAGTCTCTATTTTTAACAAAGATGGCATCAGATATTAAGTGAAATGCTTGTCAAATATTATATGATGAAAAATATTAGAAAAGATGGATTTTTTCAAACTTCAAAAGATATCAGGTCAGAAAAAGTGACAAATCAGCACTGCTTTACAAACTTCAAAGGAAGAATATGAGAGCAGTATAATACAGCCCTCTGAGCACCTGGCCATGGTCATCGTAGAATTCCATTTCATGATCATTCAGTGAAAGTTAAACATGCAGACTAGTTGAAGTGATTGCTGAGTAGAAATAATTTTTTAGTATATTTTGTGTTTGTATTCTGGTTCTAACCCACACAAATTTGCCCTTTCTGACAAGAATTTTGACCAGCTGTAGCTTTTTCATATGGCTACTATTTCTGGTATGTAATATATAGATTACATTTCCTACACCTAAATTATACTTTCTTTGCCAATTATAATAGCAGTAATTACACTTGTACCTCTCTTGGGGTTGGCATGTATATAATAAAATGGCATAAAGAAAGCAATGGTTCCCATAAAGAAAATTATCACCACTGAAGTCTGCCGCAGATGATACCATTCATGACAAGGGCAAGCAGACTGAGCATTGGGTGGAATACTACTCTGAACTGTACTCCAGAGAGAATCACATGACCAATGATGCCCTCAACGCCACTGAAAACCTCCCGCTCAGTACTGAACTGGACGAGAAACCTACTGTGGCAGAATTTAAGAAGGCCTTCGAGAAACTTTCTTTAGGTAAAGCTCCAGGGAAGGATGGCATCCCAGCAGAAGCCATCAAGTGCGACTCTAGCGTGCTGCTTACACACCTGCATGACCTTCATTGCCAGTACCAGGATGAGTGTGCAGTGCCTCAGGACATAAGAGATGCCAACATCGTAACCCTGTACAAGAACAAAGGTGACAGAAGTGGCTGCAACAAGTATAGGGGCATATTCCTTCTCAGCATCATGGATAAAGACTTTGCACACGTCATCCTGAACAGACTGCAGATGCATACT
The DNA here is from genome assembly GCA_030141615.1 of Unio pictorum. Lineage (NCBI taxonomy): Eukaryota > Metazoa > Mollusca > Bivalvia > Unionida > Unionidae > Unio > Unio pictorum. Next base: position 10,635,924 of record JARLTB010000101.1, on the reverse strand, counting down.
GACAGAGTGTATCAAGAGTCATAGTGTGGGTTCCTTGCATGATCTTTCTCTGTCAGGCAACTGCAGGAGAAATGCAAATAACATCACAAACCCCTCTTCCTGGCCTTTATAGACCTCACCAAGGTGTTCGATCTGGTCAGCAGAGATGGACTCTTCACAATCCTGGTGAAGATTGGATGCCCTCCAAAGTTGCTAAGCATGATCCAGTCCTTCCACGATGCAGTTTGATGGCTCAATGTCCAGCACCTTCAGCTCGCACAACAGAGTGAAACATGCGATGAATTTGCATGCAGTGAGTTTGGGCTAACCATCAGCCTAAAGAAAACAAACATGATGTCTCAGAACGCAGACCCCCCCCAAGCCTCATTATCAACAACTACGAACTTGAGGTAGTCAGTCAGTTCACATCGGCAATGTCGCATCAGATGACTGGGCCATGTATGTTGGATGGATGACAAATGGATTCCCAGTGAGCTTTATTCAGAACTTGCCTCTGGCAATAGATCGATTGGATGGCCACATCTCCGCTTCATGTCTACAAGCATGACATGAAAGCCCTAGACATCAATATCAACACCTGGAAAGAGCTTGCTCTAGACAGGCCCAGCTGGTGACATGCTCTGACTACTGATTTGAAAGCTGGCGAGGACAAGCTTCTTTTGCTAGCTGATGAAAAGCAATCACTGAGTTAGAAGAAGCAGCTTCAACACACATCAACTTTTAAGTGCAGCAAGGACTGCCACTCCCATTATGGGCTACACAGCCACAACAGATGCTGCACAACCACCAACTGAAACATCTTTCATGGGCACACTTCCATCATCTCGTGAGACTAACAAATGCCAACTACCTCTCATGGGGTTGGCATGTATGTAAATATTCCTTAGATATGTGTATACCTTTAGATATCACTTTTCTAATTGTCAGATTTCATCTTCAAAGCTCTACATAATAGTTTTGTATCTATTTTTTCAAGGCTGATGCAGTTTGGATACCTTGTAGTATGGGTACAATGAGAAATGCTATGCTATGCTACTCAGATAGGATATTTTATAGTACAGGGAGCATGAGAAACACTACACAGTGCTCCTCAGGATACATTATACTATGATGAGCATTTGATACACTTTAATGTATTCCTAATTTTACATTACATAATAGTAATAGGAGCATAAGAAACAGTGTCATGTGCTCTTCATTTAGAATGCATTATGGTACAGGTATCATGAGAAACACTGTGCTGTGTTCCTCAGTTAGGATACATTATATTACAGGGAGTATGAGAAACAATGTACTGTAATCCCAATATTCCTTGTATATGGTGTGGTTTGTTGGGATGGGGTGGGGTGGGCTTCATTATTTGCAATATTGAATAATGCTCATAAGGCATGAAAGCTTAAATTCTCATCCAGTACTGTCAAAGTTGTTTATGTCATGGCATTCATGACTAATAATAAGTTATCCTTGTTTTAGAACTTTTAGAGCTTTTGGGATTTAATTCACAATACTGTAAGTTCTGTTTAAAATTTCACTTTGTATTCTTGGGCAATAAACTATTTGTTGAATTTTACAAAACTTATTCGGGTTTTGCTATTTTCTGTTACTTAGTTTAAGACCTTAGAGATAAAACAATTAACAAATGTTTCACTCAAAAGTTTGCATTAGCTGTTATTTATTGTTGATTGATCTGAAATATTATACAGTAAACTGCATTTTTAATGAAATCAGATTCAGCTAAAGACCTGATAAAATGATAAACATTACAATATTTCTACTTCTGATGTTTTATATAATTTTCTTCCTTAATTATAAAGAAATTCAAATATAATGATGTGATTTGTTATTATGTGCTGACTTTATTTATGAATATTATTAATACATATGACTTGTCTTTTTCAGGTGTGGGACTTAAAAACTCTGACCAGGAAGTGCGTACTGATAGAACATATGGGCTCCGTTAGCTGCTTACATGTCACCAATGATTATATGTAAGACAGGCTCATTTCTCTGTCAGTTTATCAGATATACATGCTTATAAGTTTAGTGCAACTGCAAACTGCATCAACTCAGATATGCTGATGCAAAATGCACTGGCAGATCTCTTTCTTTGCCATAATCAGTAGAACAAACAACATAAGCCCTAATTTGCATGCAAATTGTGCAGGAATTGCAGTTGGACCAGACATATAAGCGAATATATTTAGGATATTTTTAGCTTTATGCATTATGCTATCTTTTTTAACTGAAAAATCTAATCCATCCCATCATCATCCAGTCTATTAGAAACATATTTATCATATATTGATGTCATAACAATTATTTATCACACTGTTGTGTATGGCTTAGAAGTACCACATACTGATGTCATTTAGTAATGCAATGCCTTTAATGTTATGTGATAATTATTGCCCCTGTTGATGAAATTGAAAAAATCTATACAGCCAGCCAAATGAATGTTTGTCCATCCATCAAAAAATTGGTTTGTGCAAAATTATTTTACTGGGGTAGTTTAATTTTTGATAAGGTCTAAAATTTGTTATGCAGCTTTATATTGATAAGGCCTCAGATTTGATATGCAGCTTTATATTGATAAGGCCTCATTGTTGATATGCAGCTTTAAATTGATTTTTTTTTACTGGGGTAGTTTCAATTTAACTAAATTTGATATGCAGCTTTATATTGATAAGGCCTCAGAGTGATATGCAGCTTTATATTGATAAGGCCTCATTGTTGATATGCACCTTTATATTGACATTATTTTACTGGGGTAGTTTAATTTTAACTAAATTTGATCTGCAGCTTTATTTTGATGAAGTCTAAAATTTGTTATGCAGCTTTATATTGATAAGTCTTCAGATTTGATATGTAGCTTAATATTGATAAAGCTTTATTGTTGATATGCAGCTTTATATTGATAAGGCCTCACAGTTGATATGCAGCTTTATAACAAATAAGGCCTCATTGTTGATATGCAGCTTTAAATTGATAAGGCCTCAGAGTTGATATGCAGCTTTATATTGATAAGGCCTCAGTTTATATGCAGCTTGTTATTGATAAGGCCTCATAATCAATATGCAGGTTTATATTGATAAGGCCTTAGAATTGATATGCAGCTTTATATTGAAATTTTTGTCTTTTTCATATACTTTACCTGAGCATAATATGTTAGGAGTACATCCACCACACTCACAAATCCAGTCATCCCAAGCGAAAAAAAAAATGTTTGTTACATCTTTTGAATTGTTGTAGCTAGCTATAGAAATACTGAAAGGTTGTCTGTTTGCCAAAGTGGAATTTAGATGAGATGGTGTCCCTTTGTGAGTCCAAGCAATCATTCTTCTGTTGCTTCCAGTGGTGGCAGCTTCATCAAAAGCTTGTTATTGATTGATTAATGCCTTTCATTGGCTATGTTTCCTAAGTCTCCTGACAGATTCTACTCATATTGGGTTTTAAAATCATTATGAAGTCATGGCAATTCATTCTACATCATGCTTGCTGTTTTTTCAATTGGGGTCCAGCCATTATTAAAGTTAGACCATTCATGTTGTAGCAGTCTGTCTCAGCCTTTTGACTGTGTGGTCAAGGTATATGTTTTTCAGCAGTCTGTTTCAACACTTTTGATTGTGTATTCAAGGCATATGTTTTACAGCAGTCTGTCTCAGCCTTTTGACTGTGGTCAAGGCATATAATTTACAGCAGTCTATCTCAGCCTTTTGACTGTGTGGTCAAGGCATATATTTTACAACAGTCTGTCTCAGCTTTTGACTGTGGTCAAGGCATATGTTTTACAGCAGTCTCTCAGCCTTTGACTGTGTGGTCAAAACATGTTTTACAGCAGTCTGTCTCAACCTTTTTGACTGTGTAGTCAAGTCATGTTTTACTGCAGTCTGTCTCAAAAACCTTTTGACTGGTCAAGGCATATCATTTATAGCAGTTTGTCTGAGCATTTTGACTGTGTGGTCAAAGCATATGTTTTACAGCAGTCTGTCTCAGCATTTCGACTGTGTGGTCAAAGCATACGTTTTACAGCAGTCTGTCTCAGCATTTCGACTGTGTGGTCAAGGCATATGTTTACAGCAGTCTGTCTCAGCATTTCGACTCTGTTCAAGGCATATGTTTACAGCAGTGCTTTGATTTCTACATGGTACATAACTGATTTCACCTATGCATGCCTTTTGTTTTTCTCTATTTAAAGCTATAATCATGAACAGGATTTATTATATAGGACACAAATCATTATAAAAGTTGGCTGAAGACAATCACATTTCCCATTATATATTGTTTCTGGTACAGTTTAGGTCATACATACAACATGTGTTCATGCCAGTTGAAGGATGTATCAGTGATCAAACAACAAACTTGGAAGAATTAAAGTGTACAAACAAGGATGTGAATGCCATCAGCATTGCCACAGATGCAACCTCCACCTGTGTCAAATGTTTTCTTTTGACTAAACTCCTGAAGACAGAAAGCTTGCCCATCTAAAGAAAAATGTGCCAGTCATCTCAAGCTTCTTGCACAGTGCCAACTCCACCATCATTTTGCCACAAACAGAAGAAATCTTTATTGCAATACATGTTATGGTTGTAATGACATGGTACAGTTATTTTGGTCATTCCTATAATTGCCATTACTGGACTTAGTATAAGCAGTACCAGAATAAGTGAACCATCTCAAGGTACTCAGTACTAGACTCACAGAAGTATATTGATTGGCACCAGTTAGGTCCATCACTAGTCCTGGCTTTGTCATTACCTGGGACTGGTTATGTCTATACCCCATTCTCAGTGCCAATCCCAGATAACTGATTACACATAGTTAACACCAGAAGTTTATTGTTTCCCAAAATGGCCAGATTGCTGCCTTGTTCACCATCTCACCCAATCTGCTTCACCAGTATAGTCCTTGCACATTGCCACTTCTCTATCACCACCCTTTCCCATATTCAAAGATTCTTGCTTACAAGCAGCATCTTTTATTTTTATTCTTGTTTCTTGAGAAGATTCAGCAGAAAATGATGTCTTGGTCATGCAGCCATTTATTTGATGTCTGTGGGGAAGACACTAACGATTTGTCGCTGAATGAGAGACTCTGCCATAAAGACCTGTTGGTCTTTGAAAGTCATTTCAGAGGACCTCCAGATTATGTTCAGCATCCCATTCCATTGTAAAGGGCTACCTTAAGATGTTCCATGATACACATACAATGCCAGTATTCAGCAGCATGAAATAAACAGTTATGAAAAGTGTGATATATACTTTTTTTACAGCTCACCAAAATTTTTCTCCTGGCATTTCAAAGTTTACAAACCCATTAGCAAGCTTTGTCTAGACAAATAGCTAAGCTCACTCATCCAGTTCATTCAGGAATCATAATTCAGAATGGAGATAAAAAAATTCAAGCCTGTATTCCCAAAACATTCTGAGCAAGACACTCGAGTTCAAACTCAGAGTTCAAGAATCAGATATATTTGGAGAATGCCTACATAACTGAATCTGAACATGCTAATACAGAATCAGAAGAAACATACAAATTTGATTATTCTTTCTTCACTCTGATTAATGTTGTAGGATGTCAAAGATTTTAGACTTTGAGCTTGAGTTTCATACTAAAAACTCTTTAGAATGGAGACTGCATGGTCAGCCAAGCTCTCCAAGATGCATATTGTCACAGTCCTGTTTACAAGTCTTCCAAAAATTCCAGTTGTTGCAGTGTTTTTTGCTGCAGTCATACAAAGTCAGACTCAGGATATTTCCTAAATAGGTTAACATAAAATATACCAATATAAAATATACCAATATAAAATACACCAATATAAAATATACTATAATATACACCAATTTAAAATATACCAATATAAAATACACCAGTAGAAAATATATCAATATAAAATATACCAATATAAAAAAACACAATATATAAAATATACCAATCAGGTTTTGATGCTGAAATAATCATTATTCAAGGGTACAAAATACATTTTTGGTCAAATTTCTTATAGCATTATAGAATTATAGAAAATAAACTGGTCTTTACTGATGTCTTGCTATATATATATGCCTGTAACTTAGGAAAAAGGTTCATTTTTCATCCTGTTTAATTTTGGGGGTTCACATTGTCTGAGTGTCTTGGGTCTCAGAGAAGGATTACCCAATATTTGGAGACTCTTAAGTTAGTGGGCCTCCTCCTTAGGGAGGTTATAAATAGGTTAAGAATTGTGTTGCAAGCTCTCTATTATGTAAGAGCAGAGAGTTAGTCTGAATTTTAAAATGTAGGTGTAGCACTCTCTTTTCCAATAGGACAGTAAGTGAATTGGGCCCAACTCAGGGAGGAGCAGTACAATTTCATCCAGAAGGGCAGAGAGTGAGTGGCTGTCCCACCTGTGAAGATGGAGTAGTACCTTCTACTTGACACAGTGCAGTGCAGGTTTTAAATGAGTAAATCTCCCTTTCCTTAAGGGGGTAGCAGCAGCTTTCCAGTTTTCAGGACCCTTTGTCAGCAACCATATTGATTCCCAATGGAGGGGATAGCTCAGATCGAAGCTGCCACATATGGGTAAGGGTCGTCCTACAGATCTGAATCACCTGATGGGTCTTTTCCTGATCCAAGCCCTCCACCCATGTCTAGACTGCTGTTTCATCCTGTGGGGCATTGAAAATTGACCTATAGATGACAGATTTGGGAAGGAGATTGGATCAGTACCCCCACTTGCCCATTAATGATCAAAATCCCTTCAGGTTGTACAGCTTTACACAACAAGGAAGTGAACAGTCCCTTTTCAACATGCAGCCATGTGCCTTGACTGCATTGTAGCAAGGGCATTGCTGCAGGCCTTGGGCTATGTCTTATGAAGTTAGATCAAAAACGTATAAGGGGAATCGACCTTCTCCCTCATGTGCCCTAGTTTCCTGGAAAGTCACCCACTCACATCTGCTGAATCCATTTAGGGCAGTCTGTTAGCTCCACATGAGGATTCAACGATTCAGGATTCTTCTCCCCTCAGGTTTCCTCTGCAAAAGAGAGTCATGGGGTCTCATTGTCCTGCCTCCTAGGAAAGATAGCGGGACAAGGATTTCCTTCCAGTCCTCATCATTGAGCAAGAATTTGACACAGAACAGGCCAGTGTCGTACCCCATGGCTTAGGTATCGGAGGAGAAAAAGAGTCACTCCTTCAATAGAGACCAGTGACCGGTGTCCCAGACCTTCATATTCAGGTGAATCTGAAATTCCCTCTAGTTTGGAAAATTTTCTGGGGCAAACTTGGTTCTAGATCCCATGTTACTTCCTCTATCAAAGGTGTAGCAATAGCCAATATTTTGCTGTACAACAGAGATGCTGTCAACACCCCCTCATGTTTTGACCACTGGTAGCTGGTAGCTGGTTTTAGCTATAAGGACTACATTCCTCCCCCCTTCAATCTTTACATTGGATGCAGATGCAAGATTCAGGTGATCTGGGTTCGCCTTCTTGTATAATGTCTGGAATCCCAAGAATAAAGGGTAGGTTACTGGTAAATATAGCCTCACTTGCTGACCTCTTTTACAGCAGTCTCATTCAGCAAGTTAAAGGAAGAATTTATGTTGCCAATCACTCTTCATCATTTGCTGGAAGCAGTGGCATAAATTCTTGGCATACACTGTCCCTTTTCATAGTCCTGTCAGTGAAGCTTCTCCACCTTCATAGGGATGCTAAAACTCTATAGAGAGCTTGTCCCTTCCATGGCTACTCATTCTTGAGGGACCAACAACACTGGTCCTTGTATCTGCTCCTGGCATTCCTAAACTGGCCAAATGATTCTCACATAGATCGTATGAAATGATTTTTTCTGGTACTTATTCTTTGACCCTTTTAACACCATTTGGTGAGTATTAAGAAACTGAAACTGGTCTACTCTTCCTCTTGAAAGCTTTTATGAAGAATGAAAGCAAAGTGAGCTTAATAAAAACAAAAATAAAAACAAATGGAAAATAAACTTTCAGTTCAGAAATATAGATGTTCACAGAACAATGTCACTTGAACAGGCAAGTGATTTGAAATTTCATTAAATCACTGGAAACATTCTTTAGCCATTTTGACATGATCAAGTGAATTTTCAACTATTGATATGAAATGTGTGCAAATCATTGAATATTATAGTATGTTACTTGCTATAAGCAGCTTACGGATTTTGATATAAGCAGCTCATTTCATACATTTTGCATAAGAATGAACATGTAAGATCCCTTATATCTTTGGCAATGACTGTAAGAAATATGACTTACTAAGCTTGATGATATTAAAATTTAAATTGGTGGCTTGAATATAAATATTACTTTGTATGTTAGTGCATAACCGGGAGAAAAAAAATTACTTTGAATGTGTGCTTCTTAATCAGGTTTGAAACCTTTTATACAATACTGTTACATGTACCGGTTATTCTTTAATGGCAGATATCTTAAGCAAAACAACATGGTGTAAATTGTTGAATGCTTACATTTCACATTTGTGGCCATTGAAGACATGCTGTCATTACAACCAATTTATTATGTTCTAGAACCGTCTTGTCAATTCACCATTTGTCAATTCACCATTACTTTTTTTTAATAGCACTGTTAGTATCTCTTGTCTATAGAATGATGTTATTTTTAGAAAGATGAAAAACTACATTATGTCTTTGGAATAGATTGTATCATCTAACCTTGCTCATATGTTCAGTCTGACTCTAAACAATATCGGTCTTGAGTTGCCATTAAATCTTGTTTAATGTACTGATTACTCATGACAGTCTGCACAGACCCAGATCATTATGCAATGGAAGATCTGGTTCTGTGCAGTTTGAGGTTGGACATATCTTATAAGTGAGTATATGTGGTATTATCTAATGTAATAAAAATCAAAATAATCAAAATAATTATGTTAGGGCCGGTGACCCGTCAAAAGAGCGCACGACAAAAGAGCGCAGACATAAGAGCGCCGACATAAGAGCGCTTGCAAAAGAGTGCCAACAAAAGAGCGCAGACAATTGGGCGCACTTAAACAAATACTTGAGGTACGATAAATGAATATGGCAGGGTTAGAAAGGAACTTTAATTTGTGATCGCTAAGGCTAATACTTGTTTAGAATGAAACAATCGGAGGTACGATCAAACAACATCACAGCTATTTGTGTTTACCTATGCGAATAAACGAATATGGCAGGGTTAGAAAGGAACTCTAATTTGTGATCGCTAAGGCTAATAATTGTTTAGAATGAAACAATGGGAGGTACGATCAAACGACATCGCACCTATTTGTGTTTATTTATATGCTGTGTTGGTTAATATAAATGGAGCAGTATGAGCTAAGATCAAACGATGTCATTCTGTATATTTCAGTTTATATTCTAACTTTAGGCCTAACATGTAGAATCTTTTTATGTGTTATTAGATTGCGTTTTGAATAAAATAATTTTACCAATACTTGTTTTTAATGAAGCAAAAAAAAGAGTTACCATCAAACGATGCCGTCTGATCTGAGTTAATTTTCTTGTTTCTATTTTTTAAATATTTTATTTCCGATCTTTAGTTTGCGCTCTTATGTCGGCGCTCTTTTGTCGGCAAATTAGTGTGCTCTTATATCTGCACTCTTATGTCAGCGCTATTATGTCTGCACTCTTTTATCGGCGCTCTTTTGTCGTGCGCTCTTTTGACGGGGTGCCGTTAGGGCCATTCCACAGAAAAATGTATAGTGGGGATGGAGGTAACTTTTCCAGAGGCTTCAAAACCCATAGTTTTATTTGGAATCATTATGTCAACATAAAACATTTGAAACAGATTAAACTCACTACTCATATTTAATTGTGTGCCTTCTTCTCCTACCTCACCCTACATATTTTAATTCAGAAACAGCCCTTGTTAAATTTGAGTAATTTCTGGACATTTCAGAATCTCAGGTTCCCATGATACAACAGTGAGAGTTTGGTACAGAAGCACCTACTACTGCTTAAATGTCTTGCATGGACATAAGGGGCCCATTACTTCACTTGCCGTTGATGGTCAGTTTGTGGTCACTGGGTCCATGGACATGTAAGTACAGTCTTGATTAAAAATGATATTAACTTTATTGTGAATAGTGTAGACCCAAACATATATTATGTTTTTAATTACTTATACTTACTTAAATCTGAATAAAAGAGATATCTGCTTATCAATAAGTAGATCTGACAGGCAGTTATATGAGGTCATATTCTAGACCTATTGTTTCCTTTTGTTTCACCAATAAAATTACTGGTTTTCATATTTCTGAAAGTATAAAATATTAAAGAAGATATGTTTGCTATTGATAATTATCCCAAACACAAAATGCAGTGCTTAATCTAACAGACTGCAAATAATATGTAGCAGGGAATTCCATGGGTCAGCAAAACTTTTATTTATTGCTGTCTATCAGAGCTCCGTATTGTCAGAAATATATGTTTTAATCAGATTATCTTACTCTGTATTTACATGTACATTTATATATAAGAATGTCTAACTACATCGATAGATGTAGAAATTCCTAGCTTTGATTGCTGATTTGAGTATGTTTGCTAGTGTGCATCCAGAGTTTATTATGGAGCTGGAAAATTTTAAAAAGATCATTTGCCAGAATTCCTGAATTTTCTGGCTTAGATGCCACACCTTTCAATTCTTGTAAATGAAAAATAGTTCCCAAAAATGAATTAAATCAATAATGCACAATCGATAACCAGTTACATTTAAAAGTAGATTATCTTACAAATTATAATACAATGAGCAACTCTACTTCCAAATCAATAAAACATATGACACAAGACATTATTTTTCAACACTGAATCTCCATTGAAAATTCATATATGATGTCAAAATATCTTAGGTCAGTTGAAGTACAGTAGAACCCTGCTATAACGCGCCTTGCATTAATGCAAATTCGGATATAATGTGGTCGCGGCGTGGCTCCAAAAATTTCGTAAATTTATTAGCACATGATTTTTTTCTTTCTTCAAAGTACATGAAATAGTATATTAAGATATTATTGTCATTTTCTGGAAGAGATCATGTATGGTAAAGAGATCACATATGAATTAGAATAAAATACGATGATGGCATGGTCCCTAAAATTTTAAATATATAAACGTGTATTTTTCTCATACTGAGACATTTTTTAAATTTTAAGTACGAAAAATAGTGAGTAAAACGTTTGCTATCATTTTGGGGAAGAGTTTGCATAGCTTCCTAAATTTAACAATTTCTCCAGATTCTTGAAGTGTTATGCCAAAATAAACATGTGGTCTTTGTAGTTGTCTTCAATTAATTCTGTATATGATCGTTACTCAAACAATAGTTGACGTATGTTTCTTCTTTAACTGCACATACAACCAAGCAGCAGAAAATGTGGTGGTTGATACAAGTTTCTCATAGTTTAATAAACATCAAAAACGAAAGCCGCCAACATGTTTTCTGGGCTTGGCAGTATTATTAGACACAATCCATTAACCAGTAAACAATGTCCAATTTACTAGCTTGAAATTGAAGGTATGAAATTGTACATGCATTCAACTTAAAAACCAATTATAAAAGTGACTTGTGACCATTGCAGGCCTATTGCACTCAGTTTTCGGGTTTTACATGCGTATGGGGTTTGTTTATGAAATCTTTATTAATTTCCCCTTCTTTTTTTTTAATTTAAAAAATATTTTACCGTTACGGACAAGCAAGTTCACAAATGGAAGTCGTTCATTGCATTTTACGTAAATAAAAAAAGTTTATTTTGATTTTGGGGAAGAGATCGTGTATGAATTCTAATAAATATGATTATAATACGATAAAGTACGAGAAATAGTGTGTAAAACGCTGCTTCTGAAATGTATTAATTTCACCAGGTTCTTGAATTGTTATGCCTAAATCAACATTATTGGAAATATTACTTATTATCGATCCAAGCATAAAGACACATGTTCTTTAACTGCATACACAACCGAGCAGCAGACAATTCGGTGGCTGATACAAGATTTTCACAATTCAAACATCAAAAAGTGGAAGCTGCCAACATATTTTCTGAGCATGGTGGTGTTATCAGAGGGAATTGTTTGACTAGTAAACAATGTTGGCTTTTTTCACCGGAAATTGAAAGGGTCTGAAATTGTACATGTGTACAGCTTTAAAATAAAAAACATTATTGGCGCGCAACCATTACAGACTCACTTCATTTAGTTCTTGGATTTTATATGTTTGGTGTTTGTTTATCAACTCGTCATTAATTTCCTAATTTTTTTAAAAATATAAAAATAGCAAAAAAATATTCTGCCGTTATGGAAAATCAAGTTTACGATTTGTATAGACACTGTTCATCCTGAACCTAATGAAATGTAAACTCACTTTGTCTTTCTTAACCTAATTTTCTGTTAATTTTTCTGATTTAATTCAGACACATAATGATTTATGACAAAACTATTGAATAGTTCCACAATGATACTATATCAGATGGTAAGTAAACAGTGTTATTGGACACAATTCAGACACAACAATCTTCGACAAAATTATTGAATATTTTAAATCTGTGCAATTTTCTAATGGAATTGCATGCATTATGGATGAACTGCGTGCCACGATGGCACGACGGTAAACTATGTTTATACCCTATTCATTAAATAACGTCACTCGGGGTATTATTGATAAATGTGTATTTTTTTTATAAAAAAAACAATAAAAATTAGTAAAACTATTTGACGCAAAGTAATAACCTATAAATATATTATCTGTCTATTATTTTGCATATGCCTTATTATTGCATTCCATTTAATATTCGTCAGATAATACTCCGATTTTTTACATTCGACACAAGTACACATATATATGCCAGTGTGGTCTTTGATGAAAAATCCTGCAATAACGCGACCCCACTATTAACGGGATCCAATTTCTTAGACCCCAATTATCGTGTTATAGCGGGGTTCCACTGTAGTTGATGCACATGGATGTTGATGAGACTGTTGATATTTTCATCAAAAAGTCTGTTGATTCTGCTGTGGAGATTCATGACAGATGCAGTATGGGATATGACAAAAAAAGTAACATTTCAGTTGATTTGTGTGAAAAGTTGATTACTGCATGCAGAAATGGTACTAATACTAGACTAGATATGTTGATATGTATATAGATTCCAGATCTAATTCTTTTGTGATCAGTTATTGCATTATTTGATTTAGAAGGATACAGCTTTCTGTTAGTTGCAAGACCAGAATTTAATTTTGTAGATATTCTTTTTATAAGAGAGGTGAGTTTATTTACTCCGACATTTAAACCGCACATGTCCAGGAAGTGGAGTGCTCGATCCATATTACATGGTAGCAGCAGAATTATCGTCTTCTAGTTTTAGTTTAGCATTAAAAGACTTCTGTTTAGAATAAATTGTGTAAAAGTATATTCTGACATACTAGACATTTTTTCCCCAATGTCCATTGGGCTATCAATCAGATTAATGGCTGCCATATTGTTGATAATAGTTGTTTAAAAAAATAGGTTCCAGAAGGGAGAACAAGGAAATTTCTTATGGTTGCAGCCTGTAAATATGCAATTAATGTGCATGAATTTCATGATCTATTTTGGACCAATCGCATTCACACAAAGTGATATGGTAACATGTTGACATAAGAAAAGAATAATCTACAAACAGTAGATGTAATGTGTGTGGTAAATATTGCATTCTACATGGAATGGGAAGTTTGACATTTGAACATGTGTATGTTTTCTTTGAATTTAATGTTTTACCACTACAAAATACTGAATTAAAAAAAAATCATTAGCTCAAATGCTACTTAACCTTTTGTGACTTGGTGTTTGCACTTGTTTTTTCTTTGACAAGTCCAGAGCCAGACAGATAAATGTTTTGAAAGTACAGGTTATTCTTATAATAAGACAAAGAAAGTTCTTCCTGACAGGATGTGTAGTTATTCTCTCCTATCTCCTAGTCATGCCCAATCCCTGACTGTTTTTTGTTATTTGTAACTACTCAGAGGGAATTTGTCATGTTGATTAATTTTTCAGCTGATTTTGTGTCTTGCTGGTACAGAGGTTATTACCCTTAGCCACCAGTGTAGCCACAACAAAGCTACTTTTTGAGTTCTGTGACTTTTACCATCTTTCATTTTTCTATTGTTACATCCTGTGTATCATTTTTCAAACTGTATCAATGTTTAATGTAGCCAAATTTCAAATAACATTGTTTCCTGCAGCCCAAATCAAATTAAATAGTAGTAAAACATGACAAACAAAATAAATATTTACATAAAAATAGGGGTAAAAGACATCTTTTGAAATATTTATGCTATATTTACACCTACTGTGTGACACAGTATCATTAAAGACTGAATTGCCAAATATAAAACCTCAATGGTATATAAGTTTATGGTTTTCGTGTCATGCTGTTTATGTGATACCAATCCTGTGGAATCTTGGCTGATTTACACTGTATTATCAGATACAGTAAGATCAAATGGAATGGCTGATTTACACTGTAGTATCAGTCAAATGGAATGGCTGATTTACACTGTACTATCAGTCAAATGGAATGGCTGATTTACACTGTAGTATCTGTCAAATGGAATGGCTGATTTACACTGTAGTATCAGTCAAATGGAATGGCTGATTTACACTGTAGTATCAGTCAAATGGAATGGCTGATTTACACTGTAGTATCATATCAGTCAAATGGAATGGCTGATTTACACTGTAGTATCATATCAGTCAAATGGAATGGCTGATTTACACTGTAGTATCAGTCAAATGGAATGGCTGATTTACACTGTAGTATCATATCAGTCAAATGGAATGGCTGATTTACACTGTAGTATCAGTCAAATGGAATGGCTGATTTACACTGTAGTATCAGTCAAATGGAATGGCTGATTTACACTGTAGTATCATATACAGTTAGATCAAATGGAATGACATCCAAATTGTATCCATATCCCCATCAGTTTGATTTTCAGGGTCCAAAATAAGCAATGTCCATGGAACCCCCCCTCT
Organism: Unio pictorum; assembly: GCA_030141615.1. Lineage (NCBI taxonomy): Eukaryota > Metazoa > Mollusca > Bivalvia > Unionida > Unionidae > Unio > Unio pictorum. The sequence goes on along the minus strand of JARLTB010000101.1, from coordinate 10,620,922 downwards.
CTCTCTCTCTCTCTCTCTCTCTCTCTCTCTCTCTCTCTCTCACACACACACACACACACACACACACATCTTCCTTCCTTTTGTATGTTTTATGATGTTGTTCGTATGACACTTTTAGACCTATCTTTATGTTTATGTTTATGTATTGCTCTTGAAATTGGCTATGTTGATACATCGTTTGATATAAGAAATTTTTAATATGTGGTGATCATGATGCAGAAAGATTACAATGGCAATAATTGAAGGAAGGTGTTTCCTCAAAAGAGTTGGTTTACTTTTAATTAAAATACATTTGGAAGCTGAACATCGCATGGGAGGAAATCATACATAGTGAGCAGCTAGTAGGGTTCTACATCTCTGATTAAAGGAAACATATAATGAGACTTGTACATTTTTTGAAAATTCAGGTTTGCCTTTTAATGCGATAAAGAAAATATTTTGCAAAAATTTTGTTTAGGTGGTTTTATCATTAGGCATGTGTTCATCGTTTAATAAATGTGGTAGATTAATGGGTAATTGTAATAAGATGATATGGACCCAGCAGTTAAAAAACTATTGATCAGGCAGATATTTAGTGATAACTATAGAAGAAAGTATGGATATTGTTGTCTTTTTTCTTGTAAATACTACGCCATGTTAAGCCTAAGTCTATGATTTGGGAATGGAGAAAAACTTGTTTTGCATTATCCCATCTTTATTTTCTTGTCCTATGAGCAAGTACATACAAGTAGTCTTTATAGAACTGCTGAATATTAATTTTGTTATTACTAACTATTCACTAACCCAGATGTCACTGAGAGAAATATGCCCATCCAGGCTGGTGCTTAAACATGGGACCTCCTTAACTTGAGCTGAATTCTTTACCAATTATATATTTGATATAAAGCCACAAAACGTACATTGAAGTTTGTTTTTTTCCCTATAAATTATCCATAATCTTTGTAATAAAATCCTTATAATTTTATTTCAAGCACATACAGATTTTTCCTACAATGTTTTTTAAAAGGACATAGAATGTATTCATCACCATGGATGTACTGAATACAGTATAAAGAAAAGAACAGTAAAGGATTATATATGAATTACACTAATATTCTTCAGTAGATTATGTTATTATTGGCTAATTTATGCATTCAAGTACTTAAAATATGTATTACTAAACCTCTACCCCATTGGGTCCATGAATGCTAAGTAATTACCGTATTTACCGTATATATTGGGACACGAAAAAATAATTTTGTTCATGCACCAGAACTTATGGTGAAACATTTTTTCACTTTGGTCATATGTCCAAAGACTTAAAAAATGAAATAAATTTGTATTGCAATTGTGCTTGCCTCGTCCTCCTCCCTCCCCCTCCCCCAACAGCATGTTGCAATATATAGATAAATAAAATGCTTAATTGAAAAATAAAAAAAGAAACCTTGTCTTATCATTTATTGCTTTTTTCAACATGAGCATTAAGGAATAAAATATATCCATATAAGTATTGTAGGCTTGTATACTGTAGCATGTATCAATGATGTTCAATAACACACACCACATTGTTCATTGACATGAACCGTGAGAAACAATTGTGTGTGGTTGTGCTCAAAAGTTTGAACATGTTATCTGACTGAAAACTGGATCCAACAAAATTGCAAACAAGAGGGAAATAATCAACTGATATCTTGAAGATGCTATTCACACATGACATGGTGTTAGGTGCAAAATAATCAAGATTTAATTATATCCAGGTCTACTGTATGACAGTATCTCACAAAAAAATCACCATTTGAAGACACATTTACTTGAATGTAAGTGACAATCTTTTCACCAGATCGGGTTACAAAAGTATCCTTACTGTTTACTTGCAGACATCAATGCCCTTCTGTATTAATTGTAACTACAGCTGCAAAACATATAGTAGCCCAGGTGGTGATTTAACACAATTGGCAGCGAGCATTTATCTTGTTCTTTAAACCTACTGACCAGACATCAAAGACAAAATTTTATTTTATTACAAAGCATGGCAATCTCAGAAGCTGACTTTGGTTACTTTGTTTTTGTAAAGGATATCAATACAAAGGTTATTTTATTGCAAAGCAAGCTGACTTCGGAAGCCAACTATGGATTAATTGAAGTGAGCTGATATTTGTTATTTTGTTTTGGAATATACAAAATCGGCAGAGATGTGAAAGCAAACTTTTGTTTTTTTACATCAGTATTAACTGGATTATTAAAAATAAACTGAAAAAGTCGAATAGATTTTAAAGTGACACAATATATTGCTTCATGCACAAATGTTGATGACCTAGAAGATTTGGAGAAAATAAAATTGTGTGATGAATTCATGAAGGCCGGAAGTGAAGCAGATGAATTTGCAATTGAGAGGGAAATAATCAACTTACATATTGAAGACAACTGCCATTCACACATATGATGGGGGTGGATTCAAAATAGCCAATATTTAATTATATCCAGATCTCCTGTAGGACATTATCTCATAAATAAAAATCTTTATTTGAAAACACATTCACTTGAGTGCAAGTGACAATCTTTTTGCCAGCATGGGTTACAAAGTATCATTACTATTTACCTGCAGACATCAATGCTTCTTTGTATTAATTATTACCGTATTTTGGTGTGTATAACGCGCACCGATGTATAACGCGCACCACGATTTTCAACCCAAAATAAGTGGAAAAAACGTAGTTCTGCCATATAACACGCATGTGATATAATGCATTTTAAAATTGTGACTACTGGTATTTCGCTCCGTTTTCATAGTGCAACGACAGTTGGTCATTTTAGATAGTGAATGAAAAAGTGACAATATTGATATTGTATCTTTCCGATTTTATTGTTGGCCCTTAAAAGGGCCCTTTAAAGGTTCATCTAGTTGACGCAATCTATTGCATCAAATCCCTCAAATTCCACTTCGTCGTCATCACTTTCGAAAAGTCGCTCTATGTCCTGAATCAGTTAAATACTGCTCACCGAGACAAAGCATTGTAACTATGTTGAGCGCATCAAAGCTTACCTAGCGCCGATTACCGTGAAAAGACCACACCGAGTCAATGAAGCATTGAAGCCATTGATCACTGTATAATCGCAAAGATATCTCAAATACTATGATTTAAGATGAGAAATAAAACTAAAAGTAACAAGCTTATTTTCCAAAGAGGAAAAAAAAAATTTCTGACTTCATACATTGATTATTTTGTTCCACAACGTATCAGTGTTCCCGTAAGAAAGAACCCGTAGTCGCAAAAAATATGTCCCATATAGATGCTCTGATGAGAACATTAACACTAGTTGAATTATACACATATTATATTTCAATTCAACCAATAATAAATGAAGAAAAATTCGATTAGATCAACAGTTATGGAATACGGTACTGAACATTTATGGAACAAGTACGGTAATCCACACAGTGGTATTTGTTCCGCTCCAATGCGGCACTTTGCACAGCTTTTGAACAAGTTGCCAGTCGTTATGTACATGTATTTCTGGCCGAGGCACAGAACGAAACTTGACACAGTGATGTGAAATGAAACCAGTTTATTAACATAAGCAATCAAAGAACAAGACTATTTGTAAGCATTATTTATTTCTTTAATACGGCTAGTACCGGTAAACATTTTAGTTACAATGCAATGTACAATGGATTTAATATTTCACAAGTAGTGAGTACCTTCATCCTCTTCAGATCGACCTGGAAAAAATCTTTTTTTTTTAGTTCTTGTATACAACGCGCACCCCCGACTTAAGATAAGAAAATTAGGTAAAAAAAGTGCGCGTTATACACACCAAAATACGGTACTACAGATACCAAGGAGATAGAAGCATTGGTGGTGAAAAAACACAACTGGTAGTCAGCACTGAATTTACTGACAGGATATCAAAGACAAGGGTTATTTTTATTACAAAGCAAGCCGACCTCAGAAGCCAACTTTGGGCTCTGATGCCGGAATTTTTTTCCAAGGTTATTATTAGAAAGGTTATTCTATTGCAAAGCAAGCTGACCCCAGAAGCCAACTATGTATTCTTTTAAACGTGCCAAGTTTTTAATTTTTAGTTTTGAATATACAATGACAGACATGACACAGAAGCTAAATTGTGTTCCTTTTCACCGGTATTCACACAAATTTTGAAAATAAATTGAAACAATGGATCAGTTTTTAAAGTGAAACAATATAGTGCTTCATGCACAAACAACGATGACCTACTGTTGCCAGAAGATTTGGAGAAAAAAATTACATGATAAATTCGTGAAGGCCAGAAGAGAAACAGATCATTTCGATGACAATATTATCATTAACATGGATGACACTCAAGTGTACTTTGATCACATTCCTGGACAGAATGATGACAACATGGGTGCAAAAGTGTGAGAATTAGCAGATGTATAAAAAAAAATCTGACTTTTGTTTTGCTTGCAGTTTTCGCTTCAGGTGATGTGTAGCCTCTAACAAATTTTCATGGTATGAAAAAGCTAAAAATATTTTCTTGTATCGAAAAAATGCATCATAGGTGTACAAGAGAATTGTTGTGTTGATGAGATGCTGCTGCAGTGGATTAAAAAGTTTTTTCAAGCATGCAGTTTTATTTTTTTTAAAATAAAATTTCAGTTGGAATACTTTTTTCAACATGTAATTTGTGAACCACTCCGGTGGCCTAGTGGTTTGAGCATCCACTGTGAAAGCAGGAGTTTGTATGTTCGATCCCCAGCTGAGTGATACCAAAGACTTACAAAAATGGTACTAACAGATGCCGTGCTTGACATTCAGTATTAAGAGGTTAGTGGATGGACTGGTCAGCATGGTGTCAGGATAATGTGACTGGGTGGGACATCCTGCTACATGTCTGCGGCATGATGCCCCAGTGCTAGACATCACTATAAGCTGCCTCACTGCAGACATTGTACCAATATGACGGAAAAATTGTTAAAGCTATGTTAAAAATCCTAATCAAACAAACAAACAAACATGTAATTTGTGAATGATTTAAAAGATGTCCAACAACTTACAACTTGAAAAAATGACGTGTCCCAGAAGATAGTGTACAAAAATATTACTTTTAAAATTAATTTATGGTGTTCCACAAAATACAGTGACCCAACATATACAGTAAATAGGGTATGTATGGAACCAAAGTATATTGAGTATGGTTGAATGTTATATGAATACTTGTTTGTGTCTTTATATGTGTATTGGTAGGAAGGGAGACAAAATGCCATTCAAACAGTTAGTGATAATGTTAGTTTAGGTAAAATATATATTTTTTAGGATATTTGTATATTCTTGGTGTCCAGTAATGTTTTTAAAAAAAACTAAAGATATAATAATACTAAGTTTTATGTTACTAAAGAGATAATAATACACAAATCGAAAATGGTTAATGATTTAATATTGAATTTATAAAATTAGTTTAATGATTTCCAGCTTTTGGCGAACCTTGGTGAGCAAAAGCTGGATATTAAATGAGTTTCATAAATTTAATATTAAATCATTACCCATTTGAGATTCTTTATATCACAAAGTTTTTATTTCAATGGAAATTATTAAGATAGAAAGAAGAATGAATAATTTCATTGATTCTGACAGATTTCACACTTTTTATTTTTTGTGCATAACAAATAGTCCCAAATACAGTTGAACTAGTATTGGTGGATTATACCTTTTTTTAACAAACTATAAAATCCAAGAACAAGGCTCTATCCAAATTGTACAAAGATAAAATCATTTTTGAACACAATGTCCAGTGTGTGTGATGTCACTTTGTTTGATACAATGCAAAGTAGCTGTTACAGTACACAATCCATCTTTACCCAAAACTGACACTTTCACAACTAAACATTACATTTTTTCTATATTCATATGAAAGGACGATTACTGGATGCAGAGATTTCCGTATTGACCGTAATGTAATTGTGACCTAATATTTGATTTGGAACAGTCGACTGTAAAGAAAACTTAAACCAATTTATTGAGTTGGATTGCATCGCATATTTACCATGTAAACCTTTGGTGAGTTTATTTTCTTCTGTAAATTAACATTTACATGCTTGTGTATAAGGTGGATTCTATGTTACAGATAAACTGTTCCCTCCACCCCAGCTCCACACAACTGCTATCAACTAAGCAATACCATAAGTTTTACTTCTTGTTGTTGTTCTTGTCTTGGGGTTTTATGCCATTTTTATATGACGATATTGTAATACTTGACATAACAAAACACTATGGGGGAAATTTGGCAATATTCAGACAGACAAGACCAATTGTTCCCCAATTCCCTTTTGTGACTTAAAAAACAATGATTGCCAAAATTTTCATTGAAAACAATAAATTCCAGAAGGCAGATTTTTTTTTTAGTTTTCCCATGATTACAGCCAATCTGCATAGAGAATATTTCATAATAATTTCATGGCTTATTTGGAATATTGAGAATCACATAAAGTGATAACTAACACATTGTGATTTCATAAATATGAAATTGCACATACTATAGGAAAACTGTACTGACTGTGTGATAATTTTTATGTTGTTTTCTTTCAACCTATATAGTTATTTTTGATAGATCATAGGAGTAACATTACACTAATGATGTTAAAACCCATCTTTAATAAATATACTTACCAATGTATAGTTATATTGTCATCAAGTTTAAGGTAATTGATGAAAATCCTCTCTTTTGTGACAAATTTATGCTCTTGAGATCAACAGATCAGTATGTTAGGAATGTGATTATTTTTAACTATGGGGCCCCAAGTGGTCTAAAGCGGTCTATGTTACGGATCACTGCCATCTCATTTCTGTCTGCATGGGTTTGAGTCTCGGATTTGGCCAATGTGGGTATGTGAGAATGATTGCCAGTGGCTTCTCGTGGGTCGGAGGTTCTTTCTGGGGTTTTCCGGGTTCTTCCTCCACCATTAATACTGGCCACCATGTATAGCCTATCTTGTGTTGAAAAATGGCATTAAATCATAAAAACAAACAAAACAAAACAATTCTTTTTAACTAAGCTCAAAAAGTCATTTTCACCACTTTTGAAACCATATCAGACCTATGTCAGTTTTACATATAATAGGGGAGTTAATCTAGTGCTAAAAATCAATCCAATTTAAGTTTTACATATGATAGTGTGGCATTCCTGATTATTGTTAATTCATTGCTGAAAATCAGACCTATGGCAGTTTTACATACGATAAGGGAGTTAATCTAGTGCTGAAAATCAAATCCTATGTCAGTTTTACATATGATAGTGTGGCATTCCTGATTATTGTAATTCATTGCTGAAAATCAGACCTATGTCAGTTTTACAAATGATAGGGGAGTTAATTCAGTGCTGAAAATCAGTCCTATGTCAGTTTTACAAATGATAGTGTGGCAATCCAGATTAATGTTAACACATTAATCCCTGGAGGTGTTTGCTGTTTTTGCATGAAATATGAGTAGGAAACACATTTTGGGGACTATTTCTGAATACATCATAATACATCGATTTCCAAGCAATATTCCGTTTGACAAATGGCTAGTCATGCTAAAGAAAATGTTTTTCATTGGTTAGTTTGCTGGCGCATGAGCAGAAGGTGAAAAAAATGGACTTTTGGGGGGGGGGGTTTGCTCATAATTTTCATATGGAGAAGACTCTTTATTCAAAATGTCCACCTTATCCTACTTTTTGCACTGGTTCACCTTTCTGTGTGAGCTTCAGACCGGTCTGCTGTAGATCTGAGGTCATAAAGTCTAAAATCTGGACACAAATTCAAAATCCAACCATGGGCGATTTTTGGGTGGAAAAAAAAAAGCGGGTTCAAAAACTTTGGTTTTTCCTTCTGTACTTCAAAGTGTAACTAAAATGTCCAGATTATTTGCTATCATTGTGGAGCTTTCTATGATACCACCCACTTTAGTATATCATGTATGACCTTGATGCTACAAACCATGGAAGTAGGCTACTACCTCATGCCCCGTAAAATCGTCGCTAGGGGTTAATGTGTTAATTCAGTATAATTCTATGTCAGTTTTACATATGATAGTGTGGCAATCCTGATTATTGTTAATTCAGTGCTGAACATCAATCCTATGTCAGTTTTACATATGATAGGGGAGTTATTCTAGTGCTGAACATCAATCCTATGTCAGTTTTACATATGATAGGAGAGTTAATCTGGTGCTGAACATCAATCGTATTTTACATCTGATATTGTGGAAATCCTGATTAATGCTAATTCAGCAATGAAAATCAATCCTACGACTATCTTACATATAATAGTGGGGCAGATCTATTACTCAACATCATCAAGTGATTTAAAATGCTCTAGGACAGCTTTATTCCAGGACAACAATTCTTTGCATTTTGCCAGATTTAAGTCATTTTAATACATCCAGCTTCTTTTAAACAATAACCTTTTTCTTTTCCCGGACATCTATTGAAATGTCTCAGTTTGCTGTTTATCCAAATAATTTAAGCTAACATTTTTCTATCGTAATTCACGATTAAAAGAGTTCACTCATAAACCTAACTGGTGTTACAACAAAGTGACATTTCCTTGTTTTACTGGACCCTTGTACCTACTAATGAGCATCTTTCTGAGACATCACTTTCTCTGGTACCTGAATGAATAATGCACTCTGGACTGTATAAAATTGTATTAACAAGTTGTTAGTTTGCATGACATTTATAAAAATGAGGTTATTATATGATATTATTCATTGACATGAGGATGGACATAAAGACATTAATTTGAGTCAATCACTGATTGTAAAAAGAAAATGCACCTTCTGGTGATATCACAATCAGGTACAGTGGTTTTAATGTAATTTTTCAGCTGGCAAACATTAAAAATTTTAATTTAAAACAACAAAAAAAATCATAATCTTGGTCATTAGTGCTAAAACATTATATCCAGTAGCACATTATAACAAGGGAAACCTGTATTATCGTGTCAATTATAATGTCATTATTTCTATACTTTTTGGAGAGTTTTGATAGCTTAAATACCAGACTCATAATCCAAGACACATCAGTTTGGCTGCCTTAGTGTGCCCCAGGCACTTAAGTCCCATTACTCAGGATCTAATGCTTTCCAAAAACTAAAATCTCTAAATTCAGTGACTAAATGCCATCCATTTAATTTTGAAGAATGAAAATTTCTGGTAGGTCTACATCTACCTGAACTTAAACCTACAGCTGAATTCTTTTACAACTTTTTTTTAAAATGTATCCATATATAAGTCATAATCAATTTATTGTCATTTATCTTATGGGATTAGTATCAGCTGAAACATTTTTGGGACCTGTATAAACATACCATTGGCCTATTTATAACATTCCTCATCTCTGGCTTATTGGATGTTTAGCCAGTATCGCAGACAAGATAATGATGTGTTGAACAAAACTGAAGAGTTGAACTGCATTCAAGCCAGACTCTTTCATGGTCATTTTTTTTTATATTAATCTCAGGTGGTTTTTATGTGTCAACTAGTTATTAGCTTGCAGATGCCAAGTCCACATGCTTTTTAATTGGACTTCATGATAATAATGATGGCAATAATAATAATAATAATAATAATAATAATAATAATAATAATAATAATAATAATAATAATAATGATAATAATAATAATAATAACAACAATAATAACAATAACACAACAAGAAGTAACAAGAATAATAATAACCCATTCATTTATCTTCCCAATTCATTTGTGTCATAAAAATCCATGATTCATTTTAATTCAGATAGCTTAACATGAAAACCCAATTGCACTTACTCTCTTAAAATGCATATATTTATACCTGCATGTGCATGTGCCATTGCAATTGCTTGGTCTGTTTAGAAGAAAACCATCAATCATATCATCTCACCAAGCAATCTTTGCTCATTTGATCCCTTCTGGCATGAACAGGTGCATCTTTTCTAAAAAAAATCTGGTTTAAGTAGATACAAGTAGTGCAATTGCTAATCAAGTTTTATAATGATCTCAAGTCATAATGGGATTTTAATCCCATATCTTAGTGATAATACTTTGTTTGCAGTTAGGATAATTTGAATCATCTGTCCAATTTGTGGTTGTAATGTACTCAAAATAAGACTTAAATTGCCATCATCTAGGTGCACGAAATTTCAGACAGAAGCCTCATTAACCTAAATATATAATTCTTCATTAAGCAATAGATTTCTTTAAGAATTTTAAAATTATTTTTTTAGAAAGAAATTTTGTCATGAGCTTAACAAATGAAAGATTTCTTTCACAGATAGGAAAATATTTATTTTGTTCTGTGAGCTTTAGTTTTTTAACGTCACAAAACTAGACCCGTCTCTGGTTTGGGAGGAACTAGTACTCACTCCACCTTACCAGTGCAGTAAGATATTTTGCAATATATGTATTATGCAAGGGAGGTAGCTTTTTTGAGTGCCAAACCATATGTAAATTAAATTGTCTCCCTTGTCCTCAGTCTCATAAATACAGAAAAGTTTTTTCATGAAAGATTAGGGTTTGATGTTTTCATACAACTATATCATGAATTACACCTTCCTACTTAGATGTGGCTTTGGATGTATAGAAGTTATTCTTTTCATGCCATGAATCATTGCATTTTCTGTTCACCATTTTTGTTATTGTCATCAACTCCATTACATATATTATTTTCTTGGATTGTTTTAGAGAAAAATTCACAACACAGTGACCATGACGTCATTGGCACTGGCTACAACAACTCACTGTTTTCATGCAAAACCATAACTGTTTTGCAATGCTGTTTTAGTGAACATATATCCAAACATTAAAGGTGGTTTGTAAAGGAAAAAACCCTTTTATAAAACTTATTTATTTGTCAATAATTAAATGGATAAAAAGAATTATAGGTTACTGATTTTGTACGGGAAAATATGAATGAGATTTTCTGAGTAAAACTGCATGATCTTAGTAGTTCAATATTAGTCCAAAGAAAATAAATGAGTATTTTCCCATACTAATGCAGAAACCATGTTATTATATACTCGTTTTGTTGTCCTACCAAAGGCTTAACAATAAAAGAATACACTACAAAAAACAGTATTTGAATTTATGCTGTATTAAAAAATAAATATACAACCATAAATTCATCAATACACAATACCAATATTAATGCACACATAGCACCACCCTGTGACCTTTGAACTTTGTTGTGCACTCAACATTTTTTTAATTAAAAATCTCATTTTGGTCTACTTAAAATTGAAATAAATAGTTTTGGAATTTATTACATTTCTTAACACCAGGATTGTTTGAAATCATTTTAACATGTGGCTTAAATATTAGGAAATACTTCCAAACATCTAATGAATTTTGCTAATTATGATATATCATCTTTTCGGTACACAGGTTTTCAAGTGGCAGATATATTATAATTGATCAAGATTATCTGTGAACATAATTACAAATCTTGCATAAAAATAGCAACACCAGAAATGTTTTTGCACTCGTTGATAAAACCCCCTTTAATCTCTTTCTCACTTACCAAAGTTTGATTGGGTTTTATCAGCAATAAATCAGAATGGTAGAGTATTCTGGTTCCTAATTCATTTATAACAGATGTTTGACTGTATTTAACTTCTGTTTCATTGGATTATTACTTTTCCAGATGTACCTTATTTGTTAGATTTGCACTAAATATCTCTTTCACCTGTAGATTGAAATCTTCTTGAACATTTTCAGGTATAATTTTCTTCTTATTATTATTACATGTACTACTAATTGGTTATGTATTGCTTTATCAATCGGAATGAAAAGGACTTAAGTTATTCTCTTTGGGGCTTAAATTGTGTCAAATTAAAAAAATAATTTCAAAAAACATTTTGCAAAGGTTGTGAGTGTTTCATTTAAATACATGTATGTGATTGTCAGTAATATACTATATAACCTGCTGCAAAGTTATGAAACTTAAGTTTTCAGCTAGATTAACATTAAAGATGCTTAATTACAGAAGACCCTGATACATGTAGTAAGAAAGAAAAGAGAGAGACATGTCTATCTTGACAATAGAATACAATATATGCCCATAACCTGTATTTCAGTCATGTTTAATTAACACATTAACCCCTGGAGGTTTATGCTTGTTTCACATGAAATAATAATAATAATATTAATAATAATATAGAGGACTTTGTATTATCACCTAATCTTAGAAGCTTTAAGTACTTTACAACATCTATAATGATATGACTACAAAAAACAAAACACCATGAAATAAGTAAACATAAAAAATGCTGAAAATATTTAAGGTAGGAAACATTATCAGGTCTTTAAATTTGTTCTTGCAGTCGAATAAAGGTGAGTCTTGAAAGGGATCACTGTGCAATTGTGTTTAATTTAATTGGGCAATTCGTTCCATGTTGCTGGACTCTGGTATGCAAAAGAATGTTGTCCATTGTATCTTACTGGTGTGTACACATGGGTGAGGCCAGTTAGGTATGTTGGACTGGAGTCCATTAGTGAAACATAGCACAAAGAACAAATTTTGTGTTTGATTCTGGATCGAATGGATATCCAGTTTAGAGTACAGAGCAGCAGGGTGGGATGCTCTGATCGTGGTACTCTAAGGATGATCTGAGCAGCTGTGTTTTGAACTTTTTGATGTTTCTGGAATAGATATTGAGACAAACTAGACATAATTGAGTTACATGAGTCCAATCTTGAGTGTTTTAGTGACATCAGCTGAAAGATATTTGCAAATGGATCTGATACCTCTCAGCTCAAGATATTCAGCCTTGCATATGCTCATGACATGTTGGTGCAATGTGAGAGGACTGTCCAGAGTAACACCTAGGTTTCATACTGACTGTGTGAATTTAATGTTGGTGTTGCTGATATTTATTGTTTGAGGTAAAGGATGTGAATGAGAAAGTCTTTGTGTTTTGATCAGAATGGCCTCAGTTTTATCAGAAATTCACCTCTCTACTCCTTGGATGGTAGCATCAACTTAAGTTGGGTGGCTAGATTTGTATATTTGGGTGTTATCAGCATACAATTGGTGAGACACTGGATGATGATCAATGACACTTGAGAGTGGCTGAGTATATAGAATGAAGAGAAAAGGTCCAAAAATGGACCCCTGTGAAACACCACAACAAAGATCACTGGGCTGGAGTTTATTCCATTTGCAGATACAATTTGTGTTCTGTTGACTAAGTAGGTCTTGAACCACTGTAAGGTTGTGAATGCCAAATACATGCTGGAGACAGTGAAGTAATACATCATGGTCTATTTTGTCAAATGCTGCAGACAAATCAAGGAGGGTGAGGACTCTAATCTTTCTGCTATCAGAAGCAGAGAGTATGTTATATTTTATGTTTTCTAGTTTCATGCAGTTTTGTTTTTTGTTGTCATATCATTATAGATGTTGTAAAGCACTTAGAGCTTCTAAAGATTAGGCGCCATACAAAGTCCTCATTATTATTATTATTATTATTATTATTATTATTATTATTATTATTATTAAATATACATCACAGTATTAAAGTCATCGTTTTAAAGGATATGTCAACTATATTATTCTACAATGAGGTAACATAATTATTAATTTGTTGCACTTTCTAAGTACTGACAAACATTTTTGGAATAAGCATCAATCACAAAGGTGGATTATTTTCCTTTTTTTCTTCATTTTCATGGACAGACAGTTTGTTAATAGCAGACCACAATATATGTTCCATCATCATTTGTTTTCCATTCTTCCAGACCCATCTTCACTGGCTTAACCAATAAAGGTGTACTTTTGTCCTCCATAACTTTCAGGAGTTAGTTCCTTATGGTGTATATTATATTAAGTAGTGTGTTAGATAAAGCTGTTTTAGCCATCCTGGGGAGACATACACCAAAAATATAAAGTGAGATTCAAATAACCTCATGGAATGAAAATAAGATTTAAATAATCTTCTGTAATCAAAATAATATTCAAATAATCTCATGTAATCAAAATAAGATTTAAATAATCTAATGTAATCAAAATAATATTCAAATAATCTAATGTAATCAAAATAAGATTCAAATAATCTAATGTAATCAAAATAATATTTAAATAATTTAATGTAATCAAAATAAGATTCAAATAATCTAATGTAATCAAAATAAGATTCAAATAATCTCATGTAATCAAAATAATATTCAAATAATCTTAGTTAATCAAAATAATATTCAAATAATCTCATGTAATCAAAATAAGATTTAAATAATCTAATGTAATCAAAATAAGATTTAAATAATCTAATGTAATCAAAATAAGATTTAAATAATCTAATGTAATCAAAATAAGATTTAAATAATCTAATGTAATCAAAATAAGATTTAAATAATCTCATGTAATCAAAATAAGATTTAAATAATCTAATGTAATCAAAATAAGATTTAAATAATCTAATGTAATCAAAATAAGATTTAAATAATCTCATGTAATCAAAATAAGATTTAAATAATCTAATGTAATCAAAATAAGATTTAAATAATCTAATGTAATCAAAATAAGATTTAAATAATCTAATGTAATCAAAATAAGATTTAAATAATCTCATGTAATCAAAATAAGATTTAAATAATCTAATGTAATCAAAATAAGATTTAAATAATCTAATGTAATCAAAATAAGATTTAAATAATCTAATGTAATCAAAATAAGATTTAAATAATCTAATGTAATCAAATTGATCCAAATTGTACTCAGTTTAAACAACAATCAATTGGAACAAACATGACTCATTTGCACAGCCGTATGATTCATAACTATATATGAAAACTTGCAATTGTGTCCACTGACAAACCACACAGTTATCCTGAATTCTTGGGTTGGCCCACACATGTATTGGCCACTCACACCCTTCATAGATCCACCATGCCCACAGGTTTACAAATTAGCAGTTTTGTCTTTGTATGGCCTTGATGCTTACATTATCTTCCATATCCATATAGATTGCACAGACAGACGGTTAAACTTGCAAACCTGCACACACATACGCATAGATCGCATACAGTTCTCCTGAATTGGGTTAACACACTTGTATTGGCCATGCCCACCTTTCATGGATCCACCATGAGCATAGACATATGTACAGACAGCTATACAGCTACAGACAGCTAAAATGAAATCAAACTGGTCATAACATCAAGTATGGAATTAAAATGTATAGATACAAGCTACTAAATTAAGCCTTTAGTAGCAGCTTGTAACAAAAAGTTCAAGTCAAGTAGTAAAGGCATTATTTCATGATACGACATTAATAGCTGAATATGCTTTACATATCAAATAAAATACAAATGTAACATTTACCTCTATGGCTGGAAAATAAAAATGGAGAACGTTCACTCCTTGACAAGATCCAATGACCACTGTGTTACTTAAACAAAAGACTTGCCTTAAATCCACAAGAGAGTGAGTATTAGTCAGGGTGAAATACCCATGTATACCATGCTTTTAGTGTATCTCGCCACAAACGATCTATGATGTCATAAATGCTACTTCAGTTGCTTAACCCGATAAACAATTATTCACCCTAGGTAACATTGTATGCATATACAATGAGAAATGGTTGAATTGTTCTGAGGCATAACTGAGTTATGTCTTGCCATATTCTGTGACAAATTAGCAGTTTAGACCATTTTCTTCATCAGTCCAAAAATGTTGATGTAAGCTTTCTTCAGGTGTTCATTTCCCTTGGTTGCCTTTGCCATTATGTTACTTGAAATGAAGGCTTATACACTAGTGACCATAGCATCCCATGCCAATTATTCTTCAGTTGTCTCCAGCATTGCTAAGTCACTGAGAGAGATGCTTTTATGGCACTCTGACTCAATGCAGAACTTCTTTGACTCAGTTGTAATGATGCCATGGAAACATCAAAGGTTTTGCTGTTGCATGGCAAAATCAATTTTTGGCCTGCCCTGCTTGAGGCAGACAACATTATTTGGTGAAAATAAATTGTCACATTGACCTTGTATGCGATCAGTGACACTAGTCCCATGCTGCAGTATTGGGTCCAACTAAATCGGCAAAGAAATGCCTCCATCCAAAAGGTCCATGGCTTCTCCATATAAACATTTCAAGCAGGAAACTTAAACTTTATTATAATGAGGTAGCATAAGAAGTCACAAGAGGTAACCTAT
Source organism: Unio pictorum (assembly GCA_030141615.1). Classification (NCBI taxonomy): domain Eukaryota; kingdom Metazoa; phylum Mollusca; class Bivalvia; order Unionida; family Unionidae; genus Unio; species Unio pictorum. The sequence goes on along the minus strand of JARLTB010000101.1, from coordinate 10,604,795 downwards.
TGACCCTTCACTAACAAGGGAGGCAATTGTCTTTGCAGAGATGCATCCTCTTCCGTAAAGTTCCCTTTTCCAGTTTTCTTAACATTCCAGTTGAAGGCAGACTGAGTTTGAGTTTTATATCTTTGTATATCCATTAGTAAATTGTATGATCTATGTCAAATATATTTTTCAGTATGATGATGATAAAGAATATATTTTAAACATTTTGTTATGCTAACACATGTGTATGAAGTCTTTGAAGGGAGGTAACTCATATCCACTGTAGCATGTTAGAAATACTTAGGAGACTGAGGTTTTTTCCTTTAGTCCTGCTAAGAGAGAAAGTTATTCATGAGACTCAGTCTGAATGACCTGAAGATAAATTTTAAAAAATATCCGTTTTGTCATTGTTGTTTGTTAAGTGCAGAATATGCTGGTAAATGTGGGCCTAAATTACAGTTTTTTTGTGTTATTATAATCAAATTATTTTCCAAAGGAAAACTTGCAAGATAACTATCTAGAAAGATATTATGTCAGATCTCATTGACCATGGAACATGGGAATTATTACGCGACAATGAATTTGTTGAGTAATTATCCTAGTTATATTCATGCCATTTGAATTAGGTTCCAGGCCCCCATTTTATGCCTTCTGTATTAGATTCCAGGCCCCCATTTTATGCCTTCTGAACTAGGTTCTAGGCCCCCATTTTGTGCCTTCTGTATTAGGTTCCAGGCCTCCAGTTTATGCCTTCTGAATTAGGTTCCAGGCCCCCATTTTATACCTTTTGTATTAGGTTCCAAGCCCCCATTTTATGCCTTCTGTATTAGGTTCCTGGCCCCAGTTTCATGCCTCCTGAGTTAGGTTCAGGGCCCCCATTTTATGCCTTCTGAATTATGTACTAGGCTCCCATTTTATGCCTTCTGTATTAGGTTCCAGGTCCCCATTTTATGTCTTCTGTATTAGGTTCCAGGCCCCCATTTTATGCCTTCTGTATTAGGTTCCAGGCCCCCATTTTATGTTTTCTGTATTAGGTTCCTGGCCCCAGTTTCATGCCTTCTGAATTAGGTTACAGATCCCAATTTTATGCCTTTTGGATAGGTTCTAAGCCTCATTGTTGTGCCTTTAAAATTAGGTTTCAGGCCCCAGTGTCATGGTTTCTAAATTAGGTTCCAGGCCTTAGTGTTTTGCCTTCTAAATTAAGTTCCAGTTTCAAGTTTCATGCCTTCTGAATTAGGTTCCAGGCTGTAGTTTCAAATGCCTTCTTAATCAGGTTCCAACCTCAGTTATATGCCTTCTGAATTAAGTTCCAGGCCCCAGTTCCAAACCTTCTGAATTAGGTTCCTAGACCCAGTGTCATACTTTCTGAATTATCTCCAGTCCCCAGTTTTATGCTTTTCTGAATTTGGTTCTAGGCCCCAGTTTCAAGCCTTCTATATTAATTTCCAGGCCCCAGTTTTGTGCCTTCTGAGTTAGGTTCCAGGTCCCAATTTCAAGCCTTCTTTATTAATTAATTTCCAGGCCCCAGTTTTGTGCCTTCTGAATTAGGTTCCCAGCCCCAGTTTTATGCCTTCTGAAATAGGTCCCAGGTCCCAGTGTCATGCCTTCCAGCCCACAGTTTTGTTCAGTTTCTCCCAAGTTTTCATCAAAATGATATTTTTCAGTTTCACGTTTTTGTCATATTTCTTACGTCTGAAATGTTGTGAGATTTATAGGCATTGTGTCAGTTCTCATCAAAACTACCGGTACAAATATTATTTCATATTTCAAAATAGCTTTTAGAATATTTTTATTACATATACTTCAAGATAAATATTTATTTACCCCTTTTTAAAAATGAACTGCATACATGATTTTATTGCAAATATCTTGGCACATAGGCCATTTTCTAAAAATAGCTTTAATTGCATCCTGATATGCAGAAAAAGTTCTCAACTTTTATGGCAATGTAATACATTCATTTGAGCAATTTATTTTATATCAGAGTAAATGTTCTTTTATGTTTCTATATTTAGTTATCTTGGTAGTGATGATCATGGTAATATTGCATTGTGGGTCTAGAAATGACATCATCACTATGGCTGTTCAAGTTGTTGTGGTGGATCGAAAATAATAAAAAAAAAAGTATGTTCACTATATGTTACATTACGTTAATACACATGCCTTTCCCCCTGAAAATCTGTGTAAAATGATAAATTCATTGTGATTCACGTCTGCTTGTAAAATAAATACATTTATTTGATCATGTTGATTATTGCTTTTCAAGCCTATTTAAAGGCACTAAAGTCGATGGAAATACACGAGTAAGTTCAATTTCACAGTCTGTGCTTTTGGAAAACTGGTTGATGAAAACAGGTAGGACAGACTAGATGTAATACTAAAGATGAAAAAGAACTTTTAAGAAGTTTTAATACAGTATCACTTGGAGTTCTTTTGTACCTGATTAACAATTTGCAGAGCTTCTAAAATTTTAATAAATCTTCATTTTCTTTCTTCCTTTGAGATAAAAGAAAATGAATTTCAGGATAATGCAAGATTTTATGATTGTACTTGAATTCTAAATGCCTGAAAGACCCAGAATTCACAACCAAGCAGTAAGAGAAGATATTTAAAAATCGCAGTTTGAGGAAAAGAATATTTGGTTTAGTGAAGCATGAAACAGATAATCAGTATTTTAATAACATTTAAAATCAATACATCATAAATAATCTCACTAACCTCTCTTATTTTATTATTAAATATTTGTCAAAGCCTGAAATAGTGGAAAGGAGTAATCACAAAATTAATTCAGTTCATCTTGCATATGGTTTTGGGTTAGTAAAGAATGTGTGGGTTTGTAAATTATAAACCAGGGAGAGAGATGTAGTTATAAATCATGATGTAATTTTTGTAGTACCAGAGCTTAGTGTTTATTACCACTTTAATGTCTTTTGACCCACAAACTTATTTTTGTAAATAATTAAACCACTCTCTTCCACGTGTAAACTGCCTTTTTTGATGTAGTTATTAGATCTAATAAATATCCAACATGTGTTTCTTGTTTTATCTGATCTCCACCGATAGAAAGGATTATAAAAGAATATCTTTTATGTTCTAATTAGAATGTTGTATGAGAAATATATCATAGGAACATCAAAAATGATTGCAAAAGATCATATAACCCCAGTAAACTGGTTTACAAATGAATTTTATGTAGGTGTAATTTCTAGGCAGCATGTTGTCTGAGCACAGTCAGGATGATTCAGCGATATTGAAGACAGTTATTTTTTTGGCATGTAAACATTTAAATGTGAACAGATATAATTATTGATATCATATTACTTATCAAATTATTCACTAGATAAGAATACAGAATTGAATTTGATTGGGGTAGGGCTTCAATTGGTTCCAAATTTAAAAACACAGTTCTCAAACTACTTCACCTGATTTGGACTGTTGAAAGTTCATGTACTTAAAGTCTTTTATTTATGGTTTTTACATTTGTAGCCCCCCCCCCCCCCCCGGTAGCATTAAAAGTTTCAAAGCTATAATAATAATAATAATAATAATAATAATAAAAGATTCTATTTTTAAAGAGGGTGACTCATTAGTCCCGGACTATTCTCCATTGTGGCCCTATTAAGGAGAGTATAACAAAGTGCATTATATGAAAGATAGCAATAATTACATTTTATTTTAACATACTTAGTAGAAATTCCATTAACTATTAGAAACACATACATGCTCATGGTAGCTCTTTTTAAATATTGTAATATTTTCAACAGATTTTATGTGTAGCCGAAGGTTGTTCCGCAGAACTGTACCAGAGTATTGCAAGCTCTTTTTAAAATGCTCTGTTCTTGATTTTAGTGCTAGAAGGTTTCCATGTGATATTGATCTCAACTGTAATTGTGTTGAAAAAAGCCTGAATGCGTCTTGAAGATATTCTGTTGCAGTTCCATGTAGATATTTATTTATGAGAACTGCCCTGTGAAAATCTATCCTTTCATATATTGTGAACCATTTGAGTTCTGTAAACAAAGATTTTGAGGGACGATCAATAGATTCGTTTAAAATCATTTGTGCTGCTTGTTTCTGAAGTTTATGAATCCTATCAAGCACAAATTACCTGACCATTGAAACACTGCATATTTTATTTGAAAAACTTTTTGGAGAAGTCCATTTTTCATAACCTTCCAAGTTAGATTATTTAAGAATGCATTATATATTAGCCATGTGTAAAATGAAAGATATAACTTTTTTTTTAATATCCAGTACCAATCTTAACTATACTGCCTTATTTACTCCAACCTGTATCAGATACCAAATTGACAACTTTATCTTTTCAGAAATGACACACCTTTTACATTGTTTTCTTATGTTAACATTTATATGCACGAACCAGTGCACGCACACGTGCACACACACACGCATGCATGCATGCATGCACACACACACTTTGCACACACACATGCACACACACACACACACACACACACACACACACACACACACACACACACACACACACACATTTGTTGGCTGGACTTAGGAAGGGGGATGTCCACATCTATTGCAGGTATGCTCAGGTGGTTGATAAGCCCAATATGTGACAGGCATGTCCATCCAAGAGGCTGCTGAAAGAAAAGAAATAGAAAAAAAGAAAAATAATAGTGTTAATTAAACAATATATATATATATTGTTACATGCTTAGGCTCGAATAAGCAGCAACACAGAAAGAGTGAAAACTAACAAGCTTGTAAAACTTTAACAATGAATTTATTAAGTACAATTATTTTCATAAAATAAATAAACTTACAATTTTAGAGAATCAAATCCAACATTAATCCAATATAGAATTCACAAAAATAATCCACTAATGGAATTGTAAGAGTCCTGATAAATAAATGTTCTAATAGTTCCAGGTTCGAATCTTGACAATGTAATCCAAAATGGCTGACAATGTCACGTGATGCAGTTCTTGTTTCGTTGTTCTTTTTTTTTGTTATCATCCAAATGAAAATCATAAACATATGTCCTTTTCCAGATAAATAGAATAATTCTTCTTTTCCAACGAATTGACACAAAGTCCAGAATAAAATAATAAAATTTAACACTCAAACATGAAATACACACAACTAATATCTTTAAGCCCAAAATTCTACTAAAGTTAGCTTCTAAAACACAGCTGTATATATTGTAATTCCCTCGTAAACAAGAGGAATCATGTGATTCTGGAAGGTCACAGAAAGAAGCTACCTTCTCTAAGTCACGTAATAATGGAATGTTCTAGAAGGAAATCATTCACTTCCCACCCTCAATAAAAGTGTTGTCCTTGAAATTGACCAATAGTTTTAGAGGCTTGTTGACAATGTCTAAAGTAAGGTCAGGATTTAGGTCAAACAAGCCAAGGTCAAAACTTGTTTACAATTAGAGAATCTAAGTCAGCTTAAACTTTCTAGAATAATTTCCCAATTAATGGATATTAAACCCTAAATGATAAATTTGGATTTAACAATTAAAAAATAAATAAATTAAATCCAATAGTCGTAACAATATATATATATATATATATATATATATATATATATATATATATATATTGTTTAATTAACACTATTATTTTTCTTTTAAAATGTTATTATAGATTTCCACTAATAGTTTTTGTTTTATTGATTTTATAGTGGTGGTTGTTGATTCCTTGAAGTATTTTATGTGAGACTCATTAATTATGATTAGAAACCTTTTCCCCATGTACTAGTGGCATTAGTGCAAAAGAAAATGCATATTTTCAACACACACATATGCACATGTATACACCTACAATAAAGATGATCTTTTAACACTGAGATAAGAAGAAAACACATATACACCTTTTTAACTCTGAGATGAAAAACAAAAACAATACACACAAAACAGATGATCTGTTAACACTGAGATAAGAAGAAAGCTCTGTCACAAATATTCTAGGTGAACTTACTCAGAAGGGACACAGATTGATAATTATATTCATTTTTTTTTTCTTCATTTCTCCCTAAACCTGGCTGGTCATAGGTGCACCGCTTATGACTTTGCGACAATCTCTCTCCATTTTACCCTGTTCTCTTTGGGACATTGCAAAGTCCATGCCTGTTCACTCTTTGATGTTATCTTCCCATCTCTTCTGTCTGCTTTGTTTCCTTTTTCCATTCACTGTCCCCAGTAGGATTGTCTTTTGACAGGCCAGATGAGTGTAAGACATGACAATATTATCTTAGTTTGCATTACTTTATGGTAAGATCCTCATTTGGTCCAATTGCACCTTGGATTCTAATTACACCTACTCATTAGAGACATTGTCTAAGTATGAGATTTTCAGCATCCTTTGATAATAAGCCATCTCTAAGGCATGGTTTCGTCTTTCTAGTTCCATTGTAAGGTCCATGTCTGAAATGCATACAGGAATATAGACATAATGAGGGAGTGCATAGAGATTGATCTCTGACCCAAGTGTAATGTTGGTGTCCTTCCATATAGCCTAGCCAGTACAGTTGTTTGTGCAATCATGGAAAGAACCTCAGGTTTTGAATTCAGAGGTTATAGTACCTAGGTACTTTAAGCTTGTTTCTGTGCAAGCTTCTGTCCATTCACTTTCATTTCCTATTGGATGCCACTCAGGTTGTTTGTCATTAGCTTGGTCATTTCAGCACTGATTTTCATCCCATACCTTAGTTATACTTGGTTGAGACAGTTCACTGAAGTTTCCAATTCTTGTTCATCTCCTGCTGAGCCACTGATATCACCTTAGCAGCACAGGTAGGTGATTGTTTTTGCTTTCAACACTGATACTGCCATCATGGTCTTCCAATGCATCAGACATATTCTTTCCAGGTAAATGTTGAAGAGAGTTGGTGACAGAAGGCACCCCTGTCTGACTCCGCCTGTGGTTCTGAACCACTCTTCCGTATTACCATTGATGAGAACTGTGCTAGTTACCTGATAGTTTTGCATTCATGTTGTATATCCGCATGGTGGCCCACCATGCTGTATGTCATATCCTGTCAAAAGCCTTCTTGAAGTTACTGAAGACATAGTAGAGGTTATGTTGATGCTGCAGATACTTTTACAGAGGATTCAAGGCCAGATCAGGTCAAGTATTTGGGTTTTTTCTCCAAAATTTTTAAAGGGCCTTGACTTTCCTCAAAAGGACACCAAAGGAAAAGTCTATGTGTCTATTTACTCAGTATGCATAACACCAAATAAACCTGCACAAGAATAAACAGATGGTCAAATTTCAAGTGACAAGTGACTGTACATTTGTGTGTATGTACATTTTGTTTTGTTTTTTTAGCTGGGTGGGGGGTCTAGAAACCTCTGACCACACCTCTCTCAATCTAGGCCTGGGATTCTAAGATTCAAGATCTGTTTAGTAGTGCTATATCCAGTTCTGAAACATGCTCTGCTTGGGATTTCATTCTGTTGAGGATGATCATAAAAATCAATGTGTTATATGTGTCTGTGCTCTTAAAATAAATAGCAGAAAAGAGTGAAAAGCAACAAGCTTTAACAAATTCAACAAATAATTTATTTCCCATGAAAACAAAGTAAAAGTTATTTTAAAAATACATACAGTATTGCCAATTAAATCCCAAAATAATACTATAATTACATACTTAAGTCTTAAAAAGTCAAGTTTTGAATAAACAAAAGAAATCCAAATTAGGTTCAATGCTGAAAGTGTTCATGTGCCTGTGATGACTCATAAGATGTTGATTTGCCAACATTGAAACACAATAACATAATTCCAGATTTTAATTCACTATTAATCCCAGTGAATGCCTAAGTCCAAGAATCTTTTTTATTTGAGCACTTGGTATTTCTAGAGAAGAATCACTTGAATAATTTGAATAATTTGAAGAAATAAATCCCAGCCCAACCCAAATGAATTACTGAACAAATCAATAATACAAATTGATTCTGCTAGATTTTAAAGTATGAATTAATAACTATTCCAGTACCTATAATGCTTGCCAGTGATCTTGCTGGCTGTGTGTATATGTGTCATGTTGTAGGTGGTGTTTGAGGAGTCGAGGTTTATTTCTTCAGTACTCAGAATAGAGAGTGTGCAAATATGCCACCTATTGATGCTTCCAATGCTTGTATCATGCTTGGATCATTGTTTTCAAGTTCATACGTGATTTTATCCTGTCTTAGCTTCAAAGTCTTCTTTGGACAAAATTTCATAGCCATCATCAGCATGTCACAGTCACTTCCTGTGTCATCTCCAGTGAAGCTTCATGTAATGGCAATGTTAACACTAGACCCAGAATTGCTATGACATGAAGATGTTATCAGTCTGATTGGTCATTTACTTTAAAATTCGCTACTCCCTCCCCCAACAGTTTATACTTCCCGTTTTTTTTAAATATTCCATGCAAAAAACCTGAAGGATATAAAAATGTATAATTTCTAATCTCATTATATTTTGAGAGTCTCAAATACTGTCATCTTTTTCACATTTCAGATCAATTGGAAGTTTTCAATGTAAATGATAAACCTGCTGATATTCATTTTCTGGTTCCTGGAAAAGTATTTTTTTCATTGAAGGGGTGGAGTCAAATACATCCATGAATTTAATGTCTGGTTCTAATATTTTCCAAAACTTTGACAAAAATATAAAGGGAAAATGTGCCTTTTAATTTAAAATAATGCACAGAAAGTGGTTTGAAAATTGTAAATTTATTGTACATACTCCTTCAAAATAGACTCGCCCATGAGATATCAATGCAGTGTTAGTATAGAAATGCCCATTTAGTTGGAAACATGAAGAAGCTGAAAGAAATGGCTACATTTTGTGCATTTAGAAGAAAAAAAAAAAACAAAGCTTTTCTGCCTTTAGAACAAACTGCACCAGGGCTGGGGATGGTGGATAAATACCATGGTAGAGTGTTTTTTGGAGTCCCATCCCTGACATCAGGTGACTGGGTAGCTCATTAATGAATGACAAACCAACTGACTGCTTGAAGTAAAGTTGCTATTTGTCCCACTTATAGCTGATTCAGTGTAATTAGGCATGAGGTGTGTGTGTGTGTGTGTGTATGTGTTTGTGTGTGTTAGTGTGTGTGTGTTAAATGCATATATGCATTCTATGTGAACTAATACACAAGAAGTTAAAAACCTTGACTGAAACAATTCAACACACTCAGGCACAGATTTCACTGCTACAGCCAGAGAACATAGTATCTAATCCAGGGGGTCTCAAACACACGACCTGCCAATCCGTATCCTGTTGCCTGCAAAATCATTGGCATCAAAAGATGTTATGAAAGATAACAAAGTTGGTGCATCCCTGAGAGCCATTAAAAATGCCCTCATGTGGCCCTTAGGATGGTTAGAGTGTGAGTAGACCCCTGATCTAATCCAACCAGTCTTTGCAACAACAAAAAAAGGATTGGCATATAATATTACATTTTATTTGTTAATTAGATTTGTTTTCTACTTTTAACTCATGCCCAGAAGTAACTGTTATATAAAGAATGACAAAAAACTCATGAGGTAGAGATTATTTTTCTGCTGCTATCATTTCATAAACAGATCCAGTCATTAATTAATACATGTATATTTGGTCAGTTGACAAAATCATACCATTCACACTAAATTGTTGGTGTTATTTATAACCATCTTCCTGCTTTGCCAATATTTTGGAAACTGGGGATGGGCATGTCATCAGAATTAACCTGGCCTGGATTTAATTAACACAATTTTAGTTTCTGCTTAATTTTAGGTTTAGAATCCAGTGATTTGATTTGCAGAAGTTTTAAGTTTATTTAAAATGAACCAATTAAATGTCATAGGTGTAGATTTACCTCTAGATTTAACTTGATAGAATTGAGTTCTACCACGTCAATTATCATGACACCAGGCTGACCAGTCCTAATACTAACCTCTTCTTAATGCTGAGCACCTAGCAAGGCAGCTGTTAGTACCATTTTTGGAAGTCTTTGGTATGACTTGGCCAGGGCCACAGCTGCAGTCCAATGGATTTTGAAATGAAAAATAGTAATAAACACATATATCAATGCATGCCCAGTGTACTAATTGGATTTTTTCAGGAGACCTTTCTTTGAAAGCATTGTGTCATAGGACCTGGTGGTTCATTGATGTTTTAAAGTTTTGATCATCGAAAAAGTAAAGTTGCTTTTTCATATTTCTAGGGGACTCAGGTGTAAGAATACATCAGTGGAGTTTCTAAGCACATCTTTATGTTTGTTATAAACTAAACACTTTAAATATTGTCAGTGCTAAAAACAGCAATAGAAAAATAAACATCTAATAACAGAGCAATAGCAGAGAGCATCCTACTGTCCCAAATTACATTCCCAACAGTTATTGCATTTGACTATTAGACTGGTGGCATTTATAGAGCATTGATAATTGGCCCTCTTGTACAAATGATGCCAAAAGCCATCAAACTTGGTTATTTGATTGGCTGCAATTTCTCATCCAGGTTATTTGGACAGTCAATACAATCGACTAATTGGCAGATGTCACTCAGATGAACAATTCCAGGCCCACTTGCGTTTCTTGTAGTTACAAAATCATCTCATTCTTAACAATTGCTGTCTCAGATATATCTTAGTATTGCTAACCTGTCTGAAATCTCTTCTGTGAGAGAAAAACAGAAGCTAGATTGTCGGAAGGTACGTATTGGTGTTTCTTTTATATCCAGTAATGTACCTTCTTTGAGTGAAAGAAAATTGGGTAAATATTGTTAATAAATATTTCCCTTAGTTATGGAATGTGTTCTTCTTTGTGAACAAAGCCCTTTGTGTTTTTTCATTGTTTCCTCTTTTAAATAAACTTGAGCATGCAGCATGAGTGAAATATTCAAGAAACACATTCAGCTTTGGAATGGGTAGTTATCTATTAAAATAACCACTCCTGAGGACATCAAAGTAATTATGACACAACCAAATAAACAATATTCAGCTTGTTTACAACTATTGTATTCTACTGACTTGATTCTTGTATATGTAAGCATCTCACTCAACCACATTCCTGTGATTTAGTCACAGCATTATGTTAATCTGAGTTTGCTGTGGGTGACATGTCTCCAAGAGGTATCTCACGCTTTTTCTCTATTCGTTGTAAATGAGACATCACAGGTTCAGGTTTGAATCCAAACTACCGGTAGATTACATTAATGTAATTCATACAGACATTAAGTGACTGAGATATAAAGTGAGTTAATGAATCCTTAATATAATTTTTTTTTTTCTTTTTCACATTATGTGACTAAAGAATTGTAGGATGAACATTTGGCTAGGTAAATACAGTACTTAAAATGTGCAGCTTAGATAAGTTAAGATTGAATTATCATCTTATAAACTTCAATCATCAGTAAATGGAATGAACTGTTTGCCCAGGGAGCTGGTTACAGGCATTCCCTGCCTCCTCACATCTGTTTCTAGGGTAGAAGTAAGGGCATTGAACACCTTGACATAATTTGTGGTTAGGTCAACAAGTACTTTGAATTAAAACTCGTAATTATCATTTCTGTTTTCTAAACAATATTGACATCTCAATCCCATTTCTGGTCAGCCATGCCCTTTCAAATTTTCGCTTTTCTTCAGACATTTATTATATGAGTGTTCTCAAATCAGTTTTGACTTTAGCTTGTTATTTGCTTCATGATTTGAGGTTTTTTAGTAATAATTAGTTATTTATTGGTAGAGCTGTACACAGTCATTTGTACTTACATAGTGACTATTAGGAGTGCTTGGTAGAATGATTAGTTCCACATGAATCTTGTTTTGGGAGTTCATAAAACAAGTGTTAATTTAAGGCTTGCAACAGAAACTGTTTTTACAATATTGCCAATAAAATCTATGAAAGAATGTTGGTGCTAAAACATGTAAATAAAGAGAAAAATGCTTTTATTAAATTTTTACACTTACCATATTCTGTTTCGCTGTCCAGGTAGGTTCTTATTGCCACTGCCTACCCCAGTAGAGGTGGGGATATATTGCATATAAGGACTCAACATGGTCTGTCCATCCTTGCATTTTGCACTCAGTCCATGTAAGCACAATTTGTCTTGCAGTTTTTGATGAGCTGACATGAAGCTTGGTAAATATTTTGGTCATCACCTGAAGATGCACAAATTGACCAGGCAATTTGATTCTTCAGTTTTTTTGTTCCCTCCATAAGCCCGAATCTGTTACGATGTTGTCATTCAGGCCATCCATCTGCTCGTTAACAAATTCTGTTTTTGCACAATAACTCTGGCTCTCCAGAAAATATCAGGTCACCAGATTTTGTTATTGGCTTGTAGTAGGGTATTGAGGAATCTTATCAATTTTGAAGTCAATACATGAGGTTCACTATGACTTGAGGAAAAATGGTTTCTGCTTGAAACAAAATGATTTCTGCTTAAAAAAATTGTTTCTGCCTGAGGAAATATGGTTTCTGCTTGAGAAGAAATGGTTCATGCTTGAGGGAAAATGGTTTCTGATTGAAGAAAAAAATTTTTTCACAATAATTTGAGTTCTCCATCCTCTACAGTTAGCAAAGTTTGTGGATGACTTGCCTTTGTGGTAAGGAAGTAACCGGCCAGTTTTGTGGTCTAATATTCAAATGTCATGATCACTGTGACTTTTGCACAGTAACATTAGTTCTATATCACATACCTGGACCAAACTTTATAGATCACTTGCACTTGAGATAAGTTATACACATTGATGACTGTTAACATAGGGCAGGGGTACTATGTCCACTTACTGTACTCTTGCTCTAAGAGTTAATGCCCCACTGACTTGTAGTTTAATGAAGTGGACAACAGAATCTTGTAAATATAGCTGGTCTCAGTTTTTGATTGATTGATGTGAAATTTGGTCATCACCTGATAATGTGGATATTGAAAAAAATCAATGCTCTTTTGATCTTTATTAAAGTTACTAGGTTAATTGTCCATACTATGATTGGAAAAAAAATAAAACTATTTTTTTTAAATTTGGATTAACAAGTTTAAATGAAAAATTGAACTTAAAATTGCAAAAGAAGTTTGAAGATTAAAGCAGTGTCACTTCAGAACTGAAACACATGACTCATGATATCTCTTTACAAAAAGTAAAAATAACATTGTAAAAATGCACAGAAAAGTGGGGCCTGTTCTTCATAAAACTATTTTTAAAATGGCTCAAACTCAATGAAATATTTTAAGGAAGCATTGCTGCCTTTGTTCTATATTATTTTCAGGTAGTGTTTCAATTTAATTCAAGGAATAATAATAAGTTATTTTGGTACCTCTTCATTTTTTCTATTTGGATACATGCCATTATAGTATTTCCAATCTACAATACCAGACTGTTCAGATAAATTTTCCATATAGGACTATTGAGATAAATTTACCATACAGGACTACTGAGATAAATTTACCACACATAACTATTGGGATCAATTTACCACACAGGACTATTGAGATCAATTTACCATACCAGACTATTGAGATCAATTTACCATACAGGACTATTGAGATCAATTTACCATACCGGACTATTGAGATCAATTTACCATACAAGACCATTGAGACCACTTTACCATATGGGACTATTGAAATCACTTTACCATACAGGACTATCAACCATACAGGACTATTGAGATCAATTTACCATACAGGATTATTGAGATCAGTTTATCATACAGGATTATTGAGATCAATTTAACATATAGGGCTATTGAGATCAATTTATCACACAGGACTATTGAGTTTTATTTACCACACAATGTTATTGAGATCAATTTACCACACAGGACTATTGAGATCAATTTACCATACATGACTATTGAGATTAATGTACTATACAGGACTATTCAGATCAGTTTACCACACATGAATATTGAGATCAATTCATCATACCCGACTATTGAGATCAATGTACCATACAGGACTATTGAGATCAATTTGACAAACAGGAATATTGAGATCAATTTACCATACAGGACTATCAACCATACAGGACTATTGAGATCAATTTACCATAGTGAACTGTCAGCCATACAGGACTATTGAGATCAATTTACCATACAGGACTATTGAGATAAATTTACCATACAGGACTATTGAGATAACTTTCCCACATAGGACTGTTGAGATCAAGTTACCATACAGGACTAATACCCATACATGACTATTGAGATCAATTTACCACACAGGACTATTTAGAGCAATTTACCATACATGACTATTGGGATGAATTTACCATACAGAACTATCAACAATATAGGACTATTGAGATCAATTTACCATATAGGACTATTGAGATTTACTTACCATACAATACTATCAACTATACAGGACTACTGAGATCATTTTCCCCATACATGACTATTGAGATCAATTTACCATACAGGACCATTGAGATCAATGTACCATATATGACTATTGACCATACAGGACTATTGAAATCAATTTACTATACATGACTATTTAGATGAATGTACCATACAGAACTATCTACCATACAGGACTATCAAAATCAATCTACCATACAGGACTATTTAGATCAATCTGCCATACAGGACTGTCTGCCTTACAGGACTATTTAGCTTAATATACCATACATGATACAGGACTATTTAGTTCAGTCTGCCATACATGACTATTGAGATCAATCTGCCATACAGGACTTTTGAGATCAATCTACCATACAGGACTATTGAGATCAATCTATCATACAGGACTATCTGCCATACATAACTGTTTAGTTCAGTTTGCCATAAAGGACTATTTAAATCAATTTGCCATACACATCTATTTAGTTCAGTCTACCATACATGACTATTAAGATCACTACCATACTCTTGACCTGCATTTGGAAAGAGTATCAATGCTGCAATAGTGTTCATAAAAAAATGTTTCACACACACACACACACACACACACACACACACACATACACACACACACATTTATGTATAATAATAATAATAATAATAATAATAATAATAATAATAATAATAATAATAATAAAGACTTTATTTAGAGAAGGTAACTCAATTAGTTACAGAACTAATCTTTCTTGAGGCCTTCTATCTGTTATTTACAATATATACAATATATACAACATGATGTGAAGAGTCTGGCTCGACACTAAATAATTAAGGAATTTTAAATTTCAAAGTATCAAGCCTGGAACACATGCATGGGCATTTGTAGAAACATAAACATATAAAGAACATAAAATATCATTCTGCGTTGAAACATTCAGCTTTGAAAATGATGCAAAAGCTTCCAGAATGCCTTTGTCTGCAGGACATGTCTGATTGTCAAGGAAATGTAACCAGTTTATAACTTAGCATGTCAGGCGTTTGACACAGGGTTCCCATAATTATGCCATCCAAAATATTATTTGGTTAAGTATCTTTTCCTTATTATTTAAACATTCAGCAGTCTCCACCTAATCTGTAGATTTCTCAAACACTTACAACTGAATGAATGCCTCAGGCACTTTACTTTGGCAGTGTTGCTGTTAACATAGTCCCTCACACATGTGATGTGCTGTCAGGGCTTACAAGACCTTGAAACAATATAAATGTAGTCTAGGCTCTAATTAGAAATAAACTAACTCACCATCTGACTGAGGCAAATATATCTTCTAAATAAGTGTTGTGTGTTTCTGAGGCTTTATGTCTCAGCTAGTTGATTAAACAATTTAATCTTCTAAAATCAGTAGAAAAGCATACAAGATTACTCAGAGGCAAAGATTCATTTCTAAGTTTTTGAATGAAAATATAATTTGTTTTTAATTTAAACATTTGAGAGAAAAAAGTAAAAAAATAAATGGATAAAGCTGAAAATGAAGAAACAGCAATTCCCGAGACAAAAGATATATATATATATATATATATATATATATATATATATATATATATATATATATATAGTGCCTAATCTTTAGAAGCTCTAAGTGCTTTACAACAGCTATAATGATATGACTGTTAAAAAAAAGAAAAACATGAAATTAGAAAACATAAAAAAATGCTAAAATATTTAAGGTAGGAAACATTATTAGGCCTTTTAAGTTTTGTTCTTGCAGTTAAAAAGGTGAGTTTTAAGAACACTCTTCAAAGAGATCACTGTGTCTTTATGTCTAATTTCAATGGGCAATTCATTCCATGTTGATGGGTCCTGATATGCAAAATAAGTTGTCCATATGACTTTATTTTAATAGTCGGATATGAGTATACAATTGTCAGAAGAGGAGCATAAGTATCTTGATGGTGTGTACACATGGGTGAGGTCAAATAGGTATGATCCCGGCTGTACTTTTTCCAGAGGAAAAAGCATGGAAAACCCTGGAAAAATATGGAAAAATGAAATATTCTGCAGAATTTAGCATGGAAACCCTGGACACTGTGCATGGAAAATGCTGGACATGTCTGGAAAATGCTGGACATTTTGGACTTTGAATTTTTTCAGCATGGAAAATGCTGGACATTTTGGACTTTGAATTTTTTCAGCATGGAAAATGCTGGACATTTTGGACTCTGAATTTTTTTCAGCATGGACAGTTTGGACTTGAATTTTTTTGATAAATTTCAGCATGGAAAATCCTGGAAAAGAACTCTGTCAATTTTCTAGATTGGTACTTAGAATTATTTTTAATTACCTAAAGAAAGAGCAAGCATGACTAAACTGCACTGTAACTGATTTTTTAACTTGAAACAAAACTATTATTTGAAACCTATGATAAATATTTACTGAGAAATAGATGATGCAATTAAAAAAACAAAAAACAAATGAAACAAAACACTCACACAAATGAACCCTGCTTTAAAAACACAAACCAAAAGTGTTAAAGTAGTACATCATTTGTTATATGTACAAACATATGTAATTAAATGTTAATCATCAAATTATATCATTATACAAAAATGTTGTGGTGTAACACAAACTATACATGTATGAAAAGATATCATAAAAAATTACTTAAATCCTGACAAGAAAATATCTTTCATATACAATCATAAATATGTCCAAATCTGTTAACCACATGACCTTGATAATACAGTGTAGAAGTATGAAAATCTGCAGCCCAATGGTGAGCGTCATTTTAGTCCTTTTCATGATGATTGGGAAGAACAGCACCACAAATGTCATTTCCAATTTCAACAACGATAATAGGTTCTCGAAGACACTATATCCTAACTACCACAGCACCTTCCCTAAATATAGAACAGTGAGAGACAGCTTATTATGTATTTGAAGAAAGCAACAAAAAAATATTTAATTATCATAGAGAATCACACTCATATTACTTCATATCTGACATTTTTTAGGCATTTTTTTTCTTCATGTTGATATCAATGCATGTAATTATCTAATTAAATTCGCAAATGGAACTAATACAAAGAGACAGATACATCACTGAAGCATGGAAGTTACAGAAACAGCAGCATACATTTTAAAACAAATTTATATTTTTAATTTACACTAAGCTTTTTGGCTTTCCAAGTATTTTAGTTTGTGGTTGAGCTCACATGTCATGTATATTAAAATTGAAAAATACATACCTCTTTATCATTTTCTGTATGTGTGGAACAAACAAAAATACCTACCATAATTTTAAAACTAGTGCAAGAGGAAACACTGCTTTTGGCCTTAAATATCTTCCCATAGTTATAGTAGTTAAAGCAGTCAATTCTTTTAACAACTATTTGTATTACAATTATATTATGAATTAGACAATTGATACCAATACCAGGATTAAATAATTAGTGCCAAAAGCAGATGCTACCCAATGACTATGCTTGTATCACATGGATGGACTCCTATAGTTGCTTACAATTTAATTACCAGTCAAACATGCAATATAGTACACGTATCATTAATGGATCAGAGATAGTTAAATTGTAAGCAAAGATACGACTATGAGCCCCTGTAGCCTGTCCGGGGGAATACATTTAGACCAGTCTTGACACCAATGAATTATATAGCGTTGGGCGGTGCATCACTTAGTCAGTTTATACTTTGGCAAACAAGTTGAAGTTGAGAGTCTCCGTTCATTTCATACTCACCTACATATTTAGGTGTCCAGTTTGTGTTGTCTTCTTTCCACGATATTGCCTCTATCTTGTAAAATTTGTCTTCTAAAACCACTTTACTGTAAACCAATCATTCTCCGATGTTTAAATATTAACTATTTGGATAAATCATATATCAGAAGAGAAAAAAAATTCTGATTTTTGTGTCAAGTATTTGCCTTCAAAAGTTCATGCATCCGAGTCATGTTTTTGTCATGCAGAAATAATAATAATAATAATAATAATGAGGACTTTGTATAGCGCCTAATCTTTTGAAGCTCTAAGTGCTTTACACCATCAATAATGATATGATTACACTACAGAACAACAAATGATAAAAACAATGAAATTGGAAAACATAAAAACATGCTGAAAATATATAAGATACAAAACATGATTAGGTCGCTAAGTTTGTCCCTGCAGTTGAAACAGGTGAGTCTTAAGAGCATTCTTAAAAGGGACCACTGTGTCTTTGTGTCTAATTTCAATGGGCAATTTGTTCCACATTGCCGGGCCCTGGTGTGCAAACGAATGTTGTCCATATGACTTTGTTTTTACCTTGGGAACAATGAGTATACAATTATCAGAAGAAGAGCGTAAGGATCTAGCTGATGTATACACATGGGTGCGGCTGGATAGGTTTGTTGGACTGTAGTCTGTCATTGAAACATAGCACAGAGTACAAATTTTGTGTTTGATTCTGTATCGAATTGATAGCCAATATAGGGTACAGAGCAGTGGTGAGGTGTGCTCTGATCGAGGTACTCTAAAGATGATCCATGCAGCCATGTTTTGAACTTTTTGAAGTTTCTGGAGTAAATATTGTGATGAACCAGACAGAATGGAATTACAGTAGTCCAGTCTTGAAAGTACTAATGAACACACAAGTGTTTTAGTGGTATCAACTGAAACAAATTTACGAATGGAACTGATGCATCTCAATTCAAGATATGCAGCCTTGCATATGTTCATGACATGTTGGTGCAATGTGAGAGTACTGTCTAGAGTAACGCCTAGGTTCTGTACTGACTGTGAGAATTTAATGTTGGTGTTGCTGATATTTATTGTCTGAAGTAAAGGATGTGAATGAGAAAGTCTTTGTGTTGTGATCAGAATAGCCTCAGTTTTATCATCATTCATCAGCAGCTTGTTACATGTCATCCATGATTTCACATCAGAAATGCACTTCTCTACTCCATGGATGGTAGCATCAACTTCATTTGGGTGGCTAGACTTGCATATTTGGGTGTCATCAGCATACAATTGGTGCGACACTGGGTGATGATCTATGACACTTGAGAGTGACTGAGTATACAGAATGAAGAGAACAGGTCCAGAAACAGATCCCTGTGGAACACCACAACATACGTCAACTGGGCTGGAGTGTATTCCATTTGCAGATATAATTTGTGTCCTGTTGACTAAGTAGGACTTGAACCACTGTAAGGCTATATTCTGAATGCCAAATACATGCTGGAGACGGTGAAGTAATATATCATGGTCTGTTGTGTCAAATGCTGCAGATAAATCCAGGAGAGTGAGGACTGTAATCTTTCCACTATCCAAAGCAGAGAGAATGTCACTAAATACTTTAAGAAGAGTAGTTTCCATACTATGGCAAGGGCGATATGCAGACTGTACATTGCTTAAAAGACTCTTTGAATTCAAATGAGATACAAGTTGAGTTAGAACAACCTTTTCTAAGATTTTTGATATGAATGGGAGATTAGAAACTGGGTGGTAGTTCTTTAAATCGTTCTGGTCCAGTGTTGGTTTCTTCAGCCGAGGCTTTACAATGGCAGTTTTGAAAAATGATGGGAATTCCCCTGATGAGAGAGAGAGAGAGATATCAATAACATCAGTTAGTGAAGGCAATATTGGGTCTAAGCACTCAAGCAGCAGTGATGTCAGAATTGGATCAAGTTCACAAGACTTTGGTGCAATTTTCATCACATTTGTCCGTACTAAATCAATAGAAACAGGTTCAAATGCTCCTAACGGTTGTTGCTGAAATTCTGCATCATAACTGTATGGTGACGAGTCAGTTGAAATTGTGCTGTCAAGCGAATCTCTAATCTCTATATTAAATGCGAAACTATTTGCGCAGAATTTTGGGCATTTGTGTTGTTGTTTTTTATATCACAATTATATATATAATTTTAGAGCTATGTATACATCAACATAAAAAGATTGCTAACATAAATCATCCAATAAAAGTTCTCCATATCGTCTGTTTATTCTGAATTTCTTCTTGTTATGTGGCCTAAGGAAATAATAATAATAATAATAATAATAATAATAATAATAATAATAATAATAACAACAATATGAAGCTATCAACAGTGCATGACTTAAAAGTCAAAGAGATATATAACGATAAGCCAAAAAGTCTCCATATAAATCAAAAACGTTTGGCATGTCGTCTAGTTCAAGACCATAAACATTTTATTTTAATTTATTTTATTCAAGAAGACTAAAAACTTAAGCCTAAGAATATTCACAAAACTTATTATCAGTTTTTTTTCTTTCTCAAAGCTGGCACTGAAAAGATACAAGTTATTGATGCAAAGGTTAAATAAAAGTTGTTAAAATAATTCATAGGATTTAATCGTCTTCGTATGGATTTTAGATATAGGGGATATATATTGATATTAGTGATTGAAATACCTAAATATTAAACTGTCTGGCATTTACAAAATAACACAAATTTCAGAATCAGCCAGCTATTTTAACAGTAATGAGGGTCAAATTTTTGTATGACACTACATATTTTATTTGTTGGCTAATTCATGTTTGTATTTAGATTTTCAAAGACAAATAGCCAAACTCTTATACCTATCTTTTTGTTTTCTTTATATTGTTTCTTTATTTTTTTCTGAGATGTTCATCTTCTTAGTAAATGTTCCTAACTGATCTTCAATACAATCTCTCAGTTACTTCACCAGTATTTTTTTTGGGTAAGTTTTCATAAGATGTCAGCTGTGGTGCAGTTTGCTGGAGAAATTATGCAATGCCTGTTGATTGCAATAATAAACTCTTAAAGAATTTTTCCAAACTTCTATGTTGGGATTAATTCTGTCTTTACAAGTTAATACTCTTAGACTTTGAAAATAAAATGTAAGTTACTTTACACTTGATTAATCTCATAGTGCATTGAAATGTGTGTGTGATTTAAATTTTTTATTTAACTTTAATAATTCTAGTCATATTGCTATGATGTCTGCAGTGTGTCAGTTCATAGTGATGTCTAGACTCAGCTGGGGTTTCAAACATGTTAACACTGAGGTAGATACTCAAACAACTTGGGCCACCAGAGTTGTGGGACCAGTATACCATAATTTAGGTGTATAAAATGTTAGTACTGCAAAATAAGATCATGGGGAATGTTTTTTCTTCCAGACATGATTTGGTTGGGTTGAGGCTTGTTTGAGCTGCTGTAACTCAGAAACTATTCTTTTGATTTTTGCACAAATTCAGACGTTTGTATCCTAGTTGTCAGAGCATTAAATCTTGAAATGTTTAGAAATTTTGGTAAATTTGATAAAGTTTTCATCCAAATAAGAGTGTCTTTTTATTACTTGGAGCAAGTTATATAACAATCAGACATTTTATTCATCTTGATTCTGTGGTGGTTTCAACGAGTTTCTGCATGTGTATTACTTTAATTCTAGATGACTGAAACATTCCAGTTCATGTACAATTAAGTGCTAGTTATTCCTACTGTCAGAATTATTATATATACTATATATACTTGCCTATTAGCAAAGTCCAACTGCACAGACATAGATATATCGCAGCTTATCGGGATCTATGCAGTAGGTTATTATTATAGACCATGATCTGCCTACACATAGTGGGTCTTAATTTTTTTTTGCATTTGGACTTTTTTAACTATAATATTGGCAAGTACAGATAGTTAAATGTCACTTAACTGAAATCTATTCATGGTTAACATTCTAGACGCTAGACTTTAAGGGTGTTGTTGAATTTCAGGCCAGGTTGACTGCCTGCGGTGGGGGGGTGGAAGTTCCTGGCTCAGTAGTGCGATTTTTAACAATAAATTCTTAAATATGATTAAATATGAAGGTATGAATTGCCTGAAATCTGTAATAAGGTCAGCCTTTCAAAACATAAATATATACTCTTACAATATAAAAGATAATAGGTAAAAATGTTATTATTTTGAGGTATTCAGAAAAATAATAATGGTAAAAAAATGGTAAAGAGATTTAATTTATTTTAAAGCATACAAGAAAATAATAAGGGTAAAAATGTGAAGTCCCTTAAATGTAGGGTCAGATATTTTTTTTTTATATACAAGTCTCATTCTTTGAAAAAGTCTAACAGTTGCACTATTTGTACAGGGGCCCCGAGTGGTCCAGAGATCTAAAGCATTCTCCATTACGGATCACTGCCATCTCACCTCTCTCTGTGTGGGTTCGAGTCTAAGAGTCAGTCAATGTGGGTATGTGAGAAAGCTTGCCAGTAGCTTCTCATAGGTGGTGTTTCTTTCTAAGGATTTACCCGGGTTCTTCCTCCCCCATTAATACTGGCCGCCATGTATAGCCTACCGTGTGCTGAAGAATGGTGTTAAACCCTACAACAACAACAGCACTATTTGTACATCTGTGTCAACAAACTTTTGTCTCAGACATTTTGAAGCAAAAACACTTGACCACTGGTCATGTAATCACACTGGTTGAGGTTCACTCTTAAGGAAATATGCATTGATTGAGTGTGAGTGTGCATAATTATATACAATCAACACACTATCACCTCATCTTGGCAATTTAACTAATAGGAAGGATGCCACTTGCCAATGACAAGTTGATGTTCTGAAGTGGAGTTTTCTTTCCACATATTTTGCCAAGTAGATCTTCTTTACAATTTTTTCAGTCTGTTTTGGCTGCTTTATTTGTACTTTCATTACCCATAATACCTTTTGTCATCGAGCAGCCAATAGTACAAAATTCTTTTTCCAGAAGCACGATTTGATGAGAAAATCTGGTTTTCGTTAGACTTAGGATATTAATGGGTTGCCATATTTAAGGTTTTGCAAGGCTTTTATTATGGTAAAGGAATGCATAAATATACTAAGGTTTCGACATGATTAACAAGATGTAGGCATGACTGTAATTTCTGCACACAAAAAATGGATGTAGTATCAGAAACCAGCTTAAGTTATTGTGGGGGCTTAAAAATGGCAGCTAGAATTTTTTTGGTTATTGTAAGGGGTTTGATGACATTTTTCAGCACATTATATGCTATACGTTGTGACTACTATATTTGGTGGAGGTAGAAAATTGGAAGAACCATAAACCCATATAAAGATATTTGCAAGCTTTATCATATCATCAGTCTTCAGTCTTCAGTCCATATGGACATACATCACAATTAATTTTACTATATGTTCTCTACATTTATTTCTCAGTACTGACCTTCCACTGTGTTACAATCAATACAAATCATATGTTAATCAAAAATACCTCCAAAAATGACTTCACAGTAGAGTTCTTGTCACCAACCTTTTTTGAGAGACTGGACTGAAAAGAGAGCAGCATGTAAATAGAACACAGATTTCACTTCCGGATCATCACTAAGGCCTTATTACTCAATGTACACTGTTGCTGAAATACACACAGACAATCACTCTCTGAGCTCATATTCTCAAGAATAAACAATTACCTTTAAATCCTTACCAAAAATGCATCAATATAACTCTTCTATCACCACCAAAATGAGAGAGGAAAAAATATTCTAAAAATAGACTAGAACTACATTTGTGGGTACTGAATGGGAAATACTAATTGTGATGTGATTCCATAGGGACAAAGGTATGATGGCAGTGTTCTGTAAAGGTGTGCAAATTTAGACAACTTGGTTACTCTGCCCACCCACGCCTTCCCCGCTACAACCTTGTCTCCCTTCTTTTACACCATCAGTATATAGGGCCATGGCTGTGATAGGGGGTATTTACAATGATTTCATGGTATTAATTTTTCTTTGGGATGGTACAGGGCTTTAAAAATTGGCAAAGATCAAATATTATTTAGCAGGTTTTAGTAACCATGGTGTTGATTTGGGAATGAATATCTTTGCAGTATTGGCAGAATTGAAATATTCACTTCCAACATGGGTGTGAAACTCACCAAAAAGGTGGAAGGAAATTTGATTTACAGTCATATATGAGCTTAACAACATTATATCAGTACAAGACACCTTGCATCAGTGGTATCATCTCTGTATAGCCTTTCTTGTGTAGATGTGTCATTAAATCTCAATCAGTCATATTACATTAGATCTCATTGCATATATACTTATGTATTTGAATCAAGAAACAATAAACACACATTTTATTTTGACACATTAAGGGTTGTGCAATACAACCTCTTAAAAGAATTGTAAATGTGTAATGATTTGCATATGTAGAATTCAAAGGTACAGTTCAATTACCACAGGAAGGAATGGGGATAGAAAAATTTAAGTTCACATAATGTTAATGCTTTCATGTCTCTTTTCAATACATCTGTCAAGCTGAATTATAGTTTATGACTTATATCGCAAATAAAACATACAGAAAAGGCCTTTGTATGTATGGAACTTCTAATAATAATTATGTGGTTAGTGGAGAAAAACAGTGCCAGATGCACTATCTTTATGACCTGATCTATGTTAAAGTGTTCTAACAATTTTTATGGAAGAATAAGTGAATTCATCCATTGTAATAAAGTTGTCAGTACTAAGAGAAAAAAAAATGGATTGTAGAATGAAGAGACTTACTCTATTATGATTTTCATTATTGATAGACGCTTCTGATCACATACATGAAACAAAGGTAATATGTTGGCCTTGACTCAAATTTCATGCTCCACCCGAAGTAATATCACAGTGATTATTAGCGAGCTTTGAAAGCCACTTGAAAATTAACGTTCACACCCATGAAAATTTTATTTTCTTTTGTCTTGTTCCTGATGAATAGAACTAATATATATATATATATATATATATATATATATATATATATATATATATATATATATATATATATATATATATATATATATATATATATATATATATATTGGGAGATTTTATATGTCAATAATCTGCTAGCTTAACTAAATTATCAAACAATTGCATTGGTAATGCTCCACATATTTCACCTGCAATGCTTCACCATGTCTGCAAGAGCAAGGGGCAGTTTATTATTATTCATGCTGCACAAATGAGAAATAATTATACAAAACCAAAAACCAAAGAAAAAATGAGAACAGAAATACTGGTTCCCCCCATTCATGGGTCATGCAGTTCACTTTGTACATACAAAGTTTATAATTTTGATACAATTAAGCAGACAATCTTTATAATGTGAGAGATCTAGACGTGAGACCCAGCATGAAGCTGAGTATTAATAATTTATCAGAGTCTCTTAATAACTTCAAAATTAAAAATGCTGCATCTCATTGACTGACTCAAGCTTTCTTTCAGGCAAATTAGATGATACTTTTTATTTTTGGGCAAGACAAAGAGACAGCTCTTCTATAATATGCAAGGGGCCCAGGATGCCAAGCTGTCAGACTTTTTATTTTAGCTTTGCACTCTATAGCCTGCACTTGGCAAAAGCAAAATGTTCCATTAAACCCGAAGACATTATGTTTCATATTTTTGTTTAATATTCCTATTTTGCTGACCCTTTGCAGGCCTGGGGATGTAGAATGGGTTTGATGTATCCTCTTGAATGTTGTAAGAGGCAGGTAATGGAGCTGCAAGTGGCCCAGTAATTATCATGCAACCATAAGGTGTTGGCAACTGAGGCAAATCTTTGGCAAGGCACTTTCCTCCATTGCCTCAGTACTAAATAACCAAGTTGCCTTGCTGTGCCATACAAAAAACATCTACTTTTTGCTCCTTGTTTTTATAATGATGCCGTTGAAAGGAAGAGCTGAGTTTTCTTTTCCAAATTCTTATTTTAGTAGAACATGTTTCCAAAGGTGTTGAAATGTTTGCATGGTATTTATAAAATTTAGAGAAATTTCAAGAGTAGAAAGGAAAAAAAAAGGTAGGTACTTTTATGCGGACTTAAGTAAAATATTGTATTGGGGAAAATATTGTCCTCTCTTGGCATAGTAATGCCCATTTTATCCCATGAGTGATTGTGGCCATAAGATATTTGGGTCTTGGTATTTTACACTAAATCCTATTCAGGTACAAATATGTGGCCCAATTCATTGGTTATTTTACAATGAGACCTCGTATATTAACCCATGGCACTTGAATATTTTGGTATGCTTTTCTTCACTATGATAAATTTAAAGGTATAATTTGTCTCCATTATGTTGAAAAGAAAACTTTGTCTTGGTACCAGAGTAAATCTCTACCAAGCACTGTGTCATCAGGTAATGTAAAGAGTATCTTAATCACATGATAAAATCTGTTCAGCTGTTTTATAAACTCATGTTATAATTTTAATAGTTCACATGTGTAATGTCAAGCTGATGTCATGCAAGATATGACGTTGGGTAACATCCAAAGCATAGAAATTTAATTACTAACTTAAACTGAGGTGGGGTTTTTAAGTTGTAATTTATCAAAGAAAGTATCTTGGTATTTTTAGATGTGTCAACTCTGTGCAGTAACTATAACAAAAATAATGGAAATTGTTTCAAATACATTTGAAAATATTTTATACTGAAGTTTCCAATGCAGTTTTTATTCATAGTCTTGAAAGTTCAATCCAAGACCATTAGCTTAAATATTTTATAAACTATCACATTTTTAGAAAGTTAACTTTTGAATTGACATTTCAAAGAAAGAGTGTAGAATCCATTGAATTATTTGTGTAACTCAGCACATGAAAAGTCTCATTTTTTTGGGGTTTAATATGAGCCTGAATATAAAGAACATAAATATTTGCTTACAAGTCCAGTCCAATTGTAAACTGCACAGACCCAGATCTGCCATTGCATTTGGATCTGTGCAGTTTGTTAGACTTGGGTGGTAGAAAGTCAGAGTCTATGGTTTTTGCAGTTGGGTTTGACCTTTTATAGTGAGTATATGAGATTAATTAATAAATAGAAAACATTTTTACCTTCAGGACAGCTCTAGCTTTGTCATAAAACTTGACTAAATATCAGAACTTGCTGTGAATATTCATTACATTGAACCCTTTGTACCCCCAGGGACCCTATGAGATGATGTGACTGGTCAGTACACAAGTCCAAAGTTATGGTCAATTCACTTTGATCAATAGAAAGGCTCCATTTGGTTTCTTGTATGATTTTTAAGCATAATACTGTAAAACCTGTTGTAAGAGACAATCCCTTCTGCCAACAAAATATGATCAGTCAGAACTGTTGGTCACTCATGACAGGTCTGTACAGGCAGGCCAGTTGTCAAGGTAGAGCTTCAGAAAGGAAAAATACCCACAAATTATTGTATATCTACTTTGTTCTTTATCCAGTTCTTGTTAATATGAAACATGCATTCATCTAAAAAATTATATAGCACTAAAAAATGCATTAATCATAAAAATTATAATTTTTATTCAAAGCGTACATGTACTTAGTTGGCATTATATCATATGAATTGCAAAGTTAACTGTATGACAACACTTACCCTGTCCATAAAGTTTGAAGTTAGCTATGATAACACTTACTCCATAAATTTCTTTACAGGCAAAATTCCAAACCTAAGTCACACAGGACATAAAAAAATTTGGATCAGCTCAATAAACAAAGGATGTAACAGGTGTGCTAAGATGAACAGACAATGGGATCTCGAACCATGGTACATTCAACTCTGTGTTTAGGTTTTAATGACAGTAACATCAATAAAGCATCAAAGAATGCAGACCTTTGCAATAACTATAGATTAGCTAATCTGGGAACAAAAATACACAACCTGATAAGAGAAAAAGAAAAAGACTTCATTCACACCAAGCATTACTTATTGTAATTCTACAGATTACCGGTAGTTAAGATAGCTCCTCTTGAGCTAGAATAGAAGCAGGGTGAAAAAAATTGGGAAATTATCAGACATTGAGCCAGAGCAAAAGCAGAGTGAGAAGACCTCTCACTGAGATATGATAAAGGCAGGTGAGAAAATTTCACATTGAACTGGAGCAAAACAGAGTGAGAAAATCTTTCACTGAGCTATGGTAAAGGCAGGGTGAGAAATCACACTGATGTAGAACAAAAACAAGTTGAAAAAAATTCATTGAGCTAGAGTAATGCAGGGTGAGAAAATGTCTTATTTAGCTAGAGTAAAGGCATGATGAGTAAACCTCAATAAGCTCGATCAAAAGCAAGGTTAGAAAATCTCTTATGGAGCTAGAATAAAGCAAAAGCAAGAAAATATACTATTTTCAGCATTGTGTGTTTTTGACAACAGATAAACAATACTGCCCATTGAACTGACTATGATTTCTAATCTTTTAAGCAGTAATGGTTAAGGTAATAGAAGTTTTGATGACTGGCATTGCAGTGCACCATGTGACTGGTCTTCAGGGATACAATTTTGATTGTAAATCTAACAAAACTCATAGCCAGACTTGATTTAATTTTTTTCATTTATAGATCAGTGGTGTTTTTATCTGTTGAATTCATTGATCGCATTGGTCAAATCATTCTGCTTACATATTAGCAGCTAGCTGACAGTCACATTCAGCAAGTGGTTGATGATGACAGTGTACATATTAGGGCATAACCGATTGGCATTTCTCTACCGATTTCCGATTCCGGATTTTGGGCATGAAATTTTTCCGATTCCGGATACGATTCAATTAATCGAAAATGCTAAATCCGTATTTTTTTTTTCTAAAAATTTTATCTTCCGTTTCCAGGTTTCTGGTATCTGGTTTTTCCGTGTCTAGCATGTTACTTAGTACTTTACCATATCCGGCTTCATTTCTGGTTTTCACCCACCAGTTCAAATAGATTGTCTCACAGCGTGGTTGTGTTGACCATATTGGACTTTTCTGACTTCTTATTTAACTTTATTAATGCACTATCGAATGACACACAGTGTTAGACACGGTGCTATAGAAATTCAACTGTATTATTTTTATTATCCGAATCGGTCGTTCTTGCCTTGTCCGACTCCGATTAATCGGAAGTTCATACTATCCGGTGGAATCCGATTTCCGGATCAAGAGTCGGTTATGCCCTAGTACATATTTATATAATAAAATCCATCCATGTGTGCCAGATGTGTTCATAAATGACAGGTGGTTGTTTAATGCAAAAATCACTCAAAAAAAGTTTTATTGTATTTAAAATGTTCTGTTGCATGGGGACATATTTTGAAATACCAACACAAAGGCTGGAGAAATTTCCCATAGCAAAAATCAATGATTAATCATTATTGTCTCCTCGATTATAACTTTACCCAGACTTATGTATTCGATATAATGTTATTTTTTTTGCTGAATCCTTGAAAAGCTGGAGATCAGCATCATTAATCGAAATACGGTATCTAGACTGTCCAGTTTTCTATATTTTCAACAGAAAAAATATTTAATAATTTTAAATAGTACAGTAGTATCTGTCTTGAAATCCACCCCTTCTGCCAAAAAATAATGGTCTCTCAAGACAGATGGTCTTTCATAACAGGTTGTAACACTATATAATGAATAAATAT
This sequence comes from Unio pictorum, assembly GCA_030141615.1. Taxonomy (NCBI): domain Eukaryota; kingdom Metazoa; phylum Mollusca; class Bivalvia; order Unionida; family Unionidae; genus Unio; species Unio pictorum. The sequence goes on along the minus strand of JARLTB010000101.1, from coordinate 10,575,136 downwards.
GTACATGGAGATTCTGTTCTCAAAACAGGTGGTCTCTCATAGCAGTGGTCTTTCAAGACAGGTTTTACTGTATTTATCATTTTCAGACACCAGTACGTGTTTTTTTGTTAATTTGGAAAAGAAAATTAAAATTGATCAGAAACTAATCAATGTTTTCCCATATGTAGAAACTAGATGACCTTCTGACCTTAAAACAGTTGTAATTAATAGTAGCTAGAGTTCTGCTGGCCTTCCTAACTGTATCTCTCTACTGACTGAGAGGGCCATTTACTAGCAGGTATTTGTCTGATCGATCAACATATTCTTATCTCTGTGATACAATTTCTAGTCATAAACTGAATGTGAAGGACAAAATAATTTTGTTTTCGATACATACTAAATTAAGAACTGAATCTTTTCCATTGTAAAGGTTATCAGAATTTCAGGACAAGATCCAACAGTGCTTGTAACACTACATGCATTTGTTTACACTTACAAACAAAAAGAAGAAAAAAAAACAACATCAGAACTGTAACCTTTGTGCACACTAATGAATATAAAGAAAAAACAAATATGAGAACTGTAACCAGTATTCCTTATCTGTACATGTATAAGAAATCACAAAAACTTTGTCATGCAAGTGTTTTTTATTGGTGGACATGACTCTAGTGGCCTTGTGGTTAGAGCATCCACTTCTGGTGTGGAAGGTCATGGGTTCAAACCCAGGCTGAGTCATACCAAAGGCATACAAAAACTGTACTAACAGCTGCCTCCCTTGCCGCTCAGCATTAAAAGGTTAGTGTTAGGACTGGTCAGCCTGGTGTCAGGATAATAAGACAGGGTCGGACATCATGCTACATGTCTGTGGCATGATGCTGCAGTGCTAGATCACATTGTAGCGATATGACTGAATAATTGTTAAAGCTACATTACAAATCTTAATCACACGTACCTTTTTGTGAGCAAGGATATAATGCGACCTAGTCTAGCCATTTCTTACCAGCACTGAAAGTACTGAGTGCATCAACATACAGTATGGTTATTAAGCACAATATATTTGAGAAATACCAGAACTTTCATTTGTAGATAAATTGTCTGGACGAGAAAAAATGTAGTTATCTTTTTCCCAAACTTGGACAAATGTTAGAGGCAAGAGTTGGGCAGATAATTTGAAAGTACAGGAGAATCCTGCAAGATATATAATAGTTGTGATAAAACTAACCTCGAACCATTGGCAAAAATAATTAGGCAGTATGTATGTATGTATGTATGTATGTATGTATGTATGTATGTATGTATGTATGTATGTATGTATGTATGTATAAATGTAACCACTCCGGTTGCCTAGTGGTTAAAGCATCTGCCGTGGAAGTGGGAGGTCATGGGTTCGATTCTAAACTGAGTCATACCAAAGACTTACAAAATTGGTACTAACAGCTGCTTTGGTGCTCAGCATTAAGAGGTTAGTGTTAGGACTGGTCAGCCTGGTGTCAGGGTTATGTGACTGGGTGGGACATCATGCTACATGTCTGCAGCATGATGCCCCAGTGCTAGACATCACTATAAGCTGCCTCACTGCAGACATTGTAGCGATATGACTGAATTTTTTGTAAAGCAACATTAAATATCCTAATCACACACATGGCTGGCTGGACGGATGTTTATTGGCACATCAGGACAGTACTGGTTATATAGTACTAAATATGTTTAGGCATCCCAGAAAGCTGTACAAAATAAAGATAAATTACAGGAGTCAAGTTATTTTTGAGGGTGGGGGTTCAAAATATGCTATTTTTTTCTGAGTTCTTGTTGACTTGAACATGGGATGCATAACAGAGCAGAAAGGTTGATTCCATTCATTATCGTTTACAGTATGTAGAGTCAATGATGTTAATTGTACACAATTAAACAACTTTCATGTTTTAGTTTGCTTGTGTGTGTGCTACTATTAGTCAACTGTGTACACAGATTTTTTCAAGTAGTCTTATAATGTACAATGATAGTGGAAACAACCAGCATCCATTCATGTTTTGGTACACCAGTAAACCATTTGTTCTTGTTACAGTATGCACCTGCATGTAATACAGCACTCTCTCCCAATATGATACCTCTGTATAATTTACCCCTTTTATACGGTGGGTCCAGTCATAAATGCCAATTTCTTTTTCAAAGTAATGTTATGTTTTATAACACCTCAGCATAAGGCAGTCTAGATTTGACTCCCATGATAATCAAATAGTGAGTTCTGTATTTATATAATTTACACCCTCCATCCCAAGAAAATATCATTTGTTACTAACTTTACTCAGGACAATATTATTGTTCATATTTTATTGTCTGAAACTTGTCTATGCTTTTGTTTTAATTTATTTTCCTTGGATGTGAATAATTCTAGTTAAAATATTGTTTATGCTAATTATAATTATATCGTTTTCAGCTATTTTTTTTATTGTGAACTTTTTTAACATTTTCATAAGAAACAAATTCCTGCTTACAAAATATACATGCTTATTAATTGTATTGATTAATTTTGTACAAAGTTGAGTGCCCAAAACTCATCAATAATATGGTATCAATAATATGGTACTTGTTTACTGGTCAATGCCACTAACATTGACTAAAACATAATATCCCCCCCCACCATTATCATTGAGTTAAAAATGTCTATGATTGTATTATAATTCGGCACGTTCTATTCTCGCAATAACAATTTAAAACAACACTAGAAGGGAGTTGAGTTACAGAGAATCTTACATACATAACTCTTTTTCAATACTGAAATATTGAAAATATCCTACAGATTTCATAAATGAAAAGTAATATGAAATAGCAAATTTGCACAGATTTATGCATACATAAAGATTTTTTTTTGTTGTTAAGTCAACTGCCTTATACTTTTAGGAGGCATTTGATTTGCATACAATACCACCTTTCCCTATCTCAAACGCTTAACCAACAAATAACAGTCAATGAAGACCCGTACTGTGCTGACCGACTGTTGATGTATACACTATTGTATGAGATCAGACAGATCAGGGCCTATGTTGTTTGTTATATTGAAACTACACAGACCCAGATCTGTCTGCACATTATATGATGGCAGATCTGGGTCTGTGCACCTTGCAGTTGGACTTATAAGCAACTACATGTGATATACATACAGTGGGACCCCGCTATAACCCGCCCCGCTATAACCCGAATTCGGATATAACCCGGTTGTGGCATGGCTCCCGAAATTTCGGGTAATTTATTACAGGTATTTTTCTCAAAGACCAAAAAAAAAAAAAAAAAAATAAGTATGAAAAAAAAAAATTAAGAGTTTAATTATCATTCTCATATTCGTCTAAACAGTGCGAAAAAGAACGTGTAGAAAATGTATTATCAAATTTCTTCTAGTTTTGTGCCAAAATAAACGTCGGTAATACGAACCAGTTGCTGGGCCTACTGAGAACTTTGATCTTTGTTTATTGTTGAAAAATTACAGCTCATAAGTGTCAATATTATAATTACTGATTCCTGAGTAATGAAGCCATCCTGTCTACTTTGTGTTTGTCTTGAATGCATTCCAAATACAATCGTTGCTCAAAATAATCTCCCATATATGTTCTCTTAATTTCATACACAACTAAGCAACAGCCAATGCGGCGGTTGATAAAAGATTCTCACCAGAATGTATAAATCAATTAATTTAAGTACATTGTTTATCATCAAAGTGAACTGCCGAGCTAAACAGTGACATAATTCAGTGGTTAAGCCAGTTCTGCCTGCTGTATTTATTAGAGTACATCAAAAGAACATGACGCAATAACTGGGCGGCAAGTTCAAAGGACTTTGACTAGCAGCTTGGGTGGGAAAATGTGCTGAAATTTACAATGACTGAATTCAGAGACAGAGAGATCCTGAGATGTACATGTAGTTATTATAAGAATACACTGTAGCTTCCATTATTTAATCTATGGACATGTACTATTTCATCATTCATTACGTACACCCGTTACGTAATTTTTGTTTTTTTTCTTTTCATTGAATTCAGTCACATAATGATCTGTGACAAAATTATTGAATATTTTACATCCGTGTGTGGATATTTTCGATGGAAATATTTGTATTATGGATTCAATGTATGTTACAAAATTCGCTGGTGAGTACACGGTGTTGATACTCTTTTCATGCAATAGATTATACATGTATACATAAATTAGACACGTGTATGTATCAATGCATGGTTCTCTGAATAAAGTAATATATTATATCTGCAATTTCTGTTACCACAGCAAATGTTTTTCTCATTTAATATTGATCAAAAATGGTAATTGTGCCATGCATTTTCGCACCCGTCTTTATGTAACCCCCCCCCCCCCCAATTAAATCCAAAAATGTGTTGGTATTGTACATGGTTGCTTATAACACGGTTGGATTCATAGCCCGGTCGGATTCTATGGCTCCCAACTACCGTGTTATAGTGGGGTCCCACTGTATGTTGTAATAATGGATATCATTGGTGCTTAGGGTAATGGCTGTGCTGTGTTGGTATATTTATAAGATGAGCTCAGTATAACCCCAAATATGCAATTGTATAATTCTGGTACAGATATGAGGCAAAACTGTTCTTAAGATATGAAATGATTAGGTAGACCCTGATATACCATTCATATTAAATGATAGTTACTTGTCTTGCAAGGCAAGTGACTTGGAACTTTTATTTGTCCTTCACTAATTTTGTTTAAATTCTCCATTGAACATTATACTGAATCTCTTAAAATGCCATTTATCAAATCGGGTAAAAATCATTACATGCCTTTTCTCAGCCACCACTTGTAAATATGAGCAAGACAAATGGAATTTTTTAGCCCTGATATGATATACTTGTATGTGTACTACATTTGTTTGAGAAAATATGAAATAGTTTTTTTTTCAAAGTCATACTGTGCTATAAAAAGAAGGAGTAGTGTAATAAAGGGATTTTAAGACCAGCTGATCAATTCTAGTTTTTCCAACCTAAAATTCCTTCTAGATACCCCACAACTTTTCCCCACTTGGAATTTTTGTGCCTGTGTGCATCCATGATTGTGCCTGCGTGAGTTTTTGTGATATTGGTTTCAGGTTGAGGAGCTGTGATAGGTAAGCATTGGCTTCATACATGTCCAGTTTGACACTACTACTGCTATTCATTGTTAGTGGATACAATTCAGTGAACTCACATACAGTTTAATATATATGCCAACATGCCAATGATAAATATACAAATTGTGTTTTGCAAACAATGTCGCAATGTCTCAAAGAAAATAATTACCAGAATCCACCTGCAGATACCATGGCCATGTTAGCAGTCCATTTGTGTTGTTACCTTTTTGACATGTCTGCAACACTTGGTTAATCTTTAGACATCAACAGACCAGCTTCCTTGTATGTGCTGGCAATACTCTGTGGTGATTAGCATGCATTTTTATGTGCATCCGTTTTCCTAGTCTTGTGGAAGAAACAAAAGAGTTTGAACATTGTTGGGAGTCCTCACATCAAACTGTCCATTTGGCAATTTTCCTTGGTGTGGGTAAATAAATCTGCCTTGACACTTATTTGGCCCTTCCTGCTCTAGTAGCATTAAAGGTATTTTTTGTTCTATTTACTAACATTTCAATATCAGCTTCACCCTTCCAATATGAACTATAGTATATTGCAAAGATTTTCATTTCCATCTTTGTCATATATCAAGGCTTCACATCCAAGTGCAATCTTGGTCTTCATAACTCCTTTGATAATCCTTCCTTTTATTGTTACTTCAAACACATGTCATGCAATTGCAATCAAGTCATGGATGAGATCCACTTCAACAGGTTGATGCACACAGATATTATTTAATACTTTATAAGCAAAATCATGTTGGTAATATACAGCATTGGAACAGGTTTACAGGTTCTTCTCTGTGCTTTGATTGATTATTAGAGTTCAGTCATATAGCCAGGTGTGTACCAGATGTGCAATAATTCTATCCATTGATATGTTTTTATTACCAGGATATTTACTCCAATGTATCCCAGGTGATTTGTTTAGTTCATCAGTGATATCACTGCTGATGTTGTTTTTAGGACTATTAGGTTTCAGCTCCACTGATGGACCAAAAAGGTCATCTGGAAGGGCCAACAAACATTAGCTTTACTTGCCACAGAGGGACCTAAAAGGTCCTCTGGAAGGGCCAACTAACATGAGCTTTACTTCCCATAGACTCAACTTGCAGCAACTTCAGCTAGGCCATAATGCGTCCAAACCCAAATTGGGTTTGCTGTATAAGTTTTCATGTGGCATTGCACACAGTATGAAGGCATGATGATAAGTGACATGCAACATGACATCACAAAAGAGAAAAGATTTTTTTACATAATTTTACATCTCTGCATTGATGACCTGGCTTTTTACAGGTTTTTAACTGAAATTAGTTTCATATAGTTGGGCAACTGAGTTGTTGGTGTTGACCCAAGGTGCTTGTGATGTTTTCAAGATTCAAGTGGAAAACTGCTAATGTCCAATGTGGACATCAATAATGTTTTGAATCCTCAACAAACCTGGCTGAAATCAATGAAAGTGAGGGTATCAGAGATGCCAGTGTGTCATTTTCCTTTATCAAGGACTCTCAATGTTGGGATGAAACAATACATGAATGTAAAAGTTGCCCTCATCACCACAAATTGTAACTTCATGGAGCCAGATTGTAGAATATTAACTTGTGAAGCACAGGAAAAACATATTTATCATCTTCATGAAATTGGCCTTAACAAACCTAAACCTCACATCATAAAGGTGTGCAAGTACAGATCATACTTGTTCATCTTAAATGGAACTAAAAGTTGGCGGGGTGATGATAAATGATGATAAATTATAAATAGGAATCTTGATGTTTTGTCACCAATATCAATGTACCGAAAAATCAGCCACTGTTTATGAATTATTTTCATATATAGTAACAACATCAAATATAGTCACCAGAGATGAAATTCAGTAAAATTGAAGATTTCAATGTTTGTCCACCTGGGTACTTGACCAACTTTGTTGTTTGTGTTTATGATTTATCATTACATATGCATGATTGTTTCTGATCACCCGTGTCAAGACTACCTTGCAAAATTTACAGATGAGGAGATGGATAGACTGACCAGGCATCAAAAAATGATGGTGATTTTGTCAACCAGTATCGGCACAAATATGTCATTACCAGACCCTGAAATAAAATCTTGCCATAGGCCAAATAAAAATCAACCATTGCAACACCATTGTTTGGCAATACCAACTCAAAACCAACATGGAATCATTGTATTTGCACACAAAAATGCTCAGTTGCAGACTATGCCATCAAGAATGAAAATGCTCAGGGATTTTGTTTCAACAACGGTGAAGTAGACTTGACTGACAAATCACACAGGTTACATTCTCTGTCAGTTATGTTGAACCAACATTTACTCAACTAAAAATAAAAAGATCTTGACTGTTATTTAATGAGGATGTACTTGTTTTTGTTACATTTCTTAGACAACAATTTGAATATTAATTTCTGACACCAATCAAGGACATAATCAATATGGTTCCAAGTTAACATGGTGTCCAACCCTCCAGAATGCACATATTTTGGGGACTAAATATTTGTTTGGGTGGATATTTTCTATGACTGCATAGTAGTTGTACTAGTAAAAATGGTATATCAGTCTGTCTGCACTAATAGTTCTGCAGTTCCCCAACCCCAAATCCCATTACTCTGGCTTTCAAACATACTTAAATGAGCTAAATTGTGGACTTGTGTGTGCAAAAAATCACCATTTAGGAAAAAGCTATTGATACTCTAGAAGGGGTTTTGGGTTGGGAAGATTTAATTGGAACTGGTTGGTTGGTCTCAAAGGGGTGCAAGCATAGAGGCATAATGGAAACAGGCAATTGATTTGCATGTGGTATAAATTTAGTAAACAGTTGTCAGTGTATATCATTGTGTCAGCATGGCAGCTGTCCAACCTGATAGCCATGACCTGGTCTTATACTCAGACTTACATGGGCTACAGTCAAAGATATGTTTTTGGTTGCAGACGTATGTTGTCTGATACACATTTCGTTTTGCAGCCCTCCATCTTGCAGCCAATGTTGCTGTTTCCATGAAGTCTTACAGGGCTACAATTATCAGGGATGCGTGTGTCTGCAATATTCCACAGTGGGAAACGTTGTGGAGAATTTCTAAAGGGCCTAATTTGGTTGAGAAGACCAAAACTGATCAGCAGGTTTCAGAGTCCCATTATCACACTACTGAATGCAGTATTGCTCAGAAAAAGAGTTCATATTTTGTTGTAACATTGAATATGTACTCACTGTTTTAGATACAAATGATTCTAACATAAACTCATGTTTTTTCCCCTACTGCAATCAATTAATAAATAATCACAAATTAAAAAGAGGTATTTATCATCCACATTTGATATGTTTTTATGGTGGACAGTTACTGTTATTGACAATAAATAATACTCCTTAGAACGTGCATACAGAATCATCACTAGCATGTTAGGAGATTATTTAAACTCCAGTATTAAAAATGAGTATTTATTGACTGAATTTCAATTTGTCATTTATTACATAGTGAATTGGAAACACTGTTAATAGTAAATTCATTTCATTTACGTTAATTCCATGTGAATACACAACTGTAAACAAATAAGCAACAATGAAAAATGCACTCAAATATTAACATGTCCCTAACCAACCAAGGTTCATAGGCTGTTATGCACTCAAATATTAACATGTCCCTAACCAACCAAGGTTCATAGCCTGTTATGCACTCAAATATTAAGATGTCCCTAACCAACCAAGGTTCATAGCCTGTTATGCACTCAAATATTAACATGTCCCTAACCAACCAAGGTTCATAGCCTGTTATGCACTCAAATATTAACATGTCCCTAACAAACCAAGGTTCATAGCCTGTTATGCACTCAAATATTAACATGTCCCTAACCAACCAAGGTTCATAGCCTGTTATGCACTCAAATATTAACATGTCCCTAACCAACCAAGGTTCATAGCCTGTTATGCACTCAAATATTAACATGTCCCTAACCAACCAAGGTTCATAGCCTGTTATGCACTCAAATATTAACATGTCCCTAACCAACCAAGGTTCATAGCCTGTTATGCACTCAAATATTAACATGTCCCTAACCAACCAGGGTTCATAGCCTGTTATGCACTCAAATATTAACATGTCCCTAACCAACCAGGGTTCATAGCCTGTTATGCACTCAAATATTAACATGTCCCTAACCAACCAAGGTTCATAGCCTGTTATGCACATGCTATGCAGCATGATGCAATGCATTAAGGAGAAATATTGCAGTTTTACCAATTTTGAAAAAATGAAGAAATTTAATGTGTACTGTATATAATAAATACCAATTTTCCATCCAGATATACTGATTCTTTTATTTTATTTTATTTTAGGACATTAAGAATGACTAATATCCAGAGTGGTCATTGTGTCCATGTGTTTAAAAGCATCCAGAAACAAGTGTTGACCCTTGTGGTAAGTTCATTTTGCTTCTTCTTTTCTTAATTAAAACGTTGGTTTCATTCTCACACAATAAACCAAAGTTGTTGTTGTTGTTGTTGTTGTTGTTGTTGTAGGGTTTAATGCTTTTTTTCAGCACAAAACAAGGCTGCCAGTATAAATAGTGGAGGAAGAGGCTGGGAAAACCCTGGAAAGAACCACTGACCCACAAAAAGTAAATGGCAAGCTTTCTCACATACCCACATTGGCTATACCAAGACTCGAACTCACGCAGAAAGAGGTGAGATGGAAATAGTCCATAACAGTGAGCGCTTTAGACCGCGCCTTAAACCAAAGTAAACACAATGAAAAGTTAAGGAATGAAGAATAATGAAGTTAAATTCACTGACAAATCCACACCTGAAGTTACATTCCTGTCCTACAAGGTGACTAAAAGAGACAAACTTTCTGCCCTGGGATGCATCCCGTGCTGATGTTCATGCAGAGAAGGTCTTGGACCTTTCATCTGACAAGTGTGAAGTAATTAGAAGTATTGTACCATCCCCACTGTTGATATTTAGTGTCTGCACAAATTAAAAGTATATACGTATGTGAAACCAATCTGCATCTCAACCATTGTTTCATCCTAGGTCTTAAGCAGTAGTTTAGAACAGGTTTCCTACCTCGGGGAAAGATTGGATTTGGATTTTTTTTATTGTAGCTTTATAGTGATGTCTAGCACTGGAGCATCATGCCACAGACATGTAGCATGATGTCCCACCAAATCACATTATCCTGACACCAGGATGACCAGTCCTTACACTAACCTCTTAATGCTGAGTGCCAAGCGAGGCAGCTGATTGTACCATTTTTGTAAGTCTTTGGGATGACTTGGCTGGAGTTTGAACACACAATCACCTGCTTCTGAGGCAGATGCTCTACTAACCACTAGGCCACCATAGCAGTATCCCAGGAAAAGGGGCTATGTTTCTAAATAAATGTTAATAAGTTTGTACAGTTGCTGCAGGTTTTTGCACACTATATACATCCTGTTACACCTATAACAATGCAACTTGATGAGATAGTGCATCTTGAAGTGTACTATAGTCTTATCACACAAGTAGATTACTGTGACCCATAAATCATACTTCAATAACATTTATTACATTTTGTATTTTAAGTTAATTTCTCCATCCATAAAGTAACAGTGACATATTTCACATTTTACTGGATCACTTTGGTAGCCTAAGTGGTTAGAGCATCCACCTTGGATGCATGAGGTCACAAATCTGAACCCCCAACAAAGTCATACCAAAGACTTTCAAAAATGGTACTAGTAGCTGCCTTGTTGGTGTTCAGCATTAAGAGGGTAGAGCTAGGACTTGTTGGCCTGGTGTCAGGATAATGTCTATGGCATGATGCCCCAGTGCTAGACATCACTATAAACTGCCACACTGCAGACATCGTAGGGGTATGACTGAAATTTTTTTAAAGCTATGTTAACAGTCCAAATCACACATGCATGTACACACAAACATGCATTTAACTTGCTTTAAGTTTGGAAGCCTTTGGTAGCCGATTGATTAAAAACACTCACCTTTTGAGTCTCAGGATTGGTTGGGTTCATTAGTCTCAGGATCAACCAATAAGAGTATATGTAAAAGCAGGTTCCCATGGGTTGGTGGTTCTTATCAGGGTTTTCCCAGGTTCTTTATCACAGTTTATAATGGCTGCCATATATGGCCTGTCTTGCACTGAGAAATGGTATTTTAAAAGAACAACAACAACAATAATAATAATAATAGTAATAATAATAATAATGCCTTCATAGCTCCATTCACAAATATCTTTCAGTGGATGCAACTCAGTACTGTCTCTTTTGTCTCAATATCAAAGTCAGAAACTTCAAAAAGTTCAAAACACAGGTGCTCAGATCATCCTTAGAGTACCAAGATCAGAGCACACCTCGATGCTCTGTACCATACACTGGCTAACCATTCGATCCAGAATCAAACACAAAGTTTTTCTCTGTGCTGTGCTTCACTGACAGACCTCCAGTTCCACATACCTATCTGCCACACCCATGTGTACACACCAGCAAGATACTTACACTCCTCTTCTGACAATCATATATTCATTATTACCACTATGAAAACGAAGTCATATGAACAACGTTTTTTTGCATACCAGGGAACGTAAACACAAAGACTTAGTGATTCCTTTCAAGATTTCTCTAATCTAATATGACTGCATAAACAAATTAAAAGATCTAATCAAGTTTCCTACTTTAAATATTTTCAGCATTTTTATGTTTTCCAATTTCATGATGTTTTTTTTGTTGTAGTAGTCATATCATTTAATATGTTGTAAAGCACTTTGAGCTTCTAAAAATTAGGCACTATACAAAGTCCTCATTATTATTATTATTATTATTATTATTATTATTATTATTATTATTATTATTTTTATTATTATTATTATTATAGGTGCTTAATCTTTTGAAAAGCTCATTGCTTTACAACATCAAGTTAAAACATAGGAGTTAAAAATAGTTTGCATTCAGACTACATAAAATAAATGAAAATGGAATTTATGAAAGATTGAGATGGTATGATCAGTTCTTGGCAGCAGTGTTTTGGACCTTTAAAAGTATCTGCAGACACAGTCAAACTAGAGAAAAGACAATAATCTAGTCTAAGATGTACTAATGAACACACAAGGGTTTTAAAGCAATGAATACAGGATGTTACTGAGTTGTTTTGCAGTAGGAGGTAAGCAAGTTGTTAGGTTTGCTTGGATGTCATGCATTAGTTTGGTTCAATTTATCATATGGATGTTTCTCTTAGTAGCAAATAAAGGTGGATGGTTAGAGACTGATATGTCCAGATGGCATATAATGCAGAGGTGATCTGATGCAAGTTTGTGGAATACAATTGTGGACTGTAGAATATTACCATCAGGTATTTGAAGAATCCAGTCTAAAATGTGACCATGTTTATGAGTGGGTTGGTTAACTGCTCTGTACCCTACATTGGTAATCAATTTGATACAGAATCAAACACAAAATTTGTTCTCTGTGCTATGTTTCAATGACAGACTACAGTCCAACATACCTATCCGGCCTCACCCATGTGTATACACCAGCTAGATCCTTACGCTCTTCTTCTGATAATCGTATACTCATTGTTCCCAAGGTGAAAACAAAGTCATATGGACAACATTTGTTTGCACACCAGGGCCCGGCGACATGGAACGAATCACTCATTGAAATTAGACACAAAGACACAGTGGTCCCTTTTAAGAGTGCTCTTAAGACTCACCTGTTTCGACTGCAGGGACAAACTTAGCAACCTAATCATGTTTTGTATCTTATATGTTTTCAGCATGTTTTTATGTTTTCCTATTTCATTGTTTTTGTCATTTGTTGTTCTGTAGTGTAGTCATATCATTATTGATGGTGTAAAGCACTTAGAGTTTCGAAAGATTAGGAGCTATACAAAGTCCTCATTATTATTATTATTATTATTTGTATTATTATTATTATTATTATTATTATTATTATTATTATTATTATTATTATTAACTGACTGTTTAAGGTTGAAAACATGAATGGAATCTAGGCATTTTGATGTGTATGGGTTTCCAGGACAGTCAAAGTGAAAGTTACATAAAGCGATATCCAAACCAAAATTGCAAGCTTGTTTTAAAGCTTGCAGCAAGCTTGCAACAGGCTAACTTATAAAGCTTGCAGCAAGCTTGTATTTGGAACACTGCAGCAAGCTTGCACAAGCTTATTTGTGCAAGCTTATTTTTGCAAATTTTTGCAAAGCTTGTGATTACTTATTTTACTAGTTAAAAAACAAGCTTGTGCAATCTTGTTACTAGCTTGTGGCAAGCTTGCACAGATTTCTTGCTACTAGCATGTGGGCTTTCAAACCTCAGACATGATTGTTGTCCCCCCCTCTCAAAAAAAAAGAAAATATTAAGGGGTGGGGATGTCCTGTACTGCATTGTAGGTTTCCTTGTTTTATGCTCCCAACTCTTCCAACTGCAAATGGCATAGTTCAATTCTTTATTGCAAAGATCACAAAATGCAAGCCCTCTAGCATTCAGTTTTCTTATGAACTGACCAACTACATTTAGTTCAACTTTCTATGCACTCAGGCCATTTCTATTTCCACACATTTTAAAAACCTTTTTGAAGTTTATCCAAACCTTCTTGTGTCCTGGTCTGTCATTAACTCTAGATGCCATGTTTTGCAAAAATTAAAAGCTAATTAACTTCAACTTTGTGGGAAAAAATCACAATTAAAATAACATTAGGCATCATAAAAGTAAAAACAAACAAGTGCAGTACATGATATCAATTCAACTTTAACTCCCTGCGAGCTGTAACACATTTATTATTGATAACTTCATTGAAGCTAGCTTCAGTAAGACAGGGTTCCTTTTTAAAATGTTTCAAAACAAAAGCATGAGAGTTATCCTTTGCGATTTTAATGTTTAGAAAACGTGGGCAAAATAACTCACCAGCAACACTTGTAACTCAAAGAGGAAGGTTTCTTTCTAAAAGAAATTTAATAAATCTAATTTCGATCGAATTTCATTAAGGTTCTCTCTGGTATTTACATACGTCGCAAGTTCAGGCTGAGTTGTGTGTGATAAAGCAGGAAGCTGATGTTTATTAGCTTTTTCGTGTGCCTTCATGCCCGATAGCGAAATCACATTACACAATTTGCAAAACATCAAGTTTTCTTCGTTACTATATGGCTTCACACACAAAACGGCACAATTGTCCTTCCAGTTGTTTCCTTCTCTTTTTCCTTGAGAAAATTCTGAATATTCCTCTTTCCTATTTAACATGATTAAAAGCTGAACATTACAAAGACGAGATACAGTGACAACTGTAACTATTTGCAAAATCCAATATGGCAGATAAAGACATGCATGGTAGCCTTGATTTCAATTTAAACATTTTAAAAAGGAATTAGGAGGAGAGCCTTAAGTTAAGAAATTTGCAACGGGCCAATTGACAAAACTGGACCCTACCACAATGAGAAATAAGATGACCCAACAAACAGTGAGCCATCTGTGAATACCCCATTTGGCTTGAGAAATAAAAAGAGACCCAACAAACAGTGAGCCAACTGTGAATACCCCATTTGGCTTAGAAAATAAAAAGACCCAACAAAAAATTATCCATCTTTGAAGACTTACGTTGGCTTTAGGATGTAGAATAGATTTAATGTGCTCTTGTTTATGTTGTAAGATGTGACTCATTGAGGTGGGAGTCATTGTTGCTAAGTGGTTAATGTTCCAGACTGTAGTCCAAAAATGTGTGGGGGTTTTAATCCTTCATTTAGATCAGCCTAGGTTGGCTACCATAATCTGCCCTTGGGCAAGGCACATTATGTCAAATGCATTAGTACTGAATGACCCACATGTGTTGCATTGCTATAAAATGTGAAGCCAAACCAACACATCTGTGATGGGAATTGTACTGATAAAAATGTCATTTTTTTTAAAACTCAACAAAATTTCGTACCCATGAAAATAAATAAACAAAGAGCTAAGTTAGCCATTTTCCACAAATAAATTTGGATCATGTAAATACTGATTATCTCATTTCAGATAAAGGGTTCTCTGATCATTAGTGGGGATATATTGGGTCATGTTTACTTCTGGAATAAAAGCACTGGAGATTGTGAAGCAGCCATCTCGGCTCATGAAGAGGCTGTACATAAAGTTACCTACCTTGGTGGAAGGTTTTTCACAGCTTCAGGGTAAGAGATTTTTATTGTCCCTTTACTGTGATATTTTCTCTATTATAATTTAGCCACATACAGTAAAACCTGTCTTGAGAGACCACTGCTATGAGAGACCACCTGTTTTGGGAGACCAGAATCTCAATACACAGATTTATTGATTATATAGTGTTATGACCTGTTATAAGAGACCACCTGTCTTGAGAGACCATTATTAATTTGGCAGAAGGGGTGGTCTTTCAAGACAGGTTCTACTGTAGTAAGTTTCACATCAATTTTTTTTTTTGTTTTAATGGACTGTTATCTATGTATATGTTACAGTAAGGACAGTTGACATGATTTAACTGATTCCAATTCTCAAGTCTTGTATATACATAGTCACATTTCAAATAGCTTTCTGCTTCTACAGTCTAAAAACACAGGCAGAATCTTTACTGCACTCCCCCCCCCCCCAATCAATGGCCTTACTTATATATTATACTTGCCAGCCCTCTACAGTACATTTATTTAACAATTTATTTTTGACTGTAGAGGTTGAAAGTGAGTGAGTCCGATCAGATATGGAGTAATTATTTACATGTTTTCAAATCAACATCAGGACAACTCATTACTGTGATATGAAAGGTTTAGTTTTATACAGGAAGCACAGATTTGTATATCAGAAACAATCAAGCCAGTTAGAGAAATATGATATAATGATGCCTCTTGTGAAGCCCACTAAGTTTATATATATATATATATATATATATATATATATATATATAAAGCACACATCCAACTGTATAATAATAATAATAATAATAATAATAATAATAATAATAATAATAATAATTTTCCTCTAGAACATATGTGCAGGCTGAACAAATATTGTTATAGTTATGGTAAGTTTTCTAATATTATGATTTTCAAAATTGTATTTAAATATTACATCCAGTTCATTTGCTGTCAAGTACCAGGAATTGTTACTGTGAAAAATATGCCAGCATAATACGTATCAAAACTGAAAGTGAAAATGATATTAAGTTCTTCTAAGTGATCTTAATATGTGTTTGTAAAGTTTGAGTAAAATGAGAAAATAATTTATCACAGTGTTAAGTTTCCAAACTTAGCTCATATGCCACAAAAATAGTGCTGAGGTTATTCTTGTTTTCAGAATTAAACAATTTTTTTTGGATAATATGTGAGATATGTGCAACAAGCAGTATCACTTATGAAGTACTGACTGATTATAAATTTCATTACCTGTATATTTACAATCATGTTTATCATAATTCTATTCATTCATTTGTTCAGTTGGTCAGGGTTTAGTTTTAAAAGTTTGTACATTTTATTAATGGAGGAGATATTGTCTTTTGTGTGGGAGTGCATGAGTGGGACTAAATTACACATTATTCCTACAAATGCACTAATACAGGACATGTAACATGTATGGATTAGATGAATTGACATGTTTATGAATTAAATAATTCATTTGAAGTCAATAAAATTCTTTTTGATTTAAATATCTTTTGTGCAACAGAATCATATATAACATTTTTCATGTCTCAAATCAGATACATTTGGACACAGCTATACTTTCATGAATATGAGATTACTTAGTGTGAATTCACTATTTTCAGTGTTTTATTTCATTATTGCATTATACAAAATATGAATTTCAAAACCCATTCAACAATGATCCTTCTGTAAAACCAGTCGGACCCCTTATCCAATTCAAGAATTTTAATATCAACAGAATGTAAATTTTTAGTAAAATGTACTAATTCATGCCCAGAAATGTAAGTGAATTTAGTTTATAAACACAGTGTATGCAGAAAATTACCATATGTTTGTGGAACAAAGAAGGTCAAACATCTGCAATATTTTACTTCATTACCTGCTGAAATATTTCATGTTATTTATTGAAAACATTGGCAGTTGTGTCAAAGAAAGACAACTCATATGTAATTTTACAAAATTACATCTTTATTAGATGTTTCTGTACATTCTTTAAAAGGACCACACCTCTTTTTAAGAGCATTTTGTCTGCACTTGGAAAAGTTCCAGCTCCATTCATCAATTTACTTACGTGTAAGATTCTTTGTTAAAAAGGTAACAATAATTTTGATAGATTTTTAGCATGACAGAGTTTTTAATAGACTACAGAACTACATAAACATTTGCCTTATCATTACAGACTGTCATATGATTGACAACTTTCATACAATCTCAAGAAATAAATGTTATTTTAGGGAGAATCTGTTTAGCATTTTGTACTGTACTTTTAGACTAACCCATTTCTCCTATCAGCATTTAGAATAATGTGGGCCAGTGTTTATGCAGTTAACACTAAGAAAGAATGTGAATGATATTATGGTAGTCATTTTTCATCAAATACAATATAAAGTGACAGAAAAATAATACATACAGATGTAGACTTTTGGTGTAATGATTGGGATTATTGTATATTGTATCAATGAACAGAAAAAGGTGGGTCTTGATTTGAAAATATAATTTAAGTGCTATTTGAAGTACAGAAATCACCACCTGGCACAGTAAAAAGTTTCAATCATTAAAACAGCAAATATGTATACATAACTTTTAATATATAAAGTCATTAAATGAACATTTAGTTGGATGACTTTTATCATGTATCTCGAATTAATTTTGATCATCTAGAAATGTTGTGACCAGATGAGTCCAGTTTGCAATCCTTTTTCTTGAGGATTAAAAAATTGTTATAGCTTTTTTTTATTTTATCTTAGACCATATTTTAGTGACATACAACAACTTCATTCTGCAATGAACTCACCTAGGCCACCTTGATGAAAGCTCCACAAGCCCTCACGTTGATAACATATGCATGTCTGTCCATTTGTTTATTTGTCCTCACTTTAGATTTACTTATTTGTTAAAGTTTTTATGTGGTCAGTTTTTCAAGTGTAGTTGGCCATGGAGTCATGTTGCTTGGCAAGTGGATAAAGCTTTATGTTCACAACACCACTTTACAAGTTTTATGTAGTTTCAGTATAGAGGCTGTGACCAGCTTCTTGCTTGTAAGAAAATATGATAATATAGACTTTTATTTTTTTTTTTTTATTTTGCGAAATGAGCCAAATTAAAAACTACAGAGTGAAATATCAATTATGCAAATATAAGTTGTCCAGAGTGATTGCTGCTGCTGATTCTCAAAATGACTCCAAAATGTTAAATTGCATATTGATTGAAGTCAGTTTACCGTTTTTTGCAGATAAAACCCTTGTCTCCTTATGGGTCTGGATATTTGATGTTTAAAAATATTTTCAGACTATTTCTTAAAGTTGCATAATTAGATATTTTACTCTTAAAATTGAATAATTTTAGAGAAATTTGAAAAAGGTACATCAGATACAATGATATAAGTAATATCTGTTTATACAAGGATGGCACTATAATTAGTAATATTAGAGTTAAATGGAGCTCAGAAGACCAATATATCAGCAATGATGAGAAAATGTGGAGATTGGAAGAGTGGTCTTTCAAAATATAATGTTACTGAAAGGTTCACAGATGGTTTTAGCAGCATTATTGGTAAATTAACCAGATATAATGTGCTTTGTTGAATCAAATTTAGCTTTTTCCTAGTGGTCACATTTTGATGTAAAAATCACTCATATTTTTTAAAAAATAGAAGGAATTGGAAAAAATATACTCAACTACAGCCTTAAGCAGGAATTTGACCACTCTGTACATTTGGGACACTTTTCTTTAAGTTGGCTTGAAAATTTTCACAAACTTTATTTTTTAAGGCAACAATTTTGGAGGAGTGCTAAATGAATATAATGTAAATCATTGACCAATCAACAGCTGGATCAAATTATTATAATAATATGCTATGTTTTATGTGAAGACAGATCATCAGTTAGAAACCAGCTAAAACAGTATCATAATATTGATCTCATGCAGTAAAACAAAATGGCAGCAGAACATTTTTTTTTAACACACCATCCTTTATCAGGAATGTATTATTATCATCGTTACTTTATTCACAGGGATGCCACAATCAAGGAATGGGACCTTGTTACCATGACCTGTATTCGACATTTACAAGGTCACAAGGGGCCTGTCAGGGATATCAAGGTAAGAAAGCTTGTAAGGAGGACATCCTTGGCTTTTTTTCATCAAATGGTTGAAAAAGACAACTGATATTGAATATTTCTCATATACTATGATCACTGGACCAGGATAATAAATTAATCATGGAGGCAGGCTTATTAACAGACAAAGATCTAATAAATATTTACCAAAATGTTGTAAAACTAAAGGTAATCTTATCCCCATGTATAGGTTTATCATCATATAAAATATGGTAAGTAATAGTAATTGCCAGCTTTTCTATAATTAAGTTACTTCAATGCAATAGGTTGTATCCTGATAGTTGCATTTTGGCACAACTCCAAGAAGACATCTCATCACTTGCATTGTGTTGTAATGTAAAAAAAAAGGATATTTCCCAAGGTGAAAACAAAGTCATATGGACAGCGTTTGTTTGCACACCAGGGCCCGGCGACGTGGAACGAATTGCCCATTGAAATTAGACACAAAGACACAGTGGTCCCTTTTAAGAGTGCTCTTAAGACTCACCTGTTTCGATTGCAGGGACAAACTTAGCGACCTAATCATGTTTTGTATCTTATATGTTTTCAGCATGTTTTTATGTTTTCCAATTTCATTGTTTTTGTCATTTGTTGTTCTGTAGTGTAGTCATATCATTATTGATGGTGTAAAGCGCTTAGAGCTTCGTAAGATTAGGCGCTATACAAAGTCCTCATTATTATTATTATTATTATTATTATTATTATTATTATTATTATTATTATTATTGACCTTTGGGTATTGAAGTTAAGCATACCCTGAATGTCAGTGCATTACTGTTAGATGGTTTGTGTGGATTTTTTTTATAGTAACTCTTTTCTCTCTACTCACTACATGGTTGCAGTAGACCTGTAAGTTGTAGGTATATAATCCAATATCATCATTTTTCAAAAAGATAATTATGTATGTTATATATACCATATATGTTGGGACACTGTATTTTATTGGTTGTTGTTGTTGTTGTTGTAGAGTTTAATGCCATTTTTCAGCACACGATAGGCTATACATGGCAGCCAGTATTATTGGTGGAGGAAGAACCCATGAAAATCTTCGAAAAGAACCACCGACCCACGAGAAGCTTTCTCACATAACTAAATTAGCCGAACCTTATACTCGAACCCATGCTGATAGAGGTGAGATGGCAATCCATTGTAGCATCATTTCATCAACACAACCTTTCACCTGCACACATACAATCCATTCTTTTCAGTGCATAAATATTTGTAGCTTTCTCGTGTAGTGAACAGTTATCATTGGAGGCACCATTTTTGCTACTTTTTTCTCACACTTTTAACTGCCATCTTATTGACAGTCCATCTAGGAATGATACCAAAGAATGTATGTACACTGGAAAATTATCCAAGCTAGACTTGAATTTTAAGAAGTGACTTCTCTTTTTTGACAGAAAAGGTAGAAGTGTGAGCTATTCGGGGAGAGGTGGGAGTACAGCAAGAGAATAAAAATAATAATAATAATATATATATATATATATATATATATATATATATATACATATTTTGTATGTGTATACACATTATTATATTCATACCCATTGAATTCATAGTTTTATGTTTGGACTGAGATACATGCAGTGAATTTTGGCCAATATTATGACTGTAAATTAGCAGACAGCAGAAACTTCATGTTGTAATTAATTTAACCAATAGGAGAGACAAGATTAGAGTCTTTTAATTACATGCAAGTTGGTAAAATGCTAATAAATTGCCACTTTTGTATAAAATTGCAATCACAAAGTTGTAAACGCCTTTGAAAGAACCTCTGTAACATGTACATAGGAGCAGAAATGCACAAGTGACTTCATACATACTGTGTGTCATAACTTCTTTGTAGGCTATAAAATATTACTTTTCCTATTCATAGACAACACACTGAAGCATTAAAGTTGATATATGATTAAACCAGATCCTTCTTTCCAACTAAATCGACTGATCCAGAAACACGTATTGCAACGTGTGCATGTGCATACAATTTTCATTGTGGGCTGACATCACCCTCTTACAAAATGGATATCAAAAGGATATCCAGAAAACACTGGAAGGTCAGGATGTTTTATTCACCTCCTACTTCCTGCCAAGTCTTTCAACAAGGGACAGTCCCCTCACTCTGTTTAACAGGTTATGGGACATGGTTTCCCTTGCCCTCATGTCTCCTTGAAAGAAAGTTACACCAGACCACAAAATTCTGCCTTCCAGAAGTGCAAGCAGGAAAGAAACACCTGGTCAGTCTATGCGAGTTCAATGCAGGTCTGCTTAGACTACCCCACTTTGCCATGGTCAAGAAGCTCTATCAAGTGATGTAAGGGTCAGGAGTTTGCTAGTCAGCATAAGGAATGTTTAGTCCCTCCCCCATGTTGAGGCCTCAAGGTTCTGCTTCTAGCTATAGGGTTATCACTTGTTCTTGGCCCCTTAAACCTCCCACCAGAGCATCAGAGGTGGATATTTCCTTGGGGACTTGTGCCTGCCTTCCTTTCAAGACAATAGAGGCTGTAGTAGAATTTAAGGTCAGGTCACAAGTAACCAAATCTTTATATGATATGTTTAATGTCAGTAATAACATACCTATTGTTATTGTATGGTTGATACTTTTCCAGGAGGAAAATACCCCAACTGCATGATGAAAATTACATCCTCCTATTAGGGTAAACCAGAAGATTCTGGAACAGTTGATTACCATTGTGTAGACCCTGTACATACTGATAATCTACACTGCTCTTGTTCTTTTTTCAGTCAACATCTTGAATATCCAACATCATTGACGCCAAGACTACTTAGCAATTGCTTCATGGGTCAGTGTGAATATTACTGTTTGTGTGCTGTATTCTTTGCAAACATTAAGATTATACCATGATTTTGCTTTATCCTAAGAGCAAAATGCTAGGTCTCTAGTAAGCATAGCCACACATGCTGGCCTCTTTTCATCAGCTTTGTTCAGCATGCTGAAAGAGGAATCCCCATCACCAAAGGCTTTCCATTGTGTGTTGGAAGCTGTGGCAAAAACCTCTAGGCATGCATTGGCATTGTCCATGTCCTTGTCATTGAAATTTCTCCACCACTGCAGAATGTTGCTCTGGGCACTTACCATGTCTTACAACAGTATGGTAAGAACCTTTGGTGGGCTGCTTAATGGAGGCAGAGAATCTCGATATAGGGATCATCCCTTCTGTGGCATCTCAGGATTTGAGAACACTTCAACACTGGATCTGTTTTGCCCATCTTATAAATTATCTAAAGCTATGCAACCCAGTCAAGGCAACAAACCCATTTCAGACCTCCCCATCAGCAGGTGAACCATACAACGGTATGCCAGAAAGACCCATGGAGGAAGTTCTCTGGCCCTTCCTTCTTTCCTAAGGACAAGGGTGGACCACCTTTGGAACTTGCTCCTCTCCTGCAGAGCATACCTCTCGCTTTGGTTCTCATTGGTGCCAGGCTAAACCACTTTACATAGGCTTGGCCTGGCTTTAGTTGATAGCTGGGTCCGTTATCATAAAGATGACTTCCATGTTTGGTTCCAGGCTCTCCCTCCTCTAGTAAGGTCCCACATTTTCTTCCACTAGTTAAATCTGGTGCACTTGAAGGAAGAAGTTTACAACCTTCTTCAGAAGGGTGCATTTAAGAGGGTGCTTTATAAACCATTCAGGATGGACACCACTGCCTCAGTTAGAAATGCAATAAGACCAGGTGATCAGGTGGTTTTCATCGATCTTCATGATGTGTATCTTCACTCCCTATATTTCCTCCACACAGGAATTACAAGTTTGTTTGGATGGGAGGTCTTCCAATTTCAGGCTCTGCTTTTCGGCCTAGCCTCTGCATCTTGAGACTTTACCAAGGTCATAAAAGTAGTTGCAGCCCATATAAAGTCACTAGGTATCCCAATCCTCCGATATTTTGAATATTGGTTACAATGGCTGACTAGAGTCCCTCAGGCTAGATCTGTCTTGCTATTGGTCCATAGTGATCAGGCTGTTTCTTCTGCTAAACTTAGAGAAATCGGACTTCACTCCATTTCAAGATTTTCTCGCTGTAGGGATTAATTTTCTCAGAAACTTAAGTATTAGTCCATGTCACTCATTACAGAGCAGAGAAGATCTTGTCCCTGTTGGAGTGATGAGAGCACATGTTGTCAGTTCATATTTTTCTTTCTCCCTGTTGGGGATCTTGAACACATAGCAGACCTGGTTCCCCTTGGTAGATTGCACTAGCATCCTCACAACAGGAACCCCATGATTGCTCCAATTTCTCTGGCTTGGGATTTCCACCTCAGCCTGATTTGGAGGGCAGTGGGACCAGTGTAATAGTCAAATTTATCACTCTCTATTTTGCACTTATTGTTCATGGAAGAATTAATCTTCTACATCAGTAATTTGAAAATGGCAGTGTTTTTTGCCCTTCAGGGGGTGTTCCCACTAATTAAGAGAGGCACTGCATGATGGTCTTCTATGACAACACATCAGTAGTAGTGCATCTTTGGAGACAGTGAAACACACTTGCACCTTCTCTCTGCATGGAGATTTGGAACCTCCTTCAATAGGCATCTTGGAAGGAGTTACTCTCTGGATTTGACCCTTTCCCAGCTGAAGATTTGTTTGGTTGACAGTCTGTCAAGGAAAGATAAGATAATCTTCATGAAATAATCACTCAAACAATAGGTAGGAGGCCTCCTGTACTAAATTTGAGGAACCACTTTGGTGGACTTGTTTACTCTCACATCTCTTTCTTTCTTCCTAACGGGAAGTACCTCTGGTTTTTCTTGGGCAGGGAGACTTACCAATTATATGCCTGCTGTTCAACCTAGCCTCCACCTAATGTCACAGGGGATCCCAATCTTTGAATATTTTGCTGGCTGGTTAATTCACAATGGCCAGTTAGAGTCCTTCAGGTAACTTCTGGTGACCAGACTGGGACTTTTTACCCATCCTAGAGAAATTGGAGCTGGTTCTGTTTCAAGATTTCATATATATGTTGATGAATTTTCTCATGATCAGTGATTGGACATGTCCCATGGGAGAGAGTTCATAATCCTGTTAGTGTTGTAGGTTGATGGTCTCCAGAAAAATCTTCCCTCCACATAAGCAATTTGGAAATGAGGAAAGTGTTTTGAGCCCAACAGTGTGCATTGACAAAATAAGAAGTTGCTGCATGCTGGTTTTCTCCATCAAGAAGTCAGTGGTAGTATATCTTCAGTGACAAGGAGGCAAACAAGCACCTTCACTGTGTGGATGTTTGGAACCACGTTTTTTGGGTAGGCTAAAAAGGAAGGACCTCCACTGTTCATCTTACTTTGATAGCCTCTTTGTGGTTCATCAATCTTCTCAACCTGCAGGTAGACAAAAGTTTAAGACATTGACCCAGCGAAGTGATCTTTTGTTGCAGCACAGACTATTTATTACACAACATCTCACAGATTTGACACCATCACATTTGACTCATCTCAAATGATCTCACTGCCAAAACTAGTTTCAAGCAAAGTTATTAAGTGCATTGTTCAAGCCAGGAGCCACTCAGCATCAAAGGTCAATGACGCCAAGTGGAGAACCTCTTGTGCTTTTTGCACTAGTAAATATGTTAACCCTACCTGTCCTTCTGTGCGTGCAGTGGCTGATTTTCTTCCCCTCTTTGAAGAGAGACAGTGCTCACTTTCTGCTATCAAAGACCATAGAGCAGCCCTATCCAACACACTTAAAGTTTCAATAGGACCAGCCATTGGTTCATATTCTTATATCACCATATCTGATCAGATATTTCGAGTTGTAGAGACTAGTATCTCGCTCTCTATTGGTTAGATGAAACTTCTCCTGTGTCGTGTTTGTTTTTTTTACCAAAAGTAATTTTGAATCTTTTGGGTGAAGCTTATTTCTAGAACTCTATCTGTTTTCTTGCATTTCTTTTCATCCATGGTATAAAGGAGTGAGCTTCATGCTTTGTCCATAGAATAAATCTGTCTGCAGTTCAACAGCAATTATGAGCAGGTTTCTCTCTTTTGGCAAAGCAAAACGTAGATTCTGTAGGAAACTCCATTCTCTATACAGATTCCCAGTCTTGGCCATATATGTGCTGGGGATGATCGAGATCGACTTTTATGCCCAATTAGGCTTCATGTTTCTATTTGGCAACCACTAACGGGAGAAGTAAGGGTAGGAAGCATTTTTTCCTTCAAGGACTCAGCTGGTGTTT
Source organism: Unio pictorum (assembly GCA_030141615.1). Taxonomy (NCBI): domain Eukaryota; kingdom Metazoa; phylum Mollusca; class Bivalvia; order Unionida; family Unionidae; genus Unio; species Unio pictorum. The sequence continues at coordinate 10,549,571 of JARLTB010000101.1, read as the reverse complement.
CTGCTTCCCTTTTACAAGGTTGATCGTCATAACAATCAAGAAAGCATATTAGTCCCTTTCATTATTGATTAAAACTCATGCGGTTTGAGTCACTGATACATCATGGACCAACCAGATTCATTTGTCTTTGAAGGATCTGATGAAAGCCACAGTTTGGAAGTCTCACTTCTGCTTCTACTTTCTTCCTTGGTGCACAAAAGTAAAGGCATTTTTCTCATGGACTGATAGTTGTGTTACAAAGTATGGGTCATGAACCTACCTCCAAGCTAGCAGATTCAGCTGTGCAGTAGCTGCATGTGAGGTATTAATGATATTAAATTTAGTTGGGGGTGGGGGTAAACTAATTTAAATAATTTAATACCCACCTGTTGCTATTGTCAAACTCCCTCCTCCCAAACCACACTGTCCTACCAATAGTATGTTTCCTTGGAAACAATGAGGATGACTGTACATGGGCCAATAATGATGCTAGAAGATCAGCCAGTAGAAATTTCTGAAAGTCACCATTTGGCAGAATCAATTATCATCATACAGTCAGAAGTATTTTCCATTCTGGAACAGATAAGTATTAATCATGAAATAATTTCCCCTCTCCATACCTCTCCTGGAGAAGCAAAAACAAACCTATTAATGTAAAAGAATCTTATTTGATTAATACCTATGTCAAGCAGCATTTTTCTTGTATGGAATCAAATACAGATTGTGAAATATTTCATAAGTGTTATAACATTTACATGCAGGCATATTTTGAAACATATTTAGCACACTTTAAATAATTGGGCAGATTAAACTGTTAATGTTATTTCACACACAAGGCTCACGCTAAAGAATTCCAATGCTTAGGCTTTTCTGACCTGTCATAGATGAATGGCAATTGTTTTAGTTTTGATTTATGCTGTTTTAAAATGTCTTTAGGATGTCTTTCTGTGGTATTAGTACCTTTTTTGATCCAATATGAATGTAATCAAATGAATTTAGGACTCATTCTTTGCAATATAATATATTTACATTGCCTACATAAGAATTATTCAATCGGTGAACAAACAATCCTAAATATACATGCACATTTGACAGTCTACCAAATATAATAAAAAATAGAATTGTAATACCCATCAAAATTAAAACTGCTAAAAATATTGGCCGTTTCATTGATTAAAATCCACAAATCAAATTTTAGACCATCAGAATCTGCTATTTTCAAAGCTGTGTACATGAACATGCATAAAATCTGGATCTTATTCATATTGTGACAGTTGATGAAAAGTGCACCCCAAACATAGCAATACAGTTATTATATCATTCTTGTCGTATAGTAGTATTCATGGTCAAGCCAGAAAATTCATATGAAGTCGTATTTTTTTGTCACTAAGATTTGTTACAGAATCACTTTGAAGAAAATAAAAGCTAACATTGAACTAATACATGGTTTTACAAAATCATGGGTGATCAGATAACTAATTATTAAATTGTCAATATTTGTTTATATATTAGGGTGTGTTCCATAAACTCACTAACATGATTCTAGATTACATGGTAAAATAAGTGCCAAGATGAATTTATGTCATTCTCTAGATAATTCAGGTGTGTCATGTTTTCACACCTGCAAAATACAGGTAAATTCAGGTAAATCTTTTGATCAGTTGCAATAATTCATTACCAAGGTAAGGTTATGCCATGATTAGAAGTGACAGATGTTCTTTACATTAATTAGAGATAATAAAATGCTCCTTTTTGTCATCTCTTTATTAATTTGTGCTATGATTAAAACTTAAAAGTAAATTGTCCTTTTTACTGACATTATATTGTTTTGTTCTATAACTAAAGTTAAAACTAATTTCTTTTTTACTGTCTTTCTATTAACTTTTGCTGTGATTAAAAGTAAAAAAAATAATTCTCCCTTATTAAATACTGCCTTGATATTAATTTGTACAATGATTATACATTAAAAGCATTTCTCCCCTTTTACTATCTTTTTATTTTTTTGTTTTATATTTAAAAGTTAAAACTAATTTTCACTTTTACCCAATTAATGCTATGATTGAAAGTTGATACTAACTCTCTCTTTTGACTGCCTTTGTTATAACCTGTATTATAACCACAATTTAAAATAAAGTTGTGTTTGACAGTTTTTTGTAGGATTTCCTTGGAATCCATTTGCAGTTTATATAGCACTTTTAACAATATGGTAAGAACCAGGCACATTTTCATGCAATTGTCGGAGTTAGAGACTCTCCATATGGACTGAAAAAAAAATGCATGGTATAATAGTTTTGTGTCTACCCTTATGAATGAGCATCACATGCACCCATCACCTTTCTTAATGAGCATCACATGCACCCATCATCTTTCTTAAACTTGTTTATCATTCATGAGAGAGACTTCCTTATAGTGTGTAGATTGTGGTGAAGTTTGTGAACACAGGGGCCAGCAGAATCCCTAGAGTTAATTTAAAGATTAAAAGTGCATAGAATACTTTGTTTTTCTGTTGCTTTTCAGTTTCATTTCTGTAGTTTAAAGGACATGCCATAGCATTATCCCCATGCTTCCAAACTATGCCAGGGGCTAGTGTTTTAAAACTGCAATTGTGTATTTGTTTTTTCATGTCCAGTTTATGTACATAGCTAAAAACAGGCAATAAGCCCAGGTGCACAGATCTAACACCTACAAGTTACTCCATCAAGTCGTTCCCACGCCACTCTTGCAGAGGTGGAATTGCTGTCATTACAAAGAATTCCATGATCAAATGTCTTAAACACAACACAAACTTCAACAACTGTTTTCGAATCTGCTGGAGTATGGAAATTCGATAGGTGGCATCCTGATTATTCTTAGAGAATTCAATTTTCACTTTGACTGTCCTGGAAACTCATACACATCCAAACTCCTAGATTCCATTCATGTTTTCAACCTTAAATAGTCAGTTAACCAAGCCACCCATAAACATGGTCACATTTTCAACTGGATTCTTCAAAGATCTAATGATAATTTTCTACTGTCCACCCTTGCATCCCATGAACTTGCATCAGATCACCTCTGTATTATATGACATCTGGACATATCAGTCTCTAACCCTCCAGCTTTATTTACTACTAAGAGAAACCTCCATATGATAAATAGAACCAAACTAATGCATGACATCCAGGCAAACCTAACAACTTGACTAGCTCCTACAGTAGAACAATCCAATAACTGCCTGCGTTCATTGCTTGAAAAACATGCCTCAGCCACCAAGTGCAGAATATCAATTCAAAAGTGTTCTCCATGGTATAGCAATGTTAGGGACCAGCTTTGCACTGCTAAAAGAGACCGACATAAAGCAGAGAGGCTTTGGCTTTCCACCAGACTCACTATTCATAAACATATCTATGAAGCGGCTAAGAAGGTCACAAACAAAGTCCATTTAACCAAATTTTTATCCCACTACAGTACAAGGATCATGGAGAGTTCCAGCTGCAAAGACTTCTTCGAGATAACCAACAAACTAATATTAAGGAACAAATGTACACCACTTCCAACTACCTTCTCTCCAGTTGACCTTCCCGACCAGTTTGCAAATTTCTTCCGTGACAAGATACAAGCCATTAAAGATAAGCTTGACAACAGACTTGTCATCATACAGATCCATTACAGAATTTCAGCAACAACCGTTAGCAGCATTTGAACCTGTCTCTATGTATTTAGTACGGACAATCATGATGAAGACTGCACCAAAGTCATGTAAACTTTATCCAGTTCCGACATCACTGCAGCTTGAGTGCTTAGATCCAATAGTGCATTCACTATATTAATATCTCTCTCTCATCTGAGGAATTACCATCTGTATTAAAAACTGCCATTGTAAAACCTCTGCTCAAGAAACCAACACTTGACCATGTACAGTTTCTAATCTCCCATTAATATAAAAAAATTCTTAGAAAAAGTTGTTCTAACCCAACTTGTATCTCACCTGAATTCAAACAGTCTTTTTAGCAATGTACAGTCTGCACATCATCCTTAACCATAGTACTGAAACTACTCTTCTAAAACTAGTTAATGACATTCTCTCTGCTTTGGAAAGCAGAAAGATTACAGTCCTCACCCTCCTTGATTTGTCTGCAGCATTTGACTCAATAGACCATGGTATATTACTTCACCATCTCCAGCATGTATTTGGCATTCATAATACAGCCTTACTGTGGTTCAAGTCCTACTTAGTCAACAGGACACAAATAGTATCTGCAAATGGAATACACTCCAGCCCAGTTAATCTCTGTTGTGGTGTTCCACAGGGGTTTGTATGGTGATAACACCAATTAATACAAATCTAGCCACCCAAAATGAAGTTGATGCTACCATCCAAGGAGTAGAAAGATGCATTGCTGATGTGAAATCATGTATGACATGTAACAAGCTGCAGATGAATGATTATAAAACTGAGGCCATTCTGATCACAGCATAAAGACTCTCTTATTCACAGCCTTTACCTCAAACAATAAATATCAGCAAAACCAACACTAAATTCACACAGTCAGTATGAAATCTAGGTGTTACTCTGGACAGTCCACATTGCACAAACATGTCATGAACATATGCAAGGCTGCATATCTTGAACTGAGACGCATCAGCTCCATTCACAATTATCTTTCAGTGGATGCTACTAAAACACTTGTGTGTTCATTAGTACTTTCAAGACTGGACTATTGTAACTCAATTCTGTCTGGTTCATCTCAACTCAAGAAACATCAAAAAGTTCAAAACACAGCTGCTTGGATCATCCTTTGAATACCATGATCAGAACACACCTCCCCGCTTTACTGTACCCTACACTAATTATCCATCCATTCAATCCAGAATCAAGCACAAAATTTGTTCTCTGTGCTGCATTTCACTGATGGACTCCAGTCCAACATACCTATCTGGCCTCACCCATGTTATAACACCAGCAAGATACTCTCCTCTTCTGACAATCATATATTCATTATTTCTACTATTAAAACGATGTCATATGGACAATGTTCTTTTGCCCATTGAAAATTCGACACAAAGACAGTGATCTGTTTCAAGAGTGCTCTTTAAACTCACCATTTTCGACTGCATGAACAAACTTAAAGACCTGATAATGTTTCCTACCTTAAATATTTTCAGCATTTTTTTAATGTTTTCTAATTTCATGGTTTTTGTTTTTGTTTTCGTTTTTTAGAGTCATATCATTATATATGTTGTAAAGCACTGATTAGATGGTATACAAAGTCCGCATTATGTTTATTATTATTATTATTATTATTATTATTATTATTATTATTATTATTATATCGTTATAAGGTGGGAATCTTGATAGTATCCTGGTTATGAGCCAAGGGCAAGGTCCATATTATAAGAACATGACCCAGGCCTATATTAGATATACAAGGGCATTTATCTCCTCATACCCAATAAATATAACCTTGGTTATATGGTGGGGATCTTAGCAGTTTCCAAGTTATGATCATCTGTATTGGATACACAGTCCATATTGGATATACATATGGTTGTAGGGTTGAAAGCTCAACAGTTTCCAAGTGAGAAACCAGAAGCAAGAGCTAAACCCCAAGGGCATGTCCCAGTCTGTTTTTGGTTATATGTCTGCTCCTGTCTCCTCATGTCATTCAAAACTGTATACAGTTTATGATAGGAATCTCGTTTGCAATTTAATATTGGCAGTTACTTATTCTGTTGCTATTGCATAACTGATCTATATTTGTGCCAAAAATCCAGTTTGATGTGAAGACATCTCCCACAGAGTGGTGAAAAGTCACTATGACCCTTTGCACACCACTCTGTATGTCACAGAAGGTAGATATCACCTGCCATTCTTTTTCACAAATACCATACTGTGTAGATGTTTGCCAAAATCATCACCAGAGAAATTATGCCTGTAGCAAATCATAAAAAAAACAACTGTCCTTCTATTCCATTTTACATGTATTAAGAAAAAAATCCTATGTAACCTTTTGCCCTCATTTATAGGAAAAGTTATATAGGTTATGTATGTATTCATCTAGTTTTTTCAGTACCTTTAAAAGGTAATTATTCATTTTATTTGGATTCTCATATATCCATATCCCTTTGGAAGGTCATTATTTACACCCTGAGAAGTAATTACAGCAAAATCAATGTCAAAATGCATGGACAAATTTGGATGAGATCAACATAAAGATGTGATGCAGTACAGATCAGTCTGAATGTCAAACTCTATGACATCACAATGAAAGCTAAACATGTTGTTAAATAGATTTGTACGTCCCTATAATGTGATAATTTGGCTCACCATGCGCTTCTCTTGACCGCATTTAGTACCTGACCACCATTGTAAAAGTCATTATAATTTTTGTCTAAAAGGTTTTTGATGACAGTTAAGATGTAGATCATTCAATAATCAGGATTGAACAGATTCGGTAAACAAAATTATTATTAAATTTGTAAACAACAATTTATATTTTGTTTAACATGAGTAAATAAACATACATGACATGTATGACTTTTGCTGTAGAATTTAATTCTTTATAAAGCTTCTGAGACTACATCATGTTCCATCCTTTTGGGGTGGGTGTACACACATGCTCATTACATATATACAATGTGTATTTTGGGTAAGTCTCCATGTTTTAAAGAAATTAACTACAGGCCCTGCCTCATGCTGATGACAATGTTTCCTCCAACTTCAATTTCATGTATACTTTTTATGTTAGCCCAAGCTCACGTTGATATTCCATGATGATTTAACAAACAAATATCTTACTTTTCTATGTCATAAACATGTAATTTTTATGAGGTCTAATCTACTGTTTACTTCATGCATACAGTGTTTTGAGTGCATTGCATGCATAGGGATGTACATGGTACATACATGTACCATAAAAACTAAATGAGTTTCATTGCACCGAGTTTGCTGCAGATACTTAAAGAGGTAGTTTGCTAAACCTCCTTCCTTTCTGACCAGAAGAAAGGGATGTGGTCACCCTGAGCAATTCAACCCCACTCCTGTCATGCATAACCTTCTCTAAGATCCCAATAGGTGCTTACCTCTGCCTTTTTTTTCAAGGGCTTGGTCAAGCATCATGTACATTGGGTGGATCCTCTCTATCATGAATGTGGGTTATTGACTCCAATTTTGAAAACAATCAGCAACCCCCATTTTCTTTTCCCAGTCCAGTCAGGTAAATTGAGGGACACCATTGTAGAAAAAGGAGAATTCAAGATTGTTCCTGAGTGATCAGTCTCACTCCTTCTACTGCAGAATATTGCTGGTCACCAAGAAAAGAGAAATAATTTGAATCATAATCGATCTCTCCCCACTCAACCAGTTTCTTTTAGTTGAACCCTTCAAGATGGAGACAACTTTCATAATCTGAAACATTTTTCATCTGTTTGATTGGGCCATCTTCATCAACCATCAGGATGCCCATTTTTCAATTCTGGGTTCTACATTCTGAGCAACATGAATGTAGCCTTTTTTTAGAACAGACCAAGCCATCCCCACAGTGCTTTATGGCAAGCAACATGGGTTATTTAGTGCCACATCAGTTGGGGTAACATGCTCTGCTAAAGGACAAACAATGGTAGCTGACTTTGGCTGGTCCTATAGTAGGATTTGAACCCACACTTGTTTGGTCAGGAGTCTAAACACTGAGCCACCATGATTCCCAAATATTTAATACATATCTTGTTTTTTTTTTCACATTCTGCCGCAGGAGTATGGAGTGGCGGATGGTGAGAATGGACATTGCCAAGACATTGTTATGCATGTCAAATCAAATGTCCAAGAATATTTATGCATTAAATTGATTTTACACCTCTCACTGGCCCCTAGGAACCCAAGGGAAGGGATAAAATGGCAGAAAAATAGGATGTCATTGAAATATGCTATTGTGGGAATTTAATTGAAGGCATTTGAGATCTTTGTGACTGCAATTAATGTTTCTGTTTTGTTATACAGCTTTTTAAACTCAATAAATGACTTTCCAGTATGACTGTTTGGCAGTAAGTTTTCAAGATTTCATTAATCCCAACTCTCCATCCCCCACCCTGCCTCTCAAAACCAGTTCTTAAATAACTCTAGTTGTACGATGTATTACACTGTACCTTTGGGTTGCAGGTCAACTTAGTCCAAAACAGGACATCACCCAAATCTGTCATCATAGGTGTCAAAATCAAAAGTCATAGTACTTTAGTATGGAATGAAACTGAAAACTTTAACAGTCTTTTGATAGTGCTTTAAAATTGAATAAAAACTGAAAACTTTAACAGTCTTTTGATAGTGGTTTAAAATTCAATAAAAACTGAAAACTTTAACAGTCTTTTGATAGTGCGTTAATATGGAATGAAAACTGAAAACTAACAGTCTTTGATAGTGCTTTAAAATTGAATGAAAACTGAAAGCATTAAGTCTTTGATAATGCTTTAAAATTGAATGAAAACTGAAAGCTCAAAGTCTTTGATAGTGCTTTAATATGGAATGAAAACTGAAAATGTTAAGAGTCTTTGATAGCGCTTTAAAATTGAATGAAAACTGAAAACGTTAATAGTCTTTGATAGTGCTTTAAAATTGAATGAAAACTGAAACCGTTAAGTCTTTGATAGTGCTTTAATATGGAATGAAAACTGAAAACTTTAAAAGTCTTTGATAGTGCTTAAAATTGAATGAAAACTGAAAACGTTAACAGTATTTGATGGTGCTTTAAAATTGAATAAAAACTGAAAGCTTTAAGTCTTTGATAGTGCTTTAAAATTGAATGAAAACTGAAAGCTTTAAGAGTCTTTGATAGTGCTATAATATGGAATGAAAACTGAAAACTAACAGTCTTTGATAGTGCTTTAAAATTGAATGAAAACTGAAAACGTTAACAGTCTTTGATAGTGCTTTAATATGGAATGAAAACTGAAAACATTAACAGTCTTTGATAGTGCTTTAAAATTGAATGAAAACTGAAAGCTTTAAGTCTTTGATAATGCTTTAAAATTGAATGAAAACTGAAAACGTTAACAGTCTTTGATAGTGCTTTAAAATTAAATAAAAACTGAAAACGTTAACAGTCTTTGATAGTGCTTTAAAATTGAATATAGTGCTGTAAAATGGAATGAAAACTGAAACCTTTAAATCTTTGATAATGCTTTAAAATTGTTTGAAAACTGAAAACATTAACAGTCTTTGATAGTGCTTTAAAATGAAATGAAAACTGAAAACTTATAAAGTGTGAAGGTCAAAGTTGTATATGTGTGTGTGTAATTTAGATTTTTAATGTAGCTTTACCAAATTTTCAGTCATATTGCTACATGTCTGCAGTGTGGTAGTTTACAGTAATGCCTAGCACTGGGGCATCATGCTGCAGATGTCCCACCCAGACACATTATCCTGACACCAGGCCAACCAGACGTAACACTAAACTGATGTGGTTGAGAGGATCTAATTAATTAGTTCTGTTGCCGAAATTTTTACTATGGAAATCAAAATTACCAATACCAGCAATATCATCTTTACTCTTTAAGCACTTATTCCATAAAAAGTTGTAAAAAATTTGAAATTTGGAAAAGTTCCTCTCCATAAAATATAGTTTAATAAAGTTTACTTCGATGTTTCATGTTTTAATCCTTAAACTTACATTAGTTTTACAGTTCCAAGGTCAGATTTCTTAAATTGTTTAAATCTGTCAGTGAAAAGATGTGTAACTCCATACATGCCTGATTGGTATTATTGTTGTCATACAAGGACACATTCCTTTGGGAAATAAAAGGTGGTAGGAAAAGCGCAGTATGGGAAAATTCAGATGAATGCACAAAGATTCTTAGTTTCTTCAACTACAAAAGTATGACAGAAAAAGCCATACAAATAAAATGTAATACTCAGTAAATAGGGAAATAATATGGCATGTCAATCATGACTTCATTATACCATTTAGCAATGATTTTCATTTCAAAATAGTTCTGATTGTCTTACTGACATCTGAAAGATCCTTTTATAACATTCAATTTTTTTGGTATCACTTTTACTACATCTTTAAGCTTAATAAGTTTATTTTCTCAGCCAGAAAATAGAAATTGGTCTCTCTTTAACAGCAATTAATGAATCAAGTGTGGCATCATTGTATTTCTTAAACTATCATCAGTAATGCTGTTTATATAGATCAGAATCAATGATAAAACTATTATCTGATTTTAGATTTATACCAGAGTTGGATAATAAGATTTGGAACCAAGCCAAATGATTTTCTTATCATTTTAATGCATTTTTTGAATCTTTTTGATGACTTTTGCTGATTAGTTTACTTTTCTCCCTCTCCTTCATGTGTTCTGTGTAAGTGCTTTATTGCCTGAATTTCTTTTGCCCTCTGAGATCATATAAAACAGCATTTTATTAAAATAGTATTTTTCCCCCATAAAGTCTATTCATGTTTTCATATTGCTGAAAAATATTACTTCAGGGCATATACTGAAACTAGCATTTAGGGTGAAAAATTCTCACCTCAGTTGGAAAGAAAAGAATTACTTCTGGAATTTAGGAGAGATTTAATGAAGAATAAGTGTTGATCTTAAAAATATACATTTATTATGCAATTGTGAAACATAAAATGTGTGTCATTAACAGGGCCAATAGGAGGGGGGGCCAACCGAGCTATATGCCCATAGCCCAGGCCAAACAACACTTTTTAATTTCATAAAATAAAAGTTTTGTTTTTACAAGAACTAAGAGAGGCTAGGATGTTTCTTACCCCAGGGTCCATGATAGCCGAGTGGTCTAAATGCTTAAAGGTCAAGGTCACAGTGACTAAAAGAAGATTTTTTTCCCCACACAATAACTTGAGTTTGCCTCATCTGCAGTTAGTTACCAAGTTTCTTAATGGTTTGCACTCATGATAAAGAATACGCTTGTCAGCTTTGGGCTTCAAAGGTCAAAAGTCATGGTTAATTCTGACTGAAAGAAGAACAACTGATTTTACATAATAACTTGAGTTCTCCATCATTTATGGTTACTAAACTTTATTCATGGCTAGCACATGAGGTTGGGAACAACTATTGATTTTGGAATCCAAATAATTGTGGTTACTTTGATGAAAAGAACATAAATGGTTTTCACACAGCAACTTATACACCTGTTTTGCACACATAGCTCAACCATACTTTGTCAATGGCTTGCATCTGAGGTAAGGAAGATTCCTTTCGATTTTTGAGTCAAAAGGTCATCAGTCAAGGTGACAATGACTGAAAGAAGACAAAAAAATGTTTTCATACAATATCATTAATTCTACATCACAGACTTGGATAACACTAAGAGTAAATAAGTAGACCTTTTATTTGATGGTCAGAAAGTCCAAAGAAAGTGAAAAAAGTTATTAGATATAAAAGAATTTAAACATGGCATGTATGTTTAGTATGCAATTTATGGTAATCTTATTGAAATACTTGACTAATATATTCAGAATTATATTTTTAACTTTAGAAAATGAAAGAAAACTCTGGTCACCATGCTTGAAAAAAACTTGGAGCAGTTGTTTGTATGCAGAATTTGGACTAGCATGTATAGCAAATGTAACGAAAGTACCAAGACTCATGTTTGGAATAATTCAGTTAATATGTCCTGATGAATAAGTTTTACAAACAGACCTACAATTGGCTCAATCTAATTGTATAACTACACAATTGTGTCTCAAAGCATCATTTGTATGAAAGCCATGCATAAAGAATCAATTTCAAGGCATTCTTTTATCTTGGCTAAAAATAAATGCTTTGAAAAAAGAGTAACTATTTTTATTTATTGTTTCTGGATATTTTCTGTCAACATTTTTAAGATAACAATGGATTTGTGTATGTTTATGAGTATACTCATCGTGAATTTGTGAAATAATAACTGAAAATCTGTGACCATTGCTTAGATTGTATATCCAATAAGCAATATTTTTTATTACAAGCCTAACAAAATAATTTAACTGGTCTCGCTTGATTTAAACAGCAAGAGAAATTATAGTAATGCCAGCATAATGAACTAGGGAACACATATGATTAAATAATAACCAAACTAAAAACAAACCCCCTGAAGTCTTTGGGATGTTGAGAAAATCCAATGCATCCTCCTGCTTGTGTTAAGAGGCAACAAACAAATCAGAAGTATAATGACTTTATTTAAAGAGGGTAGCACAATTAGCTTAGAACTAATCTACCTTGACATAGTAACATTGGCATTTTTGTTTTGAGTGCCAGATTTACAGCCAAATGGGAATAGATTCAGATTCTACTATCTGATGAGCCCAGGTCAGCTACCAGGGTGTGTCCATTGCCTAGGCAATATTTAAATTGCCTTGACAATAATTAACCTGCTTGTGTTGCTGTGCCATATAATGCCAAACTAAATTAAGATAGATGTTGTAGTCAAAACACGAGTCTGTTGATTAAACTAATATTTTTATGTCAGAAAAGAACCATTTTATAAAATTTTGTCACATAAATTTATCGGTAACTGGTCAGACAGGTTGAATAAAATATATATGTATGCACTATTAAGAAGAAAAATATTCTGTAAACTTTGGATTATCCTTTTACAGTCAGGTTTCGTTTGATGATAATCTCCAATGCAAACAATCTAAAAAGTAAGGAATAACATGGAACCTTGTACATATTTACTCTGGTTTGTTATGTCAGAAGTTCCATATTTTTCGTGACCTTATTTTATTATTTTAGATTTGCATTTGACTCGTATGTCTGTGAGTGGTAATTTTTATTATTATTGTTGTATTAGGTTGCTAAAACATTTACAGGTAGTTGTTTGGACATGATGTAGAAGTTTCTTATTTACGATGAAAGAGGTGGAGCCATTTAAATAGAAACTTGGTGACATTGCTAAAATGTAAAAAGATATACGATATATAGGTGGAACAATAAACTTAATTTTATTTCATTCTTTCATCATTCTATATATGCTTGAGCTTTTAACTAAGGCATGGAGTTTCAAGGGCATTTTGGTTTTGTCTCGGGCACCATAAATCTATCCCTTGAATTTCTCCACCCATATGATTTAGCAAAGAGGCCAAAGAACAAATTGTGAACAAAGGTTCAAATGAGAGTTTATGGATTTTTGAATGGACTAATATGATACAAACAGCATTGGTATAATCAGCGATCTCACACTGGGAACTGATATACATTATCAAGTGCAAATCATGATGACTATCGAGTGTGATAATGCCATTACCATATAATTCTTATTTTTTGCATGATCACCTTTGAATGGAATATAATCTCAAAGAGCTCAGAAATGTATGTTTTAGGTGATACATTGATATACACATATACATTTAATTACCTTCCTCATCAATTCTTATAGGTTTTTTTGCCAGATTCATATTTTTCTTTTCATGGATTAGAAGATATCTCTGTCCCTCAGTAACTACAGTTTCATCAGTCATTTTTGTATTACTTACCCATCTTAACATTTGTTGTGAATTATAAACTTTCTTTCAAAGTCCATTCTCAAAGTAACAGACCAAAAGAAATAAAAGCTTCCAAATTTATTTTTCATGCCTGTCTATAAATAGCTTAAAGGAAGGTTACTCCAGGGATCCTTAAGCATCTGAGATCATGCCAAATGTAATTTTGTTGGCATGTGCCCAAAAGTGATTTTTAACTCTACTTGTCATAGACAAGCAGTGCTTATAGGAGGGACCCTGAGTGGCCGAGTGGTACAAAGGACTCTCCGTTACAGATCACATCCATCTCACCTCTGTCTGTGTGGGTTCGAGTCACAGATTCGGCCAATGTGGGTAAGTGAAAAAGCTTGCCAGTAGCTTCTTGTGGGTCAGTGGTTCTTTCTGGGGGTTTTCCTAGATTCTTCCTCTACCATTAATACTGGCCACCATGTATAGCCTATTGTATGCTGAAAAATGGCGTTAAACCCTGCAACAGCAACAACTTGTAGGAAGGTCTCTTATCTATCATCTGTTATTCATTATCAGTGCCTATCCACCTGTTAGCACTAGTTTACTTTCACTGTCTGGCTAAATTACTTGGAGGATTGCCATGAAACTTTTCATCCCTTCAGGTCTAGTTGGTTCTAGGTGATAATGCTCACACATCCAATATGGCTGCCACAGTGTCCATCAAGAAAATTTTGTCATTGCTACCGGTACTCCTCCTGAATGGATGGTCATTTCAGCATTTGGTTTTCATGGTACAAATTATTATGATGAAGATCTGGTTTGTTGTGTATATTGAATTTGTATGGTTGTTAGGTTGTCTTAATATTCGTTATATATTATGGATAATTAACGTTGTCCAAAATTAAGTTTATTTTCTACCTGACTTGAATCATTAATTTTGGTTTTTGTAAACATGTTTATCTCAAACTGAGTTCAGATCATTTCCCATTGAAATGCTGGGTATACCTCTTTTTTAAAACATTTTATTTTACAATCTTTGTGACAGACCTTCTAATTATAGCTAAGATTATCTTGGAAATGTTTGGAACCTTCTAGAATTAAATTTTCCATTTGGCAATAGTTTTTTTTAGTAAATAATAATTGTGACATGAGTACAAATAAAGGACTATATAATCTTATAATCTTTATATAAATTATTTGATTGTGCTGTAAGGTCTGAGCAGAATCAGTTGTATGATTGTTGTGCCCAGTATTTCATTTGGGCTGGAATTTATTCAGATTATTAATTCAAGTTATTCTTCTCTGGAAATACAAAAGTGTTCAAAAATTTATATTCTTTAGGCTTGATTTTTTTATGAAATTCAAATCAGGAAATATTCTTGGATTATATTATTGTGATTCAACAAAAGACTCTTGGCACTTCACTATGACACAGGACATCACAGGCACATCAATACTAACAGCGTTGACTTTTTTTTTGCAATACCACTAAAGTTCATTCAGAACTTTAATCATTAGGTACTTGTGTTAGAAATTGTAGGATTTTTTTCAGATTTAATTTGCATTACCATAAGTACATTTTACATTTTTTTCGCTTTGTATTATACAGCAGTGAATTATTTGTTGAATTTTCCAAAACTTTGGTTTTGGGATTTTTATGTTGCTTTATTGAAAACATAGATTCGTAATAGGTTCTAAATGAAGATGGTTTAAATCTAAATCCAATATGGCCTCCATGTCAGCCAGTTATATCGAGATAGGATTTTTACTAAAAGATTTCTTGTAATGTCCAGTTGATCTTAAACTAAAAGAATGCCAATCTGAAGCCCAGTATGGCCATCATGGCAGCCATCTTGAAAATCTAGGTGTGGCTATGCCTCCTGAGTAGATGATGATATCAACATATGGTTTTACCAAAGGTCTCCTTGTAATGTCTAGTTGGTCTTAAATTGAAATCTGAAGTCCATTATTGCTTCCATGGAAATGATCTTCAAAATCCCAATATAATGACTCCTGAGAGGATGGTCATATCAATATGGGGTTTAAACAAGAAGATTTCTTATGGCTTGTAGTTGGTCCCAAATAAAAATGGTGCTGATCTCATGTCCAATATGGCTGCTGTGGGATTTATCTTTAAAAATCTTGTTATCATCCACCTCCTGAACAAAATGTCTTATTGATTGGTGGGGGACACCAAAAAGCTTATTCTGATATCTATTTGGTTAAAACAACAATGGTCTCAATCTGACATCCAATATAGCCACCACAAAATCTTGTTATGGCTGCTTTCCTAAATGGATAATCATGCATACACATGAACATATTAAGATCCATGGTCATAATTATCAAGTCACTTCAAACATGATGATGAAGTTGAATTATAGTGCTGTATCGCCCACTCGGGGCATGTAGCACTGTTTAAAGTTTCCAGCAAAGCTGGATATTTAATTACTCATGGGGGGGGGGAGGAATGGTGCCACTTCCCCCAGACATTTATGTACTCTAGAAGTACTATTTAATTTGGTTGTCAGGTCGGAGTTGCTATTAAGTAACCATCAACCTGAATGGAGGACCCTGGGTGAGTGGGAATAGACCCAACACACACTCAACCTTAGGAGCTATCCGAATAGTGGCAATAAAAGAGAGGTACCATGAAGTCCAATGATGTAATGCAGCCTGCAACGTGGTGATTCTGTGCTTAACTTCAAATCTGGTCCAGTTATTACTAATGGACAGGAAAATACCAATAATGTGTGAGCCACCTATGCAATTAAATCAAATCCATGAAGTTGTAAAATTTGTGTAACGTCTACGCGACATAAATAAGTATAGTCACTGTTTGGTAAAAATAGCTTGTTAATTTTGAACAGTGTGCAAAAATGATCAAGTCAGGTTTCGTGAAATAGATTGGTCGAAAAGGGTTCTCATACCAAATGAGGACCCTGTTAACCAGGCAATGAAAACAATCAGATTTTTTTCTGTGTTGCTTTCTCTTTTCTGTTTGAGTAGCCCCTAATGTCAGGCTGCCATCTTGTTCTCATGGTGTCCCAGCATATGGTTGTTCCCTTGGACCAGCCATAATTTTCCTTTGTCCTGGGTTCTTTAAAGTTGTTTCTCTCCTGGTGTTTTTCCGGTTTTTGTCCAGTGGTGATGTCCCTTTATCCAAACTTTTTTCCCCCTAAATTGGATGAACTCTGTACTGTTTTGAGTTAATAGAGTATACAGCCCCATACTCCCCAGCCCTTATAGTGTTGAGTTGGGGGTCTGTATGCCTAAACTTAGATAAAATTGAATTGCATCCTTGTGCAGCAGGGTCTGGTAGTCTTGGGGTTTTAGACTACCTTATACTGTTAAATTGGGACCATAATATCGGGACAGAATTTTATGATAGTCTGGTCTCAGACCATCTAATTATATTTAATTTTTGGCCTACTGACATTCGAATTTGATACGTATTGGTAATTATTATTTTTTGTCGATGAGGTTGTATTGAGAGGAAAGTTAGAGAAGGTAATAGTAGTGAGGGTAGGTTCCTATACTTATTTTATGGGCTGTTTTTTAACCTATTTGTTGTTATTTGTTTGTTTATTTTCTGCCTTTTACATGGTGTTTTTTATTCCCTAACCAGCAAGTACCTTTCATGCGTTGCAATGCCACTCAAAGAAAAAAAGTGTTTGTGTTTTAATCCTGGCATGCATTGCAATGCCACTGAAAGAAAGTGTTTGTGAAAGTGATTGGGCTTGAGCAGTGTGAACTCGAACGGTTTCCAATCTTGTTTCCCGTTGCTTGTCTGTTTCAACTATTACAAATTCACACCGCAATTGTTTGATGTAACCAAGGCGTGAACCAAACGTAACTAAGTAAACATGACAGATCTAAGGTGCCTACAGTTCATACTGAAGACACGCGAAATTAGGTATCGCTACAGACCGTGTTCGATCACGTGACGTATTTAAGGCGCCTACTGTTCGATCACATGACGTATCAAAGGCGCCTATAGTTCACAGCAAACACACAGTAAATGTCGCAAAACTATATGAAATACACACATTTGTTAATTGTACAATTTAAATGGTTGTACTAATTCAGAAACCTTCGCAGGCGGGCGCAGAACAACTCACCAAAGTTTTATCGCAATCAGCTGAACGGTATAGGAATGCATACGACACAAACAAACAAACATTCATTTTTATATATATATAGATTGTCTTCATTATCTGTTCATTGTGATTTGTATACCGCTATTACTTTATATTTCATTTATTTTGTTGACTTGTTATTATTCCCGGAGTGATGATTTGATTACTCAAATGGCTTTGAGTAATTTTCCAGGTTCCCTAGTTTGTTTCTAGGGTTAGTCGCATCTTTATATTTTGGTTTGGTTGCTAAGTGTATGAGCCTTGGTGATCTCATTCCCACCATAGTGTATGTGGGTTCCAAGGACAGTTAAGATCTACCTGCTAATTCCTGGTGGTGCTTCCATTCCTTAAAGAGGCTTTCTGTTTGGTTGCCTACCCTGGGAATACTCTAGTACTAGTTTTTATATAATCCTTTTGGTCTCCTTATTTTATTTATAGGGTTACTCGTATCTTTAATTTTTGGTTTAGTTGCTCAGTATATGAGCCTTAAATCATCTCATGCCCACCATAGTGTATATGGGTTCCAAGGATGGCTGAGATCTACCTGATCATTCCTGGTGGTGCTTCCATCCCTTAAAGAGACTTTCATTTTTGATGATTACTTTTGGTTTGAGCTAGTGTACTAGTTTTTTTCCTTCGTTGTTTTTTTTTCTTCTCCCTATTATGTTCTTTATTTTCCTATTTTTTAAATTTTCTCTAGTAGCCCTGTTGTTTTTAAAAATTCATTATCTTCTGCACTTTGATGGAGTATATTTGGGTCTACCAGGGCCAGGGGTATGGGAAATGTTAAGTATTTTAGGCACTGTATATTTTTTGTCTGCTTGTTGCAAGTGAGTTTTGTAATTTATTATGGCCTTACTTGACAGGTACTGCTGTGATTGGAGGTTATGGTCAGTCACCATGAGACTTTACCAAAACATTCAAGTAGTTGGATTAATAATATCTATTGATATAGCTGTACTGATGATTATACATGTACATTGGAAACTCACTCCAGATATAGCTGTACTGATGATTATACCTGTACTTTGGAAACTTACTCCAGATATAGCTGTACTGATGATTATACCTGTACATTGGAAACTTACTCCAGATATACATGTACTGATGATTATACCTGTACATTGGAAACATGCTCCAGATATAGCTGTACTGATGATTATACCTGTACATAACTCAATCCAGATATAGCTGTACTGATGATTATACCTGTACTTTGGAAACTTACTCCATATATAGCTGTACTGATGATTATACCTGTTCATTGGAAACTTACTCCAGATATAGCTGTACTGATGATTATACCTGTACATTGGAAACTTACTCCAGATATAGCTGTACTGATGATTATACCTGTACATTGGAAACTTACTCCAGATATAGCTGTACTGATGAGTATACATGTACATTGGAAACTCAATCCAGATATAGCTGTACTGATGATTATACCTGTACATTGGAAACTTACTCCAGATATAGCTGTACTGATGATTATACATGTACATTGGAAAATCACTCCAGATATAGCTTTGTGAAGATGGAGTATCCTCTCCATTAAAAATATTATTTTGTGATACAGTACAACTGACATGGGAGTGGTAGGATTTGGCATTAAAAAAAACATGGCACTCTTATTATTCTTTTGCTTTCCATAAATGGATGTTGATGCTGACAGAAATTCTAATAGTAAGGTTCCTTGCTGTTAAGTTTAAGGAAGTTCTGCTCCAACATAGAGCTCATTTTCACCATTGCATTAACTGGCTGAAGATGGGTCAAAGCATACAAGGAAATACTTATGATAGATTAAGATCATTATAAGTCTGCCAAAGTGGATAAAAACTGCAGTAACAAAGTTAATAGAACATTGGACTAATTATACAAGAATTGTGGGCTTGATAACCACCCAGTCCAGCCTAGGTCAGCTGACTCAGTGTGACATTGAGAAAGGCAGATAGCTTCCATTTCCTCATTGCCAGTCATGTGTTAAAGCTGCTGTCAAAACCAACAAACCAAAATAAACCATTATGGCCAGTAGTTAGAATAACCTGTCTGACTGATAGAGCCATTACTTTTGCATTTTGCATACTCTGAAACAGTAAGAATGACATATTCAGGACTCAATCAGTAAGATGATAGATATGATTCAGGACTCTCAATCAGTAAGAATGACATGATTTAGGGCTCTCAAAAAGTGTGAATGCTGGATATGATTCAGGACTCTTAAATAGTAAGAATGACAGACTCAGGACTCTCAGTCAGTAAGATGACATATGATTCAGGACTCTCAAACAGTAAGAATGACATGATTTAGGGCTCTCAAAAAGTGTGAATGCTGGATATGATTCAGGACTCTTAAATAGTAAGAATGACAGACTCAGGACTCTCAGTCAGTAAGATGACATATGATTCAGGGCTCTCAAACAGTAAGAATGACATGATTTAGGGCTCTCAAAAAGTGTGAATGCTGGATATGATTCAGGACTCTTAAATAGTAAGAATGACAGACTCAGGACTCTCAGTCAGTATGATGACATATGATTCAGGACTCTCAAACAGTAAAGTTGACATTGATTCAGGATTCACACAAACAGTAAGATGACAAATGATTCAGGACTCTCAAACAGTAAAATGACAGATATGCTTTGGGACTCTCAAACAGTAACAATGACATGATTCAGGGCTATCAAACAGTAAGAATGACATGATACAGGGCTCTCAAAAAGTAAAAATGACATGATTCAGGACTCTCAAACAATAAGAATGACATGATTCAAGACTCTCACAAACAGTAAGATGACATATGATTCAAGACTCAAACAGTAAAATGACAGATATGATTTGGGACTCTCAAACAGTAAGAATGACATGATTCAGGACTCTCAGACAGTAAGAATGACATGATTCAGGACTCTCAGACAGTAAGAATGACATGATTCAGGACTGGACTGTCAAACAGTCAGAATAACATGATTCAGGACTCACAAACAGTAAGAATGACATGATACAGGGCTCTCAAACAGTAAAGATGACATGATACGGGCTATCAAACAGTAAGAAAAAAGGTATACCACTGTTCTTTACATACCCTGGTTTTCACTATGATGAAGTTTGGTATTGTCACATTATAAGGAGAAAGAGCTATCAAGAAAAATGGAACTAAAAATGTCACCTGAATAACATCTAAGTAAGATGTCTTGTCCCCATTCCATTTTTTGTCATGCATTTATATCATGATATGAACAAACACAATATATAGGCCTACCATGTGACCCCCAGTAATCACTGTGGCACAGGCAACAGTTCATAGCCAACTCAAGGGGTGGCAAGCAAAATGTAGGGACCATGTCTTTTCAATGTCCAGATGTGTCACAATGAAAAAGGAATTATGCCCAACCTAAAACTGATTAAAGTGTCATAAATCTAAAAAAAAATGAAAAGCAAGGCCATCATAAGATTGCTAGGGTTTCCCAAAAGTTAAACAAGCCAAACTAGATGAACTAGTTATATTTTGATGGCAATCAGATTGTTTTACATTGCTACATGTTGCAAGGAAAAATCCCCATTATACTATTTTCTTTTAAAAAATACGTTTTGACTCAACCATACATTAGGCTTTGAAAGCACTGTCATATTATAAAGCAGCTCTGTTTGAGTGTTCAGTCATATCTGTGTCCTAATATTCAATACATTATGGTAGCTGGACAAGTAGATAGAACAATATTTGTATAGAAATTTAAATACAGTAAATTTAATCTTAATTTCACTCTGAAATGGATTACAGCAGGCCAGCCCACACTGCAGAATAATTGTCCCATATTTCTCCAAAACTTTTGAGATATTAAAAGGTTGTCAAATTAGGTTTGCAAAACTTTCCTAATTTAAAAGGAATTCTGACAATTGATGAAATTAGTTTTTTTTTTAAAAATGGCTTTAGTCTTAATTCAAAATTTTTAGTATAGCTGTAATTTGTTTAGAAATGTTAGTGCTGGTATTGCGGTGGCATCTGCAAGTTTGTCACAATCTTTCAAACCAATCTAGATATAAGTTGTATGGTCTGATTTCATTGAATTTATTCCAGGAACTAGAGGTTTGGTTGAGGACTTTTTGAAATATGACAGAGCCTACATCATAATGACTGTAGTGGTGATTTGGAATGAACAAGTTTGCATTTTGCATAAAAATTATTTTTGCCACTTCTATTTAGAGTTAAATTGATGCCATATAATGAATGACGCTTTAAGAGAGACTTTAAAATGTGTTTGGTCATCAAAATCTACTTTCTCACCAAATGCATCACTAAAAAAAAGATGCGGATAAAAATGAAGAAATTTAAATTATTCATTGTTTTTTAAAGTCTCAGTATTTAAATATTCCAGTTTGTATATCATCCATTTTGAAGCATGCAGCGATCTTTTTCACACACAGGTTGTTCCTCTTATTTCTTTGGAACATTACTGGCCTATATATTTGTTTTACTGCTGATATCAAAGCTTTATAACTCAGATTGGGAATTTGTATAACTTGATATCAGATATGGATTACATTATATTTTCCTCTCGCAAATTGTGGGTATAAACAATATACTAGAGACTGGGACTGCATTGTTTCTTTTGACTGTTCACTGTTGATCTTCTATGCTTCAGAGATACTTTAACTTCCGTGTAAGTTTAAATTTGAAAGTCTCTAGGAACCACACCAATGAGGGCAACAACATTAACAGCATTTTAATACAAACTGGAGTATGTTTCTCTAGATTATATTACATTATGTTGTTTGATATATTGTTTTGACATTTCAGACAGATGTTTTACTTGTTAGAACTACTAATTTATTTCATAGTTTTCTTCAGAACATATATTCATCAGTGATTTTTAATTTTAAAAAATGAGATAATGGATGATCGACTTACACATGCCCAGTATTTCTAGAACTGATCTCTAACAGAATACTCCCAAGTTCAACAGACATGATTGTAAACAGTTTTTTGGATGCCATCAAAGATTATATACTCTATGGATAATTTTACTCCAAAGATTCACTGATCTTTTAATGTTGCAGTTAGAAATCTTTGGCTAATAATTTTGAGGTTGCATTGCACCAAAATATTAGAAAAAAGTATTATTGCAGTATGGTAGGAGAAATAAGGTAGATGAGAGCATTCTTGAGGCCTACCACACCTTCACATCAGTATTATACAGTAATCAAAAGCACATTAAGCAGTCACTAGATGACATCTCCACTTAGCTTGTTCAACCCACTACCATTGTTGCTTCTTGATGTGTAGGTATGAAATGCCCTAAGTGTCATCATCAAACTCCTCAGATGCTAGAATTTTCCCCCAGATTTTTTTTTAATGTCTGCTTGACAGACAGACAGTCAAAAATTAGTGACTTGTACAAAATGTTTAGTTTATTCCATTTTTTGTTAATTACAAAATGTTTTGCAAGAAAAGATGAATATAATGGAAAATATATCGGATTCATGAAGGTCCACACTTAATATCACATAGAACATCCTTTGAGAAAGCTTTAAAAATATCTTTGTTAAAGAAACTCTATGACCCACATAAATTTGCCTCATGGAAATTGATTCTTTTGGTAAGCAGTATGAGGTAGGTGGAATGAGTGTACCTTGAATATTAAGGAAAACTCACATTGCTTGCTAATTAAATTAAAAAATTTCTCTTAAAACTGTATTTAAAAAAATTAAAAGCATGTAAACCAGTGTATTTTGCTACTTTACCTGACAGCATGTTTTCACCAGAATGTTTATTATATCTAGGTGGTTCTAAATGAAGATGGTGTCAGTTTTGATATCAGATATGGTTGCCACAATTAGCAGAAAATCTTGTCACTAATTCTCCTGAATTGATTGTCATACATACATGACATTTTAACCAAAAGTCTGTTAACAATGACGAGTTTGTCCAAAATTAAATTTTGCTGATCTTTAATCCAATCAGGTTATAGCAATGGCTAATTTGGAAATCTTTAATCATTTAAGAATATCAGAGCTGGTTTCAATACTCTGTTGTAGCTGGATGGGGTGGGTGGCAGCTACATTGGGGAATTAGCTGGTAGAACTAACAAACAAACAGCTAGGTTACCATTTTCTTTAATTCAAATTCAAACTCTCACCCTAGCCAGTAGTAGTAGTATTTAAGGTTTTACGTGAAACCGGCCACAAAGGGTCATATTTTCACTATTTTACACTACCAATTAATATGGTAGTGATTTAGATTTTCCCCGTGGGGCCAGTTCTCCTCTGGTAAATATATAAGCCTAGAGGGACTTCACTGGAGACAACTGATATCATATTTCTTTACTGGCTTGAATTGTTTCTATTACATAGATCTGTGTTTCCTACATTAAACTAAACATTTTATATCTCACTAAAGAGTTGTCTAGAAGTTGATTTAAAAAAATATAAATGATTATAATATATCTGATCAGACTCACACTCACTTTCAACCTCTTCCTCTAAATACAAATGTTAAATAAATGGGGTTTAATTGTAAAGGTTGACAAAGATTGTCAGAGTTCAATTATAAACTATCTATTTCTTTAAAATCTATATCAGAGATATTCTTGCTAATTAGAGAAACATAACCTAATATATTTTCTCTAATATTATAATCATTTTCAAAATCTAAAACTAATTGTAAGTTCTGTAAATAATAATTTAATTAATTTGCAAAAACACAAATGCCTGTTTTCACTAGACTTAAATCAAAATGATTAATGTCCTCAAGGTCATGGGGTGAGTGTACTGTAAAGATTCTGCTTGTATTGTTTTAGAAGGAAACTGGAAAACAGTCCCTACTACAACTCACCAATCAAAACTAGAAATAGTTTTATCTTGAAATCCTTGAATTTCATTTTAGACCTTAGAGCATCAGTCAATTGAAGGAATTTTTGCATTATTACCTGATTTAGTGCACAACTTTGAAATTAAAACTTGTTTCAGAATGCCATAGCAAATGGATAAGACCACAGAAAATCAGTCATAATGCCATGCAAAAGTCAATAAAGAGATGCATTTGGTGTATTTAGAAATAATTAAAGCTTGTGATGTCATAAAATAAACTGGCATCTCTCACAGGAATGATGTGATTAATGCACGATATCAGTATCAGTACATTATCTTAGTTTTTTAAATATTAATAATCACTTTTCATTAGTAACCACTTTTCTTTAGTAACCACTTTTCATTAGTAACCACTTTTCTTTACTAACCACTTTTCATTAGTAACCACTTTTCTTTACTAACCACTTTCATTAGTAACCACTTTTCATTAGTAATCACTTTTCATTAGTAACCACTTTCATTAGTAACCACTTTTCATTAGTAATCACTTTTCATTAGTAACCACTTTTCTTTGGTAACCACTTTTCATTAGTAACCACTTTTCATTAGTAGCCACTTTTTTTAAAGACCAACAAATTTGATAACTATATACTCTTTATAAGTCAGGTCTAACACAAACTGCATAGATCCTGATATGCCAATGCATAATGCATCAGAGGATCACTCTATATTGTTTGTTCTACTGATTACTCCTAACATACTGCATTGACCCAGATTTGCCATTGCATTATGCACTAGTAGATCTAGGTATATGCAATCAGCAAGGCCCTGAGTGGCCAAGTGGTCTAAAGTGCTCACTGTTATGGATCACTGCCATCTCACCTCTGTCTGCATGGGTTCGATTCAGCCAATGTGGGTATGTGAGAAAGCTTGCCAGTAGCTTATTGTGGGTCAGTGGTTCTTTCCGGGGTTTTCCCAGGTTCTTCCTCCACCATTAATACTGGCCGCCATGTATAGCCTATCTCGTGCTGAAAAATGATGTTAAACACTACAACAACATATGCAGTTTGCAATTGGACCTGACTTATAAGCAAGTGTAGATGGTACCTATTGGAAACTGTAGATAGTTTAACAGGACCACTCAAATTATTGATGATATTGCATTTGAGAACAAAGAACGAAGGCATGAGAATTATGTTTGACTTTGATATGGCTTTGAAATGCTCTCATCTACATGACTTTTCAACACATATGAATAACAGAAGTTAAGGATATCCTTGCATCTATTCTGAACATATTTTAGGTAACCATTTGCCTGTACAGATCCCATATTTAGGTTCACTTTAAAGGTAATTGCTCAAGTCATGTTCCATTCTCTCAACTGTTATATAATGGCTCCTTAATTAAGTTCGTGTTCTAAGGTAATTTTTCTTTCCCATCATAGTTTAAGTACTGAAACTATTCCTATTGATGTGTTTTCAATTGCAATCATTACTTTTAATTATTTGCTAATTAAAGTGTTCTGAACATCAAATAATTTAAACATCACTTTACTCTTTGTGCATCTACAGTTATATTCTTCATCATGACTGTTCAATTATCTTGTGCCTTTTGAGAGGGAAACGGAGAGATTTTGGTCCAGACTTTAATGTTTTTATTAGTACTTGTAAAGTTGCCGATATTTTGTCAACACTTCAGTGTAACAGAACTTTAAAAAGCCAATCTTGATTTATCTCCCATGGCTTAAAAAAAACATTAAGAGTGCCTTTCAGTGTACTATTCCAAATGACAATGCATGCCTCATGTTGTTTAACTTATATAACATTGACACTTGATTGGTATCTTTTTATGAATGTCCCTGATCTCACTTGGATATCTTTCTTTTGAAAATAAAGATATTGATTGCATTTGTCATATTAATTGCAGTTATGTATATTTCATTATTAGATAAAGACAGCATGGAATTTTGAAGAAGTGAAATCAAATTACTACCTTGACTTGTAATACATGGGTGACAGGTTTAATAAGCTCTTAAGCCTACCTGCCTTTTGTCCTTAGCTCCCATTTCCTCAGCAAGATGTAGCTAATAAGTTTCTCAAAGTGCCATTAAAAACCAACCAACTGCTAAATACTTGATTTTCTCTTGCTATATGATACATTGGACAGGAATTGAGTTGTCACCTATATCTGTCTGTAAGTGCTGTAATTATGTTGTACAGCAGGAGGTCAGCAGCTGATTATGGTACTTGTGGTATATTTCTGCTAACTATCCTTGTTGAGCAATAAATATATCTCCTCCACCTATAAAACTTTAATCATGTTACTTTCAGCCCTACTCAAAATCTTTTCTTCAATTTAACCGATCTTTTAAAGTGAAATGTGAAGCTATCTCCATTTCAGTTGTAAGGTTGGGAACCTTCCATACAAAGTTTACGTAATGACCAAAATAAGCAAACACAGGATGTCCCTTTTTTTAAAATTTTTTTTAAAATCTGAAACCAACTGAGAAGTTATGATTACTGCTAAAATCAAATAATTATATCATATATCAGTAACATTGGCTCACCTGGGGATTGAAAAACGAGTGAAAATGTCTAATACTTCAAACCCCCACATGGAATATGTCCTTGAAGTCTGTCATCTTGTCTAAAATATTGGATCAACCATGATATTAGAATGCCAACATTCTTTCTCTAATTTAGTGAATCAAAGTATTATATTCTTATGCCCCTCCCACTTATGAAGTTTTAATTGAAAGAGATTGTAATTACACTGACCAAAGTAACATTTTTCATGACTAATATTCCATTGCTTTGTACTAGAGCCGATGTCACACCATGTATGGGGTAGTTGCAGAAATGTGTTTAGTCATGACATGTACAGGGTATTACAGTACATCAGTGCTCATTTGATGTTAAATAGAAGAGAGGAAACTGTTCAGTAAAATTTTAAATTAACTGAAACTTCAAATAAGATCTTAACTAGTTGGTATGCTTTGCAAATGATGTCCACTTTAGTCAATTGAACACTTTAAACATAACTTGAAATAACCTGGTCACTGTATTATGACATTATTGATTTGATCAGGTCACTGTATTATGACATCATTGACATGACCTGGTTGGTTACTGTATTATAACATCATTGATATGACCAGGTCACTGTATTATGATATCATTGATATGACCAGGTCACAGTATTATGGCATCATTTAATGTGACCAGGTCACAGTATTATGACATCACTGATGTGACCTGGTCACTCTATTATGACATCACTGATGTGACATGGTCACTATTATGACATCACTGATGTGATCTGATCACTGTATTATGACAGCACTGGTGTAATCTGGTGACTGTATTATGACATCATTGATGTGATCAGGTCACTGTATTATGACATCATTGATATGACCTGGTCACTGTATTATGGCATCACTGATGACCTGGTCACAGTGTTATGACATCACTGGCTTTATCTGGTCACAGTAATATGACATCATTGATATGACCAGGTCACTGTATTATGACATCATTGATGTGACCTGGTCACTGTATTATCACTGATGTGACCTGGTCACTGTATTATGACATCATTGATATGACCTGATCACTGTTTTATGACATCAGTTATGTGACCTGGTCACTGTATTATGACATCACTGATGTGACCTGGTCACTGTATTATGACATGTGATATCATTTGTTATCTATGTGCATTACAGTACTTTTAACTGGGAGAAACCTTATGTCTGTTCATGTTGTTCCAACATCTTATTACATAAAAAAGAATAAAGTTGCGTATTAAGTTTTAAATTTTTTATAAAATTTTAATGACAGTTCTGTGAAAGAAATTTCCAACTAGAAGAGATACATGGACATGCTAAACTAAGGTCAGTATTGGTTTAAAAAGAAATTGAGGTACCTGTGTTCAATTTATTAAAAACAAAAGCATACCTCCAAGCAAATGTGTATTTAATTCTATCAAAATATGTAGAACTTTGGAGGTGACCTCTCTTCTTCCACATTCATTCCTCATGTAGGTAAGAGAATTTATTTTTTATTGCAAAACAAATTAATTCCACGCATCCCAAACATTATGTGTAGCAAGTTTCATCAAATTCCAACTATAGTTCCTGAGTTATGGGCTTGATCAATAAACTTTAACACTGGGCTGATGATCCTGACAATGATGCAGTTGATGACATTAACACCACTTTTTTTTCTCAACCCACAAACGACCAAACATAAACATATAAGTCATGAGGCTATTTATGTAAAATGCATATGCATATATCCAATATAGACCAAAGCTGAGAATTAATGAGAATAAATTGTGTTCAGTTATTTAGACAAAAAGTCAATTAAATAATCTGACAATTTACTGGTAAGATTTATTCATTTAAATTAAAGAGGGAGGAAATACAATGAACAAGACAGGAGAAGAAATCAGGACTGTCTTTTCAAACCAATAAAATCATGCCTTGATGCAAAAATATGTGAACCAGATCCCTAAAAGATGTACACAAAAGAGATCATCTTGATTAACTTTGATTTTAATTGCTGGGTAAATTGACTTTACAGGTGGCAGAAGTCAATTAAATTTCTTGAGGTCAGCATCAACAGTTTTAGATTAAGCAGGTCATAGATTTACGGGTCAAAATCAATGGGGTAAAAATCTATACATGTGCAGGTGTTCGGTCAGAGCCAGGTCAAACTATCCAATTCAGTAAGGCTTAAAAGCCTCCATTAAATCTGAAGACAAAACATCAATCTTGATAGAATTTCAGTGGAAATACTCAAATGTACAAATTAATGGTTCTTGTGGTGTTTGTTTTGAAAATAAGCATTTAGAAACTATTTTTTGTTTGTGTAATATGTCCTAGTGGTGATGTTGGTTGATTTAATTAGTTAAATTACTAAAACGTCCATTGATCCCCTTATTCTGAAGGAAACCAGGTAACTTTATAATTCATCTTATCCATCAATCCTAAGGAATGTTTATTCTTAACTTTAACCGTTTTCATATGCAACTAATTTTTGGCAGCTTTTAATATATTAGAAAAAGACATTCTGTTTTTCAAAGTACAGGAGTTTATTTTTTAAACTAGTTTAACTGCTATGATCTCAACATATTAACATTAGGTTGTGTAACTGAGGTACATATGACATTACTCCACAATAGTCCATTGTCAAAGCTTATGACTGCGCTTCTAATGGTTATCTCTCAACAACTTTTCATGACAGGCAGTGTAACAGAAAATAACTTTAACAGTCATCAGAATGTCTTACATATTTATTTTATGTAAATCAATCTGTCACCATTTCATGAAGAAAATAGCTGTTTATCAAGATATAAAGCACAAAATTTTTGTATAAATATACATTTGGTAAAATAATGTTTAAGAGAAGTGATGGGTGGGGGTAGAAAAATTAATTGCCCAGTAGACTGGAGCACATAAAACTTAAAACTGGGCAATCAAGGGACTTAAATGAATATGTTTGCCATGGTACAAAATCAATAGGGTGGATGGATTCTCTACAGACAGAATAAAAATAGGGACTTTTTTCACATTATGGTTTCAGTATTTTGAATTTTTGAGTGATCACTCTTTAAATTTAAATTACTTTTAATTTGAAATCAGCAAACCAGGTTTTTCAGTGTGTATGTCCGATGGTAACATTGTATCGTGAAAAGTTTTCTATCCATTGAGTACATACATACTTGTTGATATATCAGGTGTACAAAATATCTATAATTTTGCCATACTTGTTGTATTACAGTATAAAATATCATCCTTCAGGCCTACAATGTAACAACAACAACAAATTGTAACCAGAAATACAGGTAGCAAAGAAATTTATTAGTCACACAGAATCTTCATGGCAAGCCAGCCAGCCCCCCACCCCACCCCCACCCCATGTATTAATGCAATTTTTGAGCCTTGCCATTGCTTTAAAAATCTTATTGATATTTGTTACTGATGTGACATATCATGTACACTAAATTATACCTTTGTTTAATTATTGTAGAGTATGTCACTATTTTGTGTAATAATTTAAAAAAACTTATTATTCTGTGATTGCAGGAGTAAGAACTATCAGAATTCACCTGCTAAACTAATGTAACCTTATGGTAAATTACAATACTGGCATTGCCCTTTTGAGAAACCTCTCAATGCATAATTGATTAATTGCTGATGCAGAAATAGCTCTGCCTTATTAACAAAGAAATTTATTTAAAAATCAATGCCTTTATTTTTTCAAGCACTTCATTAAAAGTACAATGAAATATCAATATACACTGGAACTTTCATGTGTTACGAGTCTATGCTCTTTCAAAAAGTAACAGAAAGAGTGAAGACTACAAGCTTTGTAAAATTTAACAAATAATTTATTTCATTAGAAGATCAAGTGAAAAATAAGAAAAAAAAAGCTTATATTTTTATGAATCAAATCCAAAAATAATCTAAGAATTAAAAAAATAGAAGTCCTAGTAGTAAATAGTCCTGAATGAAACTGAGTTTGAATCACAATGAAATTCAAAATGGAAGATGATGTCTGTTGTAATATGTGCAGTGCTGTTTTGTCAACAGTTTCTTGTTAAATCACAGAAAATATTATTCCTATTTTGAATTCCGTATAAATTTCAGAAACTGTATTTGTTGAAGAATTTTGTAGGAGCACTGATGTATTTCCAGGGAAAACAATAACTAGAAATTCAAATAATTTGAAGAAAATGAAATAGTTAGCCCAAACTGGAACAACATAAAACAACTTGACTTTTCAAGTGTTAAGGCATGACTGACTTCTTGTCATGAGTTATTAGACTAACTAAAATGCAAAACAGAATGTCCAGACGGGGGTCAAGAGTTCATCTTTCCGGAAGGAATAGAAGTTTGTTACATGATAATTATCAATTGTCCAGGCCTTGACTTAACTTAATAATTCTTACTCTGAGAAAGAATTTTAATATTTGTTTTAAAAAGTTGGTTTCCAAAACTGTCACTGGTTCTGAATGAAGATCAGAAACTAGATACAGTGTTTCTATTATTAGGTGTTTATCAATGATTTTTTTTAAAAAAAGGTCAGGTCAAACAGTACTGAGCTTAATTCTTAAAAAAATCAAGTCCAGTAAACAATATTACATTACAATAACATGTAATGGAATTTTTAAAAAGTTAAAACTAACAAACAAATTAAATTACATATACATAACATGAAATTGGAATATAAATTTTCAGAGCTGTAGTGACAAGACAGATGACAAGCTTTAAGCTTGGTTGTTGTTATCTAACATCTATCCAAAGCAATAATAAATTTGTTGCATGCATTTTAACAGGGTGTAAGGAATAATTGTATAAGCTTCAGAAAGTCAATATTTATGTTGGTTTTGCCAAAAGAAATACAGTGATCATGGGAGTTGAACCACAGAGTACAC
The DNA here is from genome assembly GCA_030141615.1 of Unio pictorum. Lineage (NCBI taxonomy): Eukaryota > Metazoa > Mollusca > Bivalvia > Unionida > Unionidae > Unio > Unio pictorum. The sequence continues at coordinate 10,517,800 of JARLTB010000101.1, read as the reverse complement.
CCTGCCATATGACCAAGCCGCTAATAACATTCATTGGCTGCCTAAGACAGTTCTGATATGTTTATTTATTGGCATTGCTCTTTATATGTATTTCTGTATTGTTTAGATAAATGTGCATCTGTTGGTGCATTTTTACCTACTTTTGATTTATCACAGAGTGTGAGAAAGAAAATCTCACAGAGTTTGGATCATCTCACACTCTCAATCCCTAATTTCTCACAGAATAACAAGAGATTGAGTATGTTAATTCAGTTTTTTCTTGTTGATATTTTTTGACCAGAATAAAATCTTGCAGTTATTGATGTCATAATTTAATGTAAACTAGTCATGATTTTGTGTATATTCCACACAATCTGCAACTTGATAACATATGGTAGAAGTGAACTCAAAGGAATTAACAAATTCTCAAACTCTACCAATCCACCACCAGCTGTCACTCAGTTTCTTTATGTAAAATTGCACTGGTCTTATCAAGGTAAATCTATGATCTCTTATGTAATGACACCTGCATTTTATTTTCAAGGTCATGTAATATGCATACTTATATACAGCATATAAAAACTGTTTTAAAAAAAGATATCTTTTGGTTTTTACAGAAAATGCTAAGCTAATGAGTTGTTATATCACAGTTTTGGCAATTCATCATTCAGTTTTCATTTTACATCAGTGCAAATGGATGATCTTTGGGAAAGAAGGTCTTTTTTTAAACATACTGATATCTCACATAACATTTTCTCAGAAATATACTTGAAAGCTACCTTTTCTGTGCAAGCTTTGAACGATGTTTCCATGCATGAATTTTTTCAAATATTATTTCTGTCATCAAAATGTTTTATTTGGTTCATCCTAATGCTATTTCCTTGCACTGTGTAACCTTAACTTGAAAAATCACAAAATCTTTTGCTTGCATTCATGAAATTGCACAAACATCAAAACTGTTATCATCAAATTTTATATAGAATTCCAGCAGATAACACAATTTTGCACATGCCAAACAATATAACTTATATCATGCATCCAGACAAGAGATTTTAGCTCTGTGTAATGTTACTGTCATGAAATGAATGATTACCATTGAAAGGTTTTGTTGTTCTTCAAATGTTGGTTTTCTAAATTACAGTAGGATTCATTCTTTTATGCACTATATATGCATGTAAAATATGTTGAAAGCATATATTGTCCAACATGTGACCTTTTTAAAGAACATTTTCATTTTTAACATTATTTGATTATGGGATACGTATTTTAGCCAATCAAGAGCTTTAACTTTATGGAATAGGGTCAGTTGATTGAGTGAAACAGATATCCCAATCAAATGAGAACTTTTTCTGATTTCCATTTTTGTCTGATTCATCAACTACATTTGCTGCAGCTGTTCATCTTAATCTGGTCTTATTTGCTTTTTGTTAACTATTATATTTTGATGATACATGTATTTCACAAAGTCTTGAATGATTTTTGTGATGACATTTTATAAACATAAATGACTTAGAATATGCATTCAATAAACTTGCTAGTCTCCCACTTTTCATAAAATTGCCTGATTTTTATTTAGCATGAGTCTTTTTCCCAGTGATTTTGTATTCCTGTAAAAGAAATTGTTTGTAAAAATAAATACAAATAAAGCAATAATAATTACAGTATTTGTTGTTTTGATTGTTAAAAATATTTTTAAAATGGCCAATTGTGTGTACAGGAAATCTCGAATCACCTCCAAACATCTATCTGGTGTGTTGATTGGTTGATAAAAATTTGTTAATCCAATCAAATTTATTATCATAAACCCACTCTGGTTTCCTTCTCTTAGGTAAATAGTTCTCAGAAACTCAGTATCCAATTCAATGTGTAATGTTCACCCAAATATTTATTTGCGATTTGGGAACAAGAAATCCAGAGATTTTATATACAAATGCAAAGATCTTGAGATGCAGCTTAAAAAAGCAAGGGAATCCAGCTTTTATCCAGTGTTTTGGTAGGCCTTTGCATAAAAAATTCAACATATTAAACATATTAAACCAGATACCAGTTAATGTTAAGCATACTAAATTCCTGTCTGTTGAGATTTTCCAGTTTCCATTGATTCAACATATTCACAAAATAATGTTTTATTGTTTTACCAACCAGTGATTCATATACCCTGACTATTCAAAAAAAAAAATGTGCTTGACAGAAATCATTAATTTTGATTGGCTGCTTGATAAATGGCATATTTTTATGGTAATATTTTAGACTTAACATTTTGGTAGACAATAAAAAAAATGGTTTCTGAATATCTGAATTGCTTACTGTATATACATATAAGTTATGTCTTGCAGCAAACAACATAGAAACTGAATTGCTATTGCATAATGTGCTGACAGATTTGTGTCTTTGCTGTTGCATAAAATGCTGACAGATTTGTGTCTGTGCTGTTGCATAATGTGCTGACAGATTTGTGTCTATGCCATTGCATTATGTGCTGACAGATTTGTGTCTATGCTGTTGCATAATGTGCTGTCATACCAGAGACTGATAAACATGGTACTAACAGCTGCCTCTTTAGGCGTACAGCATTAAGAGGTTAATTTTAGGACTGATCATCCCGGGTGGGACATCATGCTACATGTCTATGGCATAATGCCCTAGTGCTAGACCTCACTTTAAACTGTCACACTGCAGATATCTTAGTGATATGACTGAAATATTGTTACAGCTACGTTAAAAGTCCAAATCACATGTAACATGAAATTCAGTCTTTAATATGATTTGTCTGCATATTTCATGAACTCGACCACATATTGTGACTGAAAAAAACAGGTTTAGGACTTAAGGCAAACATCTAAAGAAATGTCCTTGATTTTAATTTTTGTTCTGAGCAGATATATAGACATTTTAGAATTTTAGCTTGAGTTTTGGTTTCTAGCTGACATTGTTTTGAAATTAAAACCCTTTGTTTAAAGCACACTCAAGTGAAATACAGAATGTTTTTTATATATGTGAGATATGTTAAAAAAATTATGAGATGTCCTTCATACGGAGGTGTCTGCTATGGAAGGTTTTACTCTATAAGGCTTAAGCTCCTGGTATGCAGTAAGTGGGTGAGAATCATCTAATCCATCTTAATAACTTTGTTCATGGGAGCCATAAAACAGGACAGCCTTATTGGGTGTGTGTTTGTGTGATTTCGATTTTTTAAAGTAGCTTTTACAATTTTTCAGTCATATCACTGCAATGTCTGCAGTGTGGCTGTTTACAGTGATGTCTAGCACTGGGGTATCATGCTGCAGACATGTAGCATGATGTCCCACCCAGTCATATAATCCTGACTCTAAGCAGACCAGTCCTAATGCTAAACTCTTAATGCTGAGCACCAAGTGAGGCAGCTGTTTGTACCATTTTTGTAAGTCTTTGGTATGACTTGGCTGGGGATCAAACCCACAATGCTCTAACGGCTAGGCCACTGGAGCGGTCAGACAGCCTTATTGGTGTGCTTGGTTTATATTGAGTTCTTTTATATATATATATTATTATTATTTGTATTGAAATGGGATTAATGACCATGCTCACCTTATAGAAAGGGACTGCCTAATAATTTGGGAGGGTTGTATTAAGTCATACTATATTTACATTATGAAATTCCCAGTTAACAAGCATAACCTTATGAGATTTGGTCACAACTACATGTGCATATTGTACATGTAGATGTTGAATTGTTGGACTAAATTGAAAATTGCATGCTTGTAGAAATTCATTGATTTACAGCATATTAGATCAAAAATAGAAAACTCATAAATTAAAAGACAGGTATTAAAGAAAGTTGAACACTGAATAAAATCCACATCAGTATTGGAGGAATTGTCAAGGCTTTTATTTTGGTAACGATATGCAATGTAACTTAATCCTAACATAAATGGCTCATGTATGTAGTCATTTCAAATACACAGATTCATGATAATTTTAAATACATGTACATATCTAAGATTCAATTTGTACAGTTAATTATTATACATGTATGAATATAAACTAATCAAGCTAAAACTGTTAGCTTTGACTGAGTCAAGGATACATATAAAATGTATTCTAATATGAAAATGGAAGTATAAAGTATATTGGGGAAATGTATTACATGGGCAGTGAATGACTCACTTCTTGATTGTTTCCTAATTAAACAACAGACACCTGCAATTGTTATATAAAGTTTGCACTTTAAGAGTGCACCCTGTCAGAAATTCTAACAGCTTTCTCCAAGTGTCTGTTGACTTGTAGTCAGTCAACAGTGACCAGTATAGTAATTGACAAGTCATAGTTCTCAAAACAATAACTCATTAGTTAATTGTGTGCCTTACTTAATCAAGCATTGTCATTTTATGTAGGTATGGATTTTGTTTTTGATAACTTAATTGGAGGACTTAATATTTTGCAAATGATTGGAAATCTGCTCAGTAAGCAATGAAAAGCATGTTGTCCTCAGATGTCTTCAAGACTATCCCTGTCAATTTTACCACCTAAATAGTGGTGTGTAATTTGAGATTTGGGGGAGGTCTCACATTCAGTGAATACCACCTGCGTAGCAGATAAAAAGTCAAAGTTTTCTTTTTCTTTGCCTGTTAGATGTATATTCTAAAATTCTGCTTATTCCAGAAACCATTAGACCCTGCTTCTCTAGAACAGATTTTAAATTAAACTTTTCTTAACACCAACTGGAATATGTCACTACCTACCATGTGCATTGTTTAAACACTTTCTTTCTTTTTAAAATGTTTAAGACCAGTTTATAGCCAGTGTCACTAAACTGGTTAGATAATAACAGATAACATTAACCATTGTGTTACACCGTGACCAGCTTTTTTACACTAAACTTGTGATAAAAAAGACACAGACTTTTCACTTTTATTATCAGATCAACTGCTAAGTAACTAAAATTCCTTTCATATTTCACTGTTTTCTTATTGATACTTAAATCTGAAATTGCATCCATTTTCACCTTTTTGTTCATAATGATGCTTAAATCTGAAATTACATCCATTTATCATTAATATTTCATAATGTGTAAATATGAAATTCCATTCATTTTGCACCTTTTTTTAATTATGATGCTTAAATCTGAAATTCCATTCATTTTTCAACTTTTTTGTCATGATACTTAAATTTAAAACTCCATCCATTTTTCACCTTTATTAAATATTGATACTTAATTCTGCAATGGGTTCAAAAGCTCATTAACCAGAGTCATGAGTCAATTCATATATTTATGTATATATCAAGGACAAACATTGCACAAGTTCAATTGTATGCCTCTGGTTTGCGTTGCTTTTTGTTTTTCTTGGTTAATGTATTGATGGCATTATCATGCCTAAGATATTAGAGCCATTCCCATTGACACACAGCGACACTAGCCTGGCCAGGTTGGGTTTTGAACCTACATTCAAGTCTGATGACCTACCAACTGAACTTTCTATAGATTCTAATCATTGTGATTCCTATTTTCTATAACACTATGTTTACTTGATGTTCTATCAGTAAAATTCATGTTTTAGGTGAGAATAAACTTTTCTCTGGTTTCTTAATCGTTAAAAAATTTGAGAAAGAAATGTCTAAATTAAAGTTTTAGCTATTATTGGATGCTATATCAAACTTCAGGAGTACCAAACTCTCATTTCAGGAAATGTTTACTTTTCTTTCCCAGCAGAACAATTGTAAGAAATAAGATACTGTACTGATATCTATTGAATGGTTTAAAAAACACAACTTGTAAACATTTCGTTTATAGAATGGTTTAAAAAACAACTTGTAAACATTTCATTTATAGAATGGTTTAAAAAAAACAACTTGTAAACATTTCGTTTATAGAATGGTTTAAAAAACAACTTGTAAACATTTCAACTTGTAAACATTTTATTCTAGAAGCATTTAGAAGCTTATAGTGAAGGCTTATCTGTTGCTAAATTTTTCCAGATTTAAGGAAAACAGTGAAAACAATGACACTAAATTCAGATTGGACTGTCAGCCGTATTCTGACAACACTATTCATGCACTACAAGGCACTTCAGTAAAAGGTAGTTCTATTTTTATCAGAAGTGGTTATGGTAATAAATCCCATTCAAAATGTTATATATATATATATATATATATATATATATATATATATATATATATATATATATATATATATATATATATATATATATATATATATATATGGCTGTTATTAACAGTATTAATGATGTGAAAAAGTTCTGTAAATATAGATATCGTTTGTGGTTATTGTCTTGTGATTTTAAGAGTTTTCAAAATTCAAGCAAAAACTGCAAATGTTGGCCTAGTAATGTGATATTAAAATAAATGATCCTTTTAAAAAACAGAAAGAAAACATGCAAAACTTCTAATATTAAAAATGTCCAATTTTCTGTTTGCAATGACATTTTTTTTTGGATAGAACAATTTTAGACAATCATTATTAAATGATGACCTTTATTGTGCTACTTTGTGAAGATTGAAAAGTATAACATGCAGGTATTCTAATACAGCTTAACACAGTGTTGTAATAGTGTAAGTACAAGTGGCATATATACTTGGCACTTCATTATTTATTCAATTTGTGCCTGAACTTTCTGTCTATAAGCCACAGTTAACTATAGGATAGCTTCCATGCTACACTTACCAAGAAGAGTATCATGTTATGGGGCTTTTGTTTTTTGTAAAATTCCTTGCTCTTCCTGCCAATTATTTGGTAGCTCTTCCATTGACTAAGCCCCCACATGGACAGGAAGAAATTTGTCCCATAGTGGGGGAGAGAATCTTGAATCATCACACAGTTAGAAGTAAATTCACAGCCTAGTGGGGGATAACTGAAAAGACAATTATGGAGTTATCGTGTACCATCATTGTCTTTCAGTTATTAGCTCAGGTTTCAGACAAATTTGGAACAAATTTATTGCTTTTATTTCTTCTCTCAAGGGGTCTGTCTGTAAATACTATAGATAAGGTGATATTAATAATTCTATGTAGTCTATAGTTATTTCCAGAAAAGGCAAGTGATGATATATTCTGAATGAAGTAAACTATTTGCTTTTGTATATCTTATATATACAACTGCTTTCCACACAAAATATCATGTTTATTTTGATCAGTCTGCTTGTTGTTTTTTTATATGAGTAATGCCTGAATTTAATTATTTTTGCAAGTATTCAAGAGTGAACATCATAATCATTGTTGGCCTGACTGCAAAACACAAAACATTGTTTCTTTAGTTTACATTATTTCAACCAAAATTAGAATTAAGTCTAAAATATTGACATTTCTTAATTGACCCCGTAAAGATGTAGTTGTAAAGTTGAGGTTACTCACACATAACATAGTGACAGTTGTGGCTTGAAAAATGGCATTAAAGACAACAACAACAACAGCTGTGGCTTGAATGCATGACCATCACGGTGTGAAAATATCTGTGCATGTGCTTCTTTGTTTATGTACAAGTATTATTTCAAATTAGTTTTGAAATATTTTGGACTTTACTATTTTTCAGTGAAGTTTATAACAAAATTAAAATTAATTCTGGTCACAGTTTATCAGATATTTTGAACTAATGTCAATTAGCATAATGCATTCTAGGTAGTTTGTGCTGGACTCGTCTGAAGTCATAGAGAACTTAAGTTTTAACATTGTACCTATTTTGGCCAATGGAATTATCAATAAGATTGGCACAGAAATTTATTTTTCTACAATTTGTAACAGCTTCATCATCAGCATATCCAGAACTCTGTAAAGGAGTTGGGGTGTATCCCCACTGAAATTTGAAGGAAAAAAATGGACATTTGCATAGTGTTTTAAAAAGGTATACATATCATAAGATGAGAATGTAAGTTTGTCCAAACCTATTGGAATTATATTTAGCTTATCTGGCTGTAAGGCCAGTTGAGCTTTTAGTATTGTCCTTTTGTCCTTCTTGTGTCAACTTACTCTGGTGGCCTAAATAGTTAAAGCAACTGCCTTGGATATGAACCTCATACCAAAGATGCATAAAAATGGTACTAGCAGCTGCCTTGCTTGGTGCTCAGTTTTAAAAGGTTAGTGTTAGGACTGGTTGGCCTAGTGTAAGGATAATGTGACTGGTTGGGACAAATGTTTTTTTAAAACCCAATATACCTTCAGCTTGAAAGCTACTTAATAGAATGTTACCAAATTTAACAGAAAACATGATATCTTAAGGGACTTTCATATATATTAGAAATGATGCCAATCCCAGATTAATTATGGTGGTCATTACTAAAATAATTGATAAACAATTTATTTGAAAAAGAGATTAACAGAATTTGAACAACTCTAAGATGAAGCAATCCTAGTTTAGTGGTCTCTGAATATTTAGTAAATGGTGGATGTACTATCAAATGACTGTGATGGTATACAAAGCTGGAGAAATCTTTTAACAATTACTTTTATAAGTAATCAATAGATTTGCAAGAAATTTAAATAGAATCAAGCTACTGATCCAGATACTTTGATTGTCAGGTGAGCCATTTCATACCTGCTTCAGTCTCTTGTTCTTCTTTGCATGCAAATTGCAAAATTTTAGAGTTAATAGCAAAAACAAGACAGTTGTTTCCTTTCTTATCAGACATATGATTTTTTAAAAACTTTTCACCAACAATTGCAAAGTTTATAAGATGCACTTTCACCCACTATGCTGAACAATATGTGAATGCATGTTGATTTTTCTTTACACAGCCTTCTTTACTAAGTCTTCAATTGCAATATGCATTAAATTGTGTATTAGAAGAGATGTTATCAAATAAACAATATAATTTTAGGCTTTATTTGTGTTTGTGCCAAAAGAATTTCAGTCATTTCTTCAAGAAGATGGAGTCTAGAACAAAATATATCACAGCAAAAGTCACAGCGAACAAGTACATTTCTTATCTTTTTTTTTTTATATGCAGATTATCTCCCTTATTGCTGTTTGTATTTTAATTCCTTTACACTTTACAGAATTTCACATAAATTTGTACTGCACAGTGATCTGTTGTTTGAAACACCTGCAAGCTATTAACTTCTACCCACCTTTGAGAATGTGAACAGTTACAAGGCTTGGACATGGGTTTTGAGTTGTCTCCCTTGATTTACCTCCCCATTATTTTTCCTGGGAAATTGAATGCAGTCCAAACTGTTGGGCATAATCATGAAAGGTATTTCACATCTGTAACACCTGTGCGCTATCATTGCCTACCTAAGTGTGGGAAATATGTTGATTTCAATTTGGTCTGACATATGACAGATAGGGGGGTGTGATGCCCCTGTTATTAACATGGCACTCTAACTGCCATTTAAACTTCAACAAAGATTGTATTTCAGCCAGCATTTCAATGGGAACATCTTTCACAAGTAGCTCCTGAATAATGTACCTGAAGGAGCAAACTAATTACCTACCTATACATTATTTTCCCTGACAACCTCTTATCCATCAGATTTACTTTAATTGTGAAATTTACACAATGCTTATATCAGGTATTCAAGGCACTTTTGTGGTAATTAGAAATAGAACAGAGCCATTATCAGGCTGTGTTTTTTTTTCCTTCTCATTATTTGTAAAGAACTAATCATTATTACCTGTAATTATGCATGATTTTTTATATAAAAATTCCAGATGTTTGCCCCTTATCTTCAAAACAGAATCATACCATTTGGGCCTTGATGATATTCTTTAAACTCCAGATATTTTTTATCTATATTTTCTCCCTTTTTGATATCTTTGCTATTTTATCTATGACATAATATATTATTTCTCAAGTTTTTTTGCTCAGCGTTGTTGAAGAACTAATAAAGACAATCACATTACTTATAATATCATACTAACAAAGACAATCACATTACTTATAGTATCATACTAACAAAGACAATCACATTACTTACAGTATCATACTAACAAAGACAATCACATTACTTACAGTATCATACTAACAAAGACAATCACATTACTTACAGTATCATACTAATAAAGACAATCACATTACTTATAGTATCATACTAACAAAGACAATCACATTACTTACAGTATCATACTAACAAAGACAATCACATTACTTACAGTATCATACTAACAAAGACAATCACATTACTTACAGTATCATACTAACAAAGACAATCACATTACTTACAGTATCATACTAACAAAGACAATCACATTACTTATAGTATCATACTAACAAAGACAATCACATTACTTATAGTATCATACTAACAAAGACAATCACATTACTTACAGTATCATACTAACAAAGACAATCACATTACTTATAGTATCATACTAACAAAGACAATCACATTACTTACAGTATCATACTAATAAAGACAATCACATTACTTTGAGTATCATACTAATAAAGACAATCACATTACTTACAGTATCATACTAACAAAGACAATCACATTACTTACAGTATCATACTAACAAAGACAATCACATTACTTACAGTATCATACTAACAAAGACAATCACATTACTTACAGTATCATACTAACAAAGACAATCACATTACTTACAGTATCATACTAACAAAGACAATCACATTACTTATAGTATCATACTAACAAAGACAATCACATTACTTATAGTATCATACTAACAAAGACAATCACATTACTTACAGTATCATACTAACAAAGACAATCACATTACTTATAGTATCATACTAACAAAGACAATCACATTACTTACAGTATCATACTAACAAAGACAATCACATTACTTACAGTATCATACTAACAAAGACAATCACATTACTTATAGTATCATACTAACAAAGACAATCACATTACTTACAGTATCATACTAATAAAGACAATCACATTACTTTGAGTATCATACTAATAAAGACAATCACATTACTTAAGAGTTCCTTTCTAATACATGTATATCAATGGTTATTCATAACATTCTTTTAAAAATGATGATACAGGTTTGTTTCACATTGATTTAACAACATGCATGTGATTTTTAGAAGAAAATATATGCTTTAGACTTGAATGTAATTATGACTTTCTTCATATGTATTTAATATTCGCATTTGTCATCCCCCTTTAGAAAGGTCACCTGTATTATAAGGCCGCTTTCCTGCTGCAATAGGGGTAGCCTTATAAGAGGGGGACTGCTGTAAAGACAATCACATTACTTAGAGTACCTTACTAATAAAGACAATCACATTACATAGAGTACTGTACTTATAAAGATAATCACATTACTTAGAATATCATACTAAAAAAGACAATCACATGTAGAATACTGTACTAATAAAGACAATCGGATTACTTATAATACTGTACTAATAAAGACAATCACATTACATAGAGTACTGTACTTATAAAGATAATCACATTACTTAGAATATCATACTAAAAAAGACAATCACATGTAGAATACTGTACTAATAAAGACAATCGGATTACTTATAATACTGTACTAATAAAGACAATCACATTACATAGAATACCGTACTAATTAAGATAATCACATTGCTTAGAATACCGTACTAATTAAGACAAAGACACTTAGAATACTGTACTAATTAAGACAATCACATTACTTAGAATACCATGCTAACAAAAACATAATGTAGAATACTATAATAATAAAGACAATCACATTACTTATAATACCGTACTAATTAAGACAATCATATTACTTAGAATACTAATTAAGACAATCACATTACTTAGAATATTGTACTAATTTAGACAATCACATTACTTGGAGTACTGTACTAATAAAGACAATCACATTACTTAGAATATCATACTAATAAAGACAATAACATTATGTAGAATACTGTACTAATAAAGACAATCACATTACTTAGAATATGATACTAATTAAGACAATCACATTACTTAGAGTGCTGTACTAATTAAGACAATCACATTACATGTACTTTCAAGCCAAGTTCCTTATATGCTCACTTATTATGAAACTACACAAACCCAGATAGCACTTTTGCTTAATGCATCAGTAGATCTGGGTCTGTGTAGTTTGTTAGGAGTAGAACTATACCCTGATCTGTTGTGCAGTATGTAATGGCAAAGCAGGGTCCATGTTATTTACGGTTGGTTTCAGCTTATAAGTGTGTATATACAATTAATGCAGTCTAAAATATGAAATAGATCAAACATTTCAGTCTTATCTTTCTCTAGTTACATAGGTCATAAGTATAATCTCTCATTATTGATGAACTTTGATAGCTTATGGTATTAGAGGTGCTACATTTTTTAGATTTTCACTGCAGAGATTAATTTTGGTATTTTCTGGCAGCAAGTTCATAAGCTTTATATATGTGTAAATGTTGATATGGTTTTAGATAGAACCTGTTTGCATTTACACACACACACACACACACACACACACACACACACATTATAATTACTGATTTGTAACTTGTTATAAACTTTTAAATTATTTGAGCATTGATAAAATCTGTAAACAATTTTTGGGTAGAAAATAATTACTCTTGATTTTATTATTTATTTGAAATAAAAAAAAATTGCTATCAAAATTTAAATTTCTAGTCTACGAGATTACAAGTTCTTTGTTTGAAAAACAAGAGTTTATTGCTCTTGACCATTTTCAAATTTGGTGTATTTAGTGTATTGCCTGTTTTTCCATACACTTTTTTTTAAGAGGTGTATGTGAATACTGGTCAAGGCATTAATATTCTGATTTTCTTTAGAGCCTAAAATATTCACATTTTAAATTTAAAATCTTTATCATAAAATGTCGTAATTTATTTTACATTTATTTTGTAATGTTGATATTATTACAGTCAAAATCTTTATGAAGCTATTTGTGTACAAATAATTTCCCAGTTTTATAAGACCTGGGAATATAGGCATGCAGAGAGAAATATTCCAATTAGCTATCAATTTTGGATGAAGTCGCTTGTGAAATTACGAAAATAGCCCATACTGTGTTGTGTGTGACCCTCTGATCTATTCCATAAATATTTTGAAAGGGAATTCTTGCTTACCAAAATTTTGTTTATCCTACTTTTATGTTTTGACATTATGTTTGCCCAGATGTTAGCATTCGAGACCATGTTGAAGTTGCATGTTGTGTATATGACCCGTGGATATCCATGTACACTTTGAAGAAAAGATAATTAAATAATGCATACAAAAACCTGATTTACTACCATACAGTTCTGTGGCAGGTTTGATTGACAGCGTACTTCTGTGCCACCTTAAATCAACTACGGCACTTATTTTGTTGACCTTTTCTTTTCATTCATATTTTTTATGACCTCTGCAGACATGGTTGCTTTTTTTTCCTCCGTGAAAGATTCGTCACCGACCTTTCTTGTTGGTAGAAATGAACATTCATAGAATAGTCTGTGTATGTATGTATGTATGTATGTATGTATGTATGTATGTATGTGTGTGTGTGTGTGTGTGTGTGTGTGTATGTGTGTGTGTGTGTGTGTTATCCTCGATCAGCTTATGACACAGACAAATCAGAAAGGCCTCACCCTAGCTATCAACAGGATTTCAAGATTTCGTGGGAGGTAACACAACTTGTCATTGAAATCATTTTTTTCCAGCAGGATTTTTCCCTTCATAGCACATATAGTTTTACATATCTGAATAAAGTTACACTTTTTCCAATTATAGAGGAATTCCAGCTATTATTTCCAAATTATTGACCCCTTTGTTCATTCTGCTTGTGGGTTTCACTCCATGTATCAGTAGGGGGTAAGGCTTGACATATCTACGAAAGTAAAGTCGTTGGCGGGGCTTTGAACTTTCGCTTTGTGAGGCATTTAATTTCTCTTTCTGTCGACCTATTACTAGGAAAGCACTTATCTGTATCAACAAGCACCTGTACATTGAAATTAACAACTACTATTGTCAGACTAACATTTTATCAACCCAGAAAATTAGACTGCCTCAATTAATCTTTTTTTCAAAAAATATACTTTAGAATTTCAGTCTTAAATAGGATAGGTCTCGTAAGGAAGTATGAAACTGCTGCCTGTCAAAATCATATTTGAAATGAGAATGAAAGGATATTTTGTGCTGTGAATTATTTCAGAAATGTCCCCATAATTTGGCCATGTCATTTAATGTGATGATATGTTTGCTTATGCATAGGTTTAAGTTTGCAAATCATTGATGTTCAAAGAAAAGAAAATCATTGATTTTTATATAGGGGTTTTAACTTTCTGTCTGTCAGAGGGCTCGATGAAAACATCTTTAGGAGACCTCGTATGAATGACATATTTTGACAGCAGTAGGTTCCCTAATCGTTGTGCCCTGGATGTCTTATGGTGTCTGCGGCTCTGCGATAGTTATCATATGGTATTTTCTTACATAACTATATGAACCTACTGAATAACATGGTCAGCTGTTACGTTATGTAACTCAGGGCAGGAATATCAGACCCGCTTGTACCGTTTCTTGTATTTTTTATATTAAAAAAAAAGAAGATATTTACGACCTTTATTCAGCGGTAAAGAGAATAACTAAAGTCACCAGCTGTTATAACAGGGGTGAAAACTAAACCTGATTTACGATTTTTGTGCTTCCTTTAGGACTTACAAATTATATAGATGGTATTTTCAGAACATTTTTTGAAAGTTGGTTTTATAAACGAAACAGTTTAAGGTGCTATCTTGCAATTGGAGATCTGCATAGTTTGGTTAGACTTGAAATAATGGTTTAAGGAAATATTAAGTGATATAATTTTTAAAAGAACTTAAAATCTTTGAGTTTAAAAAAAAAAATGCCACGCCATTGATTAGTTCACTCATGTCAATTATTGTTCTGCATGCGATTGTAAAGACAATATTGTGCAGATACTGTAAATGTAGTCATTATTAGATTAGCAGGGTTTCCAAAGATTCCAATAAATATAGTCATTCCTAGATCAAAGGGGTTTACAAAGATTACTGGTAAACTGGAAGATTATTTGCAGGTGAAATTGAAAAACTATTTTATCATTTGTTGTGCTTACTTGTGCATCCATGCGGAAAGTGACATGATAACATAATTTTGGAAGGAGTTAAATCACAACAGAAGTCAATATTAGCGGTAAAGCTGTGGACAGCAGGTATTTTGTCGTTTCTTTTTTTTTTAAATTTATGGATGCCGATGGTGGCATGAAACTATTATATTTATCTTTCTCGTCACTGTTGTTGGTACAAGAAAAAAAAGAATTTGAAAAAAAACTGAAAATAAATCTAGACTGTATACTCAAATTTTAAGATATTTCTTAACTATAAAATAAAAGATCTTCTCGTGTACAAATAGCAGCCACTTGCAAACTCGATAAGATAAAAAGACTAACCAACGTTAAGGCTTTGGTATTAAATGATGTTAGTGATAAAACTCGTTGCTGCATTATCTTAAAGCTATGACTGGACTATTTGGCTTGAGCCTAAAACTTGTATGGAAGGGTCAGTTCAGAGACCATGGTACGAGATACGTTACCTCATTCATGTAAAATAGTTGTCTCATTTACTCGCACGTGTGAAGGTTAAGCATACAGCCATCTCGTTTTTACTAGAACGTTAATTGATTATTTCATTTCACGGTTTATTAGGCAGACGTCTTTGTGCGCTTGCTTTCACAGTTTTACCCTTGAAAAGGAAAATATATATATATATATCTGGTGACTTCACACTCACAATTTGATTGACTGCTTCTAAGCCAATAATTTATTTTTTTTTAGCTGTTAAACTATTAATGATAGGCATGCTACAGGAAGTCAAAACAGCCTTTGTGATATAATTTTTTTTAATTAAAAATGACATATTTTTAGGGCATAATTTGATTTAATGAACTATTCTCAAAATAACCGACAAAACTGTTAAGTTGTTTGTAATTTGTGTACAGCTTTTGAGTTAGTTATAATTGAGTAATAATGCATCTCTAGCATAACAGTCGCATCAAAGTTATTTTTAATCCCTAGCACTTTTATTTCTGTTCTAAACATTAGAGCATTTAAACTGCTCTTATGTAAATTAATTGGTCGGGAATTTTTAATAATGCATTTTGTATGATATGGTAGAGTTGTTCTTTATACATACATAATACATACACACACACACACACACACACACACACACACACACACACACACACATACATACATACATACATACATACATACATACATACATACATACATACATACTGGATTTAAAGAAACTTTATATATCTAATTGGTTGTTAGGGTGGCAGGAAAAATAGGACACTTACCGTTAAAAGGACACTTTTGGAACAAAAACAAAGCAGCATTTTGTTTTGCAGTGAATGATGATGATGAATAAGGAATTTCATCTTTTGAAAGTAGACATCTATTAAAGTAAAGTATGTTTATTCAACATTAAATGAACAGAATAAAAGGGAATATACATTAAAATAACAGTTTCAGGAAAATTGGGGAGGGTACTACACCCTTTTATTCTTATCTAGCAGCATTGCAATTGAAGTTACACTTTCCAGAATAAACAAAATTATATTTAGATTGTGGAGTTTTTATGTAAAGTGGTAGCATTACAAAAATAAATTTGAGTTCATCAAAAAATGGATACACTTTTTAGTAGTAAAAAAAAATATCTGAGGCAGTTAAAGCCATGATAAACTATCAGAAGTTATACGAGTTTTGTGATATCATAACATTCGGTTTATAATAGTGACAGAGAGAGTTAGATTTAAATGGTGATGAAGTGGCTATCTTTAAATTTAGGCTTTTATTTTACTGAAACACTTCTTCCAAATAATTTGCCCTGAAGAAGAAAAAAAAAATGACACAGATCTGACCACCAAGATGTCTATGCTGCATGAACAAGTTTGATAACTTTGTGTCATGGCAACACTCGCTATTTTTTATAAAAATTTTGTATAGATAATTGAGATTGTGATGACAGTGTCGCGCGCGCCTGTGTGTGTGAATTTTGACTACTTTTTTATTATCTAGCTGTTTATTTAAACAAGTTGATAGTCAGCACTTGTATTGATTTCAAGGTGGAAGGTATTGATTTAGGTTTTTATCTGTAATGGGTTGTGATCATGATAATAAAGCAAGTATGAAAAGTTTCTGTTTATATCAATACCAGTCTCTGGACATATTTGAGTGTGTGAGGGTACGAGTTAGATTTCTGACATAGCTTTAGCAATTTTTCAGTCATATCGCTACAATGTCTGCAATGTGGCAGTTTATGTAGCATGATGTCCCACCCAGTCACATCATCCTGACACCAGGCCAACTAGTCCTAACACTAACCTCTTAATGCTGAGCGCCAAGCGAGGCAGCTGTTAGTACCACTTTTGCAAGTCTTTGGTAAGAGTAAGACTCGGCCGGGTCTCAAACTCACGATTTCCAACATCCGAGGCGGACGCTCTAACCACTAGGCCACCGGAACACTAGGCCACCGGAACTGTCAGTATATATTTGAAGAATACATTGAACGATGCCAGTACAGTGACTTGGGTTTTTGAACGTCAATGGCCTGTGAATACAGCAGTTCAGAATAATATTAATCTTGCATTGGAATTTAGTATGTGGATATATCTTGACAGTATTTGAGAAGGGTTCAGTGATCTTATGGCCATAATATCAGTCTCAGGATCAAATACCCACCCATGACATTGGTAGGGTATATAGTGTTACCCTTGCCCATCGGTCTGTTGATCACACCTTGGGTAACTATTTTCTTTTAAGTCGCTTCAGGTAATATGGTGGGGCATCTGTGTTCACTGAACACATTTCAAGTTGTTACCAAAGTTGTTATGTTGGAGTTTCTCAAGGATATCTAACTTGATGTTAATGTTCAGGAGTTTTTAAAAAAAAAGAAAAAGATTAAAATGAGAAAATAAATAGACATATTATGGATTCATTCAAATTCTTATTTTTCAGAAAAGAATTAGTCTCTCTGAGGGACTCTTGTTTTCAACAGGCAAATGTTTAAAAAAAAATTGAAGGTGTTAATGTTATATTGGTAAGGTCTACATACAAACAACATAGTGTGTGTGTGTGTGTGTGTGTGTGTGTGTGTGTGTGTGATTAGATTTTTAAGATAGCTTTTACAATATTTCAGGCATATTGCTTCAATGTCTGCAGTGTGGCAATTTATAGTGATGTCTAGTCACAAACAACTTAGACATTATATGATGCTGCATAATGTACCAGCAGATCGTAGTGTTGATTGCTTTACTGATTACTCCAGGTAAGCGACACAGACCCAGATATACTGGTGAATTATGTGATGACATAATTTATTGTTGTTTGTTTTCCCGATTACTCCAAACAAGTTACACAGACCCATATCTGCTGGTGAATTATGTGATAGCAGATCTATGTGTTGTTTGTTTTCCCGATTACTCCAAGCAAGCTACACAGACCCAATCTACTGGTGAATTATATAATAGCAGATCCGAGTCTGTGCAGTTTTCAGTTGAATCCCATTTATAAGCGAGTGTATTTGGTAATTAATGGCTGTTCACTTTTGTAAATATCGATTTTACTGGTTTTTGGGACACTTTTATGTGAAAACTTGTGTATTATTATTATTACTTTCTCTTCAGGTGTCAGAGAACCAAATCGTCAAAATGTATGTATTATTATTACTTTCTCTTCAGGTGTCTGAGAACCGAATTGTCACGTGCAGTGATGATGGCAGTATACGCATCTGGGACATGTATGACCCCCGGGAAAACATGAAGAGCAAAGAAAATGTTGTATAGTGATAGCAAAGAAATTGTAAACTGATGGTATACCTGTGATTTAGTAAAAGAAACCACAAAGTGTGTGTGTACCACTTTTGCACTTGAAATGGAACTGAGAGGTAAACATTCACTGTTTACTGATTAACTAATGATCGTCATAATTCGCCAGCTTACCAGTACATTCTTTATTCTAGTATCACACAAATCATTCTGTGGAAGATTAAATCTTTAATCTTTTAGACACATACAGGTATGAAATCCAACATCCATTCCAATTAGTCTTGCTTTATATACTATTATTATTGACAAACTATATGGATATTATTACAAAAATCCTTCTTTTGTTTTTTCCTTTCTGTGCAAAACCCCTTAAAACCACATTATCTTATTTTTTGCCAAAAGTTAATTTTATTCATTAATTTTGTCCAGGTGCTGCAACTTTGTGTATGTTTTTGAAGCTTTGTCTCATTGTAATGTATTTGCAATTGCAGGCTATAATACTTGTAATAGTTTAAAATATTCTGGATTAGTATGTACATTTTCTGTGGGGATTACAAGTGATTCTTTAACAAGAGAACATTACCCTGTAATGGAGGATCTAATAATGAGAAATAGATAGATATATTTTGTTACTGGCAGTTGATACTGATATATTCATAATATCACATGTATTTGTTGTGTGTGTCCACGTACTAAACAGAAAGAGTTCAGAATTGCCGTATCTTTTTGACATTGTATGGTTACATTTTGTACTGACATGTATACAATCGTTTGTACACAATTAGTTCTCAATATTATTGCTGCATTTTGGTCACTGCATGTCAGGAATTTTAGTATTCTTAGACCTATTTTGTACACATCTTTATGCTTATATAAACAGTGCATGCCTTACCTACTTGTTTATGATCAGCAGATCAGGGTCTATATTGTTTGTTCTTCTGATTACTCCTGACATACTGCATAGACCCAGATCTGCTAGCACTTTATAAGATGGCCAATCTGGGCCTTTCCTGTTGGTTCCAACTTATAAGCAAGTACATATGGTAGTCTTTTGATTGCATTTATTTCTTATTCTTATGTTATCAAGAAAATAACAAGTAGCTTTTAATAACACTTTATTGTTAAAGATGGTTTCTTTTGTTTTTACAGCTGATTGTAATGATTGTTTTTAAAAATATGCTAAATTCTCTCCATGAATCCTTTTTTTTGTAGGCAAGTAAACATAAAAGTAGTTTTTGCATCAAATTCCAGGTGCATTGCTTGCCATTGGTAAGTTAAAAACTTAGATGTTAGGAGGCTTTTTTAGTTTAAGGCATAATATTGTATTTATTTATTTGTGATTTAGGCTCTTACTAGCAGATATATTTTTTTATCACGGTATATTATCATCGATTTTTTGAGCTATATTATAGCCAATTTTCAAGGTTTATTGTGATCAATTTTAAAGGTAGATCATGACCAATTTTCCAAGGTATATTGTGATCAATTTTTTCAAGGTATATTATGACCAGTTTTTGAAGCTTTTTTATAATTAATTTTTCATGGTATGCTGTGACCACTTTTTCAAAGTATATTATGACCAATTTTTCAAGGTATATTATAACCAATTTTTCAAGGTATATTGTGGCCAATTTTTTCAAAGTACGCCTCTCCCTCAATTATCTCCCTAGATAACATGCACACATCGTGTTCCATAAATATAGATCACACTATAAGCAAAGATGATAGTTATCGAGGGGCCTCCAAAAAATCCGCTAGACATTCAGAGAAATGCAGGGTTTGGTAGTGGTAGTGGTGGGAAATGGCTTTTGAATGACTGAATCTTTGTTCTATAATGTTATCGAGAATAAATGTCAATAAAACTTTATTACTGTCTTTATTCTGTGATTCTCTTAGTTAAATGAAATTTTAAGATATAAATCGCATGTGATCATATTGTCTTTCAAAGTGATGGTATTGGTGCTTTGCTGTGATGCGTGTTACAGATTTCTGTTTATTTCTGTGCCTGTTCTTTTTTAAATTGTACTTTTTTTGTACAGTTATATATCCTATGCTGTTTAATGTTCAATATGCTCATGAATAAACACTGACAAAAAAGGAAGAAACATCCACTGTTTTGTATCAAAGTGTTTTCCTGTGATAGAATTGTTCCAAACTATATTTTCTTACTTAGAGTTCTGTATAGAAATGTTAAAATGCATTTATATTTTTCTTAAGTGATGTTATAATTTACTTTTTATTATATAGTGGACTTTGTTGTAGGAGAAAGTATAGTGGCATGCAAAAACACTTGAAATGTCTTCATATTAACTTTTACTCTCAAATACTTAAGGCATAGAAATATAATGGTGGCGTTGTTACATTTAGGTTCTTATAAAACATAACAAGAAAGATTGAAGACAACAAGTTTTCTAAAATTTAACAACTAGATTTTTTCCCTAGAAAAAAGGTAATTAATGAGCAAATGAGTAAATAATGAACAAAAAGAACTTAGTTTTACAAATCAGATCCCAAAATAATCCAAGAATTAAAAAATAGAAGTCCTAGTAATACAAAGTCTTAAGGAGTTTGAATCCCAATGAAATCCCAAAAATGGAAGGTAATGATGTATTCTATGGTTAGCATTGTACTGATGTGTAAACAGTTCTTTGTTGAATCAGAGAAAATAATATTACAGTGTTTAAATTCTTTGTAAATTTCTGAAAAATAACAAATCCAGTAAATAAAATTACATTACAATAGCATGTAATGGAATAAAATATAGTTTTTTTATATAAAAAAAACAACAAACAAAAAAATTAAACTAAATTCAATCACTATAAATTAATTCAAATATACATAACAATGCACACGTGATGTTTTTATGTTAAATTACAGGTGCAGTGATGTGCTTACATTTGGATTAAACTTTATAAAGACTGATGAATTTTCTAGGATGTGATCTTGGGGAAGACATTTGTAAAACTTGAACTAAGCCTGAATTTAACCCACAGAATTTAAGACTGTTATTTACATTTAAGTTTGTAAACTTCTAATCTGATTGGATAAAATGTATGCCTCACTTAAAATCAGATGTCTTAAATTTAGACTTAAGACTTATGTTGGTGAAATTAAGGTCTGGCCTCATACTTTTAAAATGTTTTATGTCTGTAAATTGAATGCAAGCTTAAAGTTTAAAACAAGCAACATTCTGTAAATTTCAGTTTTAAATAAAGTTAGAAAATTATTGTTTTTTCTTGCTTGGATTTTTCTTTTTTCAAGCTGTGTTTTATTGATATTGAGGTATTTCAAAATCAAGTATCATAACATGTGAACTATACGTTTAAGCTCAAGGTTTATGCTAAGAAAAACTTTTGAGGATAATTTATAAAAGGTGAAGAAACCATCTTTTATAAATCATCACGAGAAGGGACACTTTTGTATTGAAAATGCAGATTGACAATAAAACTTATTGATACATAGCACTTTCCAGTGGCTTTTTTTTCTTTGTTCCTGTTGGTATCAGCGCTAATTGTTTGTATTAAATTCGTTTTATTGACACAGTCGCATGCATTGTCATCAGACTTGTTGTTATGCATATAAGTACCAGACATGTCATCAGACTTGTTGTTATGCATATAAGTACCAGACATGTCATCAGACTTGTTGTTATGCATATAAGTATCAGATATGTCATCCGACTTGTTGTTATGCATATAAGTACCAGACATGTCATCCGACTTGTTGTTATGCATATAAGTACCAGACATGTCATCCGACTTGTTGTTATGCATATAAGTACCAGACATGTCATCCGACTTGTTGTTATGCATATAAGTACCAGACATGTCATCCGACTTGTTGTTATGCATATAAGTATCAGATATGTCATCTGACTTGTTGTTATGCATATAAGTATCAGCCATGTCATCCGACTTGTTGTTATGCATATAAGTACCAGACATGTCATCCGACTTGTTGTTATGCATATAAGTACCAGACATGTCATCCGACTTGTTGTTATGCATATAAGTACCAGACATGCCATCCGACTTGTTGTTATGCATATAAGTACCAGTCATGCAAAATAATAATTATTGTAATAAATTATTGTATAAACTCACTGTCAATAAGCTTCCTGCTCAGAACACAACTAGCAACCATGATTTGTAGGCAAATGAATGCATTTGATACCACTATGAATGGGGGGGGGGGCGGCCGAGTGGTCTAAAGCACAGATCACTGCAATCTCACCTCTGTCTGCATGGGTTCGAGTCTCAGATTTGGCCAATGTGGGTATGTGAGAAAGCTTCCCAGTAGCTTCTCATGGGTTGGTAGTTCTTTCCGTTTTTTTTTTCCAGATTCTTCCTCCACCATTAATACTGGCCGTCATGTATAGCCTATTGTGTACTGAAAAATGGCTTTAAACCCTACAACAACAACAGCCACTATGAATGACTGCATCACAAAAACTGATGTAAACACCACTGACCTTGATTTATACCTCTGTAAACCAGACTAAAGTACATATCACTAACAGCCATTGTAATCCATAATGCATGGGATAAATGAAGTCTTGGTCTATTATACTACCAATAGATAACCATTTTCCCAATTTGATTGTCATTATTAAAGATTGGTGATCTGATAAAAATGATGAAATCTAGGCTTACAGTTACAAAGGGCATGATGGTAAAGTGCTACATGTGGACAATCCTACAGACATCAAAACAACATTTGACACAGACATTACCAGCCTTGAGCAATAATTACAGGCCTTCAGCAATCTGAATCTACCCACAGCCAGGATACAATTTAAACTTATTTTGGACCAGGTATAGTTGTATTTCCACATTCCAATGCAGTCATTGAAAAGATATCTTCCATTCTGAAAAAAAATTCAGGCTGACTGCAGAGAAAATTTGGGTCCAGTAACAGTAAAAAATCTTTTAAGTGTTAAAATCAACAACCACCAGTATAACCAGGCAATAATCTCCTAAGAAATGCTATTATTCTGGTACTTTTATTTTTATTTAATTTACATTGTTTGGTAGGTTTTGTTTATTTAATTGATTTTAAGGGTTATGTAACATTGAGTTCCTTGTCTACCTGGAAAGTAATGCAAGTGTCATGAGTGTTCATCACTATGTTGGCATGCTTCACAGAGTAAAAACTCTTATCAACCAAGACTTCTGAAATTTTGTTTGAAGCTAATTGCTTTCAAAATCAGCCTCAAAAATCAATCACACTCGAACACTAGTCTGAGAAATGTTATCATGCTTTGCATTCTATTTATGCTGATAATCTGACTTCAAAGTAATGTCGCAGCAGTTAACAAACTTGTCATTCTAGGCAATAATATGTAATAACTTTTACACACATCTAGTATCTGTTTGATTTACCTATAATGGGTTGTTCCACTTCCTAATCCTACCAATGCAAATTAGCAAAATGGGCTCACCCACTGCAGCCTTCAAAGGCATCTCAAAAGCTATTGTTGGCCAGTAAAGTAATATGTGAAATGGTGGTTTATACCTGACCTCTTTGCCTTTAATTGTCGCTATTTAAACTGTCGCAGGGATACTTTTACATCAGCTCCAGTTATGACTTTTAACTGTTTATGTATGCTACATTTTGTTTAAGATTACTAAAAATTGTGTTGTCTCGAAACACAACTGTGTCATATTGTTTTGTGAATACAAAATCATATTTTTAGCATGACATGCTGTACTTTAATCTGATAAAAATCAGATCTGAATTTCACATAGGACAGTGGTTATCTGATTTAGATTACACCATGTTATGGCAGGTGTGTCAACATTTCAAAAATACATTTACACATATCATCAGCATGATCAAAGTTTCCTCAGGCAATTTTTTGTTGTTGACAAGCCTGACATAGAATACAGGACAGGCCCAGTATAAAATTAGAGGGGCTCCAGGTGTCATCCTTTAAGGCATTTCGAGCACTGGTATTGTGCTGGTGCGCCGTTAAAATTCAATCAAACAAACAAACAAACATCGACCTTGTCTAAATAAATGCTTGGATTGTTTTGGAAATTAATTGTTTCCCACATCCTGGCTTTTCTTTTGTGTTATAGTTTTTTTTTTTATAATCTTGTTTGTCAAGAAATTATTCATTCATACTATATGATCTTGATGCAGAATTATTTGTTTGTGTTCAGTAATTGATTTGGGTTGCAATTGTTTAATTAAAAATCTTCTCTCTGGATATGCAAAGTACTCTATAATATTCTTGGAAAGAGACATTAACGAGGAATTATAATGAATTCAAAGAAGGAAACCATGGATTATATTCATGTGATTCAACAAAAGGCTTGGCACATCAAGACAGTTCAGGCCAGTGGTACATTATTACATTATAGACATGGAGTTATGAATTGGCCGAGTGGTCTTAAGCGTTCACCATTACGGATCACTGCCATCTCACCTGAGTGTGCATGGGTTCGAGACTTGGGCTCCGCCAATGTGGGTATGTGAGAAGCTTGCTGATAACGTCTTGTGGGTCGGTGATTCTTTCCGGGGATTTCCGGGGTTCTTCCTCCACCATTAATACTGTCCATCATGTATAGCCTATCCTGTGCTGAAACATGGCGTTAAACTCTATAATAACAACAACAACATTAGAGACTATGGGCCACTTCAGGCACAACAACACCTTCAGTGTTAGAAGTTATTTGAAATACCATTTCAGTTGATTCAGAACTTTATTCATTAGGACTTTTGTTAGTAATTCTGATTTAATTAGCAATACTGCAAGTCTTCATACATTTTCACTGTGTATGAAAGAAAAATAAATTATTTGTGGAATTTTACATAGCTTGTTGTTTTTCACACTTTTTTATTAATTGTACATATAAGAAGGTACGAATGGCAACAAATTACTGTCAAAGGACTGATTTGATAAGATAATATGCACATTTTAATATTTGATAAATGTAAATCCTCCCATTATTGAGATAAAAATTCTTGACCAAATTTTGGATTTTCCTAACCTGTCCAGATCTGACCTGTACTTTCTGTCAACCTTATGTGAGACTAACAGACTTGATTTCTTGGAAGTCAAGCTTGTTCACCTAGACATTAACTATAGTCGAGATATCCACCATGTAAAACACTAATTTCATTTAGTAACTTCTGCCAATTTGTAACACCAAAAATTAAATACTCAATGAATTATTTACACTTGTAACACTGTATCAACAAAACACTAACTTCCTGATTTGTGCCCACTTGTAACACTGTAATAATAAACACTTATTCAACAGGTTTTTTCCACTCACTGAAAAATAAAACACAAGCTCATAAGTTCCACCAACTTGTATTATAATGTACTATTACAATAAACATTTACTTAGCCCTCTAATTCCAGTCATTGATAACACTGTGACAATAGGAGACTAACCTGACAACATTATACTACACTGTAATACTAACTTGAAGCTATTTCCACTGACTATAAGCACTAAGAATAATAAAACATTGACATGACAAGCTATTTCCACTGACTATAAGCACTAAGAATAATAAAACATTAGCTTGACAAGCTATTTCCACTGACTATAAGCACTAAGAATAATAAAACATTGACTTGACAAGCTATTTCCACTGACTATAAGCACTAAGAATAATAAAACATTGACTTGACAAGCTATTTCCACTGACTATAAGCACTAAGAAAAATAAAACATTAACTTGACAAGCTATTTCCACTGACTATAAGCACTAAGAAAAATAAAACATTAACTTGACAAGCTATTTCCACTGACTATAAGCACTAAGAATAATAAAACATTAACTTGACAAGCTATTTCCATGGACTTGCAACATTGCAGCAATAAACAAACACTCAGTCAAATTAATCCTCCCATTTTGTATGCTATAATAATAAAGCACTAAACCGCTCCGGTGGCCTAGTGGTTAGAGCGTCCGTCCCGGAAGCGGGAGGTCGTCGGTTCGATCCCCGGCAGAGTCATACCAAAGACTTACAAAAATGGTACTAACAGCTGCCTCGCTTGACGCTCAGCATAAAGAGGTTAGTGTTAGGATTGGTCGGCCTGGTGTCAGGATAATGTGACTGGGTGAGACATCATGCTACATGTCTGCGGCATGATGTCTCAGTGCTAGACATCACTATAAACTGCCTCACTGCAGACATCGTAGCGATATGACTGAAAAATTGTTAAAGCTACGTTAAAAATCCTAATCAAACAAACAAACAAATAAAGCACTAACTAACTAAACACACTGTTGCCATCCACTGTTACATTGTAATAATAAAACACTAACTAAACACACTGTCTCCACCCGCTGTTACACTGTAACATTAAATCACTAACTAAACACAGTCTCCACCCGCTGTTACACTGTAACATTAAAACAAATTCAGTAAACTAGTTCCCTCCACTTGTACCATTTAGTACTGTAATAATAAACTACACATAGATAACATGCAAAACAATTGGAAAAGAACTTCACCTAAACAAGCAAAACTAAAACTCAGAAGGAATCCAAAACATGCAAAACTAAACTTAGCTCAAGCCATATTGTATGCATAATTACCATGTTTTAAGTCATTTTTCATAAATGAAATTTAAAACAAATGAATAAAAAATGATCGTGTACAAAAATAAAAAAGACTAAGCATAAAGGATTACATAACATGTTCATGATTGTCAATATTATTGAGAATTTAGCATGTCTTTATTTAATTCATTTATTTATGCATTTATTATAGACACAATTTTTACAGTGCAGCACACCTTAGTTCTTAACATTAAATTCAGTTTCTGGCCAATGTAACATTTGAGTTGTTCACCACTGATCTAGTGTTATGAGCATATGCATGAGTTGTATAGGATATTATGGTGACTTGTCATTGAGAGCTGATCTTGGTTAACAGAATTACATAGATCCAGTATGGACAAGAGTTATTAATGTTTAACTGGATCAAAACTTAAGAAACTTTCTGATTCTTCATTGGATCAAAATAATGCTAAAATATTCTTATTTGACAAAATGATAAATGGTGTGAAGAAGGTTTTGAGTTGTTGAACTTAATTCATAACAGCCCTTCACAGTTCCATATCTTTTTCAACCCACTATGATATGACACTGTGGTGTCAATTAGTTCATCATGAGAGCATAAATGTTCTGAAAAGACTCGTGCCCAGATGCAATGGGCTGAAGTGTCATACCCTGGTACAGTGGGCTGAAAAGAATCATGCCCTGATGCCATGGACTTAATAGAATCATTCCCTTATGCAATGGGCAGAAAAGAGTCATGCCCAAGTACGATGGACTGAAAACAATCATGACCTGGTACAATGTATTGTTTAAGTTTGCTCACTTATGTGTATGTTGCATAGTAAGATCAAAAATGGATGACTGTGACACAGTCAGAGGTATCTCATCTTCACACCATTAATCTTGATTCACATAAATTATGCCATGATGATATGATATGACCAATTCCAAATTGGTCTATACAGTGCATATTTTTAACTAAAATGGTCATGTACCAAAAGAGCTTTTTGGATGACCTTTAGTCCATTTCCTGTCATCGGTAATCTATTCTGACAACTAAAATCTTTTATTTATTAATTATCCAGAGTTTATGGTTTTATCAAGATAGGGTTTTTACCAAAAGACCTTTTTGATATCTGGATAGTACCTACTAAATAATAATTGTGCCAATCTTATATCAAATATGGCTGCAATAATAGCTTTCTTAAAAATCTTAATGCTACACATGTAAGGATGTCAATATTGGCATGGTAATTTCATCAAAAGTCTTCATTTTCCCTAAATCTAATGATGTCTACTTAGAACTAAATGACATTGGTATTAGTTGTATGTCCAATATGGCCTCCACAGTGGCTTATTTGAAAATCTTAAAGTATAGCATTATGGTTTCAACATTCTGCAGTAAAAAGAAATCTCATTTTCAATTCCTGTGTCAGTTCCTTTAAAAGACTTGTTTGGCATTGGATAGAGGGGTGACATATGTACCTTTTCTTTTTTCTCATTGTATCTTACTTTTTTATGCACCAGACTCTAGTTGAAGATTTTATCATTTTATCAACAGAATGCAAGAAAAGAATAAGCATATATATATTTCTGATTTAGATTTAATCTGTATCAGTAGGTTTGTATAATAAATAATAATTACCGTATAATTTTTGGATCAACTTTGTGCATAAAATTAAAGGGTTCAAAAACTTACCTGAATGTTCTACCAAAGCAGGCATGGCTGTACTACTGACAGACTTTATATGTATGTATATATTTACAGTGTACATGCAATGCAGGTACCATCTGCATTGACATTCCATTTGCTGATAAAATTCTTGTGTGTGTGTTGTTTTGGATGTCTTACACAGCTTTAAAAACATTTCAGTCAATGTCACGGGCTGAAAGAAGAAAATTGTTTATACACAATAACTCTGGTTCTCTATACCTTAAGTTTTAAGATTTTACAGGTGTTACCTTTATCTTTTATTTTGTATACCTATTTTAGAACTTTGAACATTTTACTAGGGGCCTCAGGTGGCTGAGTGTTTTAAAGCACTCACCTTTACCAAAGACTGTCATTTCACCTTTGTCTGTGTGGGTTTAAGTTGCCAGTATGTGAAAAAGCTTGCCAGTAGCTTCTTGTGGGTCAATTGTTCTTACCAGGGTTTTCCAAGGTTCTTCCTCCACCAGTTAAACTGGCTTGTCATGGATAGCTTATTGTGTGCTGAAAATGGTTTATTTAGAAGAGTTTGTTGTCCTAAAGGTTTTGCACAATTCTTTTTTAACATTTTTCCAATTTTACCTTAAGTGTGCACTATACAGTCACTGTTGTGCTGATGTGCATCAAAATGCTATTACATACATATGTACATACATCCACTAGTTGGAGTTAACAGACTTTATTGATTGCTTGCAGTGTGTGTAAGGATGTACCCTATCAATTCTGAGGTAAAAGAAATTCAGAGGTCAAGGTCATCCAGACTAGATGAAGAAAATGGTTTCCACATAAATGCTGAGTTCTCTTCACCAGTAGCTAACAGTCTTTGTGGATACCTTGCACTTGGGAATTAAAAGGGCAAGGTCACTATGGCTGTAAGAAGTAGTTTCTGCATCATAACATTAAGTCTACATCCGATATCTGGATCAAATTTTGTGAATGGCTTGCTCCTAAGAGAATAAAGAAGCCTGCTGATGTTTAGATCAAAAGATTAAGGTAACTACAACTGAAAGGAGAAAAAAGTTATTATGCACAAAACTTAGATCTTTCAGTCATGTACCTTCACCAACAGTGTGTGGATAACTTACAGTCTGAATAAGAAACTGTCTGAATGGGTTCAAGTCTCAGATTCAGCCAATGTGGGTATGTGAGAAAGCTTGACAGTAGCTTCTTGTGGGTCGGTGATTCTTTCCGGGGATTTTCCTAGGTTCTCCCTCCACCAGTGATACTGGGTGCGATGTATAGCCTATCATGTGCTGTTAATGGTGTTAAACCATACAACAACAAAAGCTAGATAAGAAAAACCTCAATTGACTGAAAAAAGGGGAAATGTATTTTGCATAATAGCATTTATTCTTGACCATGCACCTTGACAGCAGTCTGTGGAAGGGTTGCTTTATGGTACATATATTGAGTTTTAGGTCAAGACCACTGTCATAAAGAAAAATTAGTTTTGCAGAATAACCTTTTCTAGAGAGTATGTTTCTTGCAAAACTTTCCGTATGGCTTGCACATTGGGTAATAAAGAAACCTGTAGATATTTTGGTCTAAAGGTCATAGGTCACAGTCATGGTAAGTCTAATAACAAAATAATGGTTTTTCCAAAGTATAGTTCAAGACTACATACCTTAACCAAAGGCCCGGGTCATTAAGACTCAATGGCCAAAAATCACTTGAGTCAACTATGACCTACTCATGCTTACATAGACGAAAATTAAATAATAGCTTGTTTATAATTTCCATACACTGCTCTTTTTAACTACTGTTTTGAAATTGTAAATTACTTCTATAATCAGCATGGAGTTTAAGTGGTTACAAAAAACTTGCAGACAAATTTGTGACGTGGATTTTCTTCATTCTTGTTCCTTGCACCATTGTTGCAGCATCTGCCAAAGGGTGCAACAAGCCGAGCAAAGCAATACCAGTAAAACTTTAACTTCACCCTCTCATTTGTATGGATAAACCCATGGTGGGGAGTATAAAGTATTGCATGGTACTTCAGAATTTCTCATCTGTACTGTCTAGATTTACCACAAATGGAGTTTCATCTCTAGTACAATTTGATCCATCCTATGCCGCACGTGCGAAGTGCTTACGATGTGAAGAACTGAATACGCCCAGCGCACAGACGATGTATAGCGGCATCGTCTGTGTATAAATGCCTCACTGTAAGACTAAATCTACACATTACGGAACGTCTAATCAGTGAGCAGTCTACTTTGAGAATTTGCACATCTTCAGCTGTAGAGGTATGTGAGTTAATTATTAATGTATTGTGTATAATTATAACAATTGTACTACCACGTTTAGTTTTGAATATTTTCTTTGCAGCTTTGGCTTACGTAGTATAATTCAAATATTTTATATTTTTGTATGTGACTTAGCAAGAGATTTATATTAGCAATATAAAGTTTCTTTTATAAGAAACTTTCAGTACCTCAGGATTCATATCGGGCACGGGTAGTTGTACTTCTGAACATAAGTATTATTTTGTAATTATTGCGCCGATAATGTAATGTGTATATTTTACTGTATATAACGTCATTATTTTGTATTGTATATGCTCGTGTCATGCATAGTCATGCTGATCGGAGTCTCAGCTGTAGAGGTGATCGGAGTTGACGTGGTACCAGCTGTAGAGCTAACCGTATAAGTTGATCATAGCAGCTGTAGAGCGGAACCATAGTAGTCGTAGAGCTGAGTGAACAGTTTTGCTAGTCGAGTAGCAGGTGATTGGGCGTTGCAGACATATTGGTGGGCGCTGAATGCTTGATTGACCAAGGAATTGAGTGTTGGTTGGTGACTACCTGGAATACTGACTGATTGATTGACCAGTGTGACTGTTTAGGCTAAGTGTGCTGGTGACGGAGTGTGTAACTCCCAACATGTAATCATTTTAGAAATGTGAATGTAATTGTTACATTGCAGAAAATTCCAATCGTTGGTACTGCTTCGCTCTTTATTAATTGGTCTGATTCAACACACCGAGTGCTTTTGTTAGCAATAACTGTACAAAAATTTAATAAATTTAGCATATAAACATAATAATTGTGGATAAGGTACCTAAATGGTGAGTTTTCGGTGACCTCAATACCGCTTGCAACTTATAGCAAACGAAAATACCAGTTCTCATTAATTAGTTTGGTTTGCAACAAACACTTCTGCTTCCAGTATAAATTACAACAAAGAAATAAAGAACGAAATAAACAGTGCGCTTGAAGACCACTGTAACAAAAGACGCATAAGTTGAGGCTAAAATCTAGGGAAACTTTCTCAATAAACACAAGACACTGTCACATATATTTCGTGTTCCTCCTAAGTTCAATTTCCTATTCTATTTTTCTCTCGACCCAGTCCTACTTCTGACACCAGTGATACGTTTTTGGGGTGGTTACCCTCCAAGGGTTCAATACAAACCAATCCATTTGATCAGAAATAGAAAGACAAAACTGCATATTTGCTTTATTTCACAAAGTAAAGCACAATTATCAAGAACCAGGAAGGGAAATGATTTAACCAATCCGCACACAAAAGAGCACCAATGCGCTTGAGCATCAGTATTAAGTGCTATTGCTAATGCGAAATTCAGTACAGGTTGGTGGGAGATGGTACTCTGATTGGGAAGAAATGGTTAAATAATATGGTCATAATAATGTCCCATTTCTTTCAGCTAAGTAGAATGCACTGATATGTGAGAAAGCTTGCCAGTAGCTTCTCATGGGTCGGTGGTTCTTTCCGGGGTTTTCCCGGGTTCTTCCTCCACCATTAATACTGTCCGCCATGTGCTGAAAAAATGGCGTTAAACCCAAGAACAACAACAACCATTGACACATATGAATAATCCATTTTGTTAGCCTCGGATACGGGAGGCCGTGGGTTCGAATCCCGGCTAAGTCATACCAACGACGTAAAAAAAATGGTACTAACAGCTGCCTCGCTAGGCGCTAGACATTAAAGGTCAGTGTTAGGACTGGTCAGCCTGGTATCAGGATAAAGTGACTGGGTGGACATCATGCTACATGTCTGCGGCATGATGCCCCAGTGCTAGACATCACTGTAAACCACCATACTGCAAACCTCGTAGCGATATGACTGAATGTTATTTTAAAGCTACGATCAAAAAATCTCTCTCTCTCTCTCTCTCTCTCTCTCTCTCTCTCTCTCTCTCTCTCTCTCTCTCTCTCTCTCTCTCTCTATCTCTCTCTCTCTCACACACACACACACACACACACACACACACACATTTAGTTAGCAATTAGAAATGTGGAATTTGAAGAAAACCTGCAGAAACTGAACATTAATTCATTTTTTGCACGTGCTGTTTGCAATTAAATTTTATTCTAGTCAGTGCTGAAAATTAGTGATAGTAGTACCAAAAATGGAACGAAGGCATGTATTGGCCATAAGTACCATTTTATGAAGAAGACAATAGCGCACAATTCTCTATGTATTTTTGTAATAATAATAATGGGATAATTTGACTCCAACATTATATGTTCCCCAAAATCAAGAGTCTGGAAATTGGAATAGTTAAATTCTCTGCTCCAATGTCATTCTGTACATGCTGAATTATTTGCCGTAACACAATTTTAATTCAGTTTTCAAAACTTTATTATCCGTTGAAATCTTTAACCACTTTATTGGTATGCTAATAATTGGTTCAAGTCAAAATGTACAAATTATAAGACTTTGGTCTCATTCTCCATGTATGTAGACCAACAGTCACTGGCACATTGTATACTGGCTAAAGCACCCAATGTCTTTGCAAATAATTACACAGTACAACGATAACAACGAATTTATACAGTCCAGTGTTCGAATGTCATAAAATCACAAATAATCAGCTATCACAAATACATAAAACTGTCACTAAACCATCACTAATATATACATAACTAATGGTACATATAACTGTAAAGTGTTTCCTTCTATTGGCCTATTTGAGACACCATGCATTCCTATGCAGAAAGCACACGTATTGCGAGTCTACGGTCACAAACTAAGTAACAAAGAAGAAAAACCAACGCATTTTGTAAAAGTTAACCAATATTTTAATTATCAAAGTTATAAATTTAAATGTGAGAAAAACCTACGAGGTGAATCCAAAATAATCCTAAAAAAGTTGTATGAAAGTTGTACAGAATGAAAAGTTCCGTATACATTTAAAAAATGTTGTGACGTTGTCAAGATGGCTTCGTCTAGAACTCCGCTGAATAATTCACAAGTTACAGAATAATAGTATAGTCTAAACACTAAGCACTTTCTAATTCTCCTGAACTGTCAAAACATGTTTTTGTCTCTAATGATATATAAGTACAGCATAAAACACGTCTGCAGACTTGCAAATGTAACATAATAAATGAGGGCGACTCAAAAATCGGAACGGATCGATTACATACTCCTTACATACACCGTCTATTTACTATTATATTTCTATCACAATGTACACTCTAATAAACGGTAACAAAATATGAGTTAAAACGACAAGCTTTGTGATATTTAACAAATAATTTATTTCCATGGAAAATATTGTACAAAAAGGGAGGGGAGGAGCTTACAGTTTTAAGAATCAAATCCAAAAATAATCCACGAATTAAATTACAAAAATCCAAGTAATGAAATGTTCTAAAAGATTCAAATTCGAGTCCTGTTGGAAAATCACATGATTTAGCAATCAGGTTGGAAATCCGATTTGTTTATTTTTGGTATAAACTGTGTTTGTCCAAGAATTTTGTATGAGCACATACAATATTCCCAGAGATCCGAACAAATCTAAATGAATTGAAGATTTGTTAACATGGTTTCAAAAACTTGGCTACAACAAAAGAAAATGACTTAAAGTCATTTTTAAAATCCCAGAACAAACTGTATGCCACTAAAACAAGGAATATATTGTCTTCTAATACGCAGTTTCGAGAAGAAGAAAAAAAATCCCCAAATTACGAACTCACGAAGGGGGAGGAGTCACGTGGTCGTTTATATCACGTACTTCTAACATTAATTGACAACAACCAATCATTGTAAAATTAATATAAAACCCACTTACCGTAAATTCAAGGTCAGGATCTAGGTCAACATTGCTTATTTACCAAAGAATAATTCAGGCCAACCGATTTTCTGAAGAAAAAAGCCCTATCATCTCTAGTGAATACATTTACATTACAATAGCATGTAATGAAAAATAAAAAAGAATTTAAAACTGACAAACAATAAAATTAAATATATATTTAATTAGATATACGTAACAGTACCGAAGTACTTACCAAAGACCTACCGTAGTATATACGTATCTACGTACTCACACGTCCACCTATTCGCACAAAGTTGGAGCGAAGAAAAGAGCCAAGACAAAACAGTGAGTTTGGGAGAAAGTAAAATAAGAAAGCGAAAAGGACAGAGAAAAACAAACACAGTGAAGTTGGAGTGAACCGGAAAGAAACATGCTATGAAGTTGTACAATGACATCGATTGTCTCACTAGTTTCTATGATGAACTGATTCTGTGATTTAAACAGATCGGCTATTTATGAAAATACATGTATATATGAAATTCGGTGATTGTTTTTATTTCAAAAGAAGTGTATCTTCCTAATGTAATGTACTCTCACAGTTGTTTATGAAATTTGATTAAATTGTTTTTATTTTATGTACCGGGGTCATTTATACTATGTATTTCAATAATGTTTACCCTTTGCTATTATCAGTAGCGACCATAACAGTACTTTCAATATGGAAAGTTTGATTGCCATCTGGTTACAGATATGTGTGCATTGTAACTGTCCGACAAGGGACTGGCTTGAGTGAAAGAAGATGTTAGTCTCTATTGCTTGGCGTCGTGATGTTTGCCATGTGCACTGTACACACGGCCCAGTGTACATGAAAAATATAACGCTCGTTACATCTTGATTAGTCTTCATGCAACAAGATAATTACAATACAATAACTCAATACTATCTCAATGCTGTGATCTATTGCGCGTAAACTACACTATCATATTGCCTATTTTAGCGCATATTGTTGTTTTTGTTGTAGAGTTTAACACCATTTTTCAGCACAAGATAGGCTATACATGGCGGCCAGTATTAATAGTGGAGGAAGAACACGGGAAAACCACATAAAGAACCACCGACCCACGAGAAGCTACCGGCAAGCTTTCTCACATACCCACATTGGCAGAGCTCGAGACTCGAACCCACGCAGACGGAAGTGAGATGGCAGTGACCCGAAACGGTGAGCGCTTTAGACCACTCGGTCACTCGGGCTCCCTTAGCTTGTATAAATACGTTTTCCGCAAAACATATTGTACATGAACATGTTTTAAGTTAATAATATTTTTAAATTTAAATAAACTCGGAACATGTGATATCTGATTACACTGCACCCACCCACCCGTTACACCAATGCTATTAGCGTTTAAACATAACCTATAGCAGTTCATCGAAACAGGAACATACTTACATTTGTATTTTGCAAAATTTCAAGTCTTGTCAAAATTTCGTCTTGTGAAAGTGCATATAAGAACTTGACTTTTTCTTATCAGGCCATTGATCCAAGTGCAAAATTATACAATGATTTTTTTTTTAAAAAAAAAAGACGAACATACATTGGTATTTTCAAAGTCTATTTTATGGTGGTACGTGTTATAATCACATATATATTACATAATATACATAATTACATAATTTGTACAGTGTGCTTCCTTATCCTGAAACCAAATATATTAATTGGTGGGCGGTTTCTGAATGCCATGGAAGATTTATTACAGAGAACATTGCAAACAAAAAAAAAAAAAGATTAAGATGGAAAATCGTAAAGGTATTTTGGAAGAATCATAATTCTTAAGTTTGATTAGTTTGGACATTTAGAAATGGATTTCATTAACATATTCAACAGGCTTTCTCGACATTTTTGTTTTTCAACGGCTCCGGTGGTCTAGTAGTTAGAGCGTCCGCCGCGGAAGCGGGAGGCCGTCATACCAAAGACTTACAAAAATGGTATATACAGCTGCCTCGCTTGACGCTCAGCATTAAGAGGTTAGTGTTATGACTGTTCGGCCTGGTGTCAGGATAATGTGACTGGGTGGGACATCATGCTACATGTCTGCAGCATGATGCCCCAGTGCTAGACATAACTATAAACTACCTCACTGCAGACATCGTAGCGATATGACTTAATTTTTTTTTAAAGCTACGTTAAAAATCCTAATCAAGGAAACAAACAAAAAACATTTTTGTTTTGTCTACCTGTAACTAGAACCTTCTCCTAAAGAGAGTGTATAGCAGAATTCTTTTGTTATGTTCAAAGAAAAACATAGCATTTCTTCACATACTGTATAGTTCGTATTATTCTGTAAAGGGTTTGAACGATTTACTGTTTCGTGCCATTCTTGCAAGTTACAATCCATATTTGCTATCCAAAATGCAAAATAAATAATTGAACATCGTGAATATCAAGTTATATCTGCACAA
The DNA here is from genome assembly GCA_030141615.1 of Unio pictorum. NCBI lineage: Eukaryota > Metazoa > Mollusca > Bivalvia > Unionida > Unionidae > Unio > Unio pictorum. The sequence goes on along the minus strand of JARLTB010000101.1, from coordinate 10,480,415 downwards.
AACATAACCTATATTTGTAAAGTAGGTGTTTAATATGAGCTGCTCACATTCTTGTCTTCTCATCGTCCAGATGACCGCTGATGTGGTCATGAGTAGGTAGACCGTCCGCCTCGGATGGGTGAAGTCATACAAAAGACTTACATAAATGGCACTAGCAGCTACTTCGCCTGGCGCTCAGCAATGAGACAACTGTTCGGACTGGTGGCCTGGTATCAGGTTAAAGCGAATGGGTGGGACATGATGATGCTACATGTCTGACTTATGACGCCCATTGCTAGACATCACTATAAACTGCCACAATGCAGATATCGTAGCGATATGACTCAGATGTTTTAAGCTAGGTTAAAAATCCAACACACACACACACACTCAGAGTGATATCGTCCAATACTTGTAATATCATGTAGCATATCCTGGGATATCTATGGCTAGGCATATGCAACATTTACACCAATATTTTATAAATATAATATAATAGTCAATAGACAAACACTTGTGAAAGTATTTCCAGGAAACTTGACTCCCTCGCAAACCAATGTTTACATATCTGCACGAGATGCATGACTTGGCTCGTAACAGGACTATACAATTGGAGACTTCAAACTCCTCAATTAAATAATCATACTCGGAGTTTCTAAATCTTGCTGAGATTTTCGCGATTCTAACCTCTACCCTGCTACAAGCTGTGTATGGCCAGTGATAGCACCGCTAGTTACCATTAGAAATTCAAAAATTCAACAAATGAATGTAATTGGGCGGAGTTTGTAATATAGTGGTTACAATGGAGAAATACGAGTGGTAGAAACGGATTTAAATCAAAGAACCCTGAATCTTTAGCCAGCTACACTACCTCCTAAGCCATCTAATATGACGTCTTTGGGTGATAACTGAATCACATTGATTCTAAGCACAGAATGAACTATATAATGACAAGAAGGTATATGCAGAAACGAATTTTAACGCAAATCATAATATTTTCTATACACAGTGACATAGCTAGAACACGAAGGTGGAGGCCCAAAATGTCATCTTTTATATTGTGAGTGGCCCCAGAATTAAGGAGGTAGGGTGGATTTCTTGCTACGCACCGAACTTATATAGCATTATCCGGAACAGATATTTTGTTCAATCGCTCATTACATTATCACAGTCGTATAGGAGGTATCAAGCAATATGAGCTTCAATATTGCTTTAAGACACATTATGTCCCACTTTCAGTTTGGGTAGAAACGCCTTCCTTTCAGGTCTACATTCATCTTTAATTGTGATTATATTAGTGGAGTTTTTGCAGGCAGGGGGCGAACTTTGATGACATTTGTAATAACACAGAGCAATGAAGGACACGGTCTTGTTTAACATATGCCGCATGCAATGCTAGATTCCCATTTAGCATTGTCACTTTCGTCGTTTTTATAACGCAGTAAAGTTCCAGGCTTTCAAATTTCATGTTTCCTGTACATAGAAAACCTTCAACTTTCACCATCATGCGTGTGTAAACATATGATTTAACGGGAGCAAATAATACATTACGCAGCAAAAACAAATCTAAGATCGTATCAGCTAGTTGTCAACAGCACGTGGTATATAAATCCCGCTGTCTCATCGCTCGACAATGTGGGGAAAAAGTGGGAGAACTCACTAGCAGTATTTTATAAGTTCTCATTCAGACTGTTCAATGGCGTGGACAAGTCGTGTAACGTGATATTTCATGCCTCCGAGAAGGTTCTCTGGTCACGAGCAGTAGTTCATCCCGCAGACTATCATGCATACCGCTTCTGATATGAAATTGCATCGACGAGGAAAAATGCTTCAGTTTCTAACAAATATTCATCAATAACTTTTATATGAAATTAAGAAAATTCATATGAGGTTTTAATGTTTAGCATCACAGATTTACTTTTAAGTACCTGCTCACACGAGCCAACAGTTTCGGTCGACTCAGCTTCCTAGTCTATAGCTTAAGATATAACGTTTACCATGGCCGATAGCGGCCGCCAGAATACAACATCAAAGTAACATGAATTTGTACATGTTTGTACATGTACACATTTTATACATGACGGATCAACATATTAAAGTAACAGAGATTTGTACATTTACACATTTTGTTCAAATGTGTGTATGTACAACTCTCTATTATTTCATAACTAAAGCCAATTAACATCCCTTGCGTAGTAATACATTTTAAAGAACAATTCATCTTTCTGATAACCTCTCGGCTTATTTATTTGTGCGTCTGAACCCAATTACAATGGTCTCTATGTTAGCAAGAAAGTGGGAGAAAATCTACAACACAGTTATAACAAAGTTAGTCTCAGTTATAAGCAATCATGTGAGTACACCTCTCTCTCTCTCTCTCTCTCTCTCTCTCTCTCTCTCTCTCTCTCTCTCTCTCTCTCTCTCTGTGTGTGTGTGACTGTAATGCATACAAACATACATACATGCATGCATGCATGCATACATACATACATACATACATACATACATACATACATACATACATACATACATACATACATACATACATACATACATACATACTGTGTATTATTTCATTCTTTTTATACTGTAATTTTACGATGTTTTGTTTGTTCGTCTGTTTTTGTTTTTACATCTTATGTGAGCCCTTGTGATGCTGCAGAATGACGTTATGACCATTTTACTGTCATTAGTTGTAACTAAACACAGTACGTGACATACTCCATTCAAGAACATTTTATTCTGAATGGAAGAAAATAGAATAGTTTTATTTTTTTAATGACTGACAAATATGTACTGTACTGGTGCTTTGTAAAATCCGCCCCAATATTGGATCTACATATAGCATGTAATACAATAATTATCATTACCATGAGCAATGGAAAACTATCTGTTCAACAATGCTTGTAATTTTATGAACTTGCATACAGCTTTTTTACTTACAATCGTGATAAACTTAATACCTCATGTCTTTTCAGTGCCAGCTTTGAGAAAGAAAAAAAGCTGATATTAAGTTTTGTGAATATTCTTAGGCTTGAGTTTTTATTCTTCTTGAATAAAATAAATTAAAATAAAATGTTTATGGTCTTGAACTGGACGACATGCCAAACGTTTTTGATTTATATGGAGACTTCTTGACTTAACCTTATATATCTCTTTGACTTTAAAGTCATGCACTGTTGATAGCTTCATATTGTTATTATTATTATTGTTGTTGTTGTTGTTATTATTATTATTATTATTATTATTATTATTATTATTATTATTATTATTATTATTATTATTATTATTATTTCTTTTGACCGCACATACCAAGAAGATATTCAGAAGAAACAGACGACACTGCAGTAATATTGTTTTCCATCCCTGATGTCACCATGCACAATATATATTGGCATGAAAGAAAAAAAAATCGAGTAGAGAGTGATGATTGGTGTTTAAGTGTGTTGAAATATTAGAGGAAAACTGAGGATCTCTATAATTTCTTACAACACTAAAAGATCACATATTAATATTTATTTGAACCGTTAGAATGCTAGTCATAAACTGTACTTGCCTAAAATGTACATATGCACATTTTCCTTTAATGTTCATAACGTCAGGACAAAATATTGAGAAACTTTTTCTTTTAAAACTGTGTACATTAGTTTCCATTGCGTCCTTGTACATTTGTATTCAACTCTTAGTTGCCGACCGACTGTCACCCATTATTGACTACATACTCATGAAAGATCACAAGTGAAGGTATTTAATACTCCTTTAGAAATTAGGAATTAGAAAGAAAAATGAAGAATTCCTGTTAGTAACTTATTTGTTCCATTTAATCATTTTGGCTATATTTTGGTAAACACGGGCACGTCACAGAATAAACTGGAAGAAAAATACGCAGCATGTATCTTAATGTAAACCAATAAATCTGTAAATGTACGTAATATAATTGTAATCAGATGGTCGTAATGGAGAAATAATAATAATAATAATAATAATAATAATAATAATAATAATAATAATAATGACGATTATTATTATTATTATTATTATTATTATTATTATTATTATTATTATTAATTATTGAGTTATTTCCTAAATTGCCATTATTTTCTGTATTCTTCTATTTTCCCGTAACATTTAGGATAACGTAAAGTACAAAAAGATGGCCTAAAATATTTGTATTAACTCTACTGACCATAGAGCAAAATAAACTTTTGTAGTGGTCTTCTTTCTGCTGAATGAAAACCAAACACAAGACAAGGCGAAGCGTAGTCTTATTTTTATAGTAAGAACATATTTTACACAATCAACATAATTAGTTATAGTGTAGCACTTATGTGAACAACCAGATTACAGGTCACAATGAATCATATGAGATCCTATGATGTATTCATATCATGCATGCATTTTACCTCTTTAATATGATATGTCCAAGTTTCCATATATACTCCTGTGCTACACAATATAACAATATATACAGTAATCTTAGTACTACACTATATAACAATATACACAGTAATCTTAGTACTACACTATATAACAATATATACAGTAATCTTAGTACTACACTATAATCGTACCAAATTTATTCCTTACCATGAATATTATCAGTATTGATTACAAAGTATTTAAACTTATATGACTCACAGTATTATTTCAGTCCCCAAAGTACACTCTGGCAATACCATTATTTAAAAAAATTCAGTAACTTTAACTTAATGACTGCAAATGATCACGACTTCATAAGTTTCATCAGATGTTACGACTCTATCGTCTAAAAATATTTAACAGAAAGAAATTGAAAGCAACATATATAATAAAATCGACCAGCAATTTATTTAAAAACAATTAAAATTAAAAATCAAAATGCACGAACACTATTGTGAATTAATTCCTAAACATTTATAATTGTCCTTAGCACAAGTCCCAAAAATTTAGAAACTAAACCTAAATTCTGTCAGTCTCTGATGTCCCGATGTTTCTGTAGTCTTTAACGTCCTGATATGCCGGAATGTTGTAATTTAGAATATCATTGAATAAGTTTGTATACATTCCCAAATCATAAATAAATCAACAATGAGTATGAGAATGATCACTTTAGGAATTCAAATGAATATTCAAAATAAATCATTCTAATATCGGACTAATAAAAGGACTCTTCACCGACTGACCATTAGTACTAGAATGAAATATTGTTTACCAAACTCCCGATATTTGAACTAAGATGACCGATATTTTTTAAAGACAATGTCTTTGTGTAAAAAAAAAAACATGCCAAGGAACAGTCTTATTGCGAATATTTTTGGAAAACAAAAACTGGCATTGAACTCTAATTTTGTAAATATGTTATTTACACAAATGACCATAACCTAAGTCCAGTACACTTACATAAATATACTCTGTTGAACACACGTTATGAATTACAGGCAAATATACAAATACAGTATAGACATATTCTTGATGCAAGCTTCGTTTTTGAGAAGAACATATGAAACTGAACATTTTGTTTATCTACATGTTTTTGAGATATGCACGTTGTAATACGACATCAAAGAATCATTTCCTAATTTCAGTAATGAGTTTTACAAACTCACGTCCATAAAAGTGCAGATATTCCATTAGTAAAACGTTGCATCTACTTTCATTTTCACTACAACTAGGATAAGCTCTCAAAAGATTCCTTTCACCAAACGTTTAATTTCATTATCATACACTCCTGGTCAGAATAAGGTTGAAGTTGCTTGTCGTGTTCGCTCATCGTCTTAGTGGTTCACGTGCTGAATACCGATGTTAAATGTTATTTTATTTTACACATTGGTAGTTATATGATTAGAAAATGGTATTTTTATATTATTCCTTCAAAAATATCAGTTTCTTAGATTCAGTCATAGTATTCATTGCCAACTTTAAACGAAATTACATATTGTTTTGTAAGAAATAACAGATCAAAGTGAAAAAGTCAAGGGTTTTACTGTCAGGAAGTTATTCCTATACATGTATTCCAAACACTGAATGAAGTTCTCTAAATACAAGAAATCAGTTAAAGATACCAATTTCGTTTTTGCACGATAAGCTAATAAAATAAAAGCAGGCATATCTATATAACCAGATATGTATTGACAATGTTATTTTGAATATATGCAGGTTTCACAGATTGTCTTCACCCTGTGATTCAGGACGACATAGACTTCGCATTTTTTTCAATGTCGAGAACCAAGCAGAAGTGGATCAACCGAATTTGACATGCGTGCTCGTAGTGTGTTTCACAAAATGGGCTGGAGATGCACAGCATTGGCAAGAGGCATTGCAAAAGTACTTTAATATCCTGGAAATGAATCTTTAGCAATATTTCAATGTGAACTTTTAAACGATGTAAACTGCTTTCCATCCCTCAGTCCATAATTTAGAGTATTCTGCAGATGAAATGTATTGTCATATACAATTATCTAATTTAATGTTCTTGAAATACAAAGTCTTAACGAATTAAGACTTATAGCCGCTGCTTTCTTCCTTTGACATCGAAAATGTACAGCTTGTTCAATTTGCTGGAATGAGCATTTATACTTACAATGCTTAAATTTCTTGTCGCAAATAATGAAGCATGATAACGCTTGTTTTGTATATTTTCTTTCTCTTAACGACCAAAGGTAACGTGCAAATCTTCCTGCTACTGTTGCGTGTGTGGTTTATTACTTTAACCATCTGGTCAAGAAGTTTGACACTTTGGTCTTACCGCTCCGGTGGCCTAGTGGTTAGAGCGTCCGCCGCGGAAGCGGGAGGTCGTGGGTTCGATCCCCGGCCGAGTCATACCAAAGACTTACAAAAATGGTACTAACAGCTGCCTCGCTTGACGTTCAGTATTAAGAGGTTAGTGTTAGGACTGGTCGGCCTGGTGTCAGGATAATGTGACAGGGTGGGACATCATGCTACATGTCTGCGGCATGATGCCCCAGTGGTAGACATCACTATAAACTGCCTCACTGCAGACATCGTAGCGATATGACTGAAAAATTGTTAAAGCTACGTTAAAAATCCTAATCAAACAAACAAAAGACACTTTGGTCTTCATTACATATTCTAAAAACTATTGATCCAGTTCATCTCTTGTTTGGAATGTATCATCTTGAGACATTTCCGTAGAAAGGGGTCATACCTTCAAGAGGCATTCTTTACACTTTTTAACTAAAATGCTTGAAATTTTTCAGCTAACAATATATTTCAACAGTTGCATATTTGATAATGTTCAACAAATGTATTCAAGTACTGGAATATCACATGATCATATAATTTCCCTCAGTTTTGTTACGTCACTTCGGTTATTCCCATACACGTAACAACTGTGTCATGAATTAACCGCATCTGCAATGTTTATTAAAGGTGCGTGTGTCAGCACGAATAAAGCGGTGCTGAAGTAACTATGACTGCATGATGTGTTCCATTTTGCTTCAGTATCTACACTCAGTTTAAGTTCCTATGTGTCAATGAAAGACAGTATCTAATTTGTAAGGAGCCTCAGTGGGTCTGATTCGCTAACATTGTTTATGTTGGTCTGCAATGTTATATACACACTGTGAGCAAGCAAAAATGTACTCTCTGAGTACCAGGTTAGTGGGTATGTTATAAACTACTGATGTTGCTAGTTGTCCATAAAACAGGAAGCAACAATGCATACAGTTCTTCAGGAATAAAGGAAGGATACATTTCATTACAAATTATAATAAGGCATTCCAGATTTTAGCATACGCAAACGAAATACAGGACTCATCCTGAACTGAATACGACTAACCCATAACGAATGAACACAAGGTTATACAGGTCTTTCATAGGAAAGCGAAACAGTTGTTAAGGGTGTCAGAACACTATACCGACTGAAGATATCCTCAGACAAAAGTAAAATATTTAAACTTTTATAAACGCAATCGAAGAAACCAGTTACATTATACGCACACATTTTTATTACTGGCTACTGAAGAAGCGGTCGTGCTGCTACGGAGGCCAAGACAATCAAAACAGTTAACGCATTGCTTCATATAATCCTGATATAGAAAAATAACAATAAGTCAGACAGTTGCTTCGGTGACCATTAATTCAGTATCAGTACAATACATAAAATAAAATCTAAATATAAATGTGAATCCAATCAGGTAAAATATTTTTGAAGTCTCATGCAGGCATGATTTTACCAAAGAAAGCAAATCGCCAGGTAACATTATCACAGTAAAGTCGTATGCGTATGAACATATTGTAGACTATTAAAGATCCGCATAAAAATACGAAACTTAAGTAAAGAACCATTTGCATCACACACATGCTTGATGAAAATAACAACAACAAAATACTTAAAATATTTTAATAATTTTAATAAATGGTAGCTTATTTGGACTGTAAGCGCATTAATAAAGGGTATTTCAACAGCAATGTCAAAAAGGCAGCTAAGTTGACATTAGAGCTATAAGAAGACCTTGCATGTTTCAGTTAATATTATGGGTGATACTGGCCGACAAATTACTACAACATAGTCACTATTTTGTACATGTACAAATTTTGCTAAAATAGTGCCAGTGTACATCTAAAAGTTGAAAAACGTATGCACACATTTTACTAAAACGCGTACATGACGGGTCTACATGTGAAACAAATAAAATGCCAAACTTTTGAATAACCATCACATGCAGTACAATTTGTCTTGTTTATGTTAATTAACAGGAATGAAGTTGCATGAAACCTCCATTTCTGCACTGCAATATTTTAGTTAAACGTGAAGTATCAGGACCAATCAGGGACATTGATTCTGTATATTCTATTGTCCAGATGATCGAAATTACTTAGAATAAAGTGGAAGTTTTTCAGTTGTTCTGTACAATATTGATGCCACAATCGGCAAATAAATTCCATTTATAGATGTATGTACCTTGTAATAAAAGCACGAAAAATGCACAGATTTGCCATACGTACAACTGACATCTCTGTATTCATTGTACATGATGTAATGCATATATTCATGCTGTACTTCTTGAAGCTAGCGCTCTCACGTTCTCTCCATATGTTTTCATCACGTTGGTAAATTGTACTTTTTGACTTGCATTATAAAAGTATAATGTAACGAAAATAGGAGTATTTTATTAAGGATAGAAAACACCAGAAGTAATGAAGTAGGACTATAGCATGTATTTCCTGTTTTTCATTATATATATATATATATATATATATATATATATATATATATATATATATATATATATACAGACAAATAGCGAGAGACATAGTACAATATTGATTATCAAGATAAAGATTTGCATGTGCGGACTACTATAGTCAAAGATTTGTCAGGCAACACCTAGGTAATATATAGAATCCAGGCATATACACTTTGTTGTTAATATAATTTATAATCTGTAAGTGACATAGACAATAGCAAATACACAACTTATGCAATTACTTTCATCAAAAGTATACATGTCTGCCCTGACCTGAACTCGTGAACTTGATATTTATCACTGTTTAGGTTACTTAGAAATATATTGTTACAGGGGCCCTGAGTGGCCGAGTGGTCTAAAGCGCTGTCCGTTACGGATCACTGCCATCTTAACCTCTGTCTGCGTGGGTTCGAGTCTAACATTCGGCTAATGTAGTTATGTGAGAAAGCTTGCCAGTAGCTTCTCGTGGGTCGGTGATTCTTTCCGGGTGTTTTCCCTGGTTCTTCCTCCACCAATAATACTGGTCACCGTGTATAGCCTATCGTGTGCTGAAAAATGGCGTTAAACCCTACATCAACAACAACAACAACAACAATATTGCTACACGCACAGGGGAATTACTTGACCGAGCGGTGTCAAACCCTAGCGCAAATCCCGCTGGAAGTCATATGTTTTACCAAATTTCCAAAGACTTCTATACAATTTGAGTTGTAAATTGGAAAGTCAGACGTGTCTACTTTGATATACTAAACTTTACTCTAATCAATTCAAGACCACAGATAAAACAACTTGCCAAAAGTCGAACAACCGCACATTTGCATGGTTTTTCTTCATCATCGTCAGATTTCCGTACCGTCAGCCGGTTATGCCATAGGAAATACACAAGTATCCCTTTTTCACTGGGAACTATTTTAACTCCGACACCTTAGACCAGTCAATGTATACTTTTACAGGTACATTATGCCACTATAACTGCACCCATTTTCCACTATGGACACATACACGGTATATACTAAGTCCCTACCTATTGATTCCATTGTGTAATTTACCGGTTTTCTACCATAAATACTGCCACATCAGCCACACCACTATTGTACACCATTAGATTTTAATATGGACTATCTTAAAACCAAGGACAGTCATTCGGTTTGGACCTGAATTCACTACTAGCGAACCATGGCATCATTCAAACTCACTAACACTCCACTCCGTGACTTTCGCTCCTAGTAATTGGCTAATTATTTCGGGCTAGGAATATTTCCATGGCGCCGAATCCCAATAATCACACAAATCTGAGAATTGCTTAAAACGGGGCGCTATCAAATGTGCATACTCCAAATTTTTTACAGTATCATATAATTCTTGTATACAAAACGGATACAGTAGTGCGATGACGAGACACAAATATCCAACTCTGAAGTAACCAAACCGTACACCAAAATCTCGAATCAGGTTTTATAAATGAATGAAACGAGAAGAACAGTCGCAGTAAACGTCATCAAGATAAACTACGTTATATATATATATATATATATATATATATATATATATATATATATATATATATATATATATATATATATATATATATATATATATATATATATATATATATATATATATATATATATATATATATATGTAAGATTGAGTACCAGTAATCATTTCTTCAAACAAAAAGACGCATTTTTTATCACGTCTAACTTTACATAAAACATTTGAGCCTTTGATATTCTTGTGCAATTGTCAACCATCCACAGATTACGTTAAAAGATAACCAGATATATTGTATGAAATACCCCCCCCTCCCCCGTTCCATTATATCGCACAGGACCGGAATAGATGCCAAAGATTCTAAGCCGGCGTATATACAATAGACATTCCTGTGTTCTAGATCAATCCTACGGATCATATTTTAAATGTATGCATCTCCTTCCATTCTGACCACCTATGTTATGTAGGAAGCAGTGATTGACCAAGAAGTTCGGACTGCAAGTAACTACTTTATTTATCATAGAGACAAAAAAGTCGTAGATATTATTGAAGTGGTCTGCATAGATTGTTGTTTATTTGTATTTGTCTTCTTTGTTGTTGTTATTTTGCAAACAACTTTCCGACGGAAAAATTGTACGTATTTGTTCTATAATTTTTTGTGCCTTCATACATACAAGGCATATTCTTGTATCACAGAAGTAACCGAGAACTTACCTATTGATACAATACAGTAGAAAAGTATAACAAATATATAATCCTACTCTTCTACTCAAGCCCAAAGATGTCGTTCAGAAATGCCATATAAAAAATTCGTAAGCAACAATTTCAACAGGTTGTACTAGTTGATTAATACATGTGCTCGCGGATGGAAACATCACTTCAGCAAATTGGATGGTTGGGTTCATGCTGAATCCAAGAAGTGGTTCTCTGGATGCCCCTGTTGCGAATTTTCTCTATTGTGACCTGGTCTCGTCTTCCAGCTGGAAAGACAGAAATAGGGATGTGAGTAATGATGTTCGCACATGACTTAATATTTGCATGCTTTTGCTATGACGCAATATTTCAAATTTCATTATTAATGTCAATACGTATTTACCAATACGCCTATCTTTCGTCGTAAATGTAAAACGAACATAACAATGTTTGAAATTATTGGCATAAACTTGTAGAGAATTTGTAGTTTCAATGCTCTTAACAGATTTATTCATGGTTTGTGACTATGAACAGGGTCATATACTTCTACTAATACGGGCTAATATGTATAGTGGTCTTGTTTTGACTTTAAATATTTTACACCATCGAGGTGCTTTTCAAATTAATAACAATAAATATTCCAGAAGAATACAAACTTAAGAATAAGAATATTCACAAAACTTAATATCAGTTTTTTTTTTTCTTTCTCAAAGCTGGCACTGAAAAGACATAAGTTATTGATGCAAAGGTATTAAGTTTATCACAATTGTAAGTTAAAAAAAAGCTGTATGCAAGTTCATAAAATTACAATCGTTGTTGAACACATAGTTTTCCATTGCTCATGGTAATGATAATTATTGTATTACATGCTGTATGTAGATCCAATATTGGGGCGGATTTTACAAAGCACCAGTACAGTACATATTTCTCAGTCATCCAAAAAAATAAAACTATTCTATTTTCTTCCATGCAGAATAAAATGTTCTTGAATGGAGTATGTAATGTACTGTGTTTGGTCATAACTAATAACAGTAAAATGGTCATAACGTCATTCTGCAGCATCACAAGGGCTCACATAAGATGTAAAAACAAAAACAGACGAACAAACAAAACATCGTAAAATTACAGTAAAATAAAATGAAAAAGTACACAGTATGTATGTATGTATGTATGTATGTATGTATGTATGTATGTATGTATGTATGTATGTATGTATGTATGTATGTATGTATGTATGTATGTATGTATGTATGTGTGTATGTGTGTGTGTGTGTATGTATGTATGTATGTATGTATGTATGTATGTATGTATGTATGTATGTATGTATGTATGTATGTATGTATGTATGTATGTATGTATGTAATTATGCATGCATGCATGCATGTATGTATGTACGTACGTACATGTGTTTGTATGCATTACAGTCAGAGAGAGAGAGAGAGAGAGAGAGAGAGAGAGAGAGAGAGAGAGAGAGAGAGAGAGGTGTACTCACATGATTGCTTATAACTGAGACTACCGGTAACTTTGTTATAACTGTGCTGTAGATTTTTACAAATCTCTATTACTATAATATGTTGATCTGTCACGTATAAAATGCGTACATGTAAAAACATATACAAATTCATGTTACTTTGATGTTGTATTCTGACGGCCGCTATCGGCCATCGTAAACATTACATAAATAACACGCAGTGGTTGTTCTAATGTATACCTCACTCGGAACAGTCACCTCACTTGAACCGCAAATGATATCAGTCACGGCACAGTCTAATCTTTAAAACTGTTCTGTTCACTGCAGATCATGCAAAGAAAGGATAGAGTTAACAACCAGAGACATGAGCTTGGTGAAGTTCTTATCAATATAGATGATAACCCACCTTCCCATAGCAACGGTACAGAATATATAAATGCATTTTTAATTCAAAACTGAATGATACGTGTGTGATGATAGAGCATGTCTTTATTTAGACTGTCCATCAGCTTTATGCTTCTTACATGATCGAACAAAATCGCTTAGTATTCCTTGTTATATTATTATCATGTTTCATTTGTCTTTGGACTGTAAAGACTGGATTTATTCCCAGGGTAAAAAAGAAAAGTGCAAAGTCAGTTTTCCGATGTATAGAAATATAAGCATGATGCAATCGTAAACAAAGTTTAAACAATTAAGCCCTTTTTTAGTCAATAGTAAATAAACCAAGTGAAATTTCAAATCGAAAAAAATTCCACTCACGTGTAAATAGATAAAGGCATTTAGAAATTTCCAAAACTTAAATTTCGATAATATCAATCTACTAGGTTAGCACACTAGCGCAACACACTAACCCACTCGTATAGATTAAAAAAGAAACAAAAAAAACCCCCACTAAAATGGAAATAAAAGAAATCAATATTCCCTATGCAGTAAGACTTGGGCATATGCTGGTTCATTGACTGGTATTGTTGATAAGATTTTACATTTACCTGCGAAGAAATATTAGTTACTATTTCATTAACGAAAAGATGCCCACTGTTACAGTGATAGTAGCGAATATTTTTTTTAATATATTTTTTTTTACAAAGAACAATATTCACAAGCGTAGCCCTATTATCGCGCTATATGGAATCTTATTCATATACATGGTGACGATAAAATCAGCAAACCTTATTAATTTATGAGAATGGTCATATTCTGCACACGTACCTTCGCTACCGTTAGGCAAAGCATGAGGACCGAAGATACATGTACTAGAGCAGCTATGCCTGTCTATCGTCCTAACGGCTGATTGTTTCATGTGTTTGTGCGCGTGTGTGTGTCTCTGTGTGTGTGTGTGTGCGTGCGTCTGTTTGCTCTTTGGAATTGCATCATAGCTTTATAAATCAGTCACTACAATGTATGCAATGTAACCGTTTATAGTGGTGTCTAGCACTGGGGCATGATGCCGCAGACATGTAGCATGATGTTCCACCCAGTCACATTATCCTGACACCAGGCCAACCAGTTCTAATACTAATGTCTTAATGCAAAGTCTTTGGTAGACTCGGCCGGGGTTCGAAACCCGAGTCTGACGCTCTAACCATTAGGCCACCGGAGCGGTCTATTTGAAAGTTTGCTGATAAAGAAATCCATTTTTACAATGTGAGGAACTGATCCCACTTGAAACTTACGCAAAATTATATATCAAAACGTCTGCGATTCGGTACTTGCCAGGTGTGAAATTTTGTTTATTATATGTCTGGGACTATCTAGTTGTAAAGAGGTCATCGCATATTAAAAAGTAGATCTTATAAATTTGCAACGAAATATAAAATATTAGGTCTGCGATTCGGAAATGACTTTTAATGTGCGTAAAAAATACGGGAACGTCAACCAAGTATGTTCGTGTGTGTGTGTGGGTTGGGTGAGTGTGGGGTGGGGGGTGGGGTGTTTATATTTTCGTATTTTTAAAATAGTATGACCCGTGTCGGTATGTTCGGTCTGACCTGTATGGTCTTCTGTTGACTTCTGGCTGAGGCGGGGACTATTGGTGTGCTAACTTTAACACTAAGTCATATTTTAATCTACTGTTTATATCCAATATACACACTAAGCTCTGTCCACCTCTCCACTACACTAATGTTTATCTATATCGTTTCTCACTATATTTGTCCATTCAGAATGTCTATATATCACTCCATAATGTCTATTAGGCGTCCTTAATCTTAACTCCCCATCTTGCACATCTCTGTCTGATTTTTTATTTCCAACTACGTATTTTCTCTACTGTCACTTTTTATTTGTCTGCCTTCTTTCGTCTTTTCTTTCTGACTTCTGCCCCTCTGCTTTCTTCTTTTTCTCTGCATACTATATCTATCTATATACACATATCGTAATACCACACCCTTTCCCCACATACAGAAATATGACTCGCTAACCATTACTAGATGAATGACGGCTCCATAGCACCCATATCATACCATAACTAAATGGTGCTAAAACAAACAGGGATATGGCCCAGTTATCCAGATATGTCATGACGTTGAACTAATTTACCCAGATTTGTCATAGCCTTCCTGAAACCCAAAAACTTTACTTGCTATTGATATGCTTACACATCCAACTTACATTAGTTTCTGGGGCCCCGAGTGGCCGAGTGGTCTAAAGCGCTCACCGTTACAGATCACTGCCATCTCACCAATGTCTGCGTGGGTTCGAGTCTCAGTCTCGGCTAATGCGGGCATGTGCGAAAGCTTGGCGGTATCCTCTCGTGGGTCGGTGGTTCTTTCCGGGATTTTCCTGGGTTCTTCCTCCACCATTAATACTGGCCGCCATGTATAGCCTATAGTGTGCTGAAAAATGGCATTAAACCCTGCAACAACAGCTACATTAGTTTATATGATGCTGACCTAGTTACACAGGTTTATCATTGCTTCCCTCACATCTGTCTCTGAAATTCCCATATTCACGCTCTACATATTACTAGTTAGAAACCCGATGTTGGTACTACTACATATTTTACTACTACATATTTTACTTTTTCCCACACTAAAATCCCTTTGGTCATAGGTACTAAAAATCCCTTTGGTCATAGGTACTAAAAATCCCTTTGGTCATAGGTACTAAAATCCCTTTGGTCATAGGTACTAAAATCCCTTTGGTCATAGGTACTAAAATCCCTTTGGTCATAGGTACTAAAAATCCCTTTGGTCATAGGTACTAAAATCCCTTTGGTCATAGGTACTAAAAACTTTTTGGTCATAGGTACTTAAATCCCTTTGGTCATAGGTACTAAAATCCCTTTGGTCATAGGTACTAAAATCCCTTTGGTCATAGGTACTAAAATCCCTTTGGTCATAGGTACTAAAAATCCCTTTGGTCATAGGTACTAAAAATCCCTTTGGTCATAGGTACTAAAAATCCCTTTGGTCATAGGTACTAAAAATCCCTTTGGTCATAGGTACTAAAATCCCTTTGGTCATATGTACTAAAATCCCTTTGGTCATAGGTACTAAAAATCCCTTTGGTCATAGGTACTAAAAATCCCTTTGGTCATAGGTACTAAAAATCCCTTTGGTCATAGTAGCTTTGACAATTTGGGTCAGAATGCTATGTCTCCAGTGTGGCAGTTTTTAGTGATGCCTACCTAGCAGTGGAGCATCATGACGCAGACATGTAGCATCATGTCACACCCAGTCACGTTAACCTGAGACCGGGCCGACCAGTCCTAACACTAACCTCTTGATGCTGAGAGCCAAGCCAGGCAGCAGTTATTACGATTTGTGTCTTTTAAATGACTTGGCCGAGGTTTGAACCCGCGACCTCCTGCATTTGAAGAGGAGATCCTAACCATGAGGCCGCCAGAGAGGTATGAATTAAACAGTAAAATTAAATTTATACATTTCGATTTTTCATTTACCAATTCCCAAAAAGACACGAAAGCAGTAAAACTTATATCAGTGGCGTCGCTATGGGGGTGCGGGGGGGTGCGGACCGCACCGGGTGACACCATCTCAGAGGGGTGACACCAAATGAAAAATTGCAAATTTTACAGAGCACACACTCTCGGTCTAGTCGGATTTCATAAGCGGATAACCGATCACAGTGGCGTCGCTAGGGGCGTGCGGACCTCACCGGGTGACACCATCAGAGGGGGTGACACCAAAATAACTGTCTATAAAGTTTTTTGTATGGTATGTTACAGAAGGTGGTCCATGGGGGTGACACCATTAGTTACCGTACCGGGTGACACCAACCCTAGTGACGCCACTGACTTATATTAACACAGCAATGGATTATATTCAAAGATACATATTAAAATGGAATTGTAACACAATAAGATATTATGTTTCAAGATGCCCAGTAATATAGAAAAAGAACAAGATTAAATTTTATTGGAACATAGTATCAATGAACAATGATTCCCAGTTAACTGCAGTTGTTCTCAACTGTTATCAGCAGTAATTTTAATCACTGGCATATTTTAAAGGTGTTTTTATTTGGTGTACTAGTATGATCAATGGATCAGAAAGTGTAAATTATTTTCATGTTTTTTATAATCCATCCCTTCTTATGCTTTTAGCTTTAATGGAGTGTGTCTACACATGATGAGCAATATCTTCAGATATATTACGTGACTGTATCTATTAGGAAAATAATTGTGTGATTTTCAATAATGTGCCAATGTTCTTTGCTCCGGACGAGTTTAAAGTGTTCTTCCGTTATAAATTATTCAAACGACAGGCGGTCTGAAAATTTGAGAAACCTGGAACCAGAGAAAAGACCATATCATTTATCTGATGATAAGCGAGCGACGGCTCGGGAAGGCACAAAGATGTTGTCTCAATTGAATACAATATGTTCATTAATGTAAGTTTGTAAATATTCGCTGATTTGTATATCTTTTTTTTATCCATGCTTCAGTTTTCTTTGTATCAAGTAATTAATTGTTTGGCTTCAATCATTTTCAGTGTTTTATGACTAATGCATTATAGGATGTCGTAAATATGCCATTGATATGAATGTGTTCGGACTTAAGGATTTGTATGAAATATAACTTATGTATTGTGGGAATTTAATGCACTATTCTGAGATTGAGAGAATTAATTGGTGTATGCAACTGATTGATTTAGCTCTATCTATGTCAATGAATCCCTAATTAACAAAGTAACCTAGCTATGACAGGGAGTGCAATTCATTGATGCATTTGTGTACATGTAATTAAGTTTTGAATTGTTTTCAACCAAAACTCGATGGTGTTAGCATCAGGATCGCTTGTCGACTGATATAGCTAGTCATTTACAGTCACAACGGGGTGTATTGGTTTACCGAAACTGTTTAATTATGTCATGTGTGAAGTGCCAAATTTTCGGTCGAATCTATTAAATAACTATTAGTTCTAGCCAGCTAGCCATTAGTTAAATTTACGACACATCGTGCAGGAGGGGGTGCATGTAATGGCTAGCCGACTGCATTACTAATTAACATGTTGTTTATACAGGAGTCAGTACTGACCGACGTGACCTGGGGAAAGTTTCATTTTATCACGAAAATGTCAGGATTGATAGAAAACAGAGAGTTGTTACTTAAACTCAAAGCGTATCATCTTGACACGCTGATGTAAGCGACTTTTAAAGGAAAGCGCTAGAAAATATATTTGTTCTGATTGGCCACTGTTGAATAAGGGGTGTGTTTTACACGAGAAACCTTTAGAATATAATATCTTACTAACTAAATTAGAAGTTAGTTTAAAATTTGCTCTGCAAGAGAGCCAGTGTAGAATTATTATTATTTTTGAAAAAGGACTCCGGAGCATATTTTAGAGAAGTACCTCCGTAAGGCAGTAGACCAGGGAAAAACCGCCAAAAACTACGGTTGAGAGAGACACCAAAAAACACGAGGTATTTGTCTCAATTCCACGTTTATTGTGATGCAACTTCGTTTACAGATTTACATTATTTTGTTGATACATTTGTATGATTAGTTTCATTTGTTACATTAATTTAGTAATGTGCTTTTGAATTTTGAATTAGAATTCTTACCTTAATTCGTAGTTAAGAATGATGTAGTGTTAATTGATGTCGTAAAATAAATACGTGGAGTATGGATAGGAAGTGTTACGTTTATTCTTGAATTTATCATATTGTTTGAATAAAAATGATTGTGTTCTAAGAATTTAATGTCTTACTTTAATTAATGATTTACAAGAATACATGTGAATTCACCGAATTTTGATGTCGTAGATAATTTAGCGACAGTGTGTAATGTATTAGGTCAAGGCAAACTGAATTAACAGATGGTTTAATCGTATGGATTTGAGGACATGTGTAGTTAATTACTAGACGTAAAATTGTTATCACTGATAGTAATATCTGATTGTTCGAATCAGGAAAACGGACAGTCTCAGCTATTACCAGTGTAACGAGAGACTTGTGCTGTTTTAATTTTTCTTTTGGAAGGAAGAAAAATAGTTTGTTTTTTTTTTTTTGGGGGGGGGGGAAGACGTGCAGTACCGAAATAAGAGACGTACAAGTACGGGAAAAAGGGAATTGTGAAGGAGAAATTGCGAGGTGTATACATTGATACAGTGGACAAGTATGAGTTCAAGCGGAACATCCACGAGGGAAAAGTATCTCGAGAGACAGTAGCTTCTAGAACAACATTGGATTGAGCAGAGAACGTAGTTCGAGGATAACAGGTTATGAAAATCGAACAAAGCAGATGATTTCGATTGGACACTCGATCCTATAATGACATTTACATATCAGTAATAGAACGGCTAAATTTGTTAATTCTATTTCAAATCTATTGGTAATTCGGTGAAAGTTCAATTCTAAACCGCGCGTATTCCTAATGAAAGGGAATTTCATTGTGTATGTATTTGATTAAATTGTTTATTTATCTTTACGGGGACTCGTATTGTATTTTATTTGAATGAAAAAATAGTTCCATACATGTACTGCAAAACAGTAAAGAGCGCATTCTACAACCATGATGGTAGATGACCTGCAGAGGCTAGAGAAAGAGAGATAGAAACAACGAAAAGAAATACGGCCACTCCGAACTATCGCCTACAGTGATCATGGAAAGACCGGAAACAAACAGGTTATGTAATAATGTATAAGTAGTTATGTTTGTTCCTAGCTTTAGATTCGTGTGACATTCTATAAAATAAGTACTTCAAAATGTAAATGATGACAGATTTAGAGAAAAATATTACGGTTTGCAAATATAGAGCCTTAGTAATATATCGTATTCATACATAACACTTTATATTTACATGCAGAACAACGTCAAGTTGTTCGCCTCTAATCCAGTGTATTTAGCACTTGATCCGGGCAATTACAACGATGCCGATCATCTGTAAAATAATGATAACAAAAACATCATAAGAAGCGTGTATCTCACACCATCACCATGGAAGTGCAAACTAAATATGTAAATCCTTCAATATTCATGCTGACAGAAATTTTATAACTTTAATTCTTTATCTGGGTGATATATTGCTATGAATCGGATATTGTGAAAAATCTGCAATCAGCACAAGGTTATGGAGTACATTCAAATCTGTATTAGTTGTCTAATACTGGTTGTACAGTTTCAAGGTTAAAAGTTTGAACGAACCTTTCTCTCCGATTTTCTAATACTGATTTATCTCTAGCAATTTATTCGTCTTTTCCTTTCACTCCTAATTTGATTCCATAATATAATCCAAAAATTCAAAACTAATATACATGTTGGCTTTTATTTATCTTCGAACTCGTTTTGTTATTTAGCGATTTTCTGCTTTTAATTTTATCTCGTCTAACATCCCATGTAAGAAACTTCATGCTCGTTGTTTTCTTAAATTAAGTTTTGACTGTCACTCTGTTTCTTTATCTTTTTCTCAACTGTATCAATTCTGTCACTTAATGCATAGTACTTTAAATTTAGTTTGTTCTTAAATGAATCTGTTTCCGTTGTAAATGTTTGTTCCAAATTTATTCTATCATTTGTTTTCACATTCGCTTCATCATTATTACTTTGTACTACATTAATTATATTAACCAGTTCTCTCTGTTCATATGATCTTCAATCTGCTTTAGATTATTCAACCTCAGAATGTAACTGGCTGTAAAAAAATCTGTAAATCTAGTATATTTTAATGGTTTGATCTTTAAACCAAAATCTATAATAGATAATTCATACGTTATCATCATAATCGTCAGCATAGTCTTTGCTGTAATTTTATAAACATTTATTTCATATTTGTTTTTTCTCTCTCTTAAACTGGAATTTTGGGCAGCTGTATTGGTGTTATCTGTTATCTTGCTGATCAATAGGTAGTTAAAATAATTCATTGCCTTTTTAATCTCTTGAGTGTTTTGTTAGATGTCATTATTCATTAATTCTTCCATCTGTGATTGTAAAGTTTTATATTTTTTTAGAGATGCTGTGATAACCGTTAGAGTCGTTTATACAATCAACATTCATATTTTCTTTGTTGTCATTATTAACATTTATTTCCTTGTTGGAGTTTTGCATGTATATTTCAAAGATGTACAAAAATCATAATTGAAAACCACTCTTTTTATAATCTTGTCATTTTTGCTGCAAAATATATTCTTGCTAATTTACGGGATACATTATAATAACCAATAACCAAATACATGTTTTGCATTGAAATGAATAATTTATATTATCAATTTTATTGGTAAACTAGTTTTTGTCTGTAAGACTCTCAATGATAATATACCTTTCCATATAAGAGTTCCAGTAATGATTCAGTAAATGACAGTTGTTTTTCTCCTACAAACATTTCTGTCAGAAAAATAAAGTCTTTTTATGCAAGCAGAACTTTGGAATTCCCTAGCTTTTACGTTGTATTCACACATATAATTTAAATTTGGATACTAAACCAAATTCATAAAATACTAATCCTAAAAACCTTTGTTATGTAAATAATTGCGATAGAGGCGACCATGTCCTAATAAAATATTCAAATGTCCTATTTATTTTAGCCTAGAAATATTCTCTTTCATACTCTCAACATGTATTTTTAAATTGCCACGTGACAATGTCCGAAGCTCTTTCCAATGTCAGTAGTTAGAATTAGACCAGAAGGCGCATATATTTTTCTCTGGTTTGTGAACGCATGTGATATTTCCTCGCTTCTGTGTTATGGAAAATGGAAATGATTTTTATCGTTTTTTATTGACCTTAAAAAAATAACGTATTGGCATCCAGTTCACGAGCTTTGGAATTGTTCATACTTCCGCGTTAGAAACGTTGTCATAGGATATTTAACTTTTAACTACTTATCGTCAATGTTGTTAAACTAACTGCTGGCGGGTAAAATTGTTCATGTAAAAATTACCAAATAGTGGTGATTCAGATCTTTAGCAACCATCGCGAGATAAACCGAATTGATAGGTTCACAATATATTAACGGATTAAAAGGTAAGATCTTGCAAAGCAAACTCTAGAACTAATTTTCAACTTTACTTTTTTTACGGGAGGGGAGAGGATAGCTCGACATACACAGATATACTCGATTAAAACCAGATTCGTTAAAGGTCTAATGACATCTTCTAAATATCTTTTAGAACCAACTGTTGTTCAAAGACAATTAATAAAAATACCCAAGGAAATAGTTATGCTAACGATAGATAATAATGTGAAGTTTTTATAAATGTGTAAATATTTACAGAAAACTTAACTGATGATTAATATGAAAATATTTAAATTAAATAGCTTCCACCTGCAGTAAAGATCTTTTAATACATAAAAAGGAAAGAAAATTTACAGGTGTGTATATGCCGTAATGATTAATTTAAACACAGAATATGTAAAAAATGTTTTTGAAAGATATAAAAAAAATAGATCCAGGAATGAAAACGCTGACAACTGACACAGCTGAAGCTAAATTTTAGATGATAATGTTGAACAAAAATCATTTCAAAATTAAAACTTAGATCTAGTCGAAAAGGTGCAACACACGTTTGAACAAAATGGTGTTACATTGGGTGCAATAGCGAATGCAACATGTATTAAATATAATTAAGGAAATCTTCGATTTTTGTGAATGATTGTCTGATTATTGGAATTTGGTGCAATATTCTTTATTAGCCAATTAATAGAAGCAAACGTCACAAAGTAAAGTGTTATTGAGTTTCCATGATGACATGGTATACTTTTGTTGAATTCAGGTCAAAACCACATTAGTGTCCTTGTTGTTATATAGTCCCTATTAAAATCTAATGGTGTACATTGGTGGTGAGACTGCATCGGAAGTATTTACGGTAGAAACTGGTAAATTACACAATGGAATTAATAAGTAGGGACTTCGCCTGTATCGTTTATATCGCAATGATGGTAAATGTGTTGCAGTTGGACTGGCGAAATGTGCCTTGAAACCACGAATTGACTTGTATTTTGGGATAGTCGTATAGTTTCTACGGTACGGAAAGTTGATGAAGAGGACCATGCAGAATGCTCGGTTGATATATATTTGGCAAACTGGGTTATCTGTGGTCTTGCATTGATTAGAGTAAAACTTATGATTAGAATGGAAACGTCGGGGTTTTTAATTTACATCTGTAGCTGTATAGAATTCTTTGGAAAGTTTGGGTAAACTTATGAGCGAATACCCGTGACTTGTAACAATAGTTTGCCCCAAAGAATGGATAGTTATCAAGGACAACTGTTAAACTCTTTTAACTAGCTTGTGGTCATTTGAACTACATTAATTTTCAACTTTATAAAATAGTCTGTAATCAACTTTATATTTTATAATGCTTTATATTAAATTTCTTCTGTGATGCATTTAGGATATTAAAATAGGAGAGTAACTATAATGTTGTATGTTCATCACGTTTTAAAACAGTGTGTTGTTTACTGGTGATAATTTAGGTGTATTTATTATTTCCCCCCTCTAGTTTTAGGATCAACATTAATTCGCAAGCCGTGAATATTATAACTTCTGTATTCTCTAATGCGCTGTTTTCCCCACATCTATCAGATTCTAGAAACCACTTTATCGTTCTTTTTTAAAAAGCATGCTATTAATACAACTATTTATACACTTTTCTTCAATCGTTTAAAATGGAGGTGTCATTTACCTTAATGCCACCATGTTTTCAGCTGGTTCCTAGCTGTTAATCAAATAATTGTATACTTTCCATTTCACAAGTACATACATTTTAATATTATTTATCTTTAGTTTTCTACTTTATACCTTTATACTTTTTATACTTTGTTTTTGAGATAACTAATAAAAAATCTCATTCATATCATATCTTTTCAAATAGTACTGTTTGTAAACAATTGCATATCCTAGGGTACCTGATTTTAAACATTTGATAATTTAAGATAGAAAGGTGTCCCTTTTCAACAATTGTTTTTTTGCATTTTTTTCAATCGTGTCTGTTTCACCAATTTTACATTTGGGAGTTCAACATATATCAGTTGTCAAGAAAACGAATAGATTGGTCCATGCTTTCGATCTGGTTTCCTTTGCTTGATATATATATATATATATATATATATATATATATATATATATATATATATATATATATATATATATATATATATATATATATATATATATATATATATATATATATATATATATATATATATATATATATATATATATATATATACATATATATATATATATATATATATATATACATATATATACATATATATATATATATATATATATATACATATATATATATATATATATATACACATATATATACATATATATATATATATACATATATATATATATACACATATATATATATATATATATATATATACATATATATATATATATATATATATATATATATATATATATATATATATTCTGTTAAATCTTTCCGCAACAGATACTTTATTTTGATCTGAGTAAGGTAGCAAGTATGCTTTCAATAGATTTCTTTCCAAAAGATCTTTCGCATTCCTATTGTAATTTTTTCCCTCTTCATTAAACTGTATCTTTTGTAGTTTAAACTTGTTACATAATTCTCTCAGGCATTATCTAAAGCATGTCATCTCTCGTTTTTGCTTTCACGTTTAACCCCAAGCGTATTTTGTGAAAATATCGATCACTATCAAAATATAATAATTTTGTATTAATTATATGTTTTAATGCATGTTTGTGATACGCGTGATATTAAATGCACAAATTACTTGATATGAATCTCAAAATAAAGAGCGCATGAATTCAAACTGTTAGCAAATGGGTCACATAAACATTTCATTCCTTCAATTGATTTTTTGGGGTAAAAAAGTATTATCCTGTTACTCTCAGATAGTATGATACGGCAAGAACTGGTACAATATGGTTCCAATTATAATTCTTTGCTGAACATTTAAAATACATTATTTGGAAATTATAACAGTAGTAGTTGGGTGTTGTACGGAACATCAATACATGCAGGCCATTGGCATTTAGTGCCGAGGTCAGATGAGAAACGTGATATGCGATAGGCGCAGCACCGGGGTGATCCAATAATACGATTCAAACCCATGCCCATCTGGCCACAAGTCTAAGACGCAAACTGCTGAATCACTGATGGTCTATTAGTTGTCTCGTCTGACATGCAGAAGGACGCATCGGCCGACACCCTAATCTCGAGCACGCACTAACTGTAGAGGTAGCAATTGACAGTTTCGTGATTTTCATAAGGTTAGAAGTTAGAAAAGGGGAAATTTTCCAGGTTTCCTCACTGGTTATACAGTCTATTTTATTCATTAAAACAAACCATTTTTTCTTACGTGCTGTTAAAAGAAATTCTAATTCCCTGTATTTAGGTGTATAATCGATTGGTGTAGTTTGGCTTTCCTTCAGATGTATGTATGTATGTATGTATGTATGTATGTATGTATGTATGTATGTATGTATGTATGTATGTATGTATGTGTGTGTGTGTGTGTGTGTGTGTGTGTGTGTGTGTGTGTGTGTGTGTGTGTGTGTGTGTGTGTGTGTGTGTGTGTGTGTGTGTGTGTGTGTGTGTGTGTGTGTGTGTGTGTGTGTGTGTGTGTGTGTGTGTATGTATGTATGTATGGTATGTATGTATGTATGTATGTATGTATGTATGGTATGTATGTATGTATGTATGTATGTATGTATGTATGTATGTATGTATGTATGTATGTATGTATGTATGTATGTATGTATGGTATGTATGTATGTATGTATGTATGTATGTATGTATGTATACAATATTCAAAGACATTTCAGGCACTGTACATGAAAGAAACATAGAGGTATGCCAACATTCTCTCCAAATGTAAACAACCTCACCTTATACCTGTCACGCTCACAAAGTACATAATTACTGTAGAGCGCCGCCAGTGGTAATAATAGTTTTTGATAACATTTTTTTTAGTGTGTGTGTGTGTGTGTGTGTGTGTGTGATTATGATTTTTAACGTAGCTGTATAAAAAAAATCAGTCATATCGCTACGAGGTCTATAGTGTGGCAATTTAGATGTCTAGTACTGTTGCATCCAGTCACTTTATCTTGACACCAGGCCGAACAGTCCTAACACTAACCCTTTAATTATGAGCGTCAAGCAAGGCAGCTCTTAGTACCATTTTTGAAAGACTTTGGTATGATTCGGACGGGGTTCGAAACCACGACCTCACGCTTTCGAGGCGGACACTCGAACCGCTAGGCCAGGCCACCAGAGTGGTCAGTTAGTTGTTTTAGGTAGATGTGAACTAGAAAACGATATTTGGTTTTCTTTGCGTTTAAAGTTTTACTAGTAGACTTTTATTACCGAGGCAATTAGAGTAAAGTGTTTGTTCAAGAATATCACGGCAATCGATCTGAACTGATCAGTTGGCAGGATTCAAACCCTTAACATTTGGTCGCATGTCCAGTACGCTAACCACTGAGCTACCACGACTCCTCAGAAGTAGAAGTAGATAATGCCACTGATGGTACTCTGAATTGCTGTACTGTATTTACATGATACAAAAATGTAAAGAAAGAAAAGCAAATTACAAAATAAACTTGGCACTAAAATATATCAACAAACAGATTGCGATCTAGACTTCAACCTAATTTTTCTATAGCTCAAGTTTATTCTCTAGCATGAAATTATAAATAAATGTGATATAAATGAGTAAATAACTGAAACACAGCAAAAGACAACAAAATCTGATACGATTAAAAATGAAAGAAAAAGGTGATCAACGATTCATTCTGTAGATATTCAGTTTTTACCTGAAAATTCCACGCTGCGGAAATATTTTAGAATTGATGCTCATACAAACAACAAGCAGTTAAGAGACATTAACCATTACCCTAAATTTTATCAGCACAGCATTTAGGAAAAAAAATTTGAATGAACCCATTACTCCCTCTTTTGTCATCGTTCTCGACTTGGTTGGTAAGACAAAGCTTTTATGAGTTATAAGCCATTGTAGTTGTTATCAAATCCACATTGCCTAGTTATATTTATCAATTGTACTGAAGCATTAAATCTTGCTCTTGAAATAGCTAAAACACCTGTCCAATGTGCGTTCAGAAATTACTTGTGCACCTGTTGGTTTATATTGTAAATTTTATTGCTCCTACATGACAATGAGCACCATAAACACTCAATCTGTTTCACGAGGATATGTGAACTTTATCCCTGCATAACTCTCTGCAAATGAAGTATAAAATCATTGTACTACGGAAATTCTAGTCTTTCCCTATATACCTTTCCATAATGTTACGTAAATCGTTAGGCCTGAAATGTGTTTCAACGCTGTTGACCCAAAACTATCATTTTGCTTACAATACGACGAAGATGTTTTTTTAACATTGGTTCAGTTAAAATACAAATATACATCCGTTTTAGTTTTCTTATTACCAACATGAAAACTCCTAAACAACAAATTTCAGGTCAGGCAATATTGTGGTGGCAGAACTAAGAGATACCCTTAGTTTCTCATCGTCCCATACTCCAAAGACTTTATTCTCCCGGCAACGCCTATAGCAGAGGCATATCGTGGTAGGCCTCCCCTGCCGTTCCTGCTACTGTCATTCTTATCATTCACATTTGAATAACTGTTTAAGAATTTTTTTTTTAGTTAACTGATGCTAAATGTAATTAGAGGCGTTGAAGTAAAAGGACATATGTGAAATTCGATTTTTCAAACATTTCAGTGATAAAAATGTATCAAGTTATGTCCGCTGTTTGTTAAAGAACTTCGCTCTTCATACTGAACTTAGCTTTCTTCAGTTCAACCGTATTTGCACCATCTCTATCTGATGGACTCATTTAAAGTTTTTCATCGATTACATTGCCGACTTATTTCATGAATCATTGTATCTTTCAAGAGCATACCTTAAGTAAGCTATCACAAACTAGAATCATTATTTGTATAACTGTATAGGGAGCGCTCTACAGACATCATGAAATTCCGAGAGATTGGCATGTATAAGGTGAAGTTGGAGAGAATGTTGGCAGCGAACCTTTATGTTACTTTCATGTACTGTGGCTGAAATTCCATTGGATATTGTACTTATAAGGTAATTATATATGATCTAAGCACACATCTAACTAAAACAGCTTCCATATACTCAAGAAACCAACATCAATTAGTATGAAGTACCATATTCTTTAGACGTTATTGAAATAGATAAAACGAATTTCTCCAGACAACACAGTACCAGTTTCTGAAGTGCCATGAGTGAATATCAAAATACATTAAAAAAATAAAACGTATCGGCTCTTTATTACAATTTACATCTGAAGTCCAGGAAGTGAAAATGAGAAAGCGGAGCTAGTAGCTTTTTATTACATGCACATTCGAAATTAGACCAAGCTGCATACACTAGAACGTAATATGCACAAATCAACCATCTACCAAAAATAAAGGGAATTAAAAGTTAGTTTTATAATGTATGAGATATACAAGGTCGTTTTAAAAGCTAGTATAACTAGTGGGAAAAGGGGTGGGTGGGTGTCTTTATCTTAAAAATCTAACTTAAAAAAATACGAAAATGTAAAGCGCAAGCTAAGCTGCTCATGTATGCTTGAATTCATGTGCATGATATACAAACAAACAAACAGGTACAATATGTCGTATCTAAGAGAGAGAGAGAGAGAGAGAGAGAGAGAGAGAGAGAGAGAGAGAGAGAGAGAGAATTTATTTGCTTTCATTCAACAATAGGATATGACAATCACAATGCAATTTTTTTAAATTATCTAATATAAAATGTTAACGTTGAAAATTCACATGCTCTCTCTCTCTCTCTCTCTCTCTCTCTCTCTCTCTCTCTCTCTCTCTCTCTCTCTCTCTCTCTCATCCACCCTACCATTATAATGCACAATCAAAAATGCTTAAAAACAAGCATTTAAAAGTAACACAACTAATTTATACTAGCAAATGAAATTCTCTCAGAGAGATGCTGGCAAGTTTAATAGATTGTCATATTACTTTGCCCCTTACTAAACGCTGCCTTTTTACAGAAAGTTCATATACCTAATAATGTGTGCTATGTCATAATCAGCCATGCTTAAATATTCGTTATGGTTTCTAAGATGTGTACATTAAAATGCCTATTAAGTACTTGAACATTCAGACTGGTTTCATTGTGTCTTCCCAAAGACATACAATTTATTTTTCTTCCTTTAATTTGCACTGAGAGCCCGTCAATTATATAATTAGTATCACAAGCGATTGATTGTTTAGCATTATATGTATAAGTAAGGAATGGGAACGAGCATAGCTTGTCTCAGCGACGTTTTCTGTAGACGTTTTTAATGGGTTATACTGCAGATTTATTTTTCTTAACCAGCGATAAAAATAAAATGATTCTCATCTCCAACTGTAGACTATTTATTGGTCGGGTGGGATTTATTCTTATCCAGCTTTTCAAAACGGGGAATGGGTGTGTAATTCTCCTCCAGGAATATAATACTGTTACTTGGGAATCAGAATAAATGAATGAACTATCATGATTTTCTATGCAATTAAGCTTGTACACTACAACTTTCTTAACAGTAAGTATTTTACAAGTTAGAAAAAAGAAATTTTATTAATGCGTGTTTTGTTTTTGCGACTGTTCTAAGTTGCTTCATTTATGATTTTAATTACTGTATTAACTAAACTACATTCCCTACAACATTAACCTCTTTCAGTTTGTCACCAGACTGTATCCAGCTTAGTTGCATCTTTACTTTCATTTAACAGTTGTAATGCTTAATATTAATTATTAGTCGGCTCTGTTCTGTAATGCCTAAAATCTGAACTGCTAAGGCCATGTCAACAAAGTGTCTGTTACAAAATGCACAATAAACGCAGCAAGTGTTCAGAGCATGTCTGTAAATTGTCGGTTAAAAATACACAAAATACTCAGTGAACCATAACGTCATGTCTGCAAAGTATCTGTTAAAAAATACAAAAAAGTCATAAGGTCATGTCGGTAAAGTGTTTGTTAAAAAATGCACAAACAATTCAGTGAGCCATTAGGTCATGTCTGTAAAGTTTCTCTTAAAAAATACAAAAAAGTCACAAGGTCGTGTCTGTAAAGTGTCTTTAAAAAATACAAAAAGGGATAATGTCATGTCGGTAAAGTGACTGTTAAAAATACAAAAAAGTCATAAGTTAATGTCGGTCAAGTGTCTGATAAAAGATACAAAACGTCATAAGGTCCTGTCGGAAAAGTGTCTATTAAAATATGCAAAAAAATCTCAGTGAGCCATAAGGTAATGTCTGTAAAGTGTCTGTTAAAATATACAAAAAGTCATAAGGTCATGTCAGTAAAGTTTCTGTTAAAATATGCACACAAAAAAGTGAGTAATAAGGTTTTGTCTGTAAAATGCCTGTTACAGTTCAAAAAAGACATAAGGTCATGTCGGTAATGTGTCTGTTAAAAAATACAAAACGTCATAACGTCATGTCGATAAAGTGTCTGTTAAAAAATACAAAACGTCATAATGGTCATGTCGGTAAAGTTTCTGTTAAAATATGCACACACAAATGTGAGTCATAAGGTTTTGTCTGTAAAATGCCTGTTACAATACAAAAAAGTCATAGTCTGTTAAAAAAGGCATAAAAAACTCAGTGAGTCATAATGTCATGTCTGTAAAGTTTCTGTTAAAAAAAATACAAAAAAGTCACAAGGTTATATTTGTAAATTGTCTTTACAAAAATACAAAAAAGTCATAAGGTCATGTCGGTGAAATGACTGTTAAAAATACACAAAAGTCATAAGATCATGTCGGTCAAGTATCTGTTAAAAGATACAAAACGTCATAAGGTCATGTCGGTCATGTGTCTGTTAAAAGAATGCACAAAAAACTCAGTGAGCCATAAGGTCATGTCTGCAAAGTGTCTGTTAAAATATACAAAAAAGTCATAAGGTCATGTCGGTAAAGTTTCTGTTTAAAAAATGCACTCAAAAATATGAGTCATAAGGTTTTGTATGTAAAATGCCTGTTACAATACAAAGAAGTCATAAGGTCGTGTCGGTAAAGTGTCTGTTAAAAGATACATAACTTCATAAGGTCATGTCGGTAAAGTGTCTGTTAAAAAATGCACAAAAAACTCAGTGAGCCATAAGGTCATGTCTGTAAAATTTCTGTAAAAAAAAAAATACAAAAATGTCACAAGGTCATGTCTGTGAAGTGTCTTTAAAAAAATACAAAAAAGTCATAAGGTCTTGTCGGTGAAGTGACTGTCAAAAATACACAAAAGTCATAAGGTCATGTCGGTCAAGTGTCTGTTAAAAGATATAAAGCTTCATAAGGTCCTGTCGGTAAAGTGTCTGTTAAAAAATACAACAAAAAACTCAGTGAGCCATAAAGTCATGCCTGTAAAGTGTCTGTTAAAATATACAAAAAGTCATAAGGTCATGTCAGTAAAGTTTCTGTTAAAATATGCACACAAAAAAGTGAGTAATAAGGTTTTGTCTGTAAAATACCTGTTACAATTCAAAAAAGTCATAAGGTCATGTCGGTAAAGTGTCTGTTAAAAAATACAAAACGTCATAAGGTCATGTTGGTAAAGTGTCTGTTAAAAAATACAAAACGTCATAATGGTCATGTCGGTAAAGTTTCTGTTAAAATATGCACACACAAATGTGAGTCATAAGGTTTTGTCTGTAAAATGCCTGTTACAATACAAAAAAGTCATAGTCTGTTAAAAAAGACACAAAAAACTCAGTGAGCCATAATGTCATGTCTGTAAAGTTTCTGTTAAAAAAATACAAAAAAGGCACAAAGTTATATTTGTAAAGTGTCTTTAAAAAATAGAAAAAGAGTCATAAGGTCATGTCGGTGAAATGACTGTTAAAAATACACAAAAGTCATAAGGTCATGTCGGTCAAGTGTCTATTAAAGATACAAAACGTCATAAGGTCATATCGGTAAAGTTTCTGTTAAAAAATGCATAAAAAACTCAGTGAACCATAAGGTTTTGTCTGTAAAATGCCTGTCTAAAAAGGCACTAAACTGTGCGAAATAAGAGGATATCATGTTACTACAATGTAAATCGTTCTAATCTTTTAAACATTCGTTTTCCCTTGTAATAATGATGTATTTAACAACACCAGCATTGACAAGTCTGAGAATGTCAAGGTCGGTGACAGCATGAAGACAGTTAACACAAAATAAACGACGTCTACGTCAGAGAAATTTGCCTCTTGTACATAAATTACAGTGTAATCTCCTCTACAAATTATTTCAGGAATAGAAAGGCAATCATTCTTTTTACACTCAGGGGTTAAATAGTACAAGGAAGGGCCAAATTTAAACTCGTGAAATGCGCTGGTTAAAGGCAGATAACAACGACCTTGAGAAAAGAAGAAGAATCTGCTTCATAAAACAAAGCGTGGACGTTGAAAAATGTGTCTGAAGCTCTTAATGCTTCGGGGGTAATTTATGGAATGTCTGCAGTTTAATATAAAATTAGTTTCATAGAAGCAGATACCATACCATATAGGCAGATGTAAATTTTAACAAGAAATAAACACGATGAATGATATTGTGAAACGATAAGCGTAATAAAGACTCGGCAGAATTAGCGTTTTGACCATTTGGAATCCATCAGAGTTTACACGTCCAGCTTGAGAAAGAGAATACTTAACCGTCGAACTGTAGAAGCGATTTGGATACTTTGTTGTAAAATCAACTCAGGTGACGGGTGACCCGCGCGTTAGAATTAGGAATTTCTTTAAGTCCAGTTCTTCTGATATGACCCAGCAGTAGTGTGTTATAGGCATTCAAAATTACATTGTTTTATCGAGAGTCTTGAAAATAGGTAGGGGGCTGGAAGAGATACAATTGTTTATCCTAATAAATAAAGTGAACTTCGGTGAGATGCTCTTGTAATGGAGGGCTTCAATCGAGTCAGCGGAGTTCGTGGCTTGAGTTTTGAACACATGAGAGTTATTATTTTCTTCCCATATCTTTTGTAGGAGACTGTGGTATTATTACCATTATATTGTTACAAGCCAGGGCTGTTTGCTTGACCGATCGGTATCAAAACCTGGAGCGATTCCGCTAGATATCAATAGTTTACCCAAATTTCCAAAGACTTGCATTCTTCAGATCTAAATTAAAAAACCGAGGTGTCCATTCTATACATAAATTTTACTCTTCATCAGGTTTTAGTACAGTCAGTAGTTCAAGCCGTAGAAACTATAAAACTATTCCCTTCAACAGGGAACTAGTTTTACTACGCCACCTTAGGTTAGTCAATTCATGATTCCAAGGCACATTTCGCCAGTGCAAATGCATTACATTTACCATCATAGCGACTTTAACGGGATCTGCAGAGTCCCTTCTTGTTCAATCCTTTGTGTAATTTACAGGTTTGCTACCGTAAAAAATGCCACTGTAGTTACACCACCAATGTAAACCATTAAATTTTAATAGGGAATATGATACGACAGGGACACTCATGCGATTTTGACCTGAATTCACTAAAATTGAATGAAGTCATCATGGAAACTCACTAAGACTTCTCTCGTTGATGTTTGCGCCTATTAATTTGCTAATTATTTCTTGCTAAGGACTATTTATATTGCACAGAGTTCCAATAATGAAACAAGTAATCAAAAAATCTAAGAATTCCTTAAAACGGGGCGCTATAAAAAAAAAAATTCTGATACTCCAGATTTATTACAATATTAGTGCATTCGTCTAATATTGAAGATTAGGTTATAATGAAATCTCTGTATAGAAGGACACTCTAGCTGTCGGAGATACCACGGCGTTACTCAGAAATAAAGGGAATTTGTGATCAACTATGTTGCCCCATAGTTTTCTACTGGGGTAGCTCAGGTGGTAATTCTTCTTCCAAGTTTCACGTAATAATCTGGTCATGCACTTTCTTCTTTACACCCCAAAATTGCAGTGTGAAACCCTCTCGGTGGAGAAAATAGGGTAAATGGCACCCGTGGCGATAATGATGGCCCAAATGGGTTTTGGCACTCCAAGATGTCTGGCGCTCCGGGTAACCGCAAGTGCAACCACGGTATTTACACTCGATCGTGTGTGAAATATGAGAGAGAGAGAGAGAGAGAGAGAGAGAGAGAGAGAGAGAGAGAGAGTTGGTAGCAAAGTTAACTGAACTAATTTAATAACTTACGAGAGAAAGAGAAAATAAATGAAACCAAAGTCAGAAACTTCATAATAACTTCAAAGCATATATAGTGTATTGAGATCTTAAAGCATTAATTTCACACTGATCTTAGTATACGACGCTCATGTGAAATGATGCAACATGGTTTTGTTTACATGGTTCACTTGTTACAGAACAATAACAATCTAGCTACTAATTCAAATCTAACACTAATTCATCATGGGAATGTTCTTCTATACTAGAACCATTTTTTCTAAAACGAAATTACTAAGTAATATTACGCTTATTTAGTGTACCAGTAATTATCTGTCATAATTCATTTTAAACTTGAGCAGATATTTTTACTTTGAACAAAAGGTATGTTGAACATATATGTCAACATTACTTGATTCGGTACTATATACGTTACAACATAGTTATGCATGTAGGTACATCGTTCAACATAATTATCTATTCCATTGTGGTGTGTCGGGTTCTTATGCTGCCACTGTGGTAGGTGTGTTATTGTGGTTGGGGTGGGTATATTATTTAAATTACTATTGAAGTCCCAAACAGGCTCGATTTTTTAGGATGTGAAATTAGTGATAGGGAGAGGTAAAGCTCCGAGTCCCCAATCAGCAACATCGACAGTTAAATGACTGAGTACATAAAAGGAGAAATTCAAACGAATAACAATTTAATAGTTAAATGATAAGAAATCCCTAATCATTCTTCTTCCTCTGGACATTGTGATAGCCTGTTGCACCATTTGATTTATTGTATGAGTTAGCTTAAAACACCTGTCCTTGTTTTCTACTCATCTGTATCTCTCCTATCCCGACACGTCTTCTCTTCTTTCAACTTCCCTACTAACTCCTTCTACTGCTTGACTGCTCTTTCTCCAATTTCTCCTCATTCACTCCATTTCCGACGAGCCTTCGATTCACAATCGACTTCTACACTAATCTCTATTCCGTCTCACTCTAGAGACTCGGGACTTGGGACTAGACTATACCGGAATTCCGTCCCGTAAAAGCTTCCTGTGAAAACACAAGGACGTTAGCATATTTCCTAGGCCATCTCGTCTCACACTAACCAATAATCAATCATCAGATAAAGGCTATAACATTTAAGTCACGCATTTGTGCACATCAAAATACATATACGTTTTTGTATGGTAAACAAAGTCGTAATGAAAGCACGGTATCAACTACTGAACATACATACATCAATAAATTGCGTCACATCAGTATATATATTATTAATCTCATTATAATGAAAAATATCACAAAATGTACACAAATATTCTAATATCCATGCTCTGATATATTCTTACATCCATATTAACTAATTTTACATACTGCAATCTTTTTCCAAAGTTACAATTCAATTCAACAGATGGAAAAACTAGAATATTATTACGAATTAACCAAATAACGAATTACAATATTAATTTTCACCACGAGCCAGAAATCTGCATACTTCAATACATAATCATAGCTCATTTCTCAAATACGTATGCAAATTAAACACTACAAAGGTAATTCTACGTACTAACTATTCTAGTAAAGAAATATGCATACTGCATATTCTTACAATTACAATGCTGTAATATTCTGCAACAATCGAGCACAAAACTTACTAAACTTTACGAAGCTTTGTCTTTCTTAGAATTTCCTACGTTTTCACGCCAAATTACGAGTGGCTTCCCCGTATTATTGCTTTATAACTTTCCAGCACGATGTGAGGGCAATTTTTAAGTTCCTAGCTCGGAAATACTAAAATAAATTCACATTGAAACGATGACCACGCCCTCTCTCAATTTCGACTGGACGTCGATTCGACCCTGTTCTATTCAACGTAGCATAACCCTGGGCCATCTTTTTACCTGGTGAGATTTACGACGCCTGTAAGGCTCCTTTGTTCTTGAATTAAGCTTTCAACATCCACGTAAGACTTTTCATACCCAACAAAGCTGGGATCTCGTACCTTTACGAAGAGGATCATCTATAGCTGCGGTGTCTAACATATATACATGCCTTCTAACCATTTATTTGTTACCTGATTTACGTAATCGCGGGCAGACAACGTGCACGCATGCAAGTGTTACTTTATAAAACACATGATAATTCGAAGCTAGAATGAACTTAAAAGATTCATATGCAAAGCACGTGCGAGTAGGTGTATATGAAAATGAGTTACAACGAAGGATTGCGCTTTTTCAGAGTGTAGGATGCTTGTACAGACTTGTCCCCGATCGTTCTTGTATTTAAAAAAGCAACAAACGGGCCGGGGTCAAAGCTAAAATGTTGGAGTGGTATTGTATACATCTTTAATTTTGTATTGTTTGTTAGTTTTATTGTTTAGTTTTAACTTCATTATATGCTATGGAAATATGTATTTTGGACTTGATCTTGCTCAAAATTAAGTTCATTGTGTACCTAGCTAGAGCCCGCTATTCTAAAAACTAATAAAATATAGTTAATATTTTCTCTATGAGTGTGAAGTATATATTAGGATCAATATCAACATAAATAACTATATTTATTAGGGTATGGGTCATGTTTATTGGATTTCCCCCATTACAGTTTCTAGTCTTCCCGATGTTTACTCCATTTTATATTATAATTTTAGTAATATAATCTTCTGGAATTAACGTTTTTACTAAGTACTAGTTTTTGTAGAAAATAAAAATTGTGACATAATTAATGTAGAGGGTTTTGTAATCTTGTTTACTGTATGAATTATTTATTCCTGCGATAGCATCTGAAGCAGATATCAGTCTTATTGTTGTTTTCAATATTTCATTTGGGATGGAATTTATTTATTCAAATATTTATTCACTGAAAATACAAAGTGCTCATCAGTAATATTCTTGGACAGAGATGTTAGCTGGGAACAATTAATATTTTAAACAAGAACTTATTGGATAATATTATTATCATTCATAAAAACACTGTTGTCACAAAACCACGTTTTATGCCATTACAGACACATCAATACCGCTTGATCTTAATTCAAACACGACTGGAATTTAATTATAACTTTATTCATTAGGACTATTAATTAACTTTTGGACTATTTGGGATTTTATTCGCTTTACTGTAAGTTCTTTTTACATTTTTCACTTTTCATTCTAGAGAATCATATTATTTTGTTTTAATTTTGCACAACTTGTTCGTTTTCGCTCTTGCTTACTTTAAGACCATAGATTCGTAATAGGTATTGTCTGCACACGGACGAATGTCAGGTAATTAATTTCTCATCTATATATCCATTGTCTCAAACCTGATATAATAATGTCATGTTAATAAAAGTAACAGACTATAATGGCATTACCATATGGGGTTTGAGACAATGTATATATAGATGA
This sequence comes from Unio pictorum, assembly GCA_030141615.1. Classification (NCBI taxonomy): domain Eukaryota; kingdom Metazoa; phylum Mollusca; class Bivalvia; order Unionida; family Unionidae; genus Unio; species Unio pictorum. The sequence continues at coordinate 10,442,661 of JARLTB010000101.1, read as the reverse complement.
GAAATCAATTAACATGCATTATCACGGAAAGTTCCAGCTGCAAGGAGCTCTTCGAGATAACTAACAAACTAATGTCAAGGAACAAATGTACACAATTTCCAAGTACCTAAGCTCCAGTAGAACTTCCGGATCTATTTGAAAATGTCTTCAATTACAAAGTACACCATCAGAGATACGCTTAACAACACAATTTCAATTGACGTGTTGTCACCATACAGTTACGATACAGAATTCAGAGACAACCCTTAGGAGCATTCGAACCTGTCTCTATGGATTTAGTACGGACAATCGTGATGAAGAGTGCACCAAAGTCATGTGAACTTAATCCAATTCCAACATCACTGCTTATTGAGTGCTTAGATCCAATATTGCCTTCTCTAACTGATGTTATTAATAACTATCTCTCATCTGAGGAATTCCCATCATTTTTCAAAACTGCCATCGTAAAGCCTCTGCTGAAGAAACCAACACTTGACCATAACTATTTTTAAGAACTACCGGCCAGTTTCTAATCTCCCGTTCATATAAATAAATCTTAGAAAAAGTTGTTCTGAACTAACTTGTATCTCATTTGAATTCAAACAGTCTTTTTAGCAATGTACAGTCTGCATATCGCCCTTGCCACAGTACGGAAACTACTCTTCTGAAAGTAGTTAATGATATTCTCTCTGCTTTGGATAGCGGAAAGATTACAGTCCTCACCCTCCTTGATTTGTATGCAGCATTTGACACAACAAACCATGATATATTACCCCATCGTTTCCATCATGTATTTAGCATTCACAATACAGCCTCTTGTGGTTCAAGTCCTACAGTGGTTCAAGTCCTACTTAGTCAACAAGACTTCAGCCCAGTTGATCTATGTTGTGGTGTTGTACAGGGGTCTGTTCTTGGACCTGTTGTCTTCATTATATACACTCAGCCGCTCTCAAGTGTTATAGATGATCACCCAGTGTCTCATCAATTGTACGCTGATGACACCCAAATATACAAGTCCAGCCACCCAAATGAAGTTGATGCTACCATCCAACGAGTAGATAGGTGCATTTCTGATGTGAAATCATGGATGACATGTAACAAGCTCCAGATGAAAGATGATAAAACTTAGGCTATTCTGATCACAACATAAAGACTTTCTCATTCATATCCTTTACCTCAAACAATAAATATCAGCAACACCAACATTAAATTCACACAGTCAGTACGAAACCATGGTGTTACTCTAGAGAGTACTCTCACATTGCACCAACATGTTATGAACATATGTAAGGCTGCATATCCTGAATTGAGACGCATCAGTTCCATTCGCAAATACTTTCAAGACTGGACTATTGTAACTCAGTTATGTTTGGTTCATCTTAATATCTACTCCAGAAACTTCAAAAGGTTTAAAATACAGCAGTTCGGATCATCTTTAGAGTACCACGATCTGAGCACACCTCCCCACTGTTATGTACCCTTATACTGGCTATCCATTCGATTCAGAGTCAAACACAAAATAAGTTTGTTCTCTGTACTACGTTTCAAAGAAGGACTCGAGTCCAACATACGTATCATGCCTTACCCATGTGTATACACCAGCAAGATACTTACGCTCCTCTTATACTCATTGTTCCCACTATGAAAACGAAGTCACATGGACAACGTTCGTTTGCATACCACGGCGCAGCAATGATGAACGAATTGCCCATGGAAATTAGACACAAAGACTCGGTTATCCCTTTCAAGAGTGCTCTTAAAACGCACCTTTTTCAACTGCAAGAACAAACTTAAAACCCTAATAATGTTTCGTACCTTAAATATTTTCAGCATTTTTTGTTTTCCAATTTCATGGTTTTTGTTTTTTTGTAGTCATATCATTAAAGATGTTGTAAAGCGTTTCTAAAGATTAGGCGCTATACAAAGTTCTCATTATTATTATTATTATTATTATTATTATTATTATTATTATTATTATTATTATTATTATTATTATTATTATTGTTATTGTTGTTGTTGTTGTTATAAAGAAACTCATAAATAGATAAATGCATAGAAAATATTCCCTACAAACATTGATAAACAAAAGAAAAATCCATAATTATACTCTTACATCAACAACTGCATTAAGCAATAACGAATCGCTATTTGGCTTTTTTTTTTTGATCCCTTAACTTTGATGGTTAATAAAATCTTTCTTGACTGCCAAGCTCGTTTTAGAATAAATTTCTGTTGTTGCAAATAACAAGTCGACTTTTATGCACAAAGTATTCCAAGAGGAAGATGCGGAATAAATCATAATTCAACCAAATGTTTGCACCTGCTGGAAACGGTGTATAGGCCGTCTAGCTCGTGTATTTATTACGTGTAAGCAAACCTGTCTAGCTCGTACGATATTCCGTGTAAGCGGATATAATAGTCCATATAGTTCGTATGCTAATTAAGTGTAAGCCGTTATAGCCCGTCTAGCACGTACGTTATTCATTCATTTCATTCACTGCCCGTCACTCCTATCAGGGTATGGGCCGCCAACTACAGATCTCCAGAATCCTCTGTCCTGGGCCATTTTTTCTAGCTGGTTCCAGGTGTAGCCCATCTTGGTGGTGTCAGCCTGGAGGTTGCGTCGCCAGGTGTTTCTTGGACGGCCTCTCTTCCGCTTGCCTTGTGGGTTCCACCTCAGCGCCTGCCTGGTGATACTGGTTGGCGGTTTTCGTAGGGTGTGCCCTATCCAGCCCCATCTCTTCTTCCTGATTTCTTCTTCAGCAGGAAGTTGGGAGGTCCTTTCCCAAAGATTGGCATTGCTGATGGTGTCAGGCCAGCGGATCCGGAGAATCCTTCTGAGGCAGCTGTTGATGAAGGTCTGGACTTTCCTGATGGTGGTCATGGTCGTCCTCCAGGTCTCTGCTCCATACAGTAAGACTGACTTCACGTTGGAGTTGAACAGTCGGATCTTGGTGGTCAAGGACAGCTCTTTGGAGGTCCAGATATTCTTGAGCTGGATGAAGGCGGCTCTTGCTTTGCCGATCCTTGCCTTGACGTCTGCGTCTGTACCGCCCTGCTGGTCAATGATGCTACCCAGGTAGGCGAAGGACTGCACTTCTTCCAGGGGGCTTCCATTCAGGGTGACTGGTTCGGTACTTGTGGAGTTGATCTTCAGGATCTTGGTCTTGTCCTCGTGGATGTTGAGGCCAACTTGTGAAGACGTGGCTGCCACAACGTTTGTCTTTTTTTGCATCTGCTGTTTGCTGTGTGAAAGGAGTGCAAGGTCGTCGGCAAAATCCAAGTCGTCTAGCTGGCTCCACAAAGTCCACTGAATTCCGTTCCTGCGCTCGCTGGTGGACGTCTTCATAATCCAGTCGATGGCGAGGAGGAATAGAAACGGTGATAACAAGCATCCTTGTCGGACTCCAGTTTGCACCTGGAAGCTGTCTGTGAGCTGCCCTCCATAGATAACTCTGCAGGACATGCCGCCGTAGGAGTTCCTGATTAGGTTGACCATCTTGGCTGGGATGCCGTTGTGCCGAAGGAGTTTCCAGAGGGTTTCTCGATCCACGCTGTCGAACGCCTTCTCATAGTCGATGAAGTTGATGTACAACGGGGAGTTCCACTCTAGGGACTGTTCGACTATGATGCGGAGCGTCGCAATCTGGTCCGTGCAGGATCTGTTCTGCCGGAAGCCTGCTTGCTCATCTCGCAGCTGTGCGTCCACGGTTGCCTTCATCCTTTCCAAGAGGACTCGGTTGAAGACCTTCCCTGGCACAGATAGGAGTGTGATGCCCCTGTAGTTGTTACAGTTGCTGAGGTCGCCTTTCTTGGGAAGCTTGATCAGGTAACCTTCCTTCCAGTCTGCAGGTACGTCTTCTTCCTCCCAAATCCTCTCAAAGAGTGGGTACAGCATCTCCACTGATGCATCCAGGTCTGCCTTTAGCGCCTCTGCTGGGATGTCGTCGGGTCCAGCCGCCTTCCCGCTCTTTATCAGGGTGATGACCTTCCTGATCTCGTCTCTGGTCGGTTTCTCGCAATTGATCGGGAGATCCACGTTAGCTGGTTCGATGTCTGGGGGGTTCGCGGCTGCAGGCCTGTTCAGGAGATCCTCAAAATGCTCTGCCCATCTGTTCATCTGCTGGTCTAAACTGTTGATGGCATTCCCCTGTTTGTCCTTGACAGGTCTTTCTGGTTTGCTGAAATTCCCGGAGAGTCGTCTGGTGATGTCGTACAGCTGTTTCATGTTACCGCTGTACGCTGCCTGCTCCGCCTCAGCTGCCAGTCCATCTATGTATTCTTTCTTGTCCTTCTTGATGTTTCTCTTCACTACTCTGTGGGCTTCTGCATAAGCTTCTTGAGCCTTGGCCTTCGCTGCTCTGGTTCTACTGTTGTAGACTACTGCCATTCTTCCTCTTCCTGTCTTCAATCTTGGTCAAGGTCTCTGCTGTGATCCACTCTTTCTGCTGGTGTTTCTTTGGCCCCACTACTTCTTGGCATGATGCTCTTAGTGTTTCTTTCACTATCTGCCAACTGTTGAGTACACTGTCTTCTTCCTCTTGAAAAAGTTCCTGAAGCACTTCAAACTTGTTCTTCAGCGTCAGACCAAACTCTTGTCTCATCTTGGGGTCTTTCAGAAGGCTGACGTTGTACTTGACTCTTCTGTCTGACGCTTCCATCTGGTTTCTCTTCAGCTTCAGCTTCAGTTTGGCCACCACCAGGTGATGGTCGGACGCCACGTCTGCTCCTCTTCTCACTCTAACGTCCTGCAGGGATCTTCTGAACTTCTTGCTAATGCAAACGTGGTCGATCTGGTTCTCTGTCGCGCTGTCTGGCGATACCCATGTATTCTTGTGGATCCGCTTGTGAGGAAAGATGCTGCCTCCAATGACCAGGCTGTTGAGTGCACACAGGTCTGCGAATCTCTCTCCGTTTTCATTCATCTCTCCCAGGGCGTGGGTGCCCATGACTGGTTCGTATCCAGTGTTGTCAGACCCAATCTTGGCGTTGACATCTCCCATGAGGATGGTGACGTCCTTGTCCGGATAGGTCTCGAGGATCTTCTGCAGTCTGCTGTAAAACTGGTCTTTGTCCTCCTCTTCACTGTCGTTCGTTGGGGCATAGCACTGGACGACGTTCATCTTGATCTTCCTCTTCTTAGTTCGGAAGGATGCCGTGATGATCCTGGGGCCGTGCGCCTCCCATCCAATCAGTGCCCTCTGTGCCTGCTTGGACAGCATGAAGCCTACTCCCTGCGTGTGGGGTGCGTCGCTCTCTTCATGCCCGGAGTACAGCAACAGCTCTCCTGTCATCAGTCGTGATTGTCCAGCTTGGGTCCAACGTGTCTCGCTGATGCCTAACACGGCCAGGTTGTTGCTCCTCATCTCGGCTGCTACCTGCGCCGTCTTTCCTGGCTCGTACATGGTCCTAACATTCCATGTGCCGATGTTGATTCTTCTGGTAGACAAAAGGGTAGTCGGCTTTGTGGCATCCTTTCGGTTTTCACCACCCAGCGTCATGCGTCTTCGTGATGAAGACCCTTCCTCTCCCAGAATAAAGTTTTCTGTTTCTTCTGTTGTTGACGTTTCTGTAGCGTCGTTCTTTTTACGGGGTGGGGGTGCTAACCCCACGCCCAACCCTCCTCCTTTACCCTGACTTGGGACAGGCAGATCATAAATCCCTAAGGATCTCACTGGTGGAGTTACGTACGTTATTACGTCTTAGTAGATATAGCCTGTCTAGCACGTACAGCATTACGTGTAAGTGGATTTAACCTGTCTAGCTTGAATGTCATTACTTGTCAGCAGATACAAGTGAATAAATAAATATAAACATGGTTACATAAATATGATAAAAACCACACATAGTCTTCTGCTACATAGACGGGCAAATTATTTCTTTATTTTTTCAGTTAAACAAAATATCTCCGGGCATTTTGCTACCAACCCTACTTTATACGCCCTTTCCAACTAGCCCTTCCTTGTGGTAGTGAATATAAAATATCATCTTTTCTACTATACAACCATAACGTCCCGGAGTTTATGGTTTTAATAAAAATTATGACAATCGCATATATATATATATATATATATATATATATATATATATATATATATATATATATATATATATATATATATATATATATATATATATATATATATATATATATATATATATAGGCATATACTTGTAGCAATAAATGTTCGACTCAGATGAACTAGACAATTGTTTTTATTCGTTATGTTGCTTAAGTGATGACCACTCTGGTAGCCTAAGTGGTTTGAGCATTCGCCACGGATGCGGGAGGTCGCAGGTTCAAACTCTGAGTCTTACCAAAGACATAAAAATGGTAATATTAGCTTCCACGCCTGGCGCGCAGCAATTAGAGGTTAATGTTAGGACTGGTCGGTCTGATGTCAAGATCATGTGGCTGGATGGGACATCATGCTACGTGTCTGCGGCATGATGGCACAGTACTAGATATCAATGTAAACTGTCACACTGCAGGCAATGTAGCGATAACGTGTTAAAGCTACGTTAAAAATCCCCAAACACACTTAAGTGATCTTACGGACGTGTCTTTTTTTGCACATGTAATTAGAGCACGTACATGTCTGAGCGTAAAATTTTCCTCACTCATAACGGTTACTGTAGCCGTAACAATTCACCCGACAGCATTCATCCAGCAAAAGGGACAAATATAAATACGAATCTCTGAAGAATGTATTTCTTTAGAAGTGGGTTTTGATAGAGCTGTGCGAGACTGTCAACAAAATCCACAATTCCTGGAGAACATATTACCGCCATTTATTGTGGCCTATCCCATTAACTTCTGACCCCGCGTTAACGGGCTAGGAGGTAGTAGCTTACTGCCAAGCTCTGTAGCGTCAAGGTCATGTATGATACACTAAAGTGGGTGGTATTATAAAAGGTATCTACAATGATACAAAATAATCTAAACATTTTAGTTGCACACAAAAATACGGATGGAAAAACTTAATATTTTTTTACCCGTTTTTTTTTTCTTACCCAAAATTTACCCGTGGTAGGAATCCGATTTACGTCTAGATTGTAGATTTTATGGCCTCCGATCTAAGACAGACTGGTCTAAGTGCACACAGACAGATGAACATGTGGAACATATATATATATATATATATATATATATATATATATATATATATATATATATATATATATATATATATATATATGCGATAAACTGGAACAGAAGGCTAAGCAAATCTCCAAGCTCTTGGCTTCATTAAAATACATCAGAGACAAAATGTGACAACATATTGCTGAAATCATGAAAAATTAATGCTCGTGTACACAATGTACTGGTTAAAGTTGATCCCGATACCGATATTATCAACTCAGTCTTGTATGTAACACAAATAAATAAATAAAAATTTTGAAAACATGAATGTAATCTTAAGTATCTATACAGTTTGATTCTTTGTGGTAAAGGGAGAGATGTCAAATCTAGACAGTTTGCATCTTTGTGGTAAAGGGAGAGACGGACAAGCTAGACAGTTTGCATCTTTGTGATAAAGTGAGAGATCGTGAATCTAGACAGCTTGCATCTTTGTGATAAAGTGAGAGATCGTGAATCTAGACAGCTTGCATCTTTGTGATAAAGTGAGAGATCGTGAATCTAGACAGCTTGCATCTTTGTGGTAAAGGGAGAGATGGTGAATTTAGACGGTTTGCATCCTAGTGGTAAAGTGAGTGTACAAGTCTAGGTTGCTTCCCTTTATGGGGTGGGGTGCTTCCAATTTATTTAAATTAATATAGAATACCCGCTCGTTTTTGTCAGAAATTAAAGTAGTGATAGAGAGATGCAAAGCTCTGAGCCCCCAGTCAGCGGTGCCGACAGTTAAATTAATGAATATACAAAATTAAATTTAAATAACAACAATTTAATATAATTCAAACAGTAATCTCTCAAATTCAATTCCTCTAATATCATATCACTCCACCAAGTGACGGCCTAGTTCATCCTTTGAATTAGTGTGAGAAATTTTCCCTTCTGTCCTGAGACCTACTCATCTGTATGTTTCTCCTCTTTTCCTTTGTCTCCCTCCAATATCCCTTATATTTCTCCTTCTGTCCTTCTTTCTCTCTTTTGTCTCCCAGAGACTGGGGCCACAGCTTGGGTAATTCCCTCTGGTTCCTAAAACAGCTTCTCTTTGTCTCCCAGAGACTCGGACCACAGCACTGAGTGCTTCCCTCTGGTCATTAAAAGCTTCTAAAGAATATATACACGGACATTAGCAAAGCATATACCTTTTGCTACGTAACACACACTAACATTAGTATCATCAGATAGGCCAATACCGTTTTCTGGTGACGCATTCGTGCCCATCGAAACATACATTCTCCCTGCAAAGTGTACACGGTATATATATATATATATATATATATATATATATATATATATATATATATATATATATATATATATATATAAATTCTCAATCTTATTATATACAAAACAATATCATATAATCAGACGCATATGTACATTGCACTTCTACAAGTGTACACAGATATGAACATACATGCTCTGATATATCCATGCACATGATAATCCGACAAGTATACACAAATAGGCAAATTCCTATACTAATGTTGCACACCGTAATATTATATAAAGTTTATAATTAAATTCAACATTTGCAAATATATAATATCAAATGAATACATGCATAAGGTTACTACGAATTAACCCAATAACGAATTACAATATTAATTCTACACATCACGTTACTCATATCTCAAAATACGCATGTATATCAAACACTACGAATGAATCAAACTACAATGGTGATTTTATATATACTCAAATATATAGATATACTGCAATAATTATAGTACACTCACTTTGCAGTAACATTTCACAACAATCGAGCAAATAATCACTGACCTGTTTCGAAGCTTTCTGATTATTCCTGATTAAGTAAGAGATGGAAAATTTAGACAGTTCGCATATTTGTGATAACGTGAGAGATGGGGATTCTTGACAGTTTGTATCTTTGTGGTAAAGTGAGAGATGGGGAATCTAGAAAGTTTGCAACTTTGTGGTAAAGTGAGATATGTGGAATCTATACAGTTTGCATCGTTGTGGTAAGTGAGAAATGGTGAATCTAAACAGTTTGCATCTTTTTGATAAAGTGACAGATGAGGAATCTAGTCAGTTTGCATATTTGTGGTGAAGAGTGAGATCGAAAATCTAGGTAGTCTGCATCTATGTGAATAAGTGCAAGATGGGGAATGTAGACAGTTCGCATCTTTGTCATGAAGTGAGAGATGGGGAATGTAGACAGTTCGCATCTTTGTGGTAAAGTGACAGATGGGAAATCTAGACAGTTTGCATCTTTGTGGTAAAGTGACAGATGGGAAATCTAGACAGTTTGCATCTTCATTTCAGAGGCTCTGACAAACGGGACCGCAAATTGGTGCACGAATTGATCCAGTTTTTAAAATTAAATCCAATAAGATTGATCCCGTCTGGATTTTAGATGGCAAAGAGTTCCACAAAGAAACTTTAGACGGCGCAAGACATGAAGTGTAAGCCCTCAATGGCATCAGCAAGCCCTTATTTCAACGCTCTCATTGGACTGAATTGGACACTCAATAAAGTACTTGATTATAATTAAAGAGATATTTATTCAGTTACCAATAGCAAATAAAGAATTAATGTTGTATACCCATGTCTAACTTGACTTTAAAATGGCCATGTAAGCTTTAGCTCTTTCATTTTATAGATGATCGAAGCCCCGGCAGAGTGATACCAAAGACATATGGTTTGATTTGATTTCCCCAACCTTGTTAATGATGCCTTAATTAGTATTCTGCCAAAACTAAATGTCAAATAATTTATTTATTTACTTATCGTTAATTTGTTTATTCCATCAGTTTCAACCATACGCATTCAATACTTTGCAGTCCTAATTGTCTGGTTTTTATTGTATAATCGTGAGAGGTACGTACTAATTATTCATGTGCGTGCGTGTAGTTTCTTTTTAGTAACCTTGATCATCTTATGGCTAGACTAACTTTACAGACCTACTAAACATATTAATGTGAAATATCTCTCTCTCTCTCTCTCTCTCTCTCTCTCTCTCTCTCTCTCTCTCTCTCTCTCTCTCTCTGTTTTACTTAACTCTATTTTGAATCTATATTATTTTCACTGGAGAATACTGATGTGAATTATTAGCACAATTCAATTTTCATACCTTAATATCGTTTAGTTTTGTATTACCTATGCACTCATTCTTCCTTCTTTCTGCTGGTCATATTTTGCATGTATCCTTCCCTCTGCTTCGGACCGTGGCAGATTACATTGTGATTGAATTTGTTAGAGCTAAAACACGAGACCAAGTATGTCTTCCATCCCTTGCTAAAATAAGTGTTCCCATATTTATTAAAAACCGCGAAAATATTGATAGTGTATAAAAGCGATGTAGCACTGCTCATTTAAATTACAGGCCTATGGTGTTTACTCTGTAAAGGACAGGTCACCCCCCCCCCTTCAATGAACGAATCTTGAAACCTAAAATGCCAAATTTAAATCTAACAAACAAACAATAAAAATAAATATAAATGACTTATATCGATTATACGTAACAATATGTACTCATAGATATGTACCATAGCATATGTACTCATGTACAATAGTATATGTACTTATAGATATGTACCATAGCATATGTATTCATAGATATGTGCCATAGTATATGTACTCATAGATATGTACCATAGCATATGTATTCATAGATATGTGCCATAGTATATGTACTCATAGATATGTGCCGTAGCATATGTACTCATAGATATGTACAATAGTATATGTACTCATATATATGTGCCATGTAATATGTACTCATATATATGTGCCATAGTATATGTACTCATAGATATGTAACATAGTATATGTACTCATAGATATGTGCCATAGTATATATATAGCTCTTGATAACAATGACGACATGTGTATGATCTTTCGTGATGATTCTAAAACATTTTATCTTGTTTGACATAAAGGTTTAATATATAATTTAAAGTACAGTGGCATTGAGTGCTCTCTTATTGATTGTTTCTCTGACTACCTATCAAAAGACTTCACACAGTTTATGTAAATAGTGCCGAATCAAATAGCCAGTATGCTGCGCTGGCGTACCACAGGGCTCTGTTTTAGATATCGGTATTTCTCTTGTATATATTAACGATATAGGCAACAACCTCTTTAGTGCAACAAGATTCTTTGCTGACAATAGCTCACTGTCTTTTAAGGATACTTATGAAACAGAATATTGACTGAACACCGATTAACAAATGATTGACCATTGGTCAAGGCGGTGGTTACTCAGATCCACCCCAAAACTGAAGCAATGTTAATCTCGCGGAATCTAGAATCCGTTTTCCTTGAACTAAAACTCGAGAACAAAATCATCTCTTCTGTTGAGTTCCTCAAACACCTTAGCGTAATTTTCAGTAGTCTATGAAACTGGACCAAACAAAGCGATAATATGTTTATGTGGACTTAAAAAATGAGAACTGAGAATATTTAAATATAACCTGAGACTTTAGAAAGCATATATTGTAATACATCCACACCTTATTAGAATGCGTTGTTGTTGTATGGGATGATTGTTCGGCCGAAAACTCATGCAAATTAGGAATATTACGATTACAAGCAGGGACAAAAATTGTAACTGGGCTAACTAGAAGTGTCTTGTGTCGTAAGATGTATGAAGAAATTTGTTTTTCTACCTTGGCAGACAGAGAAAAGGTTAATAGAATGTCTCGCCTTTTTCTATTGCCGATCTATTACCATCGCTGGTTGGCGAGACAAACAGGTATAACCTTAAACAAATAGGAGCACAAAACTCGAAATAATCAGAAACTCATTCCTACACTATTCATGCTTAAAACTGTTTCTATAATCATCAAAAAGTGAAAGTAACTATTCTATCTTCAGAAGTTACACATCCATATTTTCGTTGGAAACAAGGAAATTATCGATTCTGCAAACTATAATTAGAAATAACAGTAGTGACGTACATAATCTAATAAGAGATGGGGATCTATTATGTGCTCGTGGTAATGGTTTGGAAAATGCATACCATTACATATTTACTTGCATATACTATATTGAACAATTTAGGAAATCAGCTCAGAATCTAACTCATCTGTGCACCAGCAACTATTCATAATTTGTTATCCGATCATCTGATTTAATAGAGAAAATTAATGATCGTTTATTTGAATTGTTCCAAAAAAATATCAAAGATATGAGACACTTTACACAAGACAAAGTATCCACAATTTGATTTCTCTTCTCAATTAATAACAGCTAATTTTCAATTTAATAAAGAAAAATACGAGGTTATTAATTTAAGCTGCTGAATTCTTAACTAAACTTCAACGTTTGCTACAACCGTCAATTGATAAGTGATCATAATTTTATTCGTGTATTCATTTTATTGCACCGCTATAGTGGACTAATGGTTAGAGCGTCCGTCTCAGATGCGAGAGGTCGCTGTCCGAACCCCAGCAGAGTTATACCAAAGACTAGTAGAAAATACTGGGAACAATAATTAGTATTTTTCTTTAGATAGTCCTAGGGGCAGTGGCAGATGCTTTACTTGCTCGGGAAATGGGCGCACCCCATACACGAGTCTCCTGCTGCTTGGAGGTCGGCTTTGGTTAACCAAAGGCTAAGAGGGTAAACCCTAAAAGAAATTCCGGAGTGGAGACCCTAAGGCAGCTGGACGATGTACTACATCCCCTTCTGGCAGCTCCTTGCTCTGGAGAGGGATGGGCTCCGCCAGATGACTTTTGCCCAAGACACACTGATAATGCAGGACAAATCTGAAGTCAACAAGGACCGCGCCTGCCGTTGTCCACCAAGACGGAGGTAACAAGTGTGCTAATGCTACTTTGTATAAAATCAAAGCGAGAGACAGCACCACCATCGCCACTTGGAATATTAGAACTCTGACGAAATAAATAGCTTCATACCGTATTGCACAGTGATAAAAGATCACAGTCTACAATCTAGACGGTCGATGACCTGAAAAGGCAACATCGATCTTTTATCAACAATGACTTGGTAAAGACCGGAAGCAGAGGATGACGGTGACATGCCGACAACTTGAGTTCGATTATAAGATGAAAGAGAAGATTAATCACGTCATCTCCCATCTCCACCTTTTGACACCATCTCTCTCTCTCTCTCTCTCTCTCTCTCTCTCTCTCTCTCTCTCTCTCTCTCTCTCTCTCTCTGAAATGGGAGGTCGCATATCAGAACTCAGACTTATAAAAATGGTACTAGAATCTGCCTCACTTGACGCTCAACATTAAAGGGTTAGTATTAGGACTGGCCTGGTGTGAGGATAATGTGACTGAGTGGGACATCATGCTACATGTCTACTCGTGAAGCCCCAGAGCTAGACATCACGATAAAATGCCACACTGCAGGCATCATAGCAATTTGACTGAAAAATTGTTAAAGCTAAGTTAAAAATCCAACAGAAAATGTTTTCTTTAAATATATTCTGAAGAAAAATATGCTTAGGACACGCATAAACATAATTTGTCTTGTGTGACCCTATGTTTTAACGAAGCAGGTGCGCTGTGACGTTGTGATTTATTTGTCAAATCTATACCTGTATCAATACCTATATAAGTAGTTACTTATATCTGTAAAATTGTGTATTTTTATGGAGTCAATAAAATGGCCAGTAAACGCTCCTTGTCGACTAATAATGCAGGTGTCCTGTGATAAGCATGGAATTTTGAGTACGTTCGAACTAAATCGTTGTTTGTTTGTTTTTTCTTCTCTTTTGTCACTTCAGTACTAAACTTAATGGTTGGTGGATAGAATTGTAAAGTTATATTATTCAGGGTCACTCATTTTCCCAACAGCATGCACAGCTTCACTATTTCTGAATGTAGATTCAACGTAGGTCGGCCATATTTACTTTGACTGCCTTTTTGTGGAAGGCAAGCCATTAGGTTCTTCATAATATATTTCTTAAACGTATGACTCGTTCAATCAGAAAACCCTCTAATCTCGGAAGTGATATTTGTATCATTTTGTCTGATCTTTATATTTTCAATCCAGTTAATTAAAGATATAGTGGTGGAAACATTCAATCATAGGCCTGTCCTCGTTTGAGTAATGAAACATTAGTTGACTCTTCTGTGTACAGAGTGTAAATACAACTGCATTGCTAAGATTCTTGTGATTATTTGGTGCTTAATTGCACATTAACACATAAAAGGCTATTTCGTGTTGAGACAATTGTAGTGAAGTACCTGAAGTAACGCAAACCCACGTAGCTGGGCTTCGGCAGGATTTCCACCTGCATCCTCTGGTCGCACGTCCGCATGCTAACCACATAATTACCTCTGCTCCTTGAACATTGTTGTAAATGTTCATATTTCATAGGTAATAAAAATGGCACATAGGACAGTCTCTGCATGATGCCATGACGATAAAACCGTGAATGGGATGCTTCAATTATGCGTAGGAGACATGGGATGCAAGCCGTCGAACCAAATCTGTAAGAGAATTCGAAAGAACCAGTTCATTTTTATTTTGTGGTCTCTAATTTTTTTACCAATTTTTCCGACATGGACTTAATGGAATTAATTTAGCAGTAACTGCTCGCTCACAAGGTGTCTCGATATTATGGACAGTTTTCTAAAAAGCATTTTGCAGGGGAACAAACTGAATACCCATAGGTGAACATGAATGGAGCTAAAATCATGTACATGAAAACAGTACAGTTCAGCTATTTCATGAATTATATGGCTATGACTTTAAGTAAAGATGCCAAAAACATTTGAAATGACTGAAGACGCTACAGGATATGTTTTTAATCATTTTACATAGGACAAGCAGCACCAAGTACTACTACATTTGACGTAAGCACACTATTACAACACAGACAAATATGCGACCAGAGCAGCAGTAAGCTTTCTATACATGCTACCAGACTTCCACTTCCATCATCTTTTGTCTTTCAACAAGAAATGCGACATTTTACGACATTGATATGAAAAACAGGAACTGAATGCCCATATGGGACCATGAATATAGTTAAGATCATTTACATGAAAACGGTACAGTTCAACGATTCAACGAGGTACATGGCCATGTATTTTAGTAAGATATCTAGACCTTTGGCATGACTGAAATGGATATTGCAGACGTTCCTGTTATTATTATTATTATTGTTATTATTATTATTATTATTATTAGGTCGTAACAATTGACCTTACGCCAGATGATAGATCGCTCCGCCTACCAATCACGTGACATGGCAACCTGTTAACCTCCGACAAACATGCAGTATTTGTCACAGAGATATGTTTGAGTCTGAGTGATATGTTTATTAAAAATGATTTGTATTATTCTTAGAAATGTAAAATTACAAAATTACATATATTATACTGCAGTAGACAATATTTATATTTTAGTTCAAGTTCGTATAGTAATAACATAAATGTTTGATTTCAGTAAATAATAAAACTCAATTTCAAAGCTACCCGAGAACTTATTCATGAAAACTGAAATTCGCTACAAAATGATACTAATGTATTTAGTAAATAATCGTATCCTTATTTTTTTTATCTGGCTTATTTGTATGCTGCCTTGAAAGTTAATTAATTAAAAGTTAATAACGAAATCCTAAATAATTACTGTTTAGAAGTATAATGTTGTACATAATAATTTTAAGGTTATAATGTGTTTGTCAGACAGAATTTTGATCATTGATGTATGTTGATGTAAATATGTAAATGCATGCTTAATATATCAGACGATATTTATCTGAAACCATTGTTTTGGTATTTCTTATTATTACATGTCTATATCCCCATGAGAAAGTATGAGACACTCGAGTGTTTGAAAGATCGAGATAATAAAGTATTACTTTTGAGACAATCAAACATTAAAATGTAAATTTTCAAACTTTAAAATAATGCAGTATGGGGTTCAGTCCATCCTATACAAGAAAAATAATATACATCAAACCCACAAGTTCCGGGGATCTCCACCCATATTCTAGAAGCGTTTATTGTTATATAAATGTTTCAATTTCATTTTCTTTTTTCTTCCTCAAGCTGTCGATACGTTTATGCAAACAAACATGTAATTGTCATCAATTGTTTCCATGTTCAGCTGACCACAAAAAATACTTTATCACTCGAAGCTTTATCTATGCTTCGGGAAAGTAATAAATCTAATTCCGCCATTTAGACGATCTTAGTATCGACTGTCAGAATTACGAGACTCCCAATGACTTCTTTTCACCCTTTTCGATGGAGAAATTAAAAAATCTTTGAAAAATGTGTACATACGTCTCATACTCAATTCATTATTGCCACAAGCAGCTTGTCGGAGGAAAATGGCGAACGAAAGCTAGGCTTGAATGTGTGTCAAATTTACGTTCGCTGATTGGTTAATTGATAAGCATGATTGACAGGTGGCGATAGGTCAAATGGGTTCTACATACACAAAGTTTCAACTGTTCACATGTTAGGAAGTGCGTCGCGATATATTTTGCAACAAGAACAAATATCTTATCCCAAAAAGCATCATTGGTCGTCCCTCACAGGTCTCTACTTTACAACTATTTCCACTAGTTCCATTACCCCTTTGAAGTACTAAACTGCTTAGCAAGGATTTCAAGACTGAATACTGACACTGCGAAATTAGAGTTATTTGGACAGGAAGCAAGAAGTAAAATAAATAAATATTTCATCAGAGGTTAAAATTACAGGGGGTGACTGAAGCTATATCATTAGGCATTATGTTTTCCGTTGATTCCGATAAAATAGTAATGGTGAGTTTTGAAAATAAAATAGAAATTAATAAAAAAAATAGTTAAAACGATTTGGAAAAGCGATCCTTAACATCAGTTCTGAAACTTCAATTGTTTCAAGGCTTAATCATTTGTTTATCTCTACAATATTTTATCAGGGTATTCAAAGAATTATTTTTCACCTTTAGATGGGAGTCAAAAGTGAACAAAATTAAAGGAGAAGTTTTGCATCAAACGTTTACTAAAGTTGGTTTGCCAATGATATATGTTGATAATTGTATATTAGCTTTGAAAAGAATACTGATTCAAAAAGTTATTCTAATAGAAAATGAGTTCATTTGTTTGAGTATAAAACGTGAAATTAAACACCTGCTCCTATTTGCAGATAACAATGTGATGACATTATCCAAAAAAGCGTTCCCAAAATGCTTTTTGCATGATGTGTTTTCGGCTTGGAAACAGTTAATTGAGAAAAATATACCCTGTACAGTTAAAGAATTTATGAAAGCAAGCTTTATGGATGAACTCACTTATACGGGTGAACAAGGTACCATTTTTCTATGAGAAAAGGTTTGAACATAATGTAGTCTGTATCCGGAGATGTACTTACAGTCCAAGCAAACATTATTGATTATTTTGATATTGTAAAGATAGATATGGCCTCAATACGTGTGTACTTACTTTTCAAGGTATAATTCAATGTATAAAGTTTTTATGTAAAAAATTTCAGTTTTTTGTAACGTTACCGCTCTTGCCATTTAGACCTTTTCATTTGTAAACTCGATTTTAAAATAATAAAAGGCGTAAAGACTTTAATAAACCACTATTGAAAGCTGATGTTAAAGAAACTAG
This sequence comes from Unio pictorum, assembly GCA_030141615.1. Classification (NCBI taxonomy): domain Eukaryota; kingdom Metazoa; phylum Mollusca; class Bivalvia; order Unionida; family Unionidae; genus Unio; species Unio pictorum. The sequence goes on along the minus strand of JARLTB010000101.1, from coordinate 10,425,004 downwards.
CGAAAATAAATGGAATAAAACTTTCAATTCAATAAAGATATATGGCTTCATATATATGCTACAGTATGTTTTAATTTTTTAAAAAATCCCAATAAACTCAAATTACAATGGTTTCAGTTTCGTGTAACAGCAGTAAACAAAATTCATTTTTGTATAAAATAAAATGATCTGATACCTATAACTGTACTGTATGTAAAAATGTCCCGGAATATATGCTGCGTTTGTTTCTGGAATGTAATGTGATAAACATATTGTAGAATGATGTGACCCACTGGATTCGGAATAAAGTGAACATATATATTTTGCCAACTAGTCAATAGACGGTTGACATTGTTCATCGTCCTTTGAGACCAATTTTTTTTTAAAAACCATCCCGTCTGTCTTGTGCGGGTAAGAAAGTGGAGCTATATTAATCAAATTGGTGAAAGATTTTTCACTCAAAACAAAGATCAATAATTCTCTATCATATTCAATCAATAATTGGTCCCGGAGTAAAAATTTGGTCAACGTCTAGAACGTTCTAAAACAGTCCCACATTCCACCATCGCTAAAAATAGTTCCCAGACCAACTCACGAACTAAGTAGGTGTTTAGACTTATTCTGTTTTACAGTACCTGAACTTCTTTTTCTAAACCCTAGCTCGGTCAGTTCGAATTGTTTCAAAAGAGACTGGCTAGTACTTTATAATAATCCAATGCGTCGTTCGAAGGAAGACGAGAATATAGAAAATCGAACGCCTTACCAATTAAGTTTCGCGCTAAGATGAAACGACTAATCATACCTTATCCTTTTCCGCATGTATAACAGTGGACGTAGTGGAGTGAACGTGTCCCGAAAAATAAAATTAATTCGGTTTTCTTCCCGATTGCTACTGTGCATTGTGTGGATGAAGATGCTATCAAAACTTTAATTTGAACGAGTTGGTGAGCATATTGTAAACCTGTTTACTAAACATGTGTATTGTCCTTATTTCCAAGCCGTCGTTAAATCATGCCAACAGTTATGGACGCAGCCAGGTCAGTCCCAACAATATTGCAAACAACAACAAAAGCCAAGCAACCTCTTGGAATAGTTGGAAAGTAATCAAGTACATTGGTCAACTCTTCGAAGACGAGAACCATCGAAATATGAATTTAATTTCACTGTACCCAGTTCTCTGTAACGCGTTCCCCACCAACAAATTGTGTCGTTTCACGGTGCAGTTGCATCCATCTTTGTAAAGAGACCAGGATGTTCACACTGGAGGTAACTACGTTAGAAGTGATTCATTCTATGCAGGGCAGGAATATCAACAGGAATCATATATTTCATCGTGAAATTACGCGACGATCAATTATAAGATCGACTGTGTAAAAAAAAAATTAAAAAAAATAAACATTAAGAAACAGAAATGGCACAGATATTACCAAAACACCAAATCGGCAACCAATTCCCATCTGACTTCGTACGAGATGAAATATCCCCAGGGAATTATAGTAATGCTCAACATCTGGTGGATACAAGTTCAACTCTTTTAAACAATCAATGTCGCAACGCATTGCCGAAAACCAACAAATGCGTGGCTATTAACTATACCCTCTCGTCATTTATAAAATGATCTTGGCGCTATAAAAGTGTATCTGACAGTGTTTGCTATTCTGTGTAGAAACATGGACCCATTTCCTATATCAAAATATATCCACACCAACAACAGATTCTTCAAGTATTTTAATGCCCTCATGGAACTGAATGACGTCGTTAGTGTGATAGTGGTGAACTCAGATGTAGTAGAATACAACATGGTGGGAAATACAACTACTTCATTGCTGTTAGTCATTCCGCTTAAAGTGGATTCTGCTTACGATAAAGGAGAGACACGCATCACGTACACCGAGACTGTGTTCAACCGCACGATTTTCCATTGTAAATCGCATGTTAACAGTGTGAGTATTGGTATAAAAGAGATCTCGAATAAAGTATTATACTGTCAAAAGAAAACGTCACTGTCAAAATGTACATTCGCAACGAATCTGGAGTGATTTGCAACTCGTGTATCTACAAAGGAGATGCTTGACAAATTGAGTCTGGTTGAGTGGTGGTGGGGTGTTCAAATCTTTCGTATCACTCTTGAAACGTCTTGCCTTAGAGTACTGAAAACAACTCATTCAAAAGGTTATTATCAGTCGACAAAATTAAAAACAAGCGTTTAATGAGTGCTGGTAACATGTTCTGACGATCTAGACCGTAAAAGAGCTTTCTCGAACGTCCGTAAAATCAGGAAACCTTCAGGGAACATTATAACATGGACCTACACATATATTAACTTTCAAATGTTTTATAGCACTGTACATTATTGTTTCTATTCATTCACCCATCTACAACTAGAGCATTGTACATTACAAAAAGGGAAGGCCTATTCTTCGCTCTTCATTTGTTGTCAATTATTATATACCCTGAGCGGGGCATATCAAAGTATTACAATTGAAAATATATATCGTATGTTGTGATTATTGTATTCTCTCTCTCTCTCTCTCTCTCTCTCTCTCTCTCTCTCTCTCTCTCTCTCTCTCTCTCTCACACACACACACACACACACACACACACACACACAGGATGATAGCATTCAAGTCGGAAGAAATGAGAGATTATAAAAACATCAAAGTCAAATAAGGGTAGGAATTTAATAGGAAACAACAAATAATGTAAGACCAAACACTAGGGTATTCCTGACAAATAAAAGCTTTTTTAAGAGATGGATGCAGAAACAGAGGCACGGGGAGGGAATTGCTACTTAAAGAGGAGCCCACCAACACCACAGTAGGTATTGTAATAACCTCGCAGACCAAACCAACATTAAAGAAGCAAGTCACCCTATCAACAAAACTAGGGGGACATTGAGGGTTTATCCTCAAACTTTTAACAATCAAAACACTCCAGATTAACAAAACAACAAGCAGAAAGCCAATTAAATAGCAACAACAAACCGTATAACATCAGCCAATCCACAGAGAAGGCCTAGGTACCCAACGCTCACACCTCTAACTTTCTCTAACATTTCCCTCGTTGACAGCACCTGAAAATTACCATTAACAAATTAGAAAATGAGTACTCCAAAAATTAAACTACTATAGATGATCTGAGACCAGATCATCACAAAATGTATTCCACCCATATGGTCCCAAATTAGACAATATATGGTAGTCTAAAGCCCAAGGACTATCAGTCTTCGCAGCACATGGCTGCACATCAAAACTAACGATTAGGAATCAGGGATCAAAATTAATGAATGTAAGGTGGTCAAAACCCAAGACTATCATACACAGCGGCACAATGCTGCAACCAATAGCATAATTAGAAACTAGGCAACCAAAATTTAAAATATACAAGGTGGTCTCAAACCCAGGAGCATCAGGACCAGCGGAGAAATAACCGCAAAACGCCAAATTCTAGCTGGCATACGGGGTTGCAAACTCTATAGGTTCTTAACAGCACAAAGTCTATCAAAATTGATAGGGAAAAGTTTTAGACCTGATACCTTGGAGTATGAAAGCACAACTGACCGACCAAGCGCAACCCTAAACTAGCCACCTCTCCTCCTCTGCCACCATCGGACACTTCAGCCTCCATTATCCACACTTGCAGTGCAGGCCATAAACGGCAGTGATATCGCCTGGGATCAAACGGTGAGTGCGTGCTGGGTCATATCTCACTCACCATGGCCCTCCATTCAGATCGATAGTCGCTTAATAGTAACTCCGATCTGACGGCTCAATTAAATAGTGTTCTATGAACACATAAATGCTTTGGGAAAGTGGCACATTTCCTAGCCCAATGAGCAATTAAATACTTAGCATTGCTAACATAAACCAAAGCTACATGGCTCAAACAGCAGAATCACTTGAATGCAAATTTCGTTCATTCGGCTTGCCATTCATTCTCAGCCACTGAGGATGAATACTAGAGACAAAATCTCTGGGGCACAGATATATTTGAAAACTGTGCATTACCCGCTGGACCAGGTATTGGACCTGGAATTGAAACAATCTTCATTAGATGTAGAGTCCATTTCAGGATGATTCAAAGAATTTTTCTAGGGCTTTTAAAAGAGTGAAAAGAGAACATACGAATTTGGAGAGGACGATAATCACGATAGCTGCTTTCTTACAATGTATGTAAATAAATAGACAGATGGAGGCCAAAGGGCACCAGCAGCAGCAGAAGACGCAAGCACAACAGAAGACGGGAAAGCAGAGCTAGGTCAACCCAAAATTAGGTTGTCATTCTCGGTAGATTTACTGGAGGATGAGAGTTAAGAGGAGGATGAGATGTCCTGCTGGTAGAGCTCGGCCTATGAGAAGCAATCACCAGCGACAGTCTTTTTCAGAGCTCGAAACCAACGGCCTGTTTCATAGCCACTCCATTATTACAGAAAACTGGATAATGATCATGCATTGCTAACTGTTACATATTTTGGGTTGTCGTTGTGTTTGTGTGCATGTAGACTCTAACCGACGCAGACAGAGGTGAGATGGCAGTGATCCGTAACGGAAAGCGCTTTAGACCACTAGGCCAGTCGGGGCCCCTTACTGATTAATAAGCGTACCGAATGGATATTTGCATGTTGTTTTTAGTCTACTTACATTTCTGAAGAGATAAAATACGCGAGAGAAGTCGAATCGAGTGGAGTGTTGTGTTCACGCTTGCACTCCTTGTGTTCATTTATATTACCGATAATGTGATTCCATGTTCCCAGAGATTTCGGCGAACTTTTTTGATAAAACGTCAGATTCACGTGGTCTTACCCACACAGCAAGCCCATATATATAATTTTTTTTTTTTATATAAAACTCTGTCTCATCTACAAACATACACCCGAGACTATAACATTCCAAACGTTCGACAATAGAAATAAGCTATAATATCAATCAGGAAATGAGACGTGGAGAAATGACCTGCGATGTTTCAAATGTCGGTAAAACTGTGGACTTTAAAAGACGAACAACTAGAAAGCCACATCCTCAATTAAATGAATACAAAACTCACCAGCGAGTACAACTCAACCTGCCATTATGTACCTCTCGAGGTTTTACCAATAGAGTCAACATTCTCTACAACCCCTCCAGGTTTTACATATCGAGCAAACATTCTCTACAACCCCTCCAGGTTTTAGCTACTGAGTCAACATTCTCTACAACCCCTCCAGGTTTTACCAATAGATTCAACATTCTCTATAACCCGAGGTTTTACCTATTGAGTCAGAATTCCCTACAACCCCTCTAGGTTTTACATCTTGAGTCAAAACACTTCGAAGTTTTACCTATTGAGTCAAAATTCTCAATCATACCTCGAGGTTTTACCTATTGAGTCAACATTCTCTACAACCTCTCGAGGTTTTACCTATTGAGTCTACATTCTCTACAACTCCTCGAGGTTATACCTATTTGAGTCAAAATTATCTACAACACCTCGAGGTTTTACCTATTGAGTCAACATTCTCTACAACCTCTCGAGGTTTTACCTATTGAGTCAACATTCTCTACAACCTCTCGAGGTTTTACCTATTGAGTCTACATTCTCTACAACTCCTCGAGGTTATACCTATTTGAGTCAAAATTATCTACAACATCTCGAGGTTTTACCTGTTGAGTCAAGTCCATTGTGGAGCAACTTAACACGCAAATGGAAGAAGACAATGGATTCAAGTTCAGAAACATACGGGTGGAATTCAGTCCAATTTAAAAAAAAACAACATGCCCACTGCAGGTTTTCACAACTCACGAATGAACACATATTTACAACTTTCAAGCTGTAGTAGTAGTAGTAGTAGTAGTAGTAGTAGTAGTAGTAGTAGTAGTAGTAGTAGTAGTAGTAGTAGTAGCAGTAACAACAGTAGCATTTCATTTTGTATTATTTCCTCTTTTTTTTTAAAGTTTCTCTGCATACATGTTAGAACACTTGCTGTTGTAGTTTATTCATTATGAATAATTTTGCCGGGGATATAATTCTCGGAGTTAATAATTTCCTCACTTATGTATACAGCATTCGACTAAGCGTTTTTTTGTTTATTTGCTTTTGTTGTTTCTTTGCTTGTTTTTTTTTTTTATTGGACTGCTTGTTGTTTTCATTACCGGTCCCCCTCCCTTATTTTACGCCAGTTCACACTTATAGTGGCGGATCCACCATGGGACTGGAAGTGCTTGTGCTGGCCTTCGTCACGTTTCTGTAAACAGCGCGAAACGAATACAACGTTTCCTAGATACGTTTTCTTTACAGTAGAATGATTCAAATTATGCCCTAGGAACGTTTAAAATTTAATTACTACAGGGGCTTCGTCAAATGGACTCCAGCCAGAGTCTCCGTCCCAACTAATGCATGTTCAAAGATGGAAAAGGGTTACTGCATAATTATATGCAAACTCTGTTTTAAATGCCGACAGATGTAAAGATGTCATTGTCGTGTGGAATACTCATCCATAAACACATACACGAAACAGAATAATGCAAAGTAGAATATCCAGCATGGAACTAATAGAAAATGCAAAATATAATAATGCAGGATAGAATATGCAGCATATAATAGAAAATACATGCAGAGAATTAAAATAAGTACATACAATTATGGTGGTATTCCCTCTCCATATCCCAAGGGTTTCGCTATAAACGAGATATATATATGTTTTTATGACAGATTTTGCAGGGATATCCAATGCTAACAGAAAAGAACAGGTAAATAATGAGACATTCCATGACATTATTCAAGCGGTCATAAGAAGGTAACGTAATATACAATGATGATATTTTCTCTCTTTTCCTATTGCCAATCATTTGTTGCTCATTACATGAATATATCTATATCACTAATTTTATTTTATTTCAGGTAAACTACCATACTCACTCATCACATAACAACATGGATGCAGTAATTAATTTGAGAAACTCACCAACACCGAGATAACCTGGCACATGTCAGATTTCCATGATTTTCTGCGATAAAACAGAAAACTATGGATGCCTATAATTAGCAATGGTCGCATTGTGTAGATAAATAATTAACTGAAAATTTATATGTGGTGCATTGTGTCTGTATCCATGTGGCCCATGATTATCTGGTTTGCCCGCATACAAGTTAAGATTCTTCGTGCTCGCGAGGCCGCTTCTATCAAGGTTGAGGTCAATAAAGTGTGAAGACGGCAAACCATTGTTTGTAAAGTGTCAAAATAGTATCTTTGATCAAACGTAACGATATACAAGGTCAAGTATTTTATGAATTCATCCATCTGTTTATTTTAAGCACTGGGTTTGCGGTGTTGAGCTTAGATATTTATAATGAAGGTTTAAAAAATGGATTTGTATAATGGCAAAATTTGATACTGGTGGGATCTCCTTAAGCATTGTGTTTGTGATTTACAGTGAGATATTTTTGATGGAATCGAGTGATATTCCATATTTAATACGGGATATCTTAGAGAATCAAAATGACAATATTTATCTTATATTATCCGTTACATATAAATATGTTTAGTTTAAGACACATATCGATCCGAATACATACACAGCACTAAATATTGTATTTTACAGACATTTTTTGTAAACTTAATCGCGCGTTTCAAAGATGAAGCTATTTTATTAATGTAAGGAATCTAAACGCATTTGTAAGCCCTTTAAGGGACCGTGAGATAAATTTATTTACACGTTTGCTTTCTATGCTAAATTGTTAGTACTACTTTGGTTTGTTTGTTTTCTCCCAGGCTTTTCACCTCACGATATTTCTTCATAATTATTTTGTAGAACCAACATAATGTTGTCATCGAGATGGATCTTGTTTCGTTTATTGCGTTTTGGCAAGATACTTGGTATGATTTGACAGTCTAGCCTTACTTAATCTTTTTTTTCTAATCCAGGCCGTTAGAAGGACGTTTATGTTAATCTTGTTCAACAGAACTCTGTCGTGGCTCTTTGAAATTTGCGCCTACGACGATGGTCTCAATCACCTCGGCCTTTTTAATTGCATGCTGGAAAAAAGGAGCTCTGATTAAAATAATGGATATTATGAATTGCTCTCAACCTCATGGATATTATTGCATCATAATAAATTCAATGATACAAATATTTAATGGTTTTGTAACCAAATGTGTCCTTTAATTTTTTATTACATGTTGCATGAATAACATTAAAACTAACAAGTGCATAAATTTAATTGATTGTAAAAATGTTAAGTATTTTCCACAACACTTATATTTTTAAAATATTCCGTTTTTACACATAAAGACAAATATTTGTTCAACATAAACGTACATAATTTTTAATATGACTAGAATTACCTCTGAATCTCTCAATCAGAAGTGCCTCAGCCTGTTCCTGACAAGTCGCGAAAGAAACCTCAGATGTAAATCGCCACCATTAAAAACTATATTCGGAACATGGAACAATATGGCAGCAAAAAGAGACAAAGTTAGTGCGTACATTGTCAGCCTTTTCTGCTCAAACATATATGGTGTACCTTGCTAGAGGCGATTCATCAAATCCATCAAATTTATGTGTATTACTACAACTACATTTTAGCTTATTTCACGACTTGACTGACATGACCAAGCAATATTCCAAATTGTGAGTTTATTTCAGAGAAGTGGACGTTATTTTGCTCGTATCTGAAAGAGACAAGCACGTTCCAGTTGAAATGAGTCTAGCAGAGATCTCACAGAATCACGGTCTGGTTGACCAAGACTACGGTAAGATATGTTCTGCTATTTCATCTCCATATTAGGCGCATTCTCTATTCTCTGACACTATTTAACGCAAAATTATATCATTTTTACACGCGAATTTTATTTGTACAGTTTGCTAATGCTCTGCAAAGTTCTTTTGTAAAGCACACGCGTGTTCAAAGTTTGAAGAGTCTGAAAATGCTACTGGTATACAGAATGCTACGCGTATTGAATGTGATCTCCAATGATGTTCAATATATTTGCCAATGTTACCCTATACGGAGCTTATGGAAAACAAAGACAATCTGTATACTTTGATATGGCATCTTCGAAAATCGAAGTCTTTTAAAACAATGCACGTACTATTATAACAAAAATATCCTGAAATTTATTTTACAAAAATCACTGACACTGTTGACATTTATAAGAATAATGAGGACTTTGTATAACGCCTAATCTTTTGAAGCTCTAAGCGCTTTACAATATCTATAATGATATGACTACAAAATAATCCATCCCAGAATTAGAAAACATAAAATATGTTGAAAATGTTTTAAGTAAGAAACATTATTAGGTCTTTTTATTCTTGCAGTCGAAAAAGGCGATTTTCAAGTACACTCTTGAAAGGGGTCCTTTTGTGCATAATTTCAATAGGCAATTCATTCCACGTTGTTAGGTCCTGGTATGCAAAAGAACGTTGTCCATATAACTTCGTTTTAATAGAGGGAAATAACGAGTATACGATTATCAGAAGAGGAGCGGAAGTATCTTGATGGTGTTTACACATGGGTGAGGCCAGAAAGATGTGTTAGACTGGAGTCCGTCATTGAAATGTAGCACAGATAATACATTTTGTGTTTGATTCTGGATCGAATGGATAGCCAATGTAGGGTACAGAACAGCAGGGAGGTGTGCTCCGATCGTAGCACTCTAAGGATGATCCGAGCAGCTGTGTTTTGAACGTTTTGAAGTTTCTGGAGTAGATATTGAGACGAACCAGCCAGAATTTAATTAAAGTAGTCCAGCCTTGACAGTACTAATGACACAAGTGTTTTAGTGGCATCAACTGAATCATATCTGCGAATGGAACTGATACGTCTCAGCTCAAGATATGCAGTAATGCATATGTTCATGACATCCTGACGCAATGGGAGAGTACTGTCCAGAGTAACACCTTGGTTTAGTATTGGCTGTGTGAATTTAATGTTGGTGTTGCTGATATTTATTGTTTTAGGTAAAGGATGTGAATGAGAAAGTCTTTGTGTTATGATCAGAATGGCCTCAGTTTTATCATCATTCATCTGCAGCTTGTTACATGTCATCCATGATTTCACATCAGAACTGCACTTATCTACTCCTTGGATGGTAGCATCACTTTCAGTTGGGTGGCTAGACTTGTATAGTTGTGTGTCATCAACATACAATGGGTGAGACACTGGATGATTATGTATGACACTTGAGAGCGGCTGAGTGTATAGAATGAAGAGAACGTACCCCTGTGGAAAACCACAACATAGATCCACTGGGCTGGCGTTTATTCCATTTGCAGATACAATCTGTGTCCTGTTGACTAAGTAGGACTTAAACAACAATAAGGCTGTAATATGAATGCCAAATTAATGCTGGAGAAGGTGAAGTAATATATCATGTTCTACTGTGCTAAATGTCGCAGACAAATCAATGAGGGTGATGACTGTAATTTTTCCGCTATCCAAAGCAAAGAGAATGTCATTAACTACTTTCAGAAGAGTAGTTTCAGTAATGTGGCAAGGGCGATATGCAGACTGTACATTGCTAAAGAGACTGCTTGAATTCAGATGAGATACAAAATGGTTTAGAACAACCTTTTAAAAGAATTTTTTTATATGAACGGGAGATTAGAAACTGGGCGGTAGGTCTTTAAATCATTATGGTTGAGTGTTGGTTCCTTCAGCAGAGGCTTTACAATGGCAGTTTTGAAAAATGATGGGAATCCCCTGGATGAGTGAGATGTATTAATAACATCAGTTAGTGAATGCAATACTGGATATAAGCACTCAAGCAGCAGTGATGTTGGAACTGGATCAAGTTCACATGACTTTGGTGCACTCTTCATCACGATTGTCCGTGCTAAATCCATAGAGACATGTTCAAATGCCGCTAACGGTTGTCGCTGAAATTCTGTATCGCAACTGTAGGGTGACGACGAGTCAATTGAAATTTATGTCCAGGAATGATTAGCACGTATTTTGTTATTGGTTGGTTTTCAACAGCAGTTTGAGTACTTTATTATCATGTCTAGGACACACCGACATAGCAGACTAGTGCTAGCCTAGGTAAATAGACCCTTTATTTTACCACAAGAAGAATTTTAACTAATTTGTTTGCCTAATAGTCGCATAATATGTTCCAGGTTTATTCAAATTATAAAATACATTATCCAGAAAGCATGCAATTAACCATGTATTGATCTAAGAATCCTGAATGCCTCTTCGAAGAAAATATTTTTATGAATGAACTTGAATGAATGACAAATGATTGCATGCCAAGCAAACCCTTAATTGCGTGTTTTGACATTTTATCTCCCCAATGTCCGAATATAATTTAGATAGTCTTTAGGCATGGAAAATTATATGATTATTTCTGCAATTATACTTTAAGTTTAACCATATGTATGCCATTTTGACCCTGTTTTCCTTTAGGAGACATTACGAACTCTTGTTCAACACTATTCCATGTCGGTAATTAAAGGAATAAAATACAAATTCCAAGAGAAATGCGCTGTTACTGGGAGTGGATCTTATCTGCAGAGTCAGAAACAAAGAATTATTGATTATTGATATCACCAGTAATAAAACCATGATCAAGTTTGACAGCAATATCTAGCACTATGACGGCAAACAATATTTTTTGGCAAAGTCCCCGGCAATTCATTCTTAAATCCAACAATCTGTCCTGCACGCATAGACAAGGCCATTGGAAATTATGAATGAAACTTTGCATTAATTGAGAATCATTCGTACATTGAGAGGTTATTAAGTCACAAAGACATGGAATGAATAAAGATCTATTTCATGTTAACTTCTTGAAATGGTATTTGATCAAGTTTAAGCAAGGTAATCAAATATATATATTCGAACAGTTAAAAAAAACCTCCAACATGCTATCAAATAGCTGAAAACATCGAACAAATATAAATTAGCAGATATACAGTGGGACCTGACTGAAACCATCACAACCTTTCGAACACTGAAACCCCCATAGTTTATAACTCCAAAAACCAGCTTATTGACTGACTGATTGATCGGTTTATTGATTGATTTGTTGGCTAGTTAATTGATTGGTTGACTGGATGGTTGCTTGATTATTTTATTGATTGATTGATTATCATATATATATATATATATATATATATATATATATATATATATATATATATATATATATATATATATATATATATATAATCGTTAAAAGAGTCTGATCCTTTATAAGTAAATATTTGTTTAAATATAAAATATTTATAACAGCAAATGAAAAATTGTTTATGATTAAATATCACTGAGCCTTTCTCTTCTTAGCATGTGTCTGAAAGTTTAAGAAACGTGTGTGTGTGTGCGTGTGTATGTAGTGTGTGTTTGAAGTGTGTGGCTGTGTGTGTGTGTGCTCTATCTAAGGCCTAACCTTGAATCTGTCAAAGTACTATATGACGTTTTAATATGCACTCTTCATTTTAATTTTCAGAATACGTATTACATACATAAGTTTAAGATTATGATTTGCTTACATCAATTTATTGTCATCCATTTGTCCATATATATATATATATATATATATATATATATATATATATATATATACACACCCATCCAACAATCTATGCTTGCGCGCACACACACACACGTACGTACGTACGTACATACATACATACATACATACATACATACATACATACATACATACATACATACATACATACATACATACATACATACATACATACATACATACATACATACATACATACATACATACATACATACATACATACATACATACATACAGGACTCAGACTTTAATCTATTAGAACAGTTCATTTCTAGGACTTTTGTAATTTAATTCGTTGATTATTCTTGGATTATTTTTGGATTTGATTTCAAGCTCTTTTTCCATTTTTACAATCTTTTTCCAGTGGATTAAATTATTTGCTAAATTTTACAAAGCTTGATGTTTTCACTCTTTCGTTTAGAATTTTTTGAAGATTTTAATTTACAGACCGTGAAAATTTTATTGACACGAAATCTAATTCAGAATCATCTTCATGATTCCTAATCTCAGCAATCTATTGTATTGCATGTGTGCTGATAATTTTCATTTGTAAATGGTTGCATGTGAGTAATGGGGCCCCTAGTGGCCGAGTGGTCTAAAGCGCTCTCGGTTACGGTACACTGCCATCTCACCTCTGTCTGCGTGGGTTCGAGTCTAAGATTCAGCTAATGTAGTTATGTGAGAAAGCTTGCCAGTAGCTTCTCGTGGGTCGGTGGTTTTTTCGGGGGGTTTTCCCGGGTTTTTCCTCCACCAATAATACTGGCCGCCATGTATAGCCTATCATGTGCTTAAAATTGGCGTTAAACCCTACTACAGAAAAAACAGCATGTGAATAAATATGGTCTGATTTGGTTCCATCTTTACGTCCGTGCTTTTTTTTTACTTATTTGCTAAACGATTACGCAATGTTTACGTCTGTTTCCTCAAGGCTTTGTGACGTCAACAGAAGATGGCCGCCTATGATTTATTTAGTAATTAAACGTTTGAGTCGGCTATTTGTTTTAAACGGCTTTAAGCTCTTTGTGTCGCTAAGAAGCTCAGCTTCCTGCGCTCACGAACATTAAACGAGGCGTACCAGACCATCGGGGTTAGAGGAATTTTTAAAAAATCTACCAGTCGGAGGAGCGAATCTCTCAGACAGACAAAAGGACCATACTTCTGTAAAATTGATCAACAGTTTCCTGACCTTTGAGAAGAGCGGATACAAGGAAGTATTTTTTACAAATAATGGTGGGGGGGGGGGAGAGACCACTCCGATCGAACGAGGCTCTTAAAGAAGGTGAGAGGAATTTAGCTAGGGAACAAATAGGTATCTTCTACAGGTAGAAAATATCTCAGCCGAATATTTGTGTGCATTTGCGTATATATGAATTTAATAGATCGTGAATTATAGCATATATAACTAATATATTAGGACACGGAACATAACATAGCGTAGAATTATTAGAAAATATCACGTCTTAGTGTATATGTTAATTTGCATTTATCAGGATCTAGACTAAGAATTAGGTGAAAAAGAGTGGACTTGTATGCATATGTATTTACGTTTGTATATGTATCATTCTACCATTCGTAGGAGACAACCATTGTGAACGATTTCCGCAAGAACGGTAGATATGTTGTGCCAGAATATAACATTTGGAAGGTGTGTGCGTGTATTACGGAATTTCGTGCGTAATACTGTGTGTATGTAGGCACAAGGCGTGTATGAAATAAGTGGACGTGAGTGTGTATGAGAAGGACCTGATAAATGGGAAACGAATGCAGATGAGGACAAGGGACTACTCACTGCAAGGAGACTCTTCTAAAATTAGGACCTTAACTCTCATGTGCTGAAATAAAGAAAGGCATTTGTTACTAAAGGCAGTCAATGTAATAACTTATGAGTAAAGTTAGACTGGAACATTTTTGTGCAGAAATTACTTGAATAATGTATTTATTATTAAAATTAATTATATTGTTATCTATTTTGCCTGGAGATGTTCATATTTTTAGGCTGTCGACAATGCTGACTCGGACTCGTCGGTCGTCAACAATTTAAATGTCCACATTTATGACGTATTAGTCCTAATACTGTAGACGGGATGTGATGCTGACGAAAGATACATGCATTTGTAAATGAGTAATTGGATGTTAACGGATACATTTTATTTATAAATGGTTGACGAAAGATACATTGGAAAGCAAAGTAAACAGGAATCGTTATCGGGCTTTTCCGCAGAAGCCAGAGTCCCGACTAATTAAGGTTTCCAAAAGTAAGACACTGTTTATAATAATAAAAAAATATATCGAAAGATTTGATAAAAGTGGGCTGGGGATGGTTGTGGGTAGGGTGGGGCTTATCAGCAAGCATATGCGTATCGTATGATAAATACAATACAACCAACAAGTTGGTATATGAACATAAGTAGGTAAGCGGATTTCAGTTTATTCGAAATTTTCACGAAAAAGTAAACGATGGTAATGAGCACTTCGACTTCACACATCATTCCATATATTTTCCACGTTCGTCCGTTCTAAGGAATATTTTAGGTTTCATATTTTATCCTATACTAACAATAATGGTAGTAACAGCAGCCTCGCTTGGCGCTCAGCATTAAGAGGTTAGTGTTGGGACTGGATTCTTACCGCTCCGGTCACCAAGTGGTTAGAGCGTCCGCCGCGGTAGCTTAAGGTCGTGGGTTTAATCCCTGGCCGTGTCATACCAAAGACTTACAAAATGAAACTAACAGATACCTCGCTTGGCGCTTAGCATTAAGAGGTTAGTGTTGGAACTGGTCGGCCTAGAGTCGGAATAATGTGACTGGGTGGGATGTCATGTTACATGCCTGCGACATGATGCCCCAGTATTAGACATCACTATAAACTGACACACTGCAGACATTGTGGCGATATAACTGAAAAATTGTTAAAGCTACGTTAAAAATTAAAATCACATCACATGCTCACACCATAATATTCATAATAACGTTTATAGATTATTTTTTAAAAATTTAAATTTCAAGAATCAGTGCTAATTTAACAATCTTACAATCTGTTAATCTACTCTTTTTTATTGTTCTACTATATTTTATTTCTGTTGATTTGGTTTAGTCGATTTAATTCACTGACCAATAAAAGACAAGGTGTTCTTGAAACACCTTTCAGTAGGTTTATAATGGCAAATTTAGTCCCAGACCACAGATGTCCCACTAGACGAGCAATGAATGACCTTTAGTAGCTAACTTTAATTGCGGTTGAGCCATATAAAAGCTCCAGTGATAGGTATTCTATATTGATGTTTGCACACCTGGCAATAGGGGGAACACATCAAGAACATAAATTTGCACAGGTAGATGTGCCATAACTGTTATCGGTATATTTTCATATAAGTGTTAATACGTGCTATGCAAAAAACCAAATGAACCTTTTACGTTGCATATATGTATATAAAAAAAATCATATCAGTAGAAGAATAAAAGTAAAAATCTAGTTTTAAAAAATTACAGAAATGCGAATTAATTCCTAAATAATCACAGAATTACAAACACAAGTTATAATGAATAAAGTTCCGAATAATCGTTAATGGTATTGCAAAACGTTCCAAAGCTGAATGTGTTTATGTGCATGTTCTGGCCAGTAGTCTCTATTGTACTGAAGTACCGATGGACTAAATTGTTTTGATGTGACAATTTAAAAAAAATTGAATCACAGTAATAAAATCTATTGTCTGAAGTCCCTATGATTCACAGATGTCCCACTAGACGAGCAATGAATGAATTCACATAATGCCTCTCTCAAAGAACATTTTAAAGCACTTTGTGTTTCCAGAGAATAATAAATAAGTTCACCCCAAATCGGAATACAACAATATACAAGATTTCTGTCCCGACGTTATGGCAGGAAAAAAATATCTCCAGTAAACAAGATTATATATATTTTTAAAAAAAAAAGACATTAGGCACAAAAGAACAGTACGGCAGAAATAAATTTCCGAAACAATACAAGCTATAATTAAACAGTGTCTGTTGCATAAATTATACTAAAGAATATGATAAACACAATGTCCCTGACTCAAGAACTATATATTTATTTCTAAATTTAAAGATCCTAATATCAAACCCTCAGTCATATAAGAAATATTAAGTATGCATCAGTTGTTTACAGATTTGTTTTAAACAAAAATCAATACAAACGATCATAAAGCAATTAAGTATGTTAATCTCCTTGTCGGCTAAAAACTAACATCGGAGCTGCACAATATACGTCTTTCATCTATTCAATGGAAGCCGACACAAAATTTCAATGGGCTCATACCGACACAAAATTTCAATGGGCTCATACCGACACACATAATTATATTCTTTGATAATTTTAAAAGTTAGAAAAGGGTTTAACATAGACTGGCGAAGAAGATTATGTCCTATATTGTGCTTTGGAGAGAAATTGTCCTATGGGAGTGTGCGTGTGTGTGTGTGTGTGTGTGTGTGTGTGTGTGTCCCAACTGAGTTTAGGGCCAACCTGACTTAACGTCTTTTTATTTTGTCTGCGACATTTCACATAGGTAATATTTCTCTGTAATTGTAGATTATTTACTGAGAAAATTAGTAGTCGGTTAGAAGTAAAAATGTTTGTCTTGTCTGATTTCTTTTGTTTTCCCCATGAAAAATATGGTCGGTCTGTCCTTGTCAGATTCTCCGCGGGTCATGAGCGTTATTCGTATAATATTGTACAAGCCCCACTCGGCAAAGGGTAAGTGTTACGTCCCACTTTGTCAAGGGGTATTGTACAACATATACTAATAATACTATAACCCACTCCCTTTTCATACTCGTTATCTAAGAGATGACCGCCCTCGGTATAATTGCCCGGTTCGAGTAAGAGAATGTATATGGTAACCTGAGCGGGTATATTGAACAAAACAACTCCGAGCCCCCGTAAAGATAAATAAACAATTTAATTAAATGCATACACAATTATGAAACTTCCTTTCGTTAGGAATACACGCGGTTTAGAATAAACTTTCACCGAATTACAATAAGATTTGAAATAGAATTAAACAAATTAGCCGTTCTATTGTTGATAGTTAAAAATCATCATAGGATCGAGTTTTACAATCGAAGTAAATGCTTTGTTCGATTTTCATAACCTGTTATCCTCGAACCACGTTCACTGTTCCTTCCAATGTTGTTCTAGAAGTTCCTGTCTCTCTAGATAATCTGCCCTCGTGGATGTTCCGCTTGAACCCGGACTTGTCCACTGTATCATGCATACACGGCAATTTGACCTTCACAATTCTTTTTCCAACGTGTACGTCTTTATTCCCGTTCTTCACGTTCTTCCCAAAAAAGGTATTTTCTTCCTTCCAAAAGAAAATTAAAACAACCTAAGTCTCTCGTTACAATGGTTACAGTTGAGACTGTCCATTATTCCTGGTTCGAACAATCAGATATTTCTATCAGTAATAACAATTTTACGGCTAGTAATTAACTACACATGTCCTCAAATGAATGTAGTTAAATCAATTGTTAATTCGTTTGCCTTGACCTAATACAGTAACTTACTACATAGCAAGGCGTTGAATCGTATACACTGTCGCTAAATTATCTATGACATCAAAATTCGGTGAATTCACATGTAATCTTGTAAATCATTAATTAATGTAATACATTAAATTCTTGGCTCACAATCATTATTCAAACAATATAAGTTCAAGAATTAACGTAATACTCCCTATCCATAACTCAACATAGTGTTTTTACGACATAAATTAACACCACGTCATTCTTAACTAAGAATTAAGGTAAGAATTCCAATTCATAATTCAAAAGCACATTAGTAAATAAATGTATCAAATGGAATCATGAAAGTACTTCCGATTCATAATACAAAACACATTATTATACAAATGTATCAAATTAAATCAATTATACAAATGTATCAAACGAAATCATGCAGACCTGTAAACGAAGCAAACATTATATGAATTGCATCAACAATATACATGGAATTGCGATAATACCTTTGTGTTTTGGTGTGTCACTCAACCGTTGTTTTTGGCGGTTTGTGTCCTGGTCTGTTATTTAACGTACGAATGTATTTCTCTCAAATACCATCCGGTGTCTTAATAAAATAATTCAAACACTGTCTTCTCTCTTGCAGAGAAATTTTAAGACTAAATTCTAATTTAGCTAGTGCGATATTATGTTCTAAGATCTTCGTGTGAAAACACCCCCCTTATTTAACCGTGACCAATCAGAATCAAATGTATTTTTCCCCGCTTTCATCTAAAAGTCGCTTACGTCATGGTCAATATGACATGTTTTGGTTTTAAGTAACAGAATTTCTGTATTTCCTCAATTCTGACACTTTCGTGATAAAATGAAACTTTAAAATGTCGCTATCGGTCAGTCGGCTGCTGAACAAATACGGTTAATTAGTACAACGGTTGCCTAGACTCTACAGATTCTCTCTCTATCTCTCTCTCTCTCTCTCTCTCTCTCTCTCTCTCTCTCTCTCTCTCTCTCTCTCTCTCTCTCTCTCTCTGTTGCACGATGTGTCTCATAAATCTAATTAATGACTATCTAGCCACAACTAATGGTTTATTAATAGATCGACCGAAAATTTGGCATTTCACAGTCGTTTACCATATATCTTTCTAAAATTTAAGTAAACCGTCCTGACCTTGTTGACAAATTGGATGGGAATTATTAATTCAGATGAAAGAGAATTTCAGAAAATGATTTTTGAGATATAGGTCAGAGTGGAGAAGTATATAAAGTTGTTTACATCATCATTGCTCATTCGTATATTAGAACCCAAAGTGGATACAGATTTATTGTTTTGTTCAGTTTTTATTTGAGAAGAGTTACTTACTGAAATTATTCTTTGTAAATAGAGAGTATCCAAATATTCAGAATTCAGCAGCATTTTTGGAATCATTGTGAACTACTTCAAGGAAATGTTTTTTTAAAAAAATATTATTATGAAGCATCAAGACTATCGATAAATTATCAAAGACTACTGGCACATCAGTGAATTAAATATTGGAATTCATTTAGAACACAATTGGAATCCATTTGGAGTACTCTATAGCTTTGGACTTGTTACAGAACAATTATGACTATTTGAGATTTAATTAACAATACTGTAAGTGCTTTTAAAACTTTAACTTTATATTTTATGGAAATAAATTATTATGATATATATATATATATATATATATATATATATATATATATATATATATATATATATATATATATATATATATATATATATATATATATATATATATATATATATATATATATATATATATATATGGGTTTTATTTAGTGTTCGCAACACCAATGATGCAAAGTTGCAATAACCTCTCGATAATGTGCTGTAACATTCATACTTAGCATTGACGCGCATACTTGTAATATTGTTTTTCTCTAAAAACATACAATAAAGTTCTTAAAGATATTAACTGTAAATATTAAAATCTCAGACGGCTACTCTCTCTCTCTCTCTCTCTCTCTCTCTCTCTCTCTCTCTCTCTCTTACACACACACGCGCGCGCGCGCGCGGCCAAACAAACTCTAAACACCAAGGGCAAGAGATACGCTTGACTCCTACATATTTGAATCACGGGAAAATGAACAAATTAACGATACAAGAAGAAGAAAATAAGACAGGAAAATTGAAACACGGTCTTAAAACATTACTACATATTTATGATGTGCTTGCATCAACCCATCATATTCCTATAACATAAATCAATGAAGGGATTACAGTGTCTATCATGCAGAAAAGTATTTTGACCTAATTTTGCCCTGAACCCATTATTTCTCTATTATCGTCTCTACATCTGTTTCTTAGTACCGAACTTAACACTGTGTCCAAATCCTAATAAACTATTCCTTGATCTTCAGGTCTCACTGGACAGTTTATTTTTTTGTGGCAAATTTTCGTCAGACGATGACCTATTGCAGAAAAATGACAATAATATTACATTAAAGATAGAAATACAAACTAAGTAATGATTTTTGTTGAAAGGATGCTTGTAAGATTCTGATTGAGGTATTAAAATTAATTCCTTATGCAACTAGTGGCTTTTATACTAAACCAACAATGCCACCAACCCCTCTTTTTTACATTCATTTTATACAGGAAAGAGCTATTTTGCATATTTTTCTGTGACAAGACGACGAAAAGAATCAGTATGTGCCTTATACATGAATAAAGTTCACTAGTACTGTAACAAGTTAGCATACTTTTCATCACCCCTCAACCATCTATTTTTTTTTAAATATAGATATTTACCGCTGTAGCAGACGCATATGCAAACACGTAAGTCAAGTCGCTGATTTCGCTACAGGATCAGCATCAATGCGTCATTACTCACTGTGCACTGTCATAGAAATACCTCAAATAGATAATGACAGCTCCAATTCTAACAAGGAAATAAATACCGTTAAATCAATACATAAAATGCCTAATTCAACTCTTATAGCACCACCCAAATGAAAAACGACAAAAATGATCTAAAGTATGCTGGGACTACATTTGTGCGAAATTACCGGAACTACTACTACTACTACTACTACTACTACTACTACTACTACTACTACTACTACTACTACTACTACTACTACTACTACTACTACTAATAATAATAATAATAATAATAATAATAATAATAATAATAATAATAATCTTTAGCAGCTCTAAGCGCTTTACAACATCTTTAATGATATGACAACTAAAAACAAAAACAAACACCATGAAATTAGAAAACATAAAAAAGATGAAAATATTTAAGGTAGGAAATATTATTAAGTTTTTTAAGCTTGTTCGTGCAGTCGAAAAAGGTCAGTTTTAAGAGCACTTTTGAAAGGGGAGCACTTTTGAAAGGGATCACTGTGTCTTTGTGCCTAATTTCAAGGTTCAATTCATTCCACGTTGCTGGGCCTGGTATGCAAAAGAACATTGTCCATATAACTTCGTTTTCGTAGCACAGATAACAAATTTTATGTTTGATTCTGGATCGGAAGGATAACCATTGTAGGGTACAGAGCAGCGGGGAGGTGTGTATTGATCATGGCACTCTAAAGATTATCCGTGCAGCTGTGTTTTGAACTTTTTGAAGTTTCTGAAGTAGATATTGAGACGAATCAGACATAATGGAGTTACAATAGTCCAGTTTTGAAAGTACTAATGAGCACACAAATGTTTTAGTGGCATTCACTGAAAGATTTTAGTGAATGGAGCTAATGCGTCTCAGCTCAAGATGTGCAACCTTGCATATGTTCATGACATGTTGGTGCAATGTTAGAGTACTGTTTAGAGTAACACCTAGGTTTCGTACTGACTGTGTGAATTTAATGTTGGTGTTGTTGATATTTTTGTTTCAGGTAAAGGATGTGAATGAGAAAGTCATTGTGTTGTTATCATAATGGCCTCAGTTTTATCATCATTCATCTGCAGCTTGTTACAGGTCATTCATGATTTCACATCAGAAATGCACCTCTCTACTCCTTGGATGGTAGCATCAGCTTAAGTTGGGTGGCTAGACTTGCATATTTGGGTGTCATCAGCGTACACTGGTGAGAAACTGGGCGATGATATAAGACACTTGAGAGGGCCTGAGTGTATGGAATGAAGCGAACATGTCCAAGAACAGACCGCTGTGAAACACCACAACATAGATGAACTGGGCTGGAGTGTATTCCTTTTGCAGCTCCACTTTGTGTCCTGTTGACGAAGTAGGACTTGAACCACGATCAGGCTGTATTGTGAATGCCAAATACATGCTGGAGAAGGTAAAGTAATATATCATGGTCTATTGTGTCAAATGCTGCAGACAAATCAAGGATAGTGAGGACTGTAAACTTTCTGCTATCCAAAGCAGAGAAAATGGCATCATTAACTACTTTCAGAAGAGTAGTTTCAGTACTGTAGTAAGGGCGATATGCAGACTGTGCATTGATAAAAAGACTGTTTGAATTCTGATGGGATACAAGTTGGATTAGAACAACCTTTTCTTAGATTTTTTTAAATATATGAACGGGATATTAGAAACTGGGAGGTTGTTCTTTAAATTAAGTGTTCTCTGAGTCCGGCTGGAAACAAAGTACGGTGGAGTTATGCATTGAGGTACGAAGGAAATATCTCGGGGACATGGTGAGGGGGATAATGAATAATAATAATAATAATAATAATAATAATAATAATAATAATAATAATAATAATAATAATAATAATTTATTATTATTATTATTATTATTATTATTATTATTATTATTATTATTATTATTATTATTATTAATTGTAAACGTCTGATAAATGTATGCCCGGATTACTTTTTGTTTATTGAGAGCAAATTGTTCAGCTGTTTATTCCAATATAGTTCTTTACGTGTGTGTTTTGTATCTGTCCACCTCAAATTCGATTATTTCCACTCCGGTGGCCTAGTGGTTAGAGCGTCCGCCGCAGAAGCGAGAGATCGTGGGTTCGATCCCTGGCCGAGTCCTACCAAAGACTACCAAAAATGGTAGTAACAGCTACCTCGCTTGGCGCTCAGCATTAAGAGGTTATTGTTAGGACTGGTCGGCTTAGTATCAGCGCTATACATCACTATAAACTGCCACACTGCAGACATCGTAGCGATATGACTGAAAAATTGTTAAAGCTTGGTTAAAATTACTAATCTCTCTCTCTCTCTCTCTCTCTCTCTCTCTCTCTCTCTCTCTCTCTCTCTCTCTCTCTCTCTCTCACACACACACACACACACACACACACACACACACACACTCGAGGGACTCAACTGAATACCATGTCGGTTTGTTGCAAACGAAGAAAAAACAACCAAGCATGCATATCAGATGATTCAACTTTTTAAAATACTGACTGAGTTTGAAAACAATACTGTACCGATTGTATCACTAAGCACTGTTGCTCTGTTTCACTAAATAGTGACGGTTGGATTGCACACCTGGCGATAGAAAACAGATTTTTGGAAAATATCAGATAGCAAATCTATGAAGAAATCCCGTTCGTTGTTTTGAAGGTCACAAGCACGGAAACACTGTGAGTAATAATAGCCACTTCACACACTCGGATTAAAGCGGAGATCTACGAAATAACACAAATTAGACATACGTCTATACTAGGTCATTTTCTATTAATCTTTTTATTCACCATCCAAATTACATTTATGAAAGTGATACTCTAAATATCTAGTTCACGGCCCAAGCATCATACTGGAACACGTAATTCGTAGAAAAATATTATATGAACATTTTCCTCATTTTGAAACTATTGTTCCACTCAATAAGCACATATACATCATCTCTTTTCTCTTTGACTGAAATAAAAATTAAAAAAGAGAAAAAGAAGGTATACAAATCGGAGGCGTAGCTGGGGGGGGGGAGGGGGTACATATGTCCCCGGGAGCCATACTAGTGGGGGCGCCAAAATGGGCTTTGAAATAGATTGTAACGGGTAATGGTGATTTTATTGATGAAAATAATCGGTTTCAGAGTTGAGGTGGGGGGGGGAATAAATATTGTCGCCGGGCGCCAAACACTCTAGCTACGCCTCTGATACAAATGCAAGGCTTTACAGATGCGCTTCATTGTGAAAATATTTGGTATAGTGTAATGTCTTTCCCGTATTACCATGTGCCATCGTAAGACCGGTTATCCATCTATACTGGTTAATAGTTACATATATTTTCCTTCCACATATTAGGCAAAATTTTACGTTATGCATTTATGGCATAACAAATCGTAGAAAATGCAGTCGAAATTGAATGTGGCGCAATCATCAAAGCGAACTGTTTTCTAGTTTTTATTTAACCATCAAAGTTGTATCGTTGTGACAGTGTTATCCTTCCAAAGAGAGGTAACCGATAGAGAGGAGTATTGTTTCTAACACGAAAAAGCCTACAAAAAAAGATGTGAAAAAATTCCAGAGGTCACTAGGAAATTAACTTTTAACCAGTGTCCACAAGATCATCTTATAAATATAAAAAAGTCAAACCTATAATCCAAGAAAGCTTCTGGATAACAAGTGTGTAATGTTGTTATCTTATATACAGACACCCACTTTTGTATTTTTTATGTTCACGGCTGCAAATCAAGATGTCGCATGTTGAAAACTCGCGGCGGCTTTAAACTCGCTTGTTTCTTTAAAAAAAAAGTTCTGTCCTAAGGCGAGCGATTTGCACAGATATACAATAATTACAAAGACAACAATTAACATAGCTATACAATAATTACAAAGACAACAAAGCGATGTTTGACAGTTGCAGTTGAGGATACTGAGTAATAAAATATTTTAAAGTTAGACACTATGCTTTCTATCACCCAAGTTCGATCATGGGACCCATGTTTCACAACACATATAAAAAAAAACAGTTTATTAATGTGATTTCCTCCATCTTGCTTATGATATTTAAGCAATGTTGGGATTTGGGATCGGTTGGGTGGATGTGTGGGTTATAGTTAGAGACTATAGAAAATTATTTTATTCTTATAACAAAAGTGAAAAAAATCGTGAACAGTTTAGAAAATTACTACATAATTCTGAATAAACTAAATAAAAAAATAGAAAATACTTGTTCTTGGGAATTATATATATCATAACTGACTTTACTCATCAATGCTTCTGACTGCTTTGTAATAAATTCATTATTGCCAATTAAGCAGTAAGAATGATCTAAACAGCAAATACTCAAGATGTGGAATACATTGGGTTATTCCGATCGAAGCACCACCCCAGAGTACGATGCTTATCTCGCATTCTTCATTAGTGAGCTGGTATTTCAGGAGATCAAATATAGTCGATTCACCGAGCCAGAAATCAGAATTCCAGATGTTAAAAAATAATATAAGTGTTTCGCATAAATTAAGTAACATTTAAAGTCTGAAAAAAAAATGATGATGATGGTAATAATAATAATAATAATAATAATAATAATAATAATAATAATAACAATATGATAAATTTACGCTTTCTGATATTTTTTAAAATTTGTATTTATTACTAAAATTGCATCATATTTCTACCCAGTTGCTGTATAACGCTTTGTCGATCATTGGGGGAAAACACCTTTATCTTCGACGCATAAGTTGTTAGCAGTGTATTTTAGCGAAAGGAGCCAATTTGTTCGGAGTTTCTTAATTTTCTTCTGTATTTTGTGCATTGTCTTTCTTTAATTAAATATTAAACTTCAAATGAGAGAAAATAATATTATTTGTGAAAGAATTCGAAAAATTCTCTACTTACTATGAGATCATTATTTCTCAGATTCCTTGTTCCTTCATTCACAAATGATTTCTCCTTTTGGGATGGGGTGGGGGTGGGGGACGGGCGCACAGTACTACTAATACATTATTTTGAATTTCTTTCAAAGATCAGTTCTATGAAATTATATGGTTTTAAATATTGCCTTAAATTTAGATGCAAACGTGGACCGAATTCCTAAACTTTCGATCAAAATAGACGTCATATTAGATATTTGAATAAGATAAATGGACTCCTCTGTTTCGATACTTGTCATGTAACAGTACGGCTCATGTGGTCTATATATTTTATTTCACACAGACTCTCGCTTACTTTGTTCGCGAGTTTTACTAATGCAGATATAATTATAGAGAAAAATGTGAACTAGAAATTTTGCTTTTGAAATTTCACTAATGGAGAAAAATACGTATATTAATCAACGTCACAAGAAGACATCCACATCATCAGCAAGCTATAAATCAGTGTCAGGTATGGATATTTAGTTTTAAACCTTTTATTTCACGGAAAAAAGGACTTTAAAAGACTTTCTAGCCCAGCCTGTCATTTTGCTTAGTGGGTCTATCTATTCATCTCATCAAGTGTAAAATATACAGGAACTAAGTTATTCCAAAAAAAAACTGTACAGCCACGTACGGCTAACGCTATAAAGATGTTTTTTTTTTTAAAAAAATACTGGATAAAAGGAAACTATTTGATATCATGATAAATTCATAGAGATGGCAAAGAAACCGATTTTCAACATCATTAAAACATACTTTATCATGATGGTAATCTACAAGTAAATTGTGTTTTAAATTTAATATGAACTATTATTATCGTCTCATTTACTGTGGCTGGTGTTGTTAGTAGTATTCATAGAATTTGTATTAACCTAATGCAAGCTGTCTAATATCCACAAAGGTCTTAGTTTGAAGAAAAAATGATTTTTGGAAATAATCCCTGGAGGAACGTGTGTGTAAATGATATCCAGCTCTGATAACATCAATAAGCTGTAGTAGCCTTTTTTTTTTAAAATAACTAAAGGGTATCTAGTATAATACGCTTCCTCGTGCTACAAAGATATTGGAAAAGGAGAGGTATATATCATTCAAAACAATGGCATTCCCTGTACAAACTCCTGGATTAATTGTAACTGAGTATGCGCAGTCGACAGGCGGTGTCTATACGAAATTTCCAAGCACAAAAGCAGGGGGGGGGGGTAACGATTCTTTCAGCAATATCGATGATAAGGACATTTCGAAAAGACAGGTTTTCTTAATGTGTAAGGTAGGTTTTTCCAGTAGTTAGTATAATGTTTTTTAATACACTTGCACATTGCGCTCTTATATTTCTAATTCGTTATCTTTTTGCACATGAAACTTTCCACAAAGTGAAATAATATACTAATTTGCTTTTCCGTCGATTACAGTCTTATTAAAAGCAGTTTAATGATATAATAACTTCTAAGTCATAGTCTGCGTCCGTTTTAGTCTCGTTTCGTTTTCCTAATTTATCATTCCGATCCCGTAGCATTACACAATGAGGTTTTTGCAAATGAAACGTATGATTTCTGCCCCATTCCTATCGTTTGCGCACAGTTCCTAAAGGTTTATCATATTTTACCGTCTTTGTACCGTTTCTGAAGATTTATGAAAGTATATATTTTTAAACATGGCCTCTGTTTTATGAGCTATCACACAATGTGACTTTTCATCCAGCTTAACTTTTAATACAGGCAATTTATGTTTTTAATGGACTTAAGAAAGTAGTTCGTTTGGACGGAAGGATTTGTAGTAAGGCTTTTGTCCCAACAAATA
The DNA here is from genome assembly GCA_030141615.1 of Unio pictorum. Classification (NCBI taxonomy): domain Eukaryota; kingdom Metazoa; phylum Mollusca; class Bivalvia; order Unionida; family Unionidae; genus Unio; species Unio pictorum. The sequence continues at coordinate 10,397,443 of JARLTB010000101.1, read as the reverse complement.
GGAACGACTTGCAGAAAGGCCGTCCTCCCATCACAAAGAGAAGACTTTCAGTAATGATTCCATCCCAAGACACAGAAAGGACATGCAGAAAAGTTTTATTCCCAGCACATACGAAGAACTAGCAGAAAGGATTTCATCCAAAGACACAGAAAGGAAAGCAGAAAAGGTTTCTTCCCAAAACAATGGAAGGACGTGCCGAAAGGGTTTCATCCCAAGATAAAGAAAGGGCTTGCAGAAAGGTTTTCTTCCCAAAACATAGGAAGGAGTTGCATAAAGAATTCCTTCCCATCACATAGGAAGGACTGCAGAAAGGGTTTATTCCCATCGCATAGGAAGGACTGCAGAAAGGGTTTATTCCCATCGCATAGGAAGGACTGCAGAAAGTTTTTTTTTTCTCATCACAAAAGAAGGACCTGCTGAACGGATTTATTTCCATTCCATAGGAAGGACCTGCAGTAAGGATTTCTTCTCATCGCATAGGAAGGCCCTTCAGTAAGGATTTATTCCCATCACATAGGAACGATATGTAGAACGGATTTCTTCCCACCACATAGGAAGAACTGCAGATAAGATTTTTTTCCATCACATAGGAAGGACCTGCAGTGAGGATTTCTTCCCATCACATAGGAAGGACCTGCAGATATGCCTTCTTCCCATCACATAGGAAGGACTGCAGAAAGGATTTCTTCCCATCACATAGGAAGGACATGCAGTAAGAGTTTCTTGCCATCACATAGGAAGGACATGCAGAAAGGCTTTCTTGCCATCACATAGGAAGGACCTGCAGATAGACTTTTTTCCTATCACATGGAAAGGACCTGCAGTAAGGATTTCTTCCCATCACATAGGAAGGACCTGCAGTAAAGACTTCATTCCATCACATAGGAAGGACCTGCATAAAGGCTTTCTTCCCATCAGATAGGAAGGACCTGCAGCAAGTATTTCTTCCCATCACATAGGAAGGACCCGCAGTAAGGATGTCTTCCCATCACATAGGAAGGACCTGCAGTAAAGACGTCCCATCACATAGGAAGGACCTGCATAAAGGCTTTCTTGCCATCAGATAGGAAGGACCTGCAGTAAGTATTTCTTCCCATCACATAGGAAGGATCCGCAGTAAGGAGGTCTTCCCATCACATAGGAAGGACCTGCAGTAAAGACTTTGTCCCATCACATAGGAAGGACCTGCATAAAGGCTTTCTTGCCATCAGATAGGAAGGACCTGCAGTAAGTATTTCTTCCCATCACATAGGAAGGACCCGCAGTAAGGATGTCTTCCCATCACATAGGAAGGACCTGCAGTAAAGACTTTCTCCCATCACATAGGAAGGACCTGCATAAAGGCTTTCTTCCCATCAGATAGGAAGGACCTGCAGTAAGTATTTCTTCCCATCACATAGGAAGGACCTGCAGAAAGGCTTTCTTTCCATCAGATAGGAAGGACCTGCAGTAAGGATTTCTTCCCATCTTGTAGGAAGGACACGCAGAAAGGATTTCGTTCCATCAGATAGGAAGGCACTATTTTTGGAGGTAACACATCAAGGTGCTGATTACCTAATAAATATGTTCACATATGTATACAATGGAGTGTTCCTCAAGTGAAAGCTACTCAATAAATTATATTCACAAATGCATACAATTTCACGTTCTTCAAGTGATCGCGACTCGAAACAATATATAGAACGATAATTGATGTAGAAATAATCATTTATATTTACGTTTTATTCTCCGAAATTACTCCTTGTATATTATAGTTACGAGTTTTATATACTTTTAGAACATCACAGTTCAGATAGATCAATGCGAAGAACATATACGGTGAGAAAGGCATAGGATTAATAGAATAAGGGGAAGAATCCTGTAAATAAGTAGTATGTACTGTGCATAACACGGCACCAGGGAAAACGTTGCGAAAGGATGCAAAACGTCTGTATTGTTAAAGTAACCATATGAACAGCGCCGGTGCAAGGCATTTTGTTGCCCTAGGCGAGATCAGATATCTGGCGCCCCCTTCCACTCACGCCCTCCCCCACCCGCCCATCATGAAATAAACCCTTGGCCCAGCGCTCTAGGCGATTGCCTAGTTCGCCTAGCGGAAGCGCCGGCCCTGCATATGAATAATAATTTATCACATAATATAAATCAAAACTATATACCAGGCGATATGGAATTTCAGTTGACGTGTTTAAAGTTAGCTTAAACTGCGTGAAAGAGATTATCAAATATAAATAAATAAAATCCCAGGCTGATATTTATCTAACGGTCATCTTCCCGAAAATGATGGAATAAAGAGGAAATGGACACTCAGTTCCAGCTGATAATTTAACAATATCATGAAACAAGTATATTCATTTAACGCTACTTCACAACCTAAGGCCACTGAATTGATTTAGAGAGAAGCTATTTTCATCAATATGCCCGCTTGTTATGGAAAATATTAGCGGAGAAATGTGAAAAAGGCACTCGTGTGGATACAATTATATTAGACTTGAATTAAACGGCATGATTTATAGGAACTACGATATGCAATTTCCCTGTAAATCATAATAACTGACAAGCATAAGATTATGATGATATCAGTTCTGTGGTTGGAACATCCCTTTGAATTGCCTAGGTTTCTATTCTACATTGCTAACTCAACTGTGAGGGATAATTATATCTTGACCTGTTCAGAACTGATCAAGTCATTGGATTATAATGTTTCTGAACACCAGCAAGGCGTGTTTACGATCAGAATCGCTATATTACATTTCGATCATTTCTTGATATCATAATTTTACATTTACTTCTCATTTTTATGACAATAAGTAAAACACGTTCGTTCGCGAGTGAAAGGGTTCATAACACGTGTGCCACGGTCATAAATATTTTTAAAAATGTTCTTCGGAAGTATTGCCAAAACCACACCCTTTATGCAGTGGTAAATGTTCAGCACTGGTGACAATGACAGGAGTAGGGAAAAGTGACATGTCGGTTCAATTTTATTTTGAAAGGCATTCTCTAACCTCTCCTTACTGAACCAAACATTCCTTAAATAATTATATTTTCTCTGTTACTCTATGAGACAAATACAGTGATAAGTTATCTTTATTATTCAATACATGTGTGTGTGTGTGTGTGTGTGTGTGTGTGTGTGTGTGTGTGTGTGTTGATAATGTCAGACTTGGATAAGAACCAGTAGAATAATTGCGTATGTGTGTTATTTATTTTCAAAAGGATTTCTTACCTTTAGTGAACCTTAGGAAGACGAGTGTACGAGAGTACTTAATTTACCAGTTTTTAATAAACAATTATTTCTATTGTGTTATTTTTACCGATGATCCAATAAAACTAGCACCAGATCAACTTAAAGGTTTCATAACAGGTCATGACATAAAACATCTAAGTGTACAGAGAAATAAACTACACTGACGAGATACAAAAGTTTTGATCGCAGAATCACCTTCTATATTTCGCACTACAGTAAGTCAAATTTATTTGACTATCTCTTTATTCTCTACAATTTTCTCTCATATTCTTTCACAGATGTAGACGTTAATAAGAACTCAACAGACTTTAGTCATTTAAAATTCAATCTGTATTGTGTGTTATTTCTCAGCTCATCCACCCTCTATGAAATCCTCAGCGGAAATTTACGTAAGATGACATAACACTACTCCTCTTATTGTAGTAAAACTATATCGTTAGTTCGTTGAATGTTGATGTTGAAAATTTGCGGGAATTTTAAATTGAATCTCTCTTTGTATTCTCTGCATGGACAGTATACACTTATTCAACTTGAGTAAACTTTTAAGAGTATGGTAGATTCCAGTGATAAAAGTGGCTTTGTCCTGGTCTCTCCTGTCACCTGTCTCTTTAGAACAACTGTGAAAATAATTACATTGTACATCTCCAGGCAAATTAATCTCGTGCAGATTTATTAGGCAGACAATTATAGAATCTTGTTTTTCAGAATCCATTTCATGTGGATATTGCTCGGAAATGAAGTAAACTTAGCTATTGTCATGAAGCCATAACAAACCAAGTACGTTATATATAATCAAAACTTATTTTTAAACGGGACAACGGTATACCAGTTTAAGACAAAGGAAATACAGAACGATGCCATTTGCTTTATTTCAACCAACCTGATTGTTTCCTTCTGAAAACTTCCATCTGGACATGATTGGTTGAAATTTGCATGTCATCTGATCATAAAGAAATATATACATTAACGTAACAACATTTTATTTAAATGATATAACAAAAAAAAAATACCCAACTTCAATAACTCAATCCATACGGAATTATTTTTATATCCATGTCCATAGACTGACTTTACTTTAAAAGTATTGGGTGCGGTTTATTTTGTAGGGGATTTTATATTTTGAAGTTGATTCAAAACATTTGAATGCTGTAACCCGATTCAATTCAGCAATGGAATCGTGTATATCTAAGCCAATCTCACGACATATCTTGCGCTTTTGCAATCTCACAATAATTCTTATGCTTTTGCAATCTCATGATACCTGTTTCGACTGCAGGGACAAACTTAGCGACCTAATCATGTTTTGTATCTTATATGTTTTCAGCATGTTTTTATGTTTTCCAATTTCATTGTTTTTGTCATTTGTTGTTCTGTAGTGTAGTCATATCATTATTGATGGTGTGAAGCGCTTAGAGCTTCGTAAGATTAGGCGCTATACAAAGTACTTATTATTATTATTATTATTATTATTATTATTATTATTATTATTATTATTATTATTATTATTATTGTGCTTTTAGAAACGTAAGATAACATTAGAACAGACTAGCTTCAATGACTATGTTATGAAATTATCTCCTTTGGCTTTCTGTTTGTGGAAAAGAATAAAATGACGTAGAAAAAAGTACAGGAAACAATATTCTTTCAATAACTTACATGTTTAATTCACATGTATTAGAATCGACGCAAATGCAATGTTCCTGTCGCCCTATTAGAAAACAACACCGCTTATTCAACTAAAGGAAGTTTCTTACTCTCTTATATTTCTGCACTTTTTAAATTACAGGACTGATGCTATGAGAAGTAAATTTGCCCAAGTTTGCTGGGAACTAGCTTCGAGTTATGACTATGACATTATGGGTTTTGCAGATGGCAGTTGTTTATCATGGAAGCATCACACTGTCTACCGCTGGTTCAAATCGTTAAAAACTTACAGATATCTCGACGTGCAAATCGATAAAATGTTACTGACAATAAAACCTCTTTGAACATTTCCATTTGGCTTTAGCATAGTTTATTTGCAAAAATATGCAATTGGGCTTTATGTTGTTACATCATTAAATAATCACTTCCCCATACCAATATTTTGGTACAAATTAATCAAATATGACAAAGCGGCAGAAGAAAAAGAAAGAAAATCCGCAACAAATAAGAAGAGTTTATGCATAGCGATTTGAAAAAGGAAAAATAAACATATGCAAGGTTTGTACATAATGGTGTATAATGGTGTTACCAAAGTTCTGAATTCACAACATTTAGTATGTAATGTACCTACACTAACTATATGTTAGTCATTATACTGTCTTATAATTTTAAAAAAGAGTAATAATCATTTTATTTAGAATCTACGGGGAAAACACTCGTTTAAAGCCTTGTATCATTCATATACTTTTTATATTACTTTTTCAGTTTCGAGTTCATGTCAGTCGAATAGAAGAGTGTTTAGATGGCATCTGAATTTCATTATTAGATTTTGCTTTGAGCTATCTTTCTAGTGACATAAAAATGTAGTTAAATGAACTTTCCTTCCCACTGTTGCATAACAGATTATCTATCTAGTGATTGTCACACAATTCTTGTGTAAGATCGCTGATCCTCGTATGAATAGCATATTTTCAACCACTAGAAAGATAACTTACATTTTCAGGTAGGGTAGTATATATGGGAATAGAAGAGTGAAGGGAAGATTTGTTAAATTTCAATTCTGTCATTTTGCAAATTACGTATATTGTATTTTGACATTACGACACGACAAATATTCCCAGTGATAAAAGTGACCACCAATTAATAACAGTGGTCAATTTACTGAATAATGGTCAGTTGAAAAAGTAGCAATATTTGTATGAACAAATTGTTTATGTAAGTAAATTCTTTTTTTTAAGTAACAGTTTTTTTCAATAATAGTACTGCTGCCTTCTTAAATTAATGTTATTGAAATTATGTAATCACACAATGAACGTTCATTACTTTAAATAAAATGCACTTAATATATACTTCGGGAAAAAAAACGAGAGAAAAATAAGTGTATTTCATATATACCAACTAATTTAGAAACAATCTAATTGCCATCTTAGAGACGTTTATTTTGCAAGTCAAACTGTCTTAAGGGGAGAACGTTTAATCGATAGCTATATTGGTTTTAAGTAGGCATGCTAAAATGTTTTCCTAAAACAAACGGGTAGATCACAGGGCACGGAAAGAGTTGTAAAGATTTTAAATCCACAAATCCGTTACAAGGCCCAAAAGTAGTGCTAACCTCTCTGTAAATAATCATTAAAGGACATTGGAATTAAATAAGCATGCACGATATGTCGTCCAGAGCTCAGGTGTACGAAACCTTTTAAAGTTGGTGAAAACGTGCTTGAGGTTTCTAATAAACTGTTTGTTCTTCTTGCTATGTCATCTTCAATGTTGTCACTCCTGTTTACTGGTGAATTTTTTCCGCCCCGAGTTTCACACTTATTTGAAGGAGGGAACAAACATCTACAGCAATTATCACTCAGAAAGGACCACGCCACGCGAGCAACGCACCATGGTCACGGGGTCTGGGGCAGAGAATGTGTTTAGATTTTCACAAATCTCTTGTATATGAAAATGTTATGTGTACGATATCCTTCCTGTCCTTTTCCTCTGTCATCTTGATTATTAATTAATATTAAAAATGTAACTCAATGCGTATTCTATTGGATGTAAAGTTTAAACATTGGATCAAGTATTGAACACAATTTTTATGTAGTCGAGGCATTGGTTGTTAAAATTAACTTGTAATTCACCAGACTTTGTTGAAACTGAATTACATCACAAGTACCGCCTTACAAACGAGATTCTGTGTATCTTAGACACTCTCAATTGCTGGTAATTATCACCAGATGCTTACATTTCATTAGTGCCAATATTTCAGTTTATATTGTTTACAGTGAAGAAATTAAATCAAATGTCGGTGATAAAGATTTTGATGCTGCCATAGTAGTCATATTCTACGGACGAAATTAGCATGAAGGCTTAGTAAATGGTCTACTTGCATGTGGTTCATCGTACCATATCGATACAGAAGGAAAGAACAAAATAAAAATGACAGTTTGTGAAGCAGCTAATAAAACTCTAACAACCTGGGAAAGGTTGTTTGTATCGAGAAACACATCATTAAACACCTGACCTGCGGAGTAAAAGCGTTAACTAATAGTGCTGCTAAGGGTCAAACAAACAAAACATCCGTAAGCAATGTTCTTTTACAAGAGGTTGGTACATAAATTTCTTCGAGTACATTGTGGAAAAATAAAGTTAAGCTTCATACTGGATCGAATATTTTTTTATGAGGAAGATGACAATGGGCATCATCTTAGATAGTGCTTTTTAATTACATACTTTGACAAAGTTGAGACTGGATAAAATTCTTAGTCATAACATATGACGGTGTGGTAACATTGAATTTTACCAGGTCATGACAATGTACTACTACTACTACTACTACTACTACTACTACTTATAATAATAATAATAATAATAATAATAATAATAATAATAATAATAATAATAATAATAATAATAATAATATATAAATACACTTACAAAGCAAAAGATCAGGTCATTTCATTGAATATATTTTTTTTAAAAGTTCTTGTTGACAACGTACCAAACTAACTTGGCTATAATTCAATTACAGGATTAGGGCATATATGCTTTACTAAAACGGCAAACGAAGTGTCGTAATCTTCAAACGACTGCGCAGAAATGAAATTCAGAAGAAATGATCTGCCAAACGGGAATTTCTGAGCTCTTGCCTAACTTCAACAACTGAACATTTCATCTCGTTCCTTCTCACAATATTCAAGTTTGATTTTTTAACACATGCTTTAATCCAATGTAAACGCTCAACAAAATTGGTTAAACCAGTACTTAAACTTTAAATTTAAGAAAGAGATACTTAAATATCATGGATAGGAGAAGGATTCCGTAAATCAATGAGTGAGAGTTTAGCTGACGAAATCCCTGCTTTTGAAGTTTTGACAATGAAATAATACAGAAGTTGAAAACGAAGAAAACTGATCTGACTTTGGAAAATACTTTTAATAAAGTCTATATCTAGCCAACCAATAAAACTCACTTCTTCATAAGTCAGATGTACTTTCCTAACAACTGTATACATAATGACAAATTACATTTTAGCTGAATAATTCGAACTGACCTGCGTGACGAGAACTCAAAATGAATATGTTTTCTGGAAGAAATACTTTGATGTCTGTCAAAGATTTTTAAAACTTCATGTCGCGTCAGCTCTGCCTGATGAAAATTGTATATAATTTTGTGGGAAAATTTGAATATACTTGTATATTTTTTTTTCTATTCATCTCATATAGTAGATGTCAAGTGAGCTAGTTATTCATTTATATTCTCAATCCGCAGATTCAATAAAAGCCAAATAACTTGGCTCAGATTTAAAATTACAAGAACTTCAAAGCTGAGTAAAGTACGTGCTAATGCTGATAATACAAGTTCATTTTTCTTCATAACATAGTCGATTGTGCATTTAAACACGGGCTTTTAGTCTTTGACACATATGTATGCGATATCGTAACCACTAAATCTGTACAAAAAGACTGGTACATCCATTTTCCAGCTTTCACTATTAATGCAAATATCTCAAGCCAGATGATACTGAGCATTGTGATAAGGAAGACATTTTCTGTGTTTTCATACGATCGTAAAATGATGTAAGGAATTGTTGAATGCCAATAAAATTAACGAATAAGCGGTGAAATATGGCACAGCTCGGCCTTACAGGTACAGTGAAGTGCAGAAATGTTGAAATCGTTTAGCAAGACGCAGGTGTTTGGCTAGCCCTTTCCACCTGTTGTTAAGAAATACCGTTAGACATTTCCGAGCCCATCGCCGGGGTGTACGGAAAAGATAGGGCACATTGCAACTGAAATCTACAAAAGCGCAGCCGCTTTAATCGGACGTTGGATTCTGATAACTGAGAAGGCAAAGAGACAATTATTTTTACGTTCCACAGAGACTGGAGATCTTAGGGTGAGTTCCTTGTTTTTGCACACAAGTGTTGCCTGTAATGTCTTGATGATAAAATATAAATTAGACTTGACAACAGTTGCTAGGAAATTGGCTCCTTCTGTATATTTGCTATTGCTGTTTCAGATTTCTTTAGACAGAGGCGATATTTAAAATTCTTTCCAGCAAAATGCCAGGTGGTCGTTAAGTAGTTAGGTATTTACTTTTTAATGTACGAGAGTCTGCCAACATAAGACTTATTTCCGTGTGGTTTGTGTGTGAGTGAGCTGAACATGTTTTTTTTTTCTTTCTGCAATCTAATGAATTTAAGAGAGTCTAACTTTTATTGTAAAAGTGTATTCTATTTTAACGCACTAAAACGGATATGCTGAAGAGAAAGATGAAACGACACAAAACAACAGTACTAAACTTTTCAAAATGCAAAAATAAATTTCATTTATTAATATATGATATAAAATATTAATATTATAATAATATATATAATTGGAAATAAAGGTGGAAAATAGTCATTGCAATGTTTTATTTTAATCATTCATGACTAAAGATGTTTTCAAAGAAATATATATGGTCTGCAAAGAAAAGAATAGTCGCGGATGTAGTGCGGGATTATTTTTTTTTTATCCGTATACGTAACGAACGTAGAAAGTGTAAGCAGCTCATAAATATTCCTTGTTTTAATTTCTATACAGTGACAAAAAATGGATTTCATCTTTCTAGTAACAATGAAACGAAGACAGGACGGTAAGGCGACAAAACGCATTAACATAAAATGACTTTTATTGATGCAAAATATAAATACAAATGTCCCGTAGGATGCAGTTGCTTTCAAATCGCTTATTTAGCATGACCGTATTTTCAAGTACATTATGCATCTTCCGCACGCATTCCATTTCACTTGACGTGATCTTATGATATATTTGTAAAGCTCTAACTGTCGAAAGTGTATATGAAGAACAGTGAATTTTTGCTTGTAAATGTTATATCGTCATATTTCCACTTTTTATGATACACGCTCTTTTTGCTGTCTTTATTACATCTAAGGTTATGATTTTTTTTTGTCAATGGTGAAGTTTTGATTCACTCTTCCTTTGTTCCGTCAGATTCCACTTTTGAGGTGATTAACAAATTGAATTTACCCTTTTTAACCATTTTGCTGATAGCTTTTTCTTGTTTAAATCGCTTGAACCATACGAAATGGTTTTCTAAATGTTTCTGCTTTTTTGCTTTACAAAGCCACGGGTCAGAAGAGCTCATGAGATGGCATGCTATCTGTATTCAATCGCCTGTACCTCTTTTACCATAATGTGTGATATCTCTAATTTTCCATAACACACACACACACACACACACACACACACACACACACATTCATCCCAAATAATTGGTGCTAAATGGCTGACGCACGCACACACAATGGCGGCATTTTGAAAATCGTGTTATGGCTACTAATGCTGAAAGGATGGTCATGTCAACATGGGGTTTGCACTGAAAGACCGCTTTTGATATATAGTTCGTCAGAAATAAAAATAATGTCGATCAGTTATTTAATATGGCCATATGGCCACCAGCTTGAAAATCTTGTCACTATACCTCCTGAACGGATTATCATATTGATATGGAGCTTTTACCTGAATGCTCCTAACAATATATTGTTTGTCCTAAATGAAAATACTGCAGATCGGACTTCAAATATGTGCACCACATTAGCCAACTATACATTGTTGTTTAAACTGTTCCTACTGAAAGAAAGTGAGTTAGACATATTTTATACACCAAAAGACATTGTATGAAGTCTAGTTGTCTTAAATTAAATTCGTACCTACCTAAACTAAAACAAGTCCGCCATTGCCAGCCTGAAAATCGTGTTATTATTAGTATTACTAAACAGAAATTCATATATACATGGAGTTTTCACTAGAAGTCCCTTACTGACGTCTAGTTGGTCTTAAATCAAAACGATGCCAATATGTTTACAATATATGGCCATCTGAAAAAATTTTAATCGCTACTCCTCCTGAATAAATGGTCTTATGTATATGTTTTCACGAAAAGACATAGCATGTTATCTATTTGGTCATGAATGAAAATAATGCTGATGTTGTTCCAACATGGCCGCCACGTCGACCACCTTCAATTAAAATCTTTGTATTGCTAAAGAATATTAGAGATAATTTCAACACTCAACATTTAAAAAGAAGTAAAGGGCTTATTTTGGACTCCTGGAAATTAGTTTCGGCCATTAGGACATTAGGCCTTATGAGGAAGTCTTATTTCTGTTAACTCACACGTGTCTGCCCTGTATTCTGCTTCCTTTGTCAAAACATAATCTTAAAAACATTGCATCTTTCTCAAAGTACGTTTATGGAAGACGCACTGAAGACGACATCCACTTAAGAAAGTTGCGAATTATAATCGCAGCGTAACTTAGACGTCATATGGCTGAAGCAAGAAAACGTGTTTACAGATTAAGGAAATGTTATCATTCAAAGAAAATAGACGTTCCAGAGATGACAAACGTTTAAGCAAAGATCCAAGTCACTCATCTACTGGACAACAAACTCTGGCGCATTTCTGTTTAAATATGAGCATTAAGGCAATGTGGTTTTCAGAGAGCTCCCCAAACTCTATTCTTTCCAAATGTCACTGCCACCATGAATTGAAAGCTGCCACTTCTTGCGGAAATGCCTGATTTTTATTGTACTTCATTTCTCAAAGAATTCACAAAGAGTAACTGAAAATATATAAAATTTGAGACAATGGCGTTGTTTATCTACATCAATGTAAAACAGCTTGAATGTGGCTAATTATAAAATTATCTGTAGAAAATAAATTAGACGCGACCTGACTTCTATCAACTCTAAACAAAAACTGTTTAGGCACAGAAACATTTTGTTCCGTATTCTGTTTTTTTTTCTCCTGCAGTTGCAAGAATAGTCATGTGTCTTTAGAAATAAATAGTGCAAAACATGAATCTATATTTCCTTTTGAATTTGATTCCTAGATACAACCCATTCACGCCCTTTTTCGTTATTTCTATAAAATATAGATAATTACGACCTTACCGCTCTTGTGAGTGGAGGTGTGATAATACTCCACCTGTTATGATGCTTTGGTTATCGTTATCTGGGAGATGATCGACTACGATGTTATTATCCGGAGCGAGCAAACAATAAAATCAAATATTAAATTAATGGATGGAATAACAGAGATATGTGTAAAGATACAGATTATAACAATACGAGCCCTCGTAATTAACAAATAAAAAAATTAAATCAATTACATAAACAAAATAAGATTGAACATTGGATATGAATGATATACTTTCTCTCAAAGTAGAATTACAATATTGTTGCGAAATGCAATTAACCGTTCTGTTGTCATAGAGTCGATCGCTCTCAAATTGCCGGTATGTCAGCATAACCTGGTTGTTTCCGGTCCTTTATTAATCATTCCTGGTGACAGGTCAGTGTTACAGTATATATCTTTCTCCATCGTTTTCGGGTCATCAAACGTACCAGTCCTCACACTTTCCACCGTTTAGCACAGGTTTATGGCTAGTTTTGTTCTTCAAATATATAAAACGCAACTTAACTATTTGTCATGTTTTTCTTTCTGGCTTTAAACAATAATCCCATTCTTTTTATGTCAGATACTATCTTATCGTAATTCCACGGGACAAAGCTTATCATCCTTACTGGAACCATGACATAATTAGACCTTTCAAATAAATTATAAAATCCCAATGTGGGCTGAAAATTAGAAGCTGGTCGATGTCGGTTAATACTGACGATTTGTTTGGCTACGTAAAATCATAACTTGATTATACAAATAAATGAATGGACTGTACATCTTGTCTTTACTGCATTACTTGCTAACTAGCGATTCATTGACAAAGACATAGTAAAATCAATTCTTCGCCCACATGATACATATCATTCAAGACAGATAAATTAATTCTGACAATTTGTATCAGAGTAATGCATGAAGTTTCTGCAATACACGATTTATATTAGACCTGAACGAGTAACTCGAACATATTCAGATCGAACAAATTCATTTAATAAATTCGTTATAACATTCAATAAAATGCATGCAAACCCTTAGCTTCCGAACTCAAATTGATGCATGTATTTAAAACAAATAAATTCAATAACTAATTACAAAAGTACATCAGTGAACATATTGAATGCGATTAAGACCATATCTTGTGATTTTCCGAGACTAGCTCCCTTTTCCAAGAAGCTTGATCTCACTTTCCATCTCACTGTCCCTCAAATTTTCCAGATCTATTCCATTTTTAGTATCCTCACAGTCCCTCAGACGTTTCTTGTGACTGCAGAATTTGGACTGCCGAGTTGTCCCCATTCACAAATTGTGAAATACTTTATATCAACATCACACGTACACTTATTTTTTTTCCTGTATGTGCGAAATTCTATCGTTTGTTCAGATTTAAGATGTGTGTGTGTCTGTCTGTCTGATTTAGCAAGGAAATTACTTAAAACCTTGAATTTCCTCAATGACACCCCCTCCCCCGTTTAGCTTTGCCAATTATCTTTTTCTAACCGCCAAACATTTAGTACTCCCATGGAAGTCAGATTAATTCTCTCTAATCTGTCTTTATTAATAACTATTCTGGAAAATATCATTTAATGACACCTGTTTCAAATGGCCCTAAATTTCCCCAAATTTGTCTCTGGCTTGTTTCGACTTAGTCATTTCCTCCGTTTGATCGTATGTTAACATCTCTGTCGAACAGTTATCTTTGCGAGTCCTAGCTAAAATCCAACCATGCTCCCAAACAACGGAGGTTAACCATCGCAAGCTACCAATTTATGGCGAGCCTAGTATATACGTCAGTCTTAATGGTTACGTGTCACGCTGACAAGGACAGAATATGCTACGAGACAATCTACCAATGGTTGCACTATTACACTGCTTTTCGATATCTGAAACATGAACAAGCTCAAGTATTTAAGGATTTCCGTTAAGAAAAAAAGTTTATGTACAGCAATAGGTTTGACGTTGTATCCGACTCCTAGTCATGTTCTTTAGAGACTCATGCGAATTTGTCTGTGAGCATAGTGACCACGTCACATCCTAGTTATTTGTCTGTGAAAGGGTAAATAAAATGAAAAATGCAAAACGTGTCTTTCCTTCCATATTTATTTGCATGTGGTAGATTGTAAAATGGATCTATATGACGTGTATATGACTAGTATACATGATGATGATCCGAAAGGATGGGCATAATTGATATCATGTTCAATAATAATACTACTTCCTTTGTCTATAGTAAACCAATCTGTGTACGGGATACATGTATGGTGTAATTCAGAATTGTTGATAAAGTTTTAAGATGAAATCAGGCACATATGTGATCTTGCATGAATTATACAAGTTATACACCATTACTCCAAAAAAAACATGTCTTCAGATCGTTTATTGATAGAGTGGTACCTCATCTTTGCCAAAATTTGAGAAAATTTAAATGATTTGAAAAATATTTATAAATTCTATTCTGTTCTGGGTTATTAAAAAGAGACGAGATATTTTTTTTTTAAAGTAAAAGATACAGTAGTCTTCAGTTTTATTCGCTACAAAAACGCCAGGTGTTGAAGAATAGGAAAAGTAAATAAAATCTCTTATCTAAAGACACTACAACTAACCCCAAAAACTGATGGGGAAAATGTGGAATTTGTACCTGTCTGTATTATGATGGTCTTATGGTATGGGTTCTAGACATCACATAGATCATATCATTTGTGTATCCAAAGTGCACTGCCCAAAAAATAATGGATTTGAGAGAAATTAGTTGAATGTCTTATGCATCCAACTGTATGGCGAGCATTCTTCTTGCAATCAACGTATGTATGCATATTAAAGTAAAATAATATTACGGGCGATTAAGGCTTTGTATGTTGTAATATTAGACGAGTAAGAAGAACAAATGTTCGGGCCATATGCGTGCCATAAGCTATTCTGGGTGGACTTCGTTCTCATATATATTTGTTTCTAAGAGCGTAGACGGTAGTTAAAATACAGTTTAATGTATTTTGCACTCGCTCAAAATGATGTGTTATTAGTAAAATAAGATGAAAAGCTTAACTTAAACTTCAAAACTTGGGAACAACAAGGGTGGAGGTGGTGAAAGACGTATTCAATACGTTTATCTGTCTTGTGTCAGCCTAGACAACTCACCCAACGTGTAGAGATAGTGATGTGCAGATAAATCGCTTTAGTGCCAAAAACCTAACATTCGGGCCAAAAGGAGAAAATCGGGGAACATGAATTGGATTTTCTCATTTAATTTGAGTACCACTTCGTAAGTTTGAGATTAGTGTATTTTGGGGTCTGCGAATGTTGCAGTAACATTATTTTTTTCTCGACTACTCAGGAAAACGTCAATCAAAAAGAAAACAACATCACAACATTAAAAGGTACAATGAATGTTTGATGACCATTTAAAATGTTTTTTTACCAAAAGCGTGGACTGTTCCAAAAATTGTAACAAATATAGATATGTAATTTAAAAATTGGGTAGCAAAAATATTAATTAATTGAAAAAGAAATGAAGAAAAAATGTGTATCTCCAGATAGCCAATCAAGAAAAAAAAAATAAGAAAAAGGCCGATAATTTTGGGTTTATACAATAAAGCCCTTTCTGGAAGAAAAACAATTTGGAAATTTGCTGGTATATTGATCCTTCCGAAAGTGAAGACATACACTTATATCATTGGTTTAGCTTTGGATTTGTTCTTTAAGGTTATAACATACAACAGATATTTAACAATTTGTGTTACTCTTGAGTCACTTCATGTAGAGGATGGGTACGAATTTGACTAGAAAACAGAGTCTGAGGCGATGACTTGTCACTTCATCTAGAGGATGGATACGAATTTGACCAGAAAACAGAGTCTGGGGCGATGACTTGTCACTTCATGTAGAGGACTGGTACGAATTTGACCAGAAAACAAGGTCTTGGGCGATGACTTGTCTTTTTTCTATTTTTTTGGAAAAGTAATCGAAGAAAATAAAATGAAAATGTACAATTTACTATATCTCTCAAACATGTCTTGTATGTATTTGTGCCATTTCAATGAATATTACATAATTATTCCATTTTGACAGAAACTGATTCTCAGTGAGATCAAAGACAACAAAATTATCACAGGCATGTCAACGGGTTCACTACAAAAAAACCGTTTGAAATATATGTAAAAGTGGCATGAATAAGGCTTTACAAACAGGGTTTATTTTTATTTTTTAATTTTTTATTTTGTTTCATAAATACAGACCAGAAACTAGTTGCATACTGCGAACAAAACACCAGTGCCAAAGGCATTAAATCATTGAAAACCTGGTTTGGGGGTCACATGCTCTCGTAAAATAACGTCTGTTAGGACTATGTCTAATGCATTTTATATTAGCTGATGATAAAACTATTATCTAATTTAAATGCCTGAAACATCCTTTTAAGTACGAAAACATACGAAGAAACTCGAGTGACCTTGGTTCTGTATCTGGATTTCCGTTATCTGGCCGATTGATAAACGTGCATTTGGAATGTAGCCCAAGCCAACAAACGACACCATGCTAGTAATAATGTGATTTTCGCATCAAATATATCACACTTATATTTATTTATTCGAGTTGATATCATAATGTGTTATCCATCTGTCTCTGTGTCTGTTTTTCTGTCTGTTAGTCTAACGTGTCCATTATTTATGTTTGTTTGTCTGTCCTTCCATTTTCTTTTATATGGTCTACGCCTCTTTCTGTTTGTTTGGGTGCATGAATATAGGACGATAACTATGAATAACATTTTAGCGCATAATGTGCTTAAATTGTATTCTATATATTGACAGTCTAAGATAAAGGCGTTTCTCATGAACTATGCATGATTATTTTGAATAGTGCCATAACTCTGATTTTTAGATATATGCTCCCCTCCCCTAGGGTGCTAATTCAATTCCTATAATAACGCTATAAAAAATGTAATATTTAAATTTCAGTAAATACCCATTTCTAAATGTCAAACCTATATCTCAAAGAATAACCATCCTTTATGTTTGCATCTGGGAAGATTACACGAACCTGTACATTTTTAAATGCATGCACTTGAAATTTGTGTAGTCTATTCAGCACTTCAGAAATAAACCACTGCTT